>OX246744.1:13634580-13767080 GCA_945910005.1 Isoperla grammatica
TACGGGTGTTCCCACTTGTTTTTATGTTGTATCATTACGAGCGGTAAAAGGTTAGTCCTGATAGTTGGACTGCAGGGAGCTTGCAATAACGCCATTTCCGGTATCGCGCGGTAGCCATACTGAGGTACTCTGTAAACATTTGTTTACGTTCTTCCGACACTTCACTGTTGCAATATTGCAGATGTCCTTTGACTGACACATCAACTGTTTTTAAACAAAGGTACCGTATTATGACTGAAAACAAAATAAGAACGCGTAAACTCTGTTTGAAGACAATCATTTGCATGTGTTATCATTTTCTTGAACTTTTACCTGCACACATCAATCTATACGGCTTGAAACTGTGATATTTCCTGGACAGCCTATGTGTCTTCTATTGACAGAACAAATGTAAACAAGCAATGTGTACCTCATAATGGCCGCCACGTGACGTCTATTGAAAGCTACCTCACATCTGGACTGTACGGCCTGATAGTTGGACTGCTTAGCGGTGTCACGGGGTATAGTTTGGACTGTACGACGTGTTGGTACTGTATTGTCATTAGTCAGCGGATCTGTGACAGACGTGAACGCAACTCTTGGACAGTGGCGTATACAAGGGGGGGAGGGGGGGGACAACCCCCCCCCCCTTTTGCAAAGGAAACATGGAAAATGACCGTTTACATTTCAATAGACAGTATTCAATAGACAGTATGTCAATAGACCGATGTTTTACTTTATAATTATTGTATAGGGCACTAGCAACACCGAAAGACAACAATGGAACAAATGAATTGAACTGATGGACAAACCATCAGCTGTCAAAATAATAAAATTGCAACCATAGAAATAAAAACAAGTGTAGCAATAGTAACTGCTCGCCATTTTTAACTTTTAATGATATACAACGTTTAAGTGAAAGTTTTGTATGTGTATTTGTTTGTTTTTGTTTTGTTTTCCAAAATCAGACGAAATTATTTTTTGACAGCTTGTTGTTTGTCCATCGATTCAATTCATTTGTTTCATTGTTGTCTTTTGGTGTTGCTAGTGCCCTATATTGTTGTAATTAAAAGCAAAAGCAATACGAAAAATATGCAAATTATTGATTGAGGTTCCTTTTATTAGCGGTGCTAAGGAAAAAATGTGTTGCCAGAAACTGAGTAATCTTGTTTCAGTTGGCCGCTGTAAAACGCACAGATTTACACTAAAATGACCTTGACGAGAATTTTTTAGGGGGGCAAGCCCCCCGGAACCTCAATTATGTTTCGGCTCCACTCTTTATAATATGGGTTGAAAACCCCCCCCTTTCCCAATTCCTGGATACGCCACTGCTCTTGGAACCCAACAAAGAGTCGTCGTTGACTTCTGGTCCAATTGCGTCGACTAATTACTTATTACAACTATTTATTTAAGATATCTGAATGTGCATTGAGTGTTTGATGAATTACTTGGTGTGGAAATCAAAATGTCCTTCAAATATCCCATAACTGATTATTTAACGTAGATTTGTTTAAAATTAATTACTCTACGAACTATACTTTGTAATGATATAAGACAAAGCTACGCGGACACTTTTAACAGTTGTAAAATGCCGCCATCAATAATGCAATGAAAAACAAAAACCCGGGTAAACTAGGCGGTTTTACAAATCCCGCCCAAAATGTATGTAGTCTTACACATATTAAAACATGTTTTGTATAAAATATGATGGATAAAATATGACTTTTTCTCCTGGAAATGCCCGTTTTTATAACAAACACTTTTCGGTGAAAGCAGAGATAGAAGGTAGTGAGTTGTCCACAGGGTATGGCCGGATCACAGGGTTTAATATCGCCCCTGGCCTCCCCCAGAATACCCATTATACAAAAGTATGAACTGTCCCCGTGTAAGATCGTACACCCTAGTATGACACTACTGGGACCGTCTACTCCCGTGTTAATGAGAAGATCAGCAGCAAAGTAGGTAGATATTAAAATAAAGCAAAGTCTTACCTGGCCATGAGAAATGCAGCAACACAACCGGCCCGTACGAAGCACTGAGCGAGACTGACTGAGTGAGTCATCCCTCGCGTGTAACGTAGTCGGCCCTGTGTGATAAGCTTGGCGGGAGATATCCGCTACAATCACACAGTGGCGTATACACGGGGGGGGGAGGGGGGGACAAAACCCCCCCTTTTGCAAAGGAAACATGGAAAATGACCGTTTTCATTTCAATAGCAGTATCAATAGACAGCATTTCAATAGACAGATGTTTTACTTTATAATTATTGTATATTGTTGTAATTAAAAGCAAAAGCAATACGAAAAATATGCAAATTATTGATTGAGGTTCCTTTTATTAGCTGTGCTCAAGACAAAATGTGTCCAGAAACTGAGTAATCTTGTTTCAGTTGGACGCTGTAAAACTCACAGATTTGCACTAAAATGACTTTGTCGAGAATTTTTTCGGGGGGCAAGCCCCCTGGAACCCCAATTATTTTTTGGCTCCACTCTCTATAATATGGGTTGAAACCCCCCCCCTTTCCCAATTCCTGGATACGCCACTGCAATCACAACACACTGTATACACTTTGAATGACAACAATACTGAAAATACGAGGATAGACCTAATGTGAGAATGAAATAAAAAAATACATAAAATAAATTCGTACTTTAGAATCTACCCACTCAGTAACAAACAAGACTGATTTTCAGTGTAAGAAACAGAAACAGAAACAGAACAGGGGAAACAGAGGTGCCACTCTTGAACGATACGGTGCCTATATATATACTAAGAGGTACCATTTTAATTGTGACCTATCTTATATCAACAAAATAAGTTGGTATTTACTCTCTACCCACTCAGCTATAAGAAATGACCGGTGCCTGGTGGAGGAACTGCCGTGTTCATCGTGGAGGAACTAACCGGTGCCCGGTGGAGGAACCGAAAGAGTTCGAGTCGGTGACGTTTCACAAATGGACGTGAGACGTCGTGAAGAGGGGGTTTAAAAGGGGTTTAGGTGGCTCGTTGGTCCAGTGGTTAGCATCCCTGCTTCCAATGCAGAAAGTCCCGGGCTCAATTCCCGCTTCAGGCAGAAGTTTTTTAACTTCTAATGTGGATTCAATTCCATTACTTCTTGGCTTAGGAATAAGTAAACGGTGACTTTGGAGCCGTCCTAGCAACGAAGCACTCAATAAATTCAAAGTTGTTCTGAATCGGCCTTGTTGATTCTGGCATTTGTCCGCAGGTGTTCGCACTGTCCAATCACTGATTCATATGTTTCGTATTTGAAATATCGATCTTTGATTGGTTATCGCTCACTCGTCGATGGTGTTCGAAGCCTACAGGGTTGGTTTAGTCACTTTAAATTAAAGTCCCCCCACTGCAAATCAGTTAAATTACTGAGTGGGTAGACTCTAAATGTGAATGTATTTATTTATTTTTTTATTTAAGAGTTTTTTTTTACAGTTTTATTTATTTACGGTTATAAGTCTAGCGTTCTCCATATCTTTTGTGTCGTCTGTGGACCCTGATAATTTCTAGCTGGGGTTTCGAATCACAGTTTCGAAAGAAACAAAATAGGTACCTTTAAATTACCACGTTTTTGTTCAGCTCTGGTGAAGAAGTAAAGTATAGTGATAACCTACCGTAATCGTTGTTTTAGGGCTCTTCAATCATATCTTTCCTTTTAAAATCGTTTCAGAGATCGATCGGTAAGAACGAGTCTTCGAATGATGAAAATAATACATACCAAGGACCAGGCTCGGCTGTATAGCACTGTTTTTAATAATAATAACTTTGGATAAGATACCTAACTGTAGTTTTTTAAGGCTCTTCAAACATATCTTTAGTTTTGAATCGTTTCAGAGACCGATCGGTAAGAACGAATCTACGAATGATGAAAATAATACATACCAAGGACCTGGCTCGGCTGTATAGCACTGTTTTTAATAATAATAACTTTGGATAAGATACCTAACTGTAGTTTTTTAAGGCTCTTCAAACATATCTTTAGTTTTGAATCGTTTCAGAGACCGATCGGTAAGAACGAATCTACGAATGATGAAAATAATACATACCAAGGACCTGGCTCGGCTGTATAGCACTGTTTTTAATAATAATAACTTTGGATAAGATACCTAACTGTAGTTTTTTAAGGCTCTTCAAACATATCTTTAGTTTTGAATCGTTTCAGAGACCGATCGGTAAGAACGAATCTACGAATGATGAAAATAATACATACCAAGGACCTGGCTCGGCTGTATAGCACTGTTTTTAATAATAATAACTTTGGATAAGATACCTAACTGTAGTTTTTTAAGGCTCTTCAAACATATCTTTAGTTTTGAATCGTTTCAGAGACCGATCGGTAAGAACGAGTCTTCGAATGATGAAAATAATACATACCAAGGACCAGGCTCGGCTGTATAGCACTGTTTTTAATAATAATAACTTTGGATAAGATACCTAACTGTAGTTTTTTAAGGCTCTTCAAACATATCTTTAGTTTTGAATCGTTTCAGAGACCGATCGGTAAGAACGAATCTACGAATGATGAAAATAATACATACCAAGGACCTGGCTCGGCTGTATAGCACTGTTTTTAATAATAATAACTTTGGATAAGATACCTAACTGTAGTTTTTTTAAGGCTCTTCAAACATATCTTTAGTTTTGAATCGTTTCAGAGACCGATCGGTAAGAACGAATCTACGAATGATGAAAATAATACATACCAAGGACCTGGCTCGGCTGATAAACACTGTTTTTAATAATAATAATAACATTTGGAGAAGATATACCTATGTGTTGTTAAAAACATGAAAATGATAAGACAATGTGATTTAAGATTGGAATTCATAGTCGGCCCCTACACCTAGGGGCGCCCATTGTTGCTATGGCTTTGTTTCCCTGATGGGAAATAACATGCAAACAATTGTTACCTCGGTAACAATGGGCGCCCCTAGGTGTTTTTAGAGGACAAATTGCCATTTTTCTAGCGAAGGAAAGTATACGTAACACTATTGTTTAATACAAAACTGATAAACACACTGTTTATACACCGTACCAGTTTGTAATGCGTACGACTAACGGTGAGGTCACAGTGAATATTCAAATATCTTTGTTTACATTGGTTTTGGTACCTTGTTTATTTTTTTACGGCCGAACGGTACGGCTTAGCGGCAAACGGTTTACATTTTCGTGATCACCGCGTCGCGTTTTATCGAAATCGATTTTAAAACGAGAAAATGCCAAAAACACGAAGTTCGTCAATGCAATTATTGGAGGTTTCAAAATTTTCAATCGCTCTTAGCTAACAAACGGTTCGACCAATGTTTTATTTTTATTTTTTTGTTCCGACAAACGGCTAGTGGCAGGTGTAAACTAGATTCAACTGGCGCCCATACCCGCCAAGCTAGGGGCGCCCAAAATCTCAAATTTTGGAAATGGTGATGAAATTTGGAGACTTTTCGGATTTTGCTTTTATTTTATTTTTTAACACGACGATTAGGCTAAATTAAAGGGGATCTACGATAACTCCTAAATGACCTAAGACAAATTTTAGCTCTTACCGTTTACCTGTGAGAAAATAAATTAGGCGAAAATGTGAGATTTTCAAACACGTACATTCGACGACACACGACGTCGACGGGTAAAAGTTATCGACACTATTGGTTTTAGTTTTCAAAGGCCTATTACGTACTTGATACCTAATTACGACGTTTCACGTCGCGACGCCACCGACGCCATTTGCAACTCGGTGACCGTTGGTTGTTAACGTTTACATGAAGTGTACCCAAATTGTTCCGAACTTGATTTCGGTCTCGCATCAACGCACTCTTTAGGTACATTTCTGAACTAATAGTAACAGCCTTCGAAATACTACGTGAGTGTTCGTTTTGGTTATACAAAACGCTGTTTTTCCTTTCTGTACAACAATAATTTTCAAATAATCTTTGTTGCACGCACAGCTCAAATGCTGAAACAGATTTTAGCCTCCATTATGGCCGGAATGGCGTCACTTGATTGTGGGAAAGACATTAAAATAGTAGTATATCTTTCAAGTGTGGCACTCTCGCTTGTCGATTCCTTTGCCGGAGTCGCCGAACAGGGAAGGCTCATGAAAAATAAATATTCCTCGAAGTACCTAAAAACGGAAGGCCTATATCTAGAAATACGGACTATATAATTGTCATATCTGAGAAGTGTATATTTCCAATTCTATTAGTATTTTAAGTTTAAAATTTGGAACTTCCAGCTCCGTAATTGAAAAACGGCTCGTGACGTCATAACTCTTGTCAACAACTGCCTCCTTGAAGTATTCTTAATAATATCAAAAATATTAAGTTGGACATTTTACAATATCTAGGATGCAGTGACTTTACAACAATGTCTTTTATACCACTTTTTTCTTCAGAAAATACATTTTGATACAGTATTTACCAAAACGTGTTTAAAATAATGCAATTATTTAACATATTGTTGATAATTAATGTTGAGCAGTGTTCATTTACTAACTAGAAATAAACATTGATTAATTTTAAGTCTTATGAGAGCAATAATCTACTAAATTGTGGGATTTCAGTACTATTTGTATGATATAAAATGATTGTTAACAGAGTTATGACGTCAGAAACTTTTAATCACGAGCAAGATGGCGCAGGTCCGTTTCTGAGCGTGTTTTGACAGCAATATCTTTGACTTGCTGTTAAAGAGATATTAATGCACCTTTCGAGCCGAAACCAATTACTATCCCGTTTATTTTAACTTGAGGTAATTAGTAAGCAAATAAAAAAAATGTGTGAGCCTTCCCTAATGATGATAGTTCGGAATGCTGACGACAGAGTTCTCCACATTCCGACATGTTTCTCCGTTTCTATTAATGGAACGACCTTCCGACTTGTTGTCAAGTCTGACAGAATAGCAGTGTTTTGTTTTTGTTTGTGATGTCGTTTTACACGTGTGGGTAAAAAAACAGTAGCGCTCCACGCGAGCAAGCCACGAACTATCTGTAGGTATCCTAGCAGCCGTTTTGATGAGATAAATAATAACAAATTGTTATTATAAGTATTCAATAGGGCACTAGCAACACCAAAAGACAACAATGAAACAAATGAATGGAACCGATGGACAAACAATCAGCTGTCAAAATAATAAAATTGCAACCATAGAAATAAAAACAAGTGTAGCAATAGTAACTGCTCGTCATTTAAGCCCGGTTTACACACCGTAATAAGGTTTAAGGTCTAAGGTTTAACAAAGTTGAATCAAGCTAGTAGCATCATGGCGTTCACATAACTTCCTAAGATTTAAGGGCTAGGACGAAAGTTGAAACTATTCCAACTTGTTAGCTCTTATCCCAAAAATTCTTAGCCCAGCCAATGAGAGACGAGCTTTTATAAATCCGGCCAATGGTAGCGATCGTAGTAAATCAGTTTGGAAAATACTTTCCTTAGAACAAAATATTAAATGTTAAACCTTAAACCTTATTCCGGGTGTGTAAACCCACCATTAAAGCTTTTAATGATAGACAACGACTAAGAGAAAGTTTTGTATGTGTATTTGTTTGTTTTTTGTTTTGTTTTCCAAAATCAGACGAGATAATTTTTGGACATAGGCGTGCGCAGGGGGGGGCAAGGGGGGGCAGCGACCCCCCCATTAGGACAGGTGAGCTTTTTTTTTAATAGAATTTGGCCCAGGGTATACCGTATACGCCTGCCGATCGTAAAAGACGAGAAGAGGATCTATAGCACCTTCCTCATATTAAATATATTCCTCAAACTGTCACTGTTGCTCCAACTGTCTTGCCCGTTTGACCCGGGAAACAATAGGTCCAGGATAGTGCCTGTCGTAATGGGCGACAAAAATGCTAACGCCTGACATAATGGTTCTAATATTACCTTAAGTCCTAGATTGGAATGACGTTGGAATCAGCTGACCGGCCTCAACATCAACTGTTGCCTTACCGCCAAGATTTTGGCTGTGGGGCTGACCACTTCCTTCACTTTGTAACAATGATATCACTGATATCCACAAATAATCGTGTGAAACTAACCCATTGAACAGACAACCTGTACTCCTCCTAATACGCTTAAAAACACGTTTAAAAATGCATGTCTTTAAAAAAATCTCCTGCGGAGCTTTTTGTGGGGGGCATCCCCCCCACACCCCCCATTGGCCCCACCGTGAAGTACTTTTATTGGGAATTTATTGTGCCCCCCCATTGATCAACCTCTGCGCACGCCTATGTTTTTGGATAGCTTGTTGTTTGTCCATCGATTCAATTCATTTGTTTCATTGTTGTCTTTTGGTGTTGCTAGTGCCCTATTGATTGATTATGTGTTGATTAAGGATGTACTCGACAGCCTAGGTCATATGACGTCTTTCTAATCAGATCCACTATGCACCACGGGGGTCGTCATAAAGGGAGTTCAGCAAAGGTGGGCCGGGCCAAGTGGGAGGTGGAAATGGGACAGTGGAGGGAAAAGGGACACAAACCCGCCCACTACGATAAGGTAGCAGTTCTTGGACAGGGTTTTGGACTGGAAGGATTTGACGTGCCATGAGATGGATGCAAGAATAGCCCCCCCCCCCCCCCACAAGAAGTATCCGGCCCAGGAGGACCAAGTGACGGATGCGTTTGGAGTTGTGTTCGGATGTCCCCAAGACTCTCCTGGGCCGAGCATCAAGCAACAAGTGTTTCACCTGCCCACACGTGGTGTCGCTGGTGGAATATATTTGGGGGGGCAACGCTCCTCTGACCTTCGGCTGGCTCTATTTGGGGACCGAGGACAGCGGGGGCTCAGTTTGGTCGTCCGGGGTTCGATTTAGAGTTCAAAGGTTTTAGGCAGTCTAACAACCGTAGATATTTGTGTGGGTTCGCTCCGGCTCACTTAATTTCGTGTTCATCTTTTTTCCTTTCCGTTTTTCATTTATATCGTTCAATATTATTATATCTTGTGCAGTATAGTTTTTACAATAGCACAAATTGTGTATGAACTGCTTAATTCTAATGAATTCAGTTTTCTCTCTTTAATTGTCCTTTTATTGCCCTTTTATTGACATCTTTAACATTTCCAGTTCTTTATCATTCCAAAATGCAATTTTACTCTTTACTCTTCAACTGTAGCTAATGAGCTGTTTGTCGATAGTAAATATAATTCCAAAGCACTTGATTGGAAGTTGTTATGGTGAAAACGAGTTAATTAAAAGACACAAACTTAAGCCTAGTTCATAGCAACACGGCAAACGTGCCGTGCATCCGTATAACGTGACACGGTGGTCCGGTATTTATTATAGCTCTTCATAGGTGCACGTCAACACGGCAAAGCTACTCGAGCGCTATCTCTTCTCGGAACGGACGAAAGTGACAACAGAGAATCAAAACGGACGCTTCGAAGAATGTCAGGGCTTAAATATCGTATTTCCTAGGTATATTCAGGATAAAAGTGATCAATTAAATTAAGTTATGGATGAGTGAAGTAAAATACACCATTAAAAAGCAATAATTCTATTTTTAGTAGGCCTGGGGCCCTAGGCCTACAAAGTGCCAAATGAGCTCTCAATTAAGATTGCAAATTTTCAGCCGCCGTCGTGGCTCAACGACTGCGTCCGCGGCTGTCACCAAAAAATCTCGGGTTCGATCCCCAACATATCCGTTTCTTTTTCGCTCTTATAATCTAAAATGTTTGCACTTGTAATACACATGAATTAAATCTTTTTTACTTAAAATGAAATTTCGGGTTTTTATTCTGGGTTTTGTCTAGCATGTTTTGTACCAGTCAGACCCAAAGGCAAATCCAATTTCCATCCAACTCTTCTCTCTGATAAGCTTTTCCTTAGATAATCTCGGGGTTTACAGTCTTTCGTAAACTAACGTTATTAGTGTATCAGCATTCATTATGCACGTGTAACAAACAAACTATTTACAAACACAAACAACGTGCTCCTTTTTCGCGGGTTCAGGCCGTGGAGGAATGAGCGAGGACGGGATTGGCTGCCTAGTGTCACGTGTGAGTATATGCAGAGTTGCGTAAGTTACTTTTAAAAAGGAACTTTTAAAAAGTTAAGTTACTTGCCTTTAAAAGTAACTTTTAAACGTTAAAAGTTCCTTGTTGGAAAAAGTAACTAAAAGTTACTTTGAAAATTAAAAGTTACTTTAAAAGTTACTTTAAAAGTTACTTTTAGGGTATTTTGATGGGAAGTGGCAGTTTAAAAAAATTACAAAATACAACTTCTTACCTGAAAAGATTTATTGAAACATCGTCAGACGTACGTTCTCGTATAATGGCGTACAAAGCATTTACTAACCTACTTTACTTAGTAAAATATGAATCTTAATATTGAATATTGATATATACCTTACTGGTGAACCGTGAAACCCTTTGAATGATGTCATGATTATGATGAATGATGTGATACAATGATAGTAACCAATTAATTTTAATTTGCTGTTTGTAACTAACAGGCTTACCCTACACATGGAACTATAACGTCTGCCGGCCACCTCCGATAATAGTGTGAGGTCCTAGCAAAGCAGTGTTGCTCACACAAAGAAATAATATCCACTTATGTTTATTGGTTGTCACTCAGTTCCCATTCAACCTATTTAGCCGGCTGCTGCTGGAATGGTTTCCAAAGGATACAGTTATGTATGAATTCTAGGAATTGGGGGGGGGGGGGGGGGGGATCGAAGATTTTTGACCTGAAACAGCCGCAATACGAGTGTTTTGCTGTTGGTACATTTAAAAAACCATAGGTTGTTTCAAAAGTAACTTCATTTTTTTTTTTAAAGTTCCTTATCAATAGTAACTTTCAACGTTAAAAGTTACTGTCGAGGAAAAAGTAACTAGTTAGCCTAAAAGTTACCGAAAAAGTAACGCGTTACAAGTAACGCGTTACTTTCAAAAAGTTACTACTCAACTCTGAGTATATGTCACACACGGCAGACACGGAGGACGTCAAAAGATGAAGTTCGGTTATGTGAGACGGCCGTGCCGGACCGGTAGGCACGGCAAGCTTCTGATTGGTTCACGTGACCTGCCGGTCCGGAAAAAACGTGTTGCCGTGTTGCTATGAAAGCGGCTTTAACCGTTAGCTTTATATCGGCCCCAAGGTTTCAAGGCTCTCCTCATTACTGCATGTTAACCATACATATTTGATACGTTATTGTTATATATCGTGTTAGTTTCTTAATAAATTTAACATTAAATAAATATAAACCATTACACATATTGTATAACTGCGTGGACAGCCTCGCTATAGTCAAGGCCACAATGCGTCTTCATAACTTCCCGTCTCTTGGTGTATTATAATCTATTCTATAGTCTCGAACCCAGACGCTAGACTCCCACACAATCACGACAAGACTATAAACAACGTTATCTCTGTGCAAACACAGTGCCACAGTGCCACAGCCCACTTAACCACGAAATCTTCATTTGGTACCTGAATTATGTGACTGTTAACTCGGGTCGTATTAAAACAAGGCCCGGTTGCACAATCTCCAGTTAACAGTTAATTGGTTGTATGACCGTTGAGTGAGAAATATTTCTCACTCAACGGTACAGGGGAGAATGTTTACCAGAATAGTAAGGATACCTACTGTATGATTATTGATTAGTTATTTCTAGTTAGGACATTGACCTAACTGTATTCTAAAAATAAAAGTCATAACATTCGATATAATTTTGTCCTTCACCTTATTATGCATTCACTTAATTGCCGGTGTACATTTACTAAATTGTAAGAACCGATAGAGGTGGCACAGTGCTAACTCGATCCATGATGCTCCAATTTGGGAGGTCGCCAATTCGATACCGGCAATCGTGACTGTTTTTACCGCCGAGGTTTTCCTCTGTTACAGGTGAATGCTGGGATTGAGTCATACTAACAGTGCTCGCGTACATTCCTTCTAAACTGTTACCCAGCCAGAATTCGTACTTGACTTGTTCATTCACATTCAACACATTAGTTCGAATTGAGGGATTATAGACCAGCCAGGGTAGGCAGGTTTCCTACGAAAGAAAAATAATAATAATAATAATAATAATAATAATAATAATAATAATAAATAAATATAAATAAAAGTAATAATAATAATAATAATCCCAGCAAACACAGGAGCTCCTGAGGAGGTACTAAAATTAGGAAGCCAGTGCTAAAACTAGGATATCCTATTAGGATGTTCTAGATCCCTCCTAACAACCTCGTAGAAATAGTTTCATGTACTGAAACAAGGAAGCAAGAGCTAGAATTAGGATATCCTATTAGGATGTTCAGATTCCTCCTAACAACCTCCTGTAAAGGAAGAATCCACCAATGCTGATGCCATGACGCTTGCGAGGCTTGAGGACTCAGGCACGCTCACTTTGATTTCGCAGGTTGTACGCGGTGGCTTTAGCCTTTATAAAGTCTATTATAGAGGTTATTAATAATATAAGTTTACTTAAAATTGTGTAGTTCGTCAAGGAAAATCCTTCGTCAAGAAAGCTTTGGTGAGTAATACCACCTTGTTATATTTAGTTCATAATGTCCTCATGTTTATGGTTATGGTTGCCCTAGGGTAGGCCTAGGTAGGCCTAAGCATACCACATGGCTTCATGCACACCACATCAGCTGTGTACAGAAATATGGACACTATTCGATATGTAACCCTGATATTTTTTGTTCATCAGATGCTGTGCCGAAGGTCTTGGCCTGCAGTGGGGCTAAGCACTCGGCCATCAAACATGAAATTGCCGAATGGCTATGCCACTGCAATCAGCGAGTGAAATTAAAAACATTTATGTTGGGGGGCCTAAATTCTACGACATAACTGCTAGAAAGTCTCTTGTATAAATTGACTGCCGTGTTTTTCTTTTCTTGAAATTCTTTATTAGCAATTTTTGTTTAGTAACATTCATTATGTGTTTAAAATTAGCAAAGTTGACCAAAATATGTTTAATCATAAATGTTGGTATTTATTGGCCTCATACGTTTTTTTTTTAAGTTTGGAAGTATTTGCTAGGTTTTTTTATGTTTTTCTTTTTTGTATGACCCGTGCATCTGCATGGCGACCGGGATATTTTTAAGTTGGTGGAATTCACCCTTCACGATATTATATAATAACTATTTACTAAGTAAACATTAGCAAAGATGCCTAGATTGTTAACTGCATTTGTTTCATTAAGGTAGTTGAGATTTAATCATTACTGTCCTGTTTTTTAGTGATGTGCAAATACTGTAAAAAAAAATACAACACACACTACGGGTCAAATGCGTAGTCGTTCCTCATGTGCTCCTCAACTCAGCCTTTCCTCAGGCTCGCCCAACAACCAATCACAGAGCACATATTATGTTTCGATTGTTTAGTCTGGTTAATACTTTGTCATTATACCATCGATAGGTTCGATTGATTTACCTACACCTTTGGTATGTTTTGCACTGTTTTCTATGCTTTATCATGGGGCCCTGTGCAAAAAGAAGAAACAGGAGTAGGTAATCAAAGGAATCTATTGCAGTAGGTAATTAAGATCACACACAGGATGCTACATCCTAGGTGGCTATTCTTCTACCTTATCTTTATAACAGTAAACATAAGACCAAACAAGTACATTCATGTGTAATATTTGTGTAAACAAAACTTCTGTTTTTATTAATAACAAAAAAAATGTATGCAAGGTTTAAGAAGAATAATAAAGCAAAATTGAATTGAATTGAATTGAACCAAATAGGAGGCACCTCCTAAGTCCTTCCTAGGACATCCTAAAATTAGGAGGTGCCTCCTAAGTCCTAAGTAGGAGAGACTAAGGAGCTCTTAAGAACAGACTAAAGCTATCTTCAGTACAGACTACCTATAAGTAGGATCTCCTAACAACACCCTCAGTGCATACTAACAGGATAAACCTCCTATTTCCTGTGACATTATGCGCGTTGTGAGGATGGACTAAAGAAGTACTGGGACCTCCTAGGATACTTAAAGGATATCCTAAGATCTTCCTACTAGGACGGTGTAGTATGAACTGAGTACATCCTTAGTACCTCCTTGTGTTTGCTGGGATAATAATAATAATAATAATGATGATGATGATGATGATGATGATGATGATGATGATGATGATGATGATGATGATGATGATGATGATGATGATGATGATAATAATAGTAATGATAGTAATAATAATAATAATAATAATCTTAATAATCACATCATCTTGGCTCAAGAGGAAAAACAAAAACACAAGGAAAGAAAATAATATGATAATAATAATAATAATAATAATAATAATAATAATAATAATAAAAAAGCAATTATTTTGAACACGTGTAGGATAGTGCGAAAATTTTTGAACTAAGAAGAATGAAGACTTCAAGAAGTTCTCCATCCCGATGGTGGTTTTCGTGGTTTCCACCGTACAAAGAGCGAATGCTGGGATGAGTACAAATCGGCCACGACCGTACATAGCATCCACAGTTCGGTTTGGAAAAAATAATGTGGACAATGATATATTAAGTAGTATAGCCAAATGTGGGCATTTGAGAAGCAGAAGAAGAAGAAGAAGAAGAAGAAGAAGAAGAAGAAGAAGAAGAAGAAGAAGAAGAAGAAGAAGAAGATATATTAAGTAGTTCTAAGTAGATTTTAATAAGGTAAACACATGGAAATACTTGACATTTGTGTCCGTACAACATGTTTATGCCGGTTTTGACCGAGTTTGTATGTATTGCAACAATAAAATAATAATAATAATAATAATAATAATAATAATAATAACAACAATAACAATAATAATAATAACAATAATTTTTATTATCTGACACACTAACAGCTAACTTCCCAACGACTGAGTCGTCGAAACCCGTTCACCGTAGTGTAGATTTTACCCGTTGACGTCGCTACCAACTGGAGCATTCTTGGCGGGAATATTGAATTCAAACGTACGCTCAACAGTTGTTTGTGCATATTTTAAGACCAACACTTAAGAGATTATGGCCACTACGGTGGCGGCTTTGCAACACCACTTGACAACCAATTTGCGAGGTCACCGGTTCGATTCTGGCCACCGGCAATCATGACTAAAGGTTTCTCTCAGTCAGTCGTAAAGGTAAATGCTAGGATTGAGTCCTACGTTCAGCTCTCGGACATTCCTTCCCAACTAAACAAACACCCAAACATACCTATATCTAGTCAGTCACCTGAAGAAGGCACCCTGGCTGAAGAGAGCCTCCGCAAAGACGGTTACTCTGCAGTAGCTTTACATTCATCATCATCATCATCATCTGTTGCCACGTCCAACTCTGCGTTGAGTCGGCATTGAAGATAAGCCTCTCCATCTTCTTCCATCCTGCCACCACTCTTCCCCCTCAACTACATTCCAGTCCCCTCCTCGCATTTCCACATCCTTCCTCACTTTGTCGTGCCATCTTTAAAATAAATAGATAAATAAATAAATAAAAAAAAAAATAATAATAATAATAATAATAATAATAATAAATAAAAAAATCAATACAAAAAATAATAAATAAATAAATAAATAACTAAGTAGGCTACTTGTCGACCGCGCTTAAAGTGTGGTTGCCACGGAGAAATCAAGTTACATAGTTGTGAACTAAATATTTAGCAGGCTTTTCTCTGTTTCAGGTTGTTGGACATAGGCCTATGTCTGTGTCCGTCAACATTGCACCACTTCACTACTGCCACCATCCATCGCTTCTCTCGACCATCTCGCCAACAATCTGCCGCACTTCCAACGTCTTCGTGTCTCCTCTCGACTACATGCAATGCACACCTCTGAAGCTCTGGCCTTGTAAGCATTCTACACGCTAATCCCTAACCATTTGTTTTTTCAAGGCCATTGGAGATAGCCTGCATCACATGTACTTGACTGCTCAATATATGCTTATACTTTGTGTTTACTTTATTAGCCTTTGCTCTCTTTCCCAGTTATTGCTCTGTTTGATTGCCATAATAAATGTTGTTCAACCCATGCCGTTTGTTGTATGCACTAATTTGTACTGAGCACCTTACTTACAGCATTCCGGCCAATTCCTGGCAATGGAAGAGTTCCTGACCTTGATCAGCTCGTGACCTAGTTTAAGGAGATAGTCTACTTTTTCAAGGCTATTCATTCCAATGAAAAACATTTTCTTTTCAAATATTTATTTATACGGTAATAAATATTATACAATTCATATAATATTAAAAATATTTTTAAAATTTAATAAAAACCCAGGAAAAATACAAGAACAAGAAAAACTAAGCAAAAAAACACGAAAAAATTGCCTTTTGCATTTTTCAAGCGACCAGGTTTAGCGTCGAAACTTTTCAGCTTCACGCCCCAACGCAAAGACAGGACTGGTGACAAAACTCGAAACATTTTCCAGCAAGTCAAGTCCGCCATCAGCCCCGCCTGTGCGAGAGAGTCAAGAACAGTTGCAAAGATACTACTACGTACACCTAAACTAACGAGCATGAATACGTAACCAACCATTGATGCGGCCAAGATTTGTCATACAACTCTGAAGCCATCATGCATGAGACAACCATTGAACATGTCTAATTTAGTGCTTTACATTCTGCACATTGGATAGTAAGACAAAAGAATGGCTGAAAAAGCCATCTTGGCACAAGGAAAAAAAAAAAAACATTCTGCACAATTTATGTATGTATTAGTATCCGATTTAGGTGAGTGCATTGTGCAATCAGGATAATTAATTATTGGAGGCTGAGATGGTTTGGACACATGAAACGGATGACGGAAGAGAGGATGCCCAGGAGAATATATGAAAAAAAGATCGAAGGAAGAAGAAGACGGGGAAGACGAAGGAAGAGATGGAAGGAAAAGATTGCTGAAGACCTACAGACAAGAGGAGAGAACTGGGAGCAAGTAGAGGAAGTACGATTGTGGGAAGATAGGAAGTGGTGGAAATATTTGGTTTTGAAACCCAAGCTGACCCTGCCAGAAGCAGGAAATGGTGATGGATAATAATGATGATGATGAATTATTGGATTATGAAATTTAAGCTTTTATTTAATAGTATATATACATAACACTTTCTTTGAATGTACAGTAAATCAGTAAATCAAAACACAAAACATTTAAATTCGTGTGGAACAGAAGAATATTATCAGTCCATTTCTGCCACAGTTCTTGATTGATGATTGATTGATTAATGGGGCTTAACGTCTCATATTTATGCAACGATGGCTAATCGAGACGATGAGCGGGTGATAATGAAGATGAGAAAGATGATAAAGAATAAAGCCACATCCGAATCAGATCCATTGTACGTCGCGTGAGTCGTCATACCGGAGTCCAGCAAGGGAGGGCAGGGCCAAGTGGGAGGAGAAATATGCAATGGGACAGTGGGGGGAAAGGGGAGGGGGGTGTGGACTGCACTTTGTCTGACTTCTCCTCCTCGACCAGTCCGGCTTGGGTGGCCCTACCAGAAGCATACGCTTCCGCCGGCATAGCTCTCGGGATCAACAAAGCACGCAAACCTGCCCACCACGATAAGGTGGCAGTCCCTGGGCAGGCACAGTTCTTGAGGAATTATGTTTTCATGTAATTGCGTAGTTTTAAAGTTCTTTCAGGCTTCACAACAAAACACTGAAGTTAGTCTTGAGGCTAAACTACGGTATAATTTTAGTACAACTTTAAAATGAATGAATTCAAAGAAAGTAACAAATATCTGTCTTTATGTAAGAAAATGTTCACCATCTTGAATCTTCCTATCTTGGCTTCTTGTTGAGAGACCAAAGGCATCCAGAGTCTAAGGAAATCTTGATGTTTCTGAAACAAAAGGAAACACTCAAATATGGTAGGGCTAATCCAATCTAGGCATATGTATATGGCCCTATATGGCCTGTATATGGCCCCAATATGGCCTAGACCACTAGGAAGCACTACTGTTCCACCTGTTGCACCTTGTTCCTTCCAATAGTCGCTGTCTTAACAATCACACCTTCATCGTCATCTGCATGGTACCAACCCCTCTCTGTTGACCCATACTAGGCTGTCAAACGCTAGGCAACGTGCACTTTTTATAATGCAGTGTGTTGGTGTCCAGTGCGCATATCACTATTCTAGCTCGCAGTTTATCAAGTAAGTAAATATATTAAGTTATAATATTATTAATATCAATATATAATCACATATTTCTACATACTTTATTGAGTTAGTTACTGGATTTTTCCAAAAGCTGTGCATTAAACCACTGCCATAACCGGTTCAGTCCGTGCATGCTTTTAAAATTTTGAGTTTTTACAGAAGCTTTTACAATTAAGTTGATATATTTCACTAATAAAATATCAATGCAAAAGGCAGTACGTACCACAATTGAATGTTTTCATACGATAATATTTGTTTGCTGCATGACAGCATTGAGCCATTACGTAGTTTAAAGTGATATCCTCTTTTAAATCAGTTTTGTAAGTGCTGAGAATACACATTTTACAAATTAAATAAATAATAGAATTATAAATTTCAAACATATCATGGCAAATAAGCATTTGGTTACGTGGATATTGTATTCTTTACTCACTTAACATGACATTTCAGCCAAAACTTTGTGGGCTATTATCAAATGACCTTGAAATGAAAATAATAAAAAAAGAAGACATACAAACAAAAACAAGAAATACAAGCAACAATGGCAAGGGGCCACAGCCTTCTATGAACTAACTTTCTCAAGGTCAAGGTCTTGACATTCAACAAATATTTTGAATCCATGGGGCTTTGCACTGCCACATTATCCCAGCGCCAGCTTATCACAACCTGCTGATTGACCCACCATCCAGCAGGCTGTGATAATGGCACTGCAAAGCTTGATGTAGACAGCGACACCACAAGGTCCGTCAATCACCTGGCGGAGGTTCGATAAACCTCAAGGTCAGGTCGTCTCGCGGGCACGGAAATCACCATTCTCGTGCCCACTACAAAAACAGGTCTATTACCGTACTCAAAATACTAATTTATTGTGTAAAATTTGATTTAAAAATACTTGTCCTTAAAATGTAGATAGAATTTAAGTATGATTAAATTATTTCAATAATATGATATTACGTGCTAATGCCATCTTGAAAATATAAAATGATTTTGACAGATCAATTAATTTGTTTTGCTGGATGATTCTCCCATTTGAATAACATGGGATTTTTAACATTGTGGAAATGGATGGGACGACCCGACTTAGGAGTTTGACGAACCCCCACCAGGGGATTTACGGACCTTAGAGCTCAAGTCCTGAGCGTGCTGGATAAAATTTTTGGCTGCTTTTTAATGTTTTGGTTTACAATCACTACGTTTACATGCAGGTTTGAAATCGTTTTTAGATTTGAAACTTGGGTGTAAACGGTTTCGAGTCGAGTCAAGTCAACCCCGTTTTGAAACTGGGTTGACTTGAAAAAAAGTCTTCAAAACTGTCATGTAAACACCTCACCGCCACTTTGAATGGATCCCAACTTGATTCTTTGCTAGTTGTATTAGCTAGCGATGTGAATTGAGTTTAGAGTTGTTGTTGTCGAGTGTTGACTTGTTTTACGAATTTGATTGGAGTTTGAAATGTCGACACGTAATATCTGGACTGATTGAAAACGTTTTCAAAACTAATGTTTCAAACCTACATCTAAACACGTTTTTGACTCAAGTCAAAAGTTTTGAAAACGTTTTCAAAACTTCATGTAAACGTGGTAATTATAACCTCGTTATATCGAAATCGAAGGGACCCCAAAAAAACCCATTCCGAAATAAGAAAGTTCGAAAAAAAAAATACTATGTTTTTGAGTCAAACAGTACTTTATTTACACTACTACAAGCACAAGCTAGCAAAATATCTCAGGTGCTGAGTAGGTCTAACGTCACGCGAGTTTTCAAGTGGAAAAAGCGTAATAACGCGCATAATTTTTTCATGTCCTGCCCATCATAGTTAAGTCGGCTAGTTCATCACATAGATGTGGGCATGTGGGCAAAAAGGGTAATACATTATATCTAAATTATTTCCATCAAACATGTAAAGATTGAACCCAAATAAAAATATCAAATAAATATCAAATAGTATCATTAATGACTGGTTAGTCTTGAGCTCTTGTGAACCACCCAACCTGAACATGCACTAATTTTGGGTGTGAACACAGTGAACTACCTTTACCATTCTGTCCCCACCTAGTTTAACTTACCACCAGCAAAAGCACCTAGTGGCGCTTTTTCTCTTACCATGCGGCAAGATGATAAGCGGTGACCAATCACGGTGTTTCCCGTCGCGTCGTGAAAAACTTTAAATTCGAGCGATTCGACTTTAAGTATAGAATTTCGTGTTATCGCAACTTACGAAAAACAAATTCCTCTACCCAAAAAATAACAGTGTGTCATTTGGACATTTGGATACACTACTGTCTTGTGTTTCTTCCAATTTGTGGTATTAAATTCAACTAGAAAATGCGCCACCGTCAGCTGTCTACGAACCAATAATAGCCGCAGGATCGAGGTACTCCCTGGTTCCCGTTTCTACCGCTAGAGTGCGTATTGCAACTATTAGTCAAGATGTCTAATAATCACACCTTCAAATTGTTATCTGTATTGTGTCGACCGCTCCCTGTTGTCCCATGCTAGGCTGTCAAACGCTAGGCAACGTGCATTTTTCACAATGCAGTGTGTGGTGTTCAAGTGTGCATGTCATATTTTTAGCTTGCAGTTTCTAAAGTAAGTATTATATTTAGTTATATGAATAACAATATCAGCATATAATCACATCTTTCTGCAAGTTTTTTTAGTTTGTTACCTGTTGTGTATTAGTAAAGAATAGCACACATTATTATAGGAATTCAATAATAATACTTTATTGTATCGTAGTGAGTAGAACGCTACAGCAGAACACTGATCGCACTAGACATGATGGAAGTACAACATTCCGGAACAACTACACGCCCCCTCTCCTGGCTTGTGACGCGTTCTCATGCAGTCATGTATTCATCCGCCGCGCGAAAATTCAAATACAGGTCGGACACAACATCTCCCCCTTTAAGTAAACAACATCATCGTAAAGAAAAAAGTTACAAGTAAAAATATATACAGTAAGAAATAAGAATTTCATTAGGTAACAAAATCAGACAAGTAGGAAGGAGTCTTCCGAGCACGACTGGAAGTTCGTAGCTCAGAAACAGCCTCTTCTGGTGTCGAGTCGCTTCGCTCCGGGCTGGGCAACGAAACCTCGGTATTGTCCCCTGCCTCCAGAGGTGGAAGTGGTCTGGGAGGAAACGTGGACCGGCGCCGTAGCTGGTCAATGTGACGGGTTACTGGTTTACCATCCGGGCTCTGAATCTGAACATTACGCGGTCCTGCTTCAGTAATTGTTCCCGGCAGCCAGGCTGGTCCCGCAGCATAGTTCCGATAGTAGATTGGTTCATCCTCTAAAAACACTCGTGCAGGGTTGTTTGAAAGTTGCAAGTGTGTCTCCAACTCGCGACCAGTTGATTTTGAATCCGGGTGTAGAAGATCTAGTAGTGTTTTGACCCTATGTCCCAAAAGGCGCTCGCTCGGAGTCTGTGTACATCCGGCCGTACCAGGTGTGGAACGGAGGTCGGCCAGTAAGGCATGGAGACTTTTGTGCCAATCCCCTGGCTCCATCTTCGACAAATGGTCCTTTACTGTCCCCACCATCCGCTCTGCCAAACCATTTGTTGCAGGGTGGTATGGGGCGCTACGTATGTGCTTTATGCCATTTTGTTTCAAAAAGTTGTGAAACTCTTCAGATACGAATGCGGATCCGTTATCGGAAACGACTGTATCGGGCAAACCGAAACGTGAGAATAATTCTCTCAAGAACTTGATGGTAGTTAAGGCTGAGAATGAGCCATTAGTTAGTTGAACTTCTGGCCATTTCGTCAGAGCATCGACAACCACGAAGAATGACTGCCCCTTGAATGGCCCAGCAAAATCAATGTGCAGCCTGCTCCAAGGCCTGTGAGGTACTGGCCATGGTACAGTAGGAGCAGCTGTTGGATTTGGCTGATGTACTTGGCAGCTCACACAATTGCGTATCATCCCTTCAATCGCTTGGTCCATGCCAGGCCACCACGCATAACCACGAGCTATGGCCTTGCAACGAACCATCCCCTGATGGGAAGCATGTAGAAGTTCCAAAACTTTTGCTCGTAAAGCAGTTGGAATTACCACCCGACTACCCCACAGCAGACAGTTCCTGTGGGCAGATAATGCATCTTGTCTACTGACGTATGGTTTGAACTCGTCGGATAAGTTGTTCATTTTCTCCCCATGTTGAACGCATCGCAGTACTCGCGACAATACCCAATCTTTAGATGTAGCCCGAGACACATTTTCAGCAGTCAGTGGTGAATTAACCGGCGCTTCGTTCAGCATGAATATGTCTGCTGGTTCGGGAAATCCGGTGTCGCAGGTATCAGAAATGGGTAATCGGCTGCAGAAATCTGCGTTACCATGTTTGTTCCCTGGGCGGTATACTAGCGAGTAGTTGTAGTTACTTAAAAGTAATGCCCATCTCAACATCCTCGGTGAGACTACAGCAGGAATTTGCTTTGTTGCACCTAGCAATCCCAACAATGGTTTGTGGTCCGTAAAAATCGTAAATGGGCGGCCCCAGAGGAACTTATGGAACTTCTTAATCCCATACATAATAGATAAGGCTTCACGATCTAATTGTGCATAATTGCACTCAGCGGCATTAAGTACGCGAGAACCAAAAGCAATTGGTCGTTCCTCTCCATCTGGCATTCGATGACTAAGTACAGCTCCTAAGCCGTATGGAGAAGCATCAACTGACAGCAGTAGGGGTAAATTTGGGTCATAGTGTACTAAGCAGCAATCAGTAGTCACCACTAGCTTAGCTTCTTGGAAACTCTTCTCCTGGTTGGGTCCCCAGTGAAAAGGTTGTTCTTTAGCTAGCAACTGATACAGAGGGTGTAGTAACGTCGCTTTGTTCTTAAAGAACCGATCATAGAAATTGAGTAGTCCCAAAAACGACTGCAACTCCTTCAGATTTGTCGGTGACTTGGCTTCACGAATTGCCCTCACCTTATCTTCAGTAGGTCTCAAACCCGTCTGATCCAGGCGAAACCCTAAATAATGTACGGACGTCACTGCAAAAGCACATTTATGAATAGATACGCGGAGGCCTAAGTCCTTGAAGCGTTGCAACACGCGACGTGATCTTTCCCACAGCTCATTCAAATCTTTCCCCGATATCAGGAAGTCGTCTAGAAACACCGCGACACCATCAATGTCCCTGACAATAGACTCCATCATTCGCTGGAAATAAGCAGGTGCAGAGGCAACACCAAACGGCAGACGTTTGGGCCGCAGCAATCCCCGTGGGGTGTTCAGAGTAAGAATCGTAGCTGATTCTGGGTCTACTGCAATCTGGGTGTACGCCTGATCTAAATCAAGTTTAGTAAAGTACCGACCACCAGCTAATTTGGCCAACACTTCATCGTTAGATGGCAACGGATAAACGTCAACACACAAGGATTTGTTTACTGTTGACCTATAGTCTCCGCAAATTCGAACTCGCCCATCTTTCTTCAGCACTGAAACAATGGGGGTAGCCCAGTCAGAGTGGATTACAGGTTCCAAAACATCCTCTTGTACTAGCCTATCCAGCTCCGCATTGACACGATCTCGTAATGGAAAGGGAACGCTGCGATGCTTTAGGAACACAGGCTTAGCATCTTCTTTCAGCATCAGATGAACAGGTTCACCTTTAAACTTTCCCGGTCCCTCAGCGAACACTTCTGCATATTCTTTAATTTGTGCAGGTAGTGCCTGAGCAGTAGGCTTGGTCCAGTTGACTCCTTCAATACTGAATCCAAAAGGTTTGAACCAGTTGCGCCCTAATAGGCTTGGACCGGCACCGTCCATAATGAGTAACGGTAGGGAATGCGTTTGAGTCCCGTAAGTAACCTGTACATGCAACTCACCTCGAATCTTCAACTGTTCCTTGGACCAAGTCTGAAGTGCAGGTAATGACTTACTAAGTTGTCGCCCTTGAGGCCATAAGCTCTCGAAAGTATCAGAACCAATTAGTGTTCGAGATGCACCGCT
Source organism: Isoperla grammatica (assembly GCA_945910005.1). Classification (NCBI taxonomy): domain Eukaryota; kingdom Metazoa; phylum Arthropoda; class Insecta; order Plecoptera; family Perlodidae; genus Isoperla; species Isoperla grammatica. The sequence goes on from OX246744.1 coordinate 13,658,592, forward strand.
GTCGACCTCGAAAAGTAGCGGACGGTCTTCTAACAGAAGCTGAACGTAGTCAGGCCCTGTCGGAGATGGATCTGTAGTTCGAAATAAGTAAGAAGGTTGTGCAGTAGGAGCATCAGTATCTGTCAGTTGTAAGTTCTTATTTGTAGTAATTTTCTTCTGTCGATCCTGGGTGACAGATTCTTGTCCTTGCTTTTGTTTGGTAAGACACATTTTCTCTAAATGTCCCTCCCGGTTACAAAATCTGCATTGTGTTTTCCAATGTGGGCAAGTATTAGCCAGGTGTTGTGCGTTACCACAGCGATAGCAGTGAGTAGACCCCTTACCCTTGTTCTTATTATGCTTGGACTGTACCTTGGTGGCACCCCGAGTGGATTTATCTTTAGGGTTTTTATCTAAACCTATCTTGTGTACTGTAGGAGTAGACTTTTCGTCCGTAGCATGCAGTTCACTCACATCCTTCATCGCAGTCTCCTGTGCTAGAGCTGCAGCATAAACCTTACTGAACGTTAAGTCAGGGTCAGTTAAGAGCCGTTTCTGTAATGAGTAATCCCTCATACCACAGATTAACCTATCTAGCAGCATCTCGTCTAGATCAGTGAATTGGCAGAATTCGCTAAGCTTACGTAACTCAGCTATGTACGAGCTCAGAGTCTCCGTAGCTAACTGATCACGACGATTGAACTTAAAACGTTGCACGAACTTGCTAGGCTTCGGGTTGTAATGCCGTGACAACAGGTCTAATGCCTCAGCAAAGGTAAGCTCTATGGGCTTCCTAGGTGTTGCCAGTGAACGTAACACTGTGTACGTCTCACTACCGCAAACCGAGTAGAAAATGGCTTTCCGTTTATTATCATCTTGAATGGAATTCGCCATGAAGTAAAATTCCAGTTGTTCTTTGTAAACGTCCCAGGAATCTGTACTTACGTACGCGCTTACATGTCCGTAAGCGGCTGCAGGCAAGGTAGGTTGGACGGGAACCACGCCAGGCCCCGCGCCAGTAAATGCAGTTGGATCCGACATCATGATCCCGACTCGTCGCCAATGTTGTGTATTAGTAAAGAATAGCACACATTATTATAGGAATTCAATAATAATACTTTATTGTATCGTAGTGAGTAGAACGCTACAGCAGAACACTGATCGCACTAGACATGATGGAAGTACAACATTCCGGAACAACTACACGCCCCCTCTCCTGGCTTGTGACGCGTTCTCATGCAGTCATGTATTCATCCGCCGCGCGAAAATTCAAATACAGGTCGGACACAACATTACCAAATTTTGTGTGTGTACAATCACTGTCATGCTAACCTGTTTGGTCTAAATATAGGCCTAGGTCTAGTGAAGCTTTTTCAATTTAGTTGATATATTTAAAGTTTAGAAGGAGAACATACACAATCAATGTATAGGACAATATTTGTTTGATGCATAGCTGCATGGAAGATAGTTCTGATGCAATGTCTACTTTTAAATCAGTTTTGTAACTGATTGCCGATTGGGATAGACATAAAATTAATTGATTACCAGCCCTGAGATAGAATTATAAATTTTAAATACATTAAACTGCCAAACGAGGCATTTCTTTAGGTCAATATGTTATTCTTTACTCACTTTACATAATGTTTCAGTCCAAAACTGTGTGGGGCTATTAAGAAATAAACATACAATGAAAAAAAAAAAAAAAAACAAGAATAGGCCTATACAAGTGACAATGCAAAGTGCCCACAGCCTTCTATGAACGATCACATTTTCTCTAGGTCAAGGTGCTGACCTTCGACCACCATTTTGAACTACTGTATGTTAAAAATTCTACAATTTCATGTATTTACAACAAATTTATGATTTTTTAATTTTAATTTTTATTCAGTGTTTACTGTTTAATAATGTACTCACCTATACAAATGCCATAATTTTTATTTAATTAGCTGTAAATATTTACATGATATTGAAGAGTTTTAATTAAATAAGCCTAGAAGAAGAAATGGCCGAATATTGTGCTACAGCCAATTTGGGACCTCTAGGGACTGCTACCTTATCGTGGTGGGCAGGTTTGTTTGCTTTGATGATCCCGAGAGCTATGCCGGCGGAAGCGTATGCTTCTGGTAGGGTCACCCTAGCCGGACTGGTCGAGGAGAAGGAGTCAGACGAAATGCAGTCCACACATTAATCCCCTTTCCTCCCCCTTCCCCTTTCCACCCCGCCCTCCTATTGTCCCCTTTCCTCCAAACAGCCCCCTATTTCATCTTCATATATCACCCACTCATTGTCTCGATTAGCCTCGTTGCAAAAATATGAGACGTTAAGCCCAAATAATCAAATCTAAACCGAATGAAGGTATAAAAAGTCAAATGGTTTGCTATAATTTTGTAATTTTTTTAATTTAATGTCTATCCTAGCCTATTCGGTATAAAACTAAGCTATGTAGGCCTACATTGCACTTGCTATCACTGTTTCTTACTGGTAATCACTGGTATTTAATTCTTTCGAATACATTTAATTATTACATAGACCGGCATTAAATTAATTAATAATTAACATTAATATAGAAAATAGAGAGGCGTAACAAGTGCACAGAGAGTGTTGCGAGCGGTCCGACCAACAGTCGCTGAACGGTCTGATTGGAAAAAACAACTATTTGATTACTTCAGAATCGACGGAAATTTTTCCAATAGTGCACTGCCTCCTCGAAGGGTTTTCAGTGACTTCTAGCAGGCGGTGCTCAGTGGCCGCTCGCTTGCAGCGCTGCGGTGTTGGCATTTGTTGTACGCCTCCCCATATAATACCAAGGTCTACTAGATCGCTTGTAGCGCGCGCGAAGTAAGGTCATCTAACCTATTTCCATAACGTTAAAAATCACATGTTATTCAAATGGGAGAATCATTCAGAAAAACAAATGAATTGATCTGTCAAAACAAATTATGGGCCAAAAAGGCAAAATAACAATCTGTAATGAGATTTTGTCGTCACATTCTATTCTATATAATATATATATATATTTTTTAATACTTTACTCGTAAGTTCAACCAACCATCTTCCACGGCAAATTGAAACGGCCCAGTTCAGGCTAAAAACGCAGCACGATCTTCTAGGGAAGCATCTCCACCGAATAGGGGTGTTTGAGACGAGTACCTGCAAGCTGTGTGGAAATGGGGAGCAGGATAGGAGCCACCTGTTTGTATGTCCAAAGCTGGCATGTGAACGTGACGCAATGCCGAGCGGCATGAAGAGGGTGGAGAAAGAAGCGTGTCTCTACTGGTTGACCAGATCCAGCATGATGGCATAATAGCCAAATGTGGGCATTTGAGAAGAAGAAGAATTTAAATAATAATGCGATTTTTGTAGTTGGATCCAAAATGGCGATTTTGGATCTCATTCAATGACCTTACTTTGCGCTTCGCAATTACTCCGCTAGGAGAAAATCCAGTAGATCTTGATATAATACAACCTTCTTGGGACAAACTACAAACTTACGGGGGGGGGGGGGGGGGGAGGTGCTTGGTTAGATATGTTTAATCATGGTTAATGTTTGATTGCATTTAATGAAAGGGTTTAAATATTTAAACAAAGTTACGGTACTGTTTTAACCCATCTTCAGGCTGTACATCAAGGTAAGAGCTGTAGGTAGGTTAGCTTTTGTGCTAACCTATGTGACCTATGACATGGCCTATGTGCTGGTGGTTCATCCTTCCGTTGGCCCCACCACCAACCACCACCACCACCAGGCCAGGCTCTACGCTGTTGCCACCTCCAACAACACCGCCGAGCACTCCGGTTTTCCCGCTTCTTCAACCCTGTGGGAAAGTCACAAACGTTTCAATTTGTGTGCAAGTAGGGTAAGAATAGAGGGAACCCAACAGCTTACCTGGTTGGTGACTGCAGGGGTCTGCAGGGGTGTACATATAAAAGAATTTAGACATAAAACGTCGAAACTGTTTCGGCCAAACAGGGCCTTGTTCACTCGACGAGTGCAGAGGGATGACGAGGGCCTTGTTCACTCGACGAGTGCAGAGGGATGAGGCAGAGGAGTCATCCCTCTGCACTTGTCGAGTGTGCAAGGCCCTGTTTGGCCGAAACAGTTTCGACGTTTTATGTCTAAATTCTTTTACATGTACACTTTTATCTACGAGACCCCTGCAGTCACCAACCAGGTAGGCCTAAGCTGTTGGGTTCCCTCTATTCTTACCCTACTTGCACATATCTAGCCGTTTGGCCCCTCCTACCGCAAACGTTTCAATTTGTGTTACATTGCTGCATAGATCGATTTGGACACTAGGTTCCTTGTTTCTTCCAATAGTCACTGACTAACAATCACACCTTCATTGTCATCTGCATTGTACCGACCCCTCTCTGTTGTCCCATGCTAGGCTGTCAAATGCTAGGCAACGTGCACTTATCATAATGCAGTTGAGTGGGTGTCCAGTGTGCATGTCAATTTTTAAGCTTGCAGTTTTTTAAGTAAGTAAATATGTTTAGTTAGGCCTATATTATTATTATAATATCAATACATATAATCACACATTTCTGCAAGCCTTGTTAGTAAATACGTAACTGGATTTTTGAAAAAGTTGAATCATAGGCCTAAACCTACATCCAAACAGGATGATAAAGGTAAAAGCACTGGCTATACTAAACCTGTAAAGGCCTAAGTAAAGATAGTGAAGCTACTGTCACTTTGACAATTTTGCACCGATAAAATACCTTTAACTGTTTAAAGCATAACATAGATTGTAGAAAATCAATACAACGGGCAGCAGTTCAATGGACGTTAAGCTTAACTTTTTTTTACAGGCTATGAGTGATATATATTTTGTTTGATGCATTTACCAGCATTGAAAGCATTAGTCTGTTATGTCCTTTTTTTCCAATCAGTATTGACACTGATAAGAAAATAGAATAGATTGAATAAATAATGGAATTTAAAATGTCAACAAATTAGTACCTATGTTGAACAGAACAATACAACGTTGACTCTTTACTCACATAGTTGGTGTTCCAGTCCAAACTGTGTGGGTCACAGTCACAGGGTAATAATACTGAATCATTGCTGCATGTGGATGTGTTTCTCTCTACTGTCTTGGTTCGCTCATCGGTTTGGTGGTGTGAGCTATTAAAAAATTAAAACATTAAAAAAAAATAGTAAACAAAAACAAAAGAGTTACAAGTGACAATGTAAAGTGGTCACGGCCTTCTGTGAAAATAACAACACATTTTTTCTCAAGGTCCGCTAAATTGCCCCAAGCAAAGTAAAGTCGTCGACGCTTGAGATCAAAAATAGTCATAATGATCTCGCTACAACTAGAGTTTTTATTTGAGTACACCGTATCGGTCACGTGATATAATACTAACAGTAGAGCACGTCATTAAGGACCACCACTTCAAATCGTTAACTTTCAAAGAAATGCAAATTGACCGGAAGTTCTCACATATTGTTGTTTTTTGTCTTGTTGGGTCCACCCTATTCCGTATCTATATGGGTGTGATGGTAAATGTAATATACAATACAACACTAGGCCTAGGGTATTAAGATAAACTTCCGTCTAGGCTCAGGGTAGAATTGGTCCAGGGTAGCTCTACCAGTGGTAAGAGGTGCCTAAATGATCAATATTGTATGAACTAGCTGTCGAGTTTCTCATAATACCACAATTAATAGATTACTATAATACTTCTGCCAGTCCTAAATCACTAAAATAAAAGGCGAACGTTCTAAGATCTAGCTGTCGAGTACACCATGAAAAAACAGCTAATAATAAATATGTACTAGGCCTAATAATAAACACGGAAGGTAAATGTACGTTTATGTTTGTGTTAAATATCAGGTTTATTGATACATTCCGATACAAGACAATACAAAATACTAGCTAAGATCTTATACGATAAATGTCTAGTCCGGCGTGGTCCAGCAACACAGCTTGGAGGTTAAGGCCGACCTGCGCAGGCGTGTCCTCTGCGACCGCCGCGCTCACTGGGCGCGCTCACAGCGCTGCACCGCTTGCTAAACTAAACTCTCAGAAATGGGCGGGCTTTTGAATACATAACATCCCTCCCATTTTAAGAGAAAACAATAATGTAGTTAACTAAGCCTACTAGGGCCTAACTAAGGCATACCATACAAATTAAGCACATAATAATAATAACATAAAACATTATATAATATTACTTGAAGATTCTAAATGTTTAAACCTGGCACAAAACAAAGTCATGGTATCGATCTGGGATTTTCGTCTTCCTCTCCGACCTACGTGGCTCCAGGTCCAATGCCCGCTGTTCCACCGTGTTGTCCTGGGGGCTTGGTGGTCTCGCTCCTGGCAGCTCTCGATTAACTGGATCACTGGAGGCGACTGGGAGTCGCCTGGGTTGTAGGCTGCTGCGATCTAAGTGAGGGCTGGCAGCGGCAGTCGGTGAGATGTTTGTTGTGTCCGGGTGATGCTCTGCCTCAGATTGGGGAGCCACGGCGGATACCCTTGGGTGGTTGACGTCGACCTCGGGTGTGGATGGCACCTCCATCTGTTGTGTCACTCGTTTAATCAACTGGTCGACGTGTCGGAAGTGTGTGATATTATCAGATGTTTGGACATCATATGTCAACTCCCCCGACCGACGCAAGACTATCGCTGGACGCCATTTTGAGGGCCCTTGGTACCACCGCATGAACACTTTATCACCTTCAGTGAACTGTCTCGGATGTAAAACCTTTGCTCGAGGTTCCGGCGGAATGTTATCTGGATGCAGTCGATCAAAACATGTTTTGAGGCGTCTGTGCATCAACATTTCAGCAGGGGAAGCTCCTGTAGCTGCACACGGTGTATTACGCAACGAAAACAGAAGACGTGAGAGGTCTGTGGGGAGCTGGGACGAAACCGTTACCATCTTCTTGAGAGCAGACTTAATAACTTGGACCTCCCTCTCCGCTGCGCCGTTTGAGGGAGGATGGTATGGGGGAGAGTGAATACGTCGAATGCCATTTGCTTGCAAGAAAGAGCAGATTTCCTGAGACTTAAATGCAGTATCGTTGTCAGATACCAAGACATCTGGTAACCCATGGGTTGCAAACATGTCCCTTAAATGGGAAATCACTACCTGAGAAGACATAGATGGAACCACCCGCACCTCCGGCCACTTAGTGAATGCGTCAATCACCACGAGGAAAAGCTTATCTTTAAACGGCCCCGCGAAGTCCATGTGTAAGCGTGACCATACATTAACCGGCCTTGGCCATTCGCTTCCCTTAGTTTTGGGGGGATTATGACGGTTCGTTTGACAATTTTCGCAAGTGGCTACCATAAACTCAATATCTGCATCCAGTCTAGGCCACCACAAATAGCTTCTCGCAACTGCCTTCATACGGACTATGCCATGGTGCGTGTCGTGCAAGTGCATAAGGAGCTGCTTTTGAAACTTAGGTGGAATCACGACTCGGTTTCCCCAAATGATGCAGTGTTTAGTGATCGATAACTCAAGCCGCCGAGACCGGAAAGGTTCAAACTCTTTCCCTATCGGACCTTGGGGCCACCCATGGAGCAGCCAATGTTGGACTTTAGAAAGAATCGGATCTTTGCCCGTTTCATGTGCAATGTCCGATGCGGAAACCGGACTATTAAGGGAAGATGATATCATACAAATGTCTGAGGCGAACAACAGGACGTCAGCTGGCACTGGGGCATCTCCCGAGACTGGAACAGGAAGACGACTTAAAGCATCCGGAGCACAGAGGTATTTTCCAGGTTGGTGTTCCAGCACGTAATTGTACGACGCAAGCTGGAGGCTCCAGCGTAACAACCGTGGAGAAATCATTGGTGGAACTTGTTTTCCCGGGTGCAGGAGACCTAACAACGGCTTATGGTCCGTTATTATTCTGAAAGCCCGGCCAGCTAAGTATTGATGGAACTTCGTAACCCCAAACATAATTGCACATGCTTCCTTATCCAATTGGGCAAAATTTCTTTCCCGAGGCTGTAAAGTACGGCTACCGTAGGCCACAGGGTATTCCCGTCCGTCATCCAGGACATGAGCTAAGATAGCGCCCAGCCCATATGGGGAGGCGTCACAACGTAACACTATTGGCTTATTCGGGTCATAGTGCACCAGTACAGTCTCAGAGTGCAGGCGTTTTTTTGCCTCTTTAAATGCTTGTGAATGTTTAGCTTGCCAGACCCATGGGGCACTTTTGTCTAGGAGCCTGTATAGTGGTTCTAAAAACGTTGCCTTTTTGTCCAGGAAACGATCATAAAAATTCAGAAGCCCCAGAAAGGCTTGGAGCTGTTTTTTGTCTTGGGGTTCGGGGGTTTTATGAATGGCTTGCACCTTTTCTTCCGTGGGACGGATACCATTCTTGTCGATTCTATGCCCCAGAAATGTAACCGCTGGAACAGCAAACATGCATTTACCTTTTTGTAATTGAAGGCCCACTTCTCCTAGTCTCTTAAGTACAATATCAACAGTCTCCCAGTGCTCCTGTACCGTCTCGCCAGTGATAAGGATATCGTCCAGAAGAACCAACACGCGGGGTAGATCCCCCAATAAAGATGCCATCAACCGTTGAAATATACCAGGGGCCGATGCAACGCCAAATGGAAGTCGGTTTACTCGCAGTAACCCTCTGGATGTGTTTATGGTAAGCAATTCAGCAGACGACTCGTCGACCCTCACCTGGGTGTACGCCTGCACAAGATCCAGTTTGGTAAACAAAACACCTCCACTCACTGCAGCCAAGAGCTCCGAAATTGTGGGTAAGGGAAATGTATCGGGTCGCAGCACTGTATTTACTGTTCCCTTGTAGTCACCACAAAGCCTTACTGACCCATCCTTCTTAACTACGGGTACAACTGGACTGGCCCATTTTGAATAGGGAACTGGGGTGTACACCCCTAGTGCTATTAAGCGATCTAACTCCGCATTCACTTTCTCTCGAAGGGCAAACGGCACCTGTCGAGCTTTGTAAAACTTTGGAATGCTGTGTGCGTCGATTGATAATGACACAGCTGGCCCCACATAAGAACTTAAGTCGCTATTTTGAAATAACGAGGCATGCTTTCTTAATATGTCTGCAGCTAGGCCCAAATTAACATGTTCAAGATTATAAATACCTTCGATCGTAATCCCCAACGCAGCAAACCAATTTCGGCCCAGCAATGGAGGACCGTTGCCATCCAATACCAACAAAGGCAGTGTAGCCGTTTTGTTCTGAAATTCCACTTCAACATCTAAAACGCCCTTGACGTGTAAAGACTCCTTAGTCCAAGTTCGAAGACCGAGTTCGGCCCGATGCAAAGCCGGCTGATGTGGCCATAATTCCAGAAAAGTAGATAGTCCCATGATTGAGTGTCCAGCCCCCGAGTCCACCTCCATCCTTACATCTGTGTTATTGAGCTTCAAGTTCACTGTTGCCGGGGGAACCGCAGTAGGCCTACTTGTCGTGTTATACATCCCGTACATTGGTAGGCCTAGATCGGAAGATGGCAGGGCAGGACCTGGTGCTGGCTTGTCGGCCCCACCCTCCTCGAGCCCAGGGTCCAAAACCTCTTCCACGTTGTGGGTACCACTACCACTGCCTTGACCCCACTGCAGTTTGCTGGTGTCTCCTCTTTTCCGGGAGAGACATGCTCGCTCAATATGCCCGATCTTGCCACAGAACCGACACCTTGTTTTCGCAAATCTGCAGTTAGATGAACGGTGTGTGCCCTCGCATCGAAAACATTCTGCTGTCTTGGGTGTATTTTGCCCTGGCTTGGGGTGTTGCCCACCTGAGTGTGGCCGAGATTTATCGATAAAGGCTACGTTAGACGTCTCTTGAGGAGCTGCACGAAGGATCTCAACGTTACAACGCGCCGCTTCATCTGCAAGGGCCATCTCCTCCGCTTCCTTAAAAGTAAGGGACTTCTTCGAGAGTAAGCGTTGTTGGAGGGTTGAGTCTAGGACTCCGCAGACCAGACGATCTCGTAACATTGTATCTAGCTCGTGGAAATTGCAGTGCTCGCTTAAAAGACGCAATTCTGCTAGGTAAGCTGCCATGGTCTCCCCCTGGCGCTGGTCGCGCTTCATGAATTTAAATCGCTGCACAATTTCGCTTGGCGCTGGTGTGAAATGCGAGTCTAAAGTACCCATCACTTGTTCATAGGTGAGGTCTGTCAACGTGGCGGGTCGAGCCAGTGACCGCGCCACATTATAGGTATGTGCCCCACATGTAGATAAAAAAATCGCCTTTCGTCTGTCGGCGGGCACATTGTTGGCCTCGAAATAAAATTGGAGCCGCTCTCGATAGGAGGTCCAACTCGAGCCACTACCTAGGCCTAGGCCTACCTGGAATTCCTCCAGCTTCCCGTAACTCCCTCCCGACGAGGGAATGTCGTTAGCGGACATATGGTTTGAATCCTCGTCGCCAGATGTTAAATATCAGGTTTATTGATACATTCCGATACAAGACAATACAAAATACTAGCTAAGATCTTATACGATAAATGTCTAGTCCGGCGTGGTCCAGCAACACAGCTTGGAGGTTAAGGCCGACCTGCGCAGGCGTGTCCTCTGCGACCGCCGCGCTCACTGGGCGCGCTCACAGCGCTGCACCGCTTGCTAAACTAAACTCTCAGAAATGGGCGGGCTTTTGAATACATAACAGTTTGCTACAAAACCTTCTATAATATTAGTCAAACCTGGAAAGCCTCTAGTTTGCTTCAAGCTGTCATATTCGTGGCTGTTCGTTACTTTACTATGTCTACTCGCTATACACTGTTACACCTCCACCAATACAAGTCATTCAATGTTGTTCGCCAATGTTTATTTCGCACGTGAAACAAACATTGTAGTTATTGGTTACCACGTTACTATGTTTATGTTCGACGTCATAGTTTACACAGTAGTCCCGCTTTAATTCAAATTCCATGACACCCTAAAAATCCCAATTTGAATTAACGAAGGACTAAACCATGAACAAAACAATGCTGCATTACTTTGCATACCTAACTATACATTTTACTCTACTTTCTCAGAGGGACGAACACCTGCAGAGGAAGGAACAGCCAAGCAAGACACAGGGACCATTCAGCACGGTTGGAGTCTATTGTGGGTGGGTGTGCACAGAAACAAGGTAGGACAACAAGCACACACATTACGTTGTAGTCACGTAACTCGACTCGCCGCATCTACTATCCTAGTAGATAACTGGTACGGGCATTGGCGCCGAGTACGGAGGGGCGACGGGGCTCAAGCCCCCCCCAGCTGTAACACAGGGGCCCCGCACCCCCCCCTGAGGAGCTAACAGGAGTTGCACTTCAAACAGTTACCATGGAGTTTTGTTTTTTGCTAAAGGGCCTTTCGAATTAATGCACATCGACAAATTGTGTTTCTTTCCCATACCACGTATTGTATATGAGACCCTCCTTTTTTTATGGTGTGTCCTGGTTCTTTGACAGTTCATCTCGCTCGGCCCCCAGTGGCAAAAATTATTTTTCTAACGATAGCAGTACACTTATAAAGGAGCCTATTATTATAGGATTTTACCTAACAGAGCTAGAATGTTCAATGTCAACTAGGGTGAAGAAACTTGTACTTCTTGAAAAGTCCAACCCTTTCTTTGTAAGATCACCCTATCAATGCGTGGGTTGCAAAACCGTTCGTTTAGCCAGACTACGGATGTATATAGGATCTCGTAACGTTCATAAATAATGCGTCATTTTACCAATATACCCTATTCCTAGCCTGGAAGTGTTTGTAATAGATAATTACAAAATTAATTTACATTATAGGTTAAAACTACAAAACAATGTTGATGAGAGGTTAGAATACGAGCATAAAATATCTTAATACTAGGTATTTTAATCTTCCCTTTCAAAATAATAACTCAGATCACTTCTAAGGCCATCTAGATGGCAATAGTACCCAAAAAAAATATTTGCCTTCGGCGGCTGGGCTTCGCCCCAGAACCCCAGACTACGCAGATACTGTTGATCGTAAGATGAGCCCCCCCCCCCCCAAGGAAAATCAAAACTCGGCGCCTATGGGTACGGGAGACTGAAAGCACTGACGCATTACAATCCACAACACTGTCCACCCGCCACTTCGCCCACTGTCAGCAAATTGATACGTACTAGACGAAACATGAACTAATCAAGATAAAGGTAATTAAATCAATACGTAATAATAATACAGTAGTATGCAACATGCTATTGATTGAATGCAGGCAAATCAATTGTTACAATTTTGTCATTCAACAGGAAAGATGTCGACAAGTTTTTCTAGCCAGTGCACAGAACTGAAAACAAACAGTGCACAAGAACCGCACCAGTCACATTGATCAAACTTGAAAGTTGACCGTTAATGAGAGTTTAATTTAACGATCACAAACAAATGTGTTAACTAAAAGCCTACATCATAGGCCTACCATAAGTATACATCAAATTCAAATTGTAAAATATCCTAAGATCATCCATTCCATGAATCACCACCTTCACCCGCTCCGGTGGCATGACGATGTTTTGCCCGGTGGTTGCCATTGGCTGGGGTCAGTGCCCTCTCGAAGATGCTGGTCCTAACAGGTGGTTGCCGGCCAGGGGTCTATTTAGTAGCTACTAGCTCGCGCGGTAACTCCGATCAATAACACAGTACACTAAATGTTTGCCGGTCATGATCAATTGATCGACAACTATCGAAGAGGCTACAGCACGGTTGCAATATTTACGTTATAAGTAGCCAAACATAGACACATGTGCTGACTAAAGTGTCTTCATAATTTTCTTTCCTTCAATATTAATTTATTAAATACGCTTTAGTTGCGATTAATAAATAAATAACTACAGTAAACCACCAGTTATACGATCGTCGAGGGTCTGGCTAATGCCATCGTATAACTCAAAATATCGTACAACTGATTATTGATATTTACAGCCACAGAACATGTGGCAGCTATAAAACAAATTATGGGTAGTGGTATGTTTTGGTCGGGGGGGGGGGGGGGGGGGGGGGGTTAGGGGTTAGGGGTTAGGGGTTAGGCCATAAACTAGTCACATCAGTTAATGATTGAATTTATTGATTATAAGAAACCTTTATCTTTTATTGTTTTTAGCAATTAACATAATAATATTGACACATTAAACTAATCGTGGTAAATCTATTAATTTAATAAAAAATGGTTGACTGCTATAATGAATTCATGCTCGCTTATAAATGGCCTACAAGAAGAACTCATAATATCGCGGATCACGTATCGTACAGAAGCCCGGGCAGCGGGAAACACAGCTCCCGGCTACTGACGCTGCATCGGCCGCCAACACGTAGCGCGCGAACGCGGTGAGTGAAAGCGACCCGTGAGTCACGCATACGCTGCGTTGCCGTGTCACTCACCGCTCGTATCAGGGAACAGATAACTTTAGCAGACAAGTTAGGAATTCTTTCGGAATAAAACAAGATTATTTTGTTTTGCGTTTGTTTTGTCCAAATTTAAATTGAAATGTCAATACGATGACACAAAGACAGCTGTTGTGCCTTGCTTCATCCACTTGCTACCTGCTTTATTGTGGGTTGAGTTGGGTTCGGCTGGCGCATGAATGGGGGGGGGGGTTATACAGAACATCCTCCCCCCCTCCAACCCCCCCCCCCCCAAATCACTCACCCGCCCAGTCTGTGAACACCAGCCGCTGACAGCGCTCAATACCTACCATAAATCTACAACCAATAAAGCCGTCATTCCTTTTCATTCAAACTTTCATTCATCAACAAGCCGGTGGTAGTCTGTGGTCGGAAACGGTGCTAGGGTTGAGGGGGGGGGGAGGGGGGGGCTCACAAGTTTCGTCGGCAACAACATAAGATCAAGCCAGCAGAATGGCCTGCCAGATGACTCATTAGAGCACGGCGGTCCAGACCGCTTTTGTCAAACGAGATATCGTATTACTGAGAGTTCCATACTTGCCTGGAGCTAAAAATACATCGTATAAACCCAAATATCGTATTATCCGATATCGTATAACTGATTGTTTTATTCATAAATACACTAAGCAAGTTGGTGGGGACCAATCGTTTTCATCGTATATCTACAAATATCGTACAACTGAGCATCGTATAACTGGTGGTTTACTGTATCACAATCTTCATAGGAGCTGAGCTAAATATAATGCAATTGTTTGAAAAATAAATAGGCCTATCTAGACACCGAAATTTTATACTATTAAAAATCTAATCTACACAGCTTACAGTAAAAATTAGGAATGGTTGCTTAACACTTACTGCATTAGCCTACATGTGCAATTAAATAACTTTGATGTTTTTCATAGTCGCTTTGACAACTTGAATTCGGGCGTGTTCACTAGGGATTAGCAGAAGTTAGTAAATAGACCCCGAGGGCAAAACCATCGACTTTCTGCTGGTGCACACGCGTAGTGTATCTTTGCGGGGTCATGGTCGGGCCATAGCGGACTTACAACAGCCAGGGGTGACAACCACGCCAGCCTGGTCACGACAAAAGACCCTCTTGACAATCATTGGACCCCGGTATAAACATTGCGCAAGTATGAACCTTGCCCGGCCCCCAGGTTTCGCCCGGACTATTCTAAGTCCGTTTAAACTGGTTGTGTGGCACGTTGGGTTGGGCGAGTGATCGGCTGTGGGCTCGCTCGTAGCTTTGTGTACTTTAGAGGGTACAACTAACTAGATAATAGAAGCGTCATGAAGTCCTAGGAGGAGCGTGGCAACCTGTTACCGGAGGGATCTCGACTATTAACGACTCTATCGTAGAAGTCTGACCCTGCCCTCCGCTGACGGCCGTGTCTAACATCTACCGTAGAGTGCGTTAATGTCGCCGTGGTTGCCCAGAGGTCCTATGGTAACCGCATTTGTCGGCGTCTCTCGAGCCTGGTTTCTGACTGCTTATCTCTCCTGCCGGCCCAAGTAAATACGCGGCCCCGATGGGTTAACACTCAGGGGCCTCATGCCAGTACATTTTTATAACTCTCCTTAACTCTTGCTAACTCTCGGGGTCAACTCCGACCAAAGCTTTCTCTGTATAACACGGAGTCACATGTGAACCTGTCAGATAGTAGGGTTAAGAAGAGTTATCTTAACTAATATTATGAGTAGTATTAAGTATTTTGTCAACGTTTTGAGGTTATTAGACTGTTTTTGTTTTTATTTTGTCTCGTTTCTTCAACAATGTATTCCTTCGATCGGCATCTGATAACCTTAATCCTGATTGGCTATTGATTAACACCGGGGTTAAAGGTTTGTTGTCACGGTTGAAGATGATTTTCAAACATGCTCATATTATTAAATATACTTTGAGTCGTCAGAAAAATGAATTGAGGTTGTGGAATGAACACAACCCAGGCGGTGGGCGCGTGGAACCAGCCTCGTGCGGGAATAACTGGGTAGCGATGACGTCACAAACTCAGCTGCTGGGCGATACATCGGTATAACTCGCTGATCTGAAATCGTACAGACTTCGCGTTTTCGGCTTTTTGCATGTATGAGCACATTCAACGTTTGTGACAGCCCCCCTTTAACTTAGCAAATGTACTGGAATGAGGCCCCTGGGGTGACCCGGAAGGATTATCGCGGGCCAATGGCAACCTTTAGGTGACGGTGACTGACAGCTTCGAACCAGTAAGTATTTCCTTCCATTACTTATTGTTAACGGGAAAGGTGAGTCTCAATTACTACGTTGACCACGCGGGCCGAGTCTGTACCATCCGGTACGTCACACTGGGATCGTACGAGACCCTGATAAACACGTAGGTACGTACCGGATTGTACGCAGGTTGCTTGCGTGGTAAACATTGTAACTATAAACACCGGTCTAAATTGACATTTGTAATTGGCTCCAGAACACTACACAATACTAATGTGCAAATCCTTTTTTTGCAAGAACTAAAAAAACTAAATTCTAGAAGTTTCAACTATTTTTATTGTTACCTAATAAGAAGTGAATACAAATTTGTTTTATTAGACCTACCAATAACAACTGCAATGGTTTAAAGATTTGTTTTTTAGATTTATTTTTAGTTAGTTAATACACACAGTTTGCCCATTTATCAATTTTTTAGTATTGTGTAGCATTCTAAAGGGATTACTGGAAAAAAAACATCAATTTTGGGCGGATTATATAGCAAGACTTACTTTTGCCGTTAACATTGTTCAAATGCTATTTGAATTTGTTTGTACAGCAAGTTTAACGAAAGTTTTTTTTTCTCGTATGTGGAACGTCTAATAGGCCTACACGCTGAACACTTCATGACAACACACTAAGGAATTGCAAAAGGAAGCAATGGGAGGCTACGACCAGTGCCACACTCATAAAGTAGAGTGATGAGAGTCTCCTTCTGCCAAAATGCAAGACACAACAAATCTCTCTGGATCCGTATTCTATCACTCCATTCCGTGTGTACGAAACGGATTCGGTCGGAATTCACAACAATTTCGGTTGATTGCGATAATTTAACATTTTTAGTGTCCAATACCGTCGGAAACGGATTCGGAGGTACCGAATCCGGTTCGGTAGCCTTTTAGACGCGGAAATCAGCTACGTACATAATTAAACCAAGTTTAAAAAGTTATATTAAGTGCCCATAACATGGAAAACCTCACGGTGAGAAGTAAAAGACCATTTGCAAACAAAAGAATAAGATTTTGAAATGTCAACGAACGATTTCATCCTACTGGTAAGTTGACAATGTTGTTATGACGAGAATGAGGTTGTGTTAAGCAAGTGTCACAACTGTCAGTATGTACTTGGGAGCTAGGTTATTAATTTTGTCAGCCTTATGTCAACAAGGAACGATCATAAAATGGATCTAAGTAGGCCTACCTAGGCCGTAGGGATACAACTAATCACGTTGGATTGACATCATATGTTATGCAAACTAACTAGATTTGCAACTAGATTTCTTTATTGATAATGATTACAGTTATTACAATTTTATAATATCACTGACCCCCAGTGAGTATACTACTCGCAGGTAGGGGGTCTTCAACAATACAGTCTATATTAAGTAATATGACGTTACAGAGGAAGTAGGAATTTTATACTAATTTAAATGCTAATACAGATATAACAGAAATAATCTAGTTATAACACACTGTAGGCCTAATGTAAAAAAGAGAGAAAATTAAAGGAAATCCTAAGAATTTATCAAATAATACAATAGTATACATGTTATTGGGGATACAAAAAATTGAATTGATCACAGTTTAGAGTAACACATTCATATTTAGTTTCTACTGTATTCGTTCATTAACCATACCTGAATTAGTTGTTTATATTTAGTGACAGAGTTGACTTGCTTAATTTTTAACGGAAGTGTATTATAAAGTTGATATCCTTTAAATCCTAGTGAATTTTTACCATAGTTGGTACGTACAGCCTCTAAATAAAGATTACTGTTGTTGATTCTTGTTTGATGCGTATGGGGAGGATGGATTACTGTATGGCATGAGTAAATTTTGTTGTTCAGGTAATTTTTTATCATGATAAGCATTTCGTATTTATTGAGGATTTGTACTGGAAGAATTCTAAAATTAGTGTACAAGTCTTTAGTATGATATCTAAATGGAAGTTGATACAGATTTTTTATTGCTTTGTTCTGAAGTCTTTGTATCGGGTTTAATAAATACTGGCAGCAATTACCCCACACAATGTTAAGGTACAACAGATGAGAGTGTATTAATGAAAAGTAAATACCTCTCAGCGTATAGTCAGGTAGCAGAAATGACAACTTACGTAGAATGCCCACTACTGGTGCGAGTTTCTTCCTAACAAAATTACAGTGATAACGCCATTTAAGATGCGAATCAATGTATAGGCCTAGATATTTTACCGTTTCAAGCTGCTTAATAATTTGATTGCCTATGGTTAATACCTTATTATGGATAATTTTGATTTTAGGAGAAGTCATAAGTATATAATTAGTTTTACTAACGTTTAATGTGAGACGGTTCAATCGTAAATATTCTGCTATCATATCGAGATCTTCCTGCATGTGATTCAAAATAGTAATAATATCTGTGCCCGAGTAAATGATTATTGTATCGTCTGCATATAACTGTATCAGGCCATGACATTTGAGATGTCCTATGTCATTAATATATATTATAAACAAAAGTGGCCCCAAGACGGAACCTTGGGGGACTCCAATTTCGATGGGTTTCATTTCGCTATAGATGCCGTTGATGTTAACTAGGTGGGCCTAGCTTTCTGTGGCTTGTAATCTAGGGTCTATGGCTAAGCCGCTACAGCTTTTGGGACACGAGATGATGGCCTTAGCTTAGTATAAAACTACTCTAAAAGCACACGCGTTCCCAATAGGCCTAGGCATGAAGGCTAATCTAGGGCTAGGCTAGGAAGACCAAGCCCCTACAGCTTTAGCTAGGCCTAGGCCTACTCTCAACACATGCATCATGTTTACTTCTTAGATCTGGGCCTAGGTTTATTCTAGAATCACAGGCAATGGGGTTGTGGTTGTTCATGTATATAATCTGTGATTGTTCATATACCGGTACTGCAGTAAATACTCTTTTTGCTCCTCGTTCTTCTTAACATTCTTAATCGGAGCCAGTTTTTAATACGTATGTTAAAGTGACAGCTCTATTTTTTGTTTGTTTGTGTATTTCGTTCTCAGCTTCGCGTGTCTGTCTTTTGATTGGTCTACCGTCTCGGTGGCTCAGTCGATTCGGATGTCAGCCGAAACGGAAGTAGATCAATTTCGGTACTAGTTATAAAATCGCTGTTCGTTGTCCATTTATCAAACGACCGAAACGGAATCGGATTCGGTTGCTAATCGGATTCGGCAGGGGAACTATTGGATATATAGCGAGCGGTATGTGTGAAAATTTAACTGGCCATCTACAGAGAGAAAAACATAAGTTTCAAGTTTGGGTGTTTGATACAAGAATAGTTGGAAGTGTTTAAAAATCATTGATTGCCAATCAAGCAACCAAGCTTTGATCATTTAACGAGTCAGTTAACTTGGATTATGTGCATACAAAGTCATTTTTGAAACACGCTTTGTCTCACCGATATGTTATGCTTAGTTCCTCCATTCTAGTTGACTTACACAAAGTGTTCAATTGTAGGAATGAGAATGCAGCCAGGAGGAAACGTGCTGCCCAGGGGTTCGTTACGGCGATGAGTATTTTGGCCACCCAGTCGAGCAATCATCTGCAAAACACCATAAACTGATCTCATTGTATGTAAGTACAGTACATAAGTTTTAATTCAGTGTGGTTAAAATAGCTTGAACATTGGTTTGGCACTGGGTATGGCAGCTATTGGTTTTTAGCTTGTTCCAATGTATTCCAAATTAAAACAGGTTGAACCAGTTCAATATTTTATTGCAAGGTGTACATATAAGAGCAATATTCTGCATAACTTTAGACTAGGGCTACTGAAAATGCTATGTGATGTTAGTAGCTCAGTAAACCATTCAGTTACAAGTTACTTATTTGCAGTGGGGAACATTATCTAATTCAAACAGCTCCAAAATCACCACTTAGGTGGGCCTAAACTCGGTTTCTATCCAAGATACACGCCGGTAAAGAGGACTCCTCAAAGGGCGGATTATTTCCCGCTCACTGTGCAAGGTTGTAAACGTCAAGCTTGTCACCAGGAAGGATTCACAGTTTTAAAAAAAAGTGAACACCAATAATATCTATTCAAATAAGAAAAACACCCACTTGACAATAGGAAGACGGGGCTCGGGATTCTGTCCCTTTTTAAGGGTCGACCATAATTATCTCTTGCTTCGACGGTCCATGTGGTTTGGAGCTGTCTTTACTATGTTAGAAGTTAAGTGGTTTGCCAAATAAAGGGGATGATTGACAGCATAAGTCTCCAACAATAAGAAACAGTTCCTTTTAGTTCTCATTTTGCCGGCGTGTATCTTGAATTGGGACCGAGAATATACATAACGCATGCAAATACACTGAAACTTCTTTATAACAAACGTCTTAATAACAAAATGATCCATATTCCATAAGAAACTGTTTTTGAGGTCCCAAAAGGTTCATCTTTATAAAGAAATGTTCTTTATAACAAAATAATGATCTGGTACCCAAGAATTTGTTATAAAGAAGTTTTACTGCATCATATCGACAGATTTAAATCCATTTCAGAAGAGGGAAACCCAGCACCACGGTGGCAGACGCGGATTCTACATCGCAGCAAAGAACAAGCCCGCACAACCGACGAGCCAACATGTTCCTACCTCTCTACCTGTCTGGAAACACACGCTGATCAAAAGGTAATATTCAATAGACGTCACATGTTAGCCATTGTGAGGTACTCATTGCTTGTTTACATTCGTTCTGTCAATAGAAGACAAATCATTATTATGATCATTATTATTATTATTAGATAAAAAGTATAAACAACTCACATCATATGTATTTGATTAATTCCTACTATTCATGCTACATTATTATTATTATTATCATTATTATTATTATTATTATTGTTTGTATTTAGAATTAGTATTACTACCATAGTTATTATATACACGTTCTGCTTTTCATGTATTATGTACTATTGTCATTTTTGGATCGAGCCCAGCCCCAGTGGCGGCTCTACCTAAGGCGCTGTGGCGCTGCAGCGCCACCTAAATTTGAGAGAAACTTCACTTATCTATGTATTTCCCCAACATTGACCAAATGGATAAGATAGACTGACAAGACTTCGTTTGATGTGTGGTTTTAGATGCATTTTAATTGCAAGTACAGCACGATTACGTGTATCCCCAATGACGGCCGCGTTGCGGCAGTAAGTGTATTCTGCATTACGCGCTGTGAGCGGTTCTGCGCGATCTAGCTATTCCCGCGCGTTTCCCTTCACCCCGCGAAGGAGTTTTCTATCGACAAATTTACGGCGCGGCTGCTCTGTGATTCAAACAGCGACATGCAATGTCCAGCCGGCGAGCCTCCCTTGCCAAGCTATAGAGCGAGTCCACCTTATCACCCACAGCCGTGATTGGTTACTTTCTCACAGCGAGTGTCGTCAACCTGTCGGCTGCTGTTCTTTGCAAATAGTTTCGGTTCGGTGTTGTGTTTTGTGTTTTGAATAGCCTGTTGTGCCTAATTAAGATCATAACCAATGTACAATAGTGCTTTGTATGATCAAAGATTTGGTATGATCGTGTTGTCGTTATTATATAGCGTAGTGTTCTTTGCGTGTGTTATTCCGCATTACATCGGTGAGTAATTTAATTAAATAGCAAACATTAAACTAACATTATGTGTGGCGAAGCACATGGCCTAGCACCTGTGTACCATGTTTCGTTTTATGTATGGCGGGGCGCACGGTATTCGATATCAAGTAATTGACTGAAATGTTAACCAGACCAAAATTAATTCTGTAGCTGCATTATTGGACAGACCTTTTGCTTCTCGTAGACTTGAAGAAAAGTTGGAGATTAAAAAACTCGGTCGCCAAACTCCAGAACTCACTATGAAACAGGCCAGTAAAAGTAACAGCAAGCAGTAGGAACATAAATTCCATAACTGTTATAATACTATGTTTGATTTGGTGTGTGGTTACAGTGTAAAGAATGCAGTGTTCTGTTTTCCATGCATTCTTTTTGGGGGGAAGCCATCGTGGACAAAAACTCGTGTGTAAAGGAGCTAAGCCCCATGTTAAATAAAATTACAGCACATGACGGTTCTAAAAAACACATAACAAACGTTATGCAGCTCGATAATGTATTTGATATTATTTAGACAAAAATGCCATTCGTTTTCGTTTCGGGGGGGGGGGGGGGGGGGGCGTGTACGTCTTTGTGTCTCTGAAGAAGAAATTCACATGTTGTATTACAGCTCCACCTCTCATAACCCCCACGAGCCGCCACTGCCCAGCCCACACTTGAGGTGTGACCTTATGTGGGCTTCTTTTCATTTATATATTATTGTTAATGAACTTTGTGTTATATATTGTTAATCAGGTCGTGTTAATCAGGATTATGGATGTAATATATGTGACGAAATCAGTTGTATGTATACAATGTATGAATGAATAAATGAAATGAAATGAAATAGGTTTTCCAGGAAACATCACAGTTTTAAGCCGTATAGATTGACGTGTGCAGGTTAAAGTTCAAGAAAATGATAACATATGCAAATGATTGTCTTCAAACAGAGTTGACGCCGCATTCTTGTTTTGTTTTCAGTCATAATAAAACGGTTGATATGTCAATCAAAGGACATCTGCAATATTGCAATACTAAAGTGTCCGAAGAACGTAAACAATGTTTATAGAGTACCTCAGTATGGCCACCGTGCGATACGGGTAATGAAGTTATTGCATACTCTCTATACATGATTGTGTGTTTTTAACCAGGCTTGGAAACGGTGTTGACGTATGACAAAGATGGAGAAGATTATGAAACGTGGCCTTGGACGATCGGCGGCGAGATGACCTTCAACACGACCAGGACGAGAACAAAGAGATGACAACGTAGACGTAACACGAAGCGAGGAACCCTCGAGCCGACGTCACTCGAAAGGTGAGATGTAGTCTACACAAAGATTAAGACCCCAAACATCTAGTTAATCCACAATTAATGCTGAATGGAGGAAAATATTAGATTTCGAGTAAATGTAACGAACTTTCTACAGGTTTTGTGTGCACACGATCATTTAAGATCATCACTTAAACAAGTCATTTTTGCACATTTGCACTTATTCACTTCAATAATTTTGCACAAACTACGAGCATTTTGGCAAGTTTACAGTAAAACAAACGGGAACCAGTCAACATTTCTGTCTTGTTATGATTTTTAAAAATGTCATATAAATTGATTTTTTCAGTTTTTATTTTTATACGTACTTTTTATAATTATATTTATTTGTATTTATTTATTTGTATTTATATGTATGGATTATACATACATATATATAATAACGTAATAGGCCTACAGCTCATTTTGTCTAGAAAGCGCCTTGCGAGCGAATGTAATTTCGCTGCATGTATGTAGTCTTTGTGGTCATATTACTAAGAGTGAAAAAATGTAGGTACCGGTATTAGGTAGTCTATCTAAAATAAGATTATTGGCGCAGGTATTGACAGCCCATGTATGTCTACCTACCACACAATTGTCACACGTACGGACGGTCGTTGGCCAATCCAAGACGAAGAAGAAAATGTTGTCAGCTAGTTCTCGGGTCCGGATACGTTCTCTGAGGCTCCTCGACAGGAAAGAGACGGTAGCGCATGAAGACGGAGCGCATGAAGACGGAGCGCATGAAGACGGAGCGCATGAAGACTGCAGCGCACGAAGACAGCACACATCAACTTATGTTACAAACAAAAACAAATGTGTCAAATGATGATCTAGGGAACTAGACCTATTACCTGGAGCTTTAATTTCAGGTAACAGATCTAGATAGAATGTGGAGCTATAGACACACAAGCAACAGCAACGTTTTAAACAATAAGAGGGGGGGGGGGGGGGGGGGAAATGAAATCTAGCTTTTTACCGCATCGGCAGACCAGTAGTCGGAGGATATGGGTTTGATTCTAAGTCGGGACAAAATTACAATTGCAATTTCTCAATATAGTACGTATGTATAATAACATTTGAAATTATTTTGGCTTCAACAACTTGATCACACATTCCTAGTTGAATTGCTAACGTGTGGCTGTGGCCAAAGTAGGCCTATATAAAGCCGGTAGATGCAACCTATTTTCAATTCATGGGCATAATCTGATTGAGCTTGTATGTCTATGGCTAGGCATTATTTAAGTTAAATTCCTGTGCCACAGTACTATGCACAATAAACTGTAACTTGAAGTTGAAAGACATTGTTTAATTACACATTTACACTAACATACGTTCACCTGTCATTTACACCCGTTTAGTTATTTAGCACTAATCACAATCACTACTTCAGCGTGGAGTGATTTTCTCAGGAGCTGCTACAAGCATTGGGTTTGAAATATGGGTTTCAAACCCAATGCTACAAGCAGTAGGCCTATAGATGCATTTAAAGCCCAGAAAAGAATTATCCGCTACATGCTGGGCATGTCCTCGTGAGTCTTGCAGGCTAGGATTCAAATAGCTAAACATCTTGCCTCTCCCAGGTCTATACATTCAAGCAGTGTGCCAGTTCACAGTGAGATAACCTGGCACTTTTAGAGGACGGCTCTCACCACAACCATCGCACCAGTCAAGCCGAGACATTGCTCACGTCTACTGCCCACAGTAGCGTGATGCAGGCGGGTAGAAGAAGACTCTATTACAAGCTGTCGGCTTCAATCAAGAACCATGAAAATCATGCATCCTTCAGGTTGCAATTAGGCCTAAAGTGGTACTTACTAAAGATGAGTCGTATAAACGCCCGCACGAAAATATATGTGTACAAACATTCATACACTGACACGTTTAACTGCGCTCCTATACACCGCAGACCAATCCCCCCTGCCACCTCCACCCAAAACCCAAACTCGCAGATTGCTAGTAGCAGCGGTAGCCTATTGCTACTCACAAGCAGAGGTCCTGTAGAAAAGTATTTACATTAGATTAGCATATTAAATTTCTATTATGTATGTATGTATGTATGTATGTATGTATGTTTATTGCTTCCAATGGACATATACATAGTATATATATAGGAGTTGTCAATATTTTATATAAAAAAAGCTTAAAACTAGATAGTAATTAATTATATATAAATAATAATAAGATGAAAATTAGAATGTGAACTGCACCTATTCAGAAAGGTACAGTAATTGCAATACAAAAAGTTACAATACAATTAATACAATGCAGAAGTTACTATTTACAATGTCAGGGTTAATATACAGTACAAAAGTAGACAGCAATGAGCACATAATGTAGAAAATATATCTGTTGAGTCCATTTATAAAATTTTATTTATGTTTACAATCTAAAGTTTGAGCTAGTTGGTAGTGAAATATTCGTGCAGTGAGTAAAAACTGCGGGAAATAAGGAAGGATTTCAATCGAGATTTGAAGGAGGACACAGATGGGGATGTTGTAATGTTGCTGGGGAGTTTGTTGAAAATAGTTAGAGCTAAGTATTGAGGGCTTTTGGAGAATAGGGAATCCTACATAGACTACGTTTACCACGCGAGCCCAGCTTGTGCTCGTAAGCTCGAGCTCAATAGCTCGGTATTCGTTTACCACGGACTTTGAGATCGTACAACATACTACAGGTCTGGTTAGTGCTGAAAAAGAAGGCGTGGTTAACCGCTTGCTAAACGTACGTATGTACACAGTTCGGTCCGCATGTGTTTATCACGTAATTAGAGATCGCACGGAGCGTGCTGGCTCGGCTTCTTCACCCAGCTGAGTTGGGTTCGAGCTTAGGTGTTTATCAGGCAAATTCAGTTTGCATAATGTCCAGCTCGAGCTTACAAGCTCGAGCTCGGCTTGCGTGGTAAACGTAGTCATACGGGCCTAGTAGTGGTACAATGTTTACAAACATTTTAAAACATGTTTACAAAATGTTTAAAAATGTTTACAAACATTTTACCTAGTAACGCGTAGGCCTAGACCTATGTGGACAGGCGTGGGTGTTTAACGCTCTGCTAGGGGTCAGAGTACCAGTCTGCGGACGGGAACAGTCTGCGGACACTCGTCATTAAAACATATGATTTTCAATATATATCGGCCATCCCTATTGGTCTAGTTAGTCTCCCACCCTTCGCCATTCTATCCTCTGTAAGATGCAATTTCATTGGTTGAAATTGAAAGCGTTAGTGGGTTTGAATATCCTACTTGAATCTGGTCGTGTGTTTTTGTGCGCGAATTTTCGTAAAGTTGGATATCTCCGAGATCACCAGGTGAAGCCAAGTTAGTATTTATTCAATTACTATTGCACATACTTCATGATTTGGTATTGAAATATATTCAATTGATGGTATTTAATAACTTTTTTGTAGAAACCGTTACAATCTGTCAAAGATAATGCTAAAAAATGATCCGCTCGCAGACTGGTCCATCAATCATCAGTCTGTGGACGCGGCCATTTTTAGTATCAATTTCGGCGAGTAATTCAACAGGAAAAAGTAAAGGAGGCATTCAATGTATGAATGACATAAAATAATTATATGTAGCCTACTTTAAATAAACTACAATCAATTAAGGCCCGGTTCCACCAAACTGATTTAAACTCGGGTTTAACAAAGCTACGCTTATTTATAAACTCGAGTTTAAACCATGCCGTGTTCCACCACGAATTGTTTGCCTATTGTTAACTAAGCCGAGTTTATTTTGTAAGAAAGGCTGTGATTGGTTGTTCCAATCACGTGATTCATTTTCATGGCGGACTGTAGCGGTGAGGAGCTTGTCAAAACATAACCTGAATAAAGATTGAGAAAAAGCAACAACGTTCGCGTGGGAGTAATTACTCCGAAAGAGAAAAAATCTATTATAACAAATTGTTGAGCAATACCGTGAAATAATCGAACATAAAAAACGATTCTGTTTCGCGGAAAGAGGAGGAAATATGGAAGAGAATTGCGGGTGAACGGAACGCTTAGCCTACGGGCCAGGGTCTAGGCCTAGTGTAGGTTGCGCAAGGGCTAGGGTCTAGCCTAGGCCCTAGCTGGGTGTAGGCCTAGGTCTAGGCTGGCTCTATGATAACCTAGGCCCTAGCTGAGTGTAGGCCTAGGCCTAGGTCTACAGCAACTTGGGAGGAGCTACAGTAGAACACTAAAATTAGCTATGATTTAACGTTGTGACTGTAATGCCAACGGGTAGGCCTAGTTCTTTATGATTCGAGGACGTCGCATTGGACGTTGAATAAAGTTAATTATTTCTTCATCATCGTCGGATGGAAACGACACATCAGACACGTAGCCTGCCATTATAGGGCTAGCATACAAAATAGAACGATGACAAAAGGCAGACACATCAACATAACCATATTTTGTCGCACACACACTGACAGCTGACAGGCAATGACGAAATCAAAACATTAGTAACGCAGCTTGTTATATTTGAAAATTCGAAATTTCGGGCATCGTGTTGGCGGTGAGTCGTAGTTAAAGATATAAACCGGACCGGAGGTTGGGTTTATTTTAAACTCGAGATAAACTCGAGTTTAGTCGTGGTGGAACGTCTTTTCAATCTAAACGACGCTTAAAATTTTTAAACTCAAGTTTATCACTTGGTGGAACCGGGCCTAAGATAAGTAATAAATGGTCAGAAACCTTAGTTTGATTACATTACAATGATCTCTAGGCTTCAGATCAAAGTCTACCTAGGCCTAGGGCCTAGGAAATGTCATAATAATAATATTAATATTATTATTTTTAACAATAATTGAATGCCGGGCCAAAGAACCAGCTAAGCAACATTTTTTCAGAAGTGGTGGTTTAAGGCCCGGTTTCACCAAAGTATTTAAATCGGAGATTGGCTTGATCGGCGCCGTCACCAACTTTACATAAACAAATAATTTTGCATGTATTGAAAACATTGCATGTGGCTGTATTCCAGAATTGAGTAATTAATTAGTATCAGCTATGAGTAGCTATAAAATATCATGCTGTGATTACTGGTATTTAAACTAATTTTCATGAAAAATGAGAAAAAGTAATCAGTACGTCACCAACAAAAGTTCTTTCAGATTGGCAATAAATGTCTGACACGTATTTAGTCATTTGTTTTGCATTATTGGATCCTTACATAAAATGCATACAGAAGGCCATGACCGAAGTTTATTATCTCCAAAGAAATCCATGCTCTGTATTCAAATCAGTACAACAATGAATAATATTCGATCTTTCTGTCGAGTCTTGGTTTTGATTTCATGTTTATTTACAAGAACAAATGCACGTTGCGACGAAGTAACAATAAGTAGCAAACTTTAGAATATAAATCATTGTATGAATTATGAACATATTTCATTGTCGAGTGTAAATACCTGCAATAATGTAAGGCTATTTTATATCTACTATAAAACTGACGCTTATTAATTACTTAATTCGGAAATATAACAATATACAATATTTTCACTGGACGAAAGATTATTTATTTATGAAAAGTTGGTGATGGCACCGATCAAGCTAATCTCTGATTTAAATACGTTGGTGAAACCGGGCCTCACAATGAACATTCCAATAATATGTTTTAAAGTATGTTTTTAGATATGTTCCTGGATTCACAATGAGATTCAATGTTAGGTCGGACAGAGTTGGATTATTTCACAGCCTAACTAAGTCACAAATATAAGGTCTAAGTCACAAATGAGGAGATGTAAAATCCTCATTATTGGGCATTATTTATTTATTTATTTATTTATTTATTTATTTAACCATCTGTGCACAACTACATCCATCAGTTAATTTAGTGTATTCGATTTTTGTTATGTTGGCGCCCTGTACTTAGTTCAAAGTTGGCTATCGTGGAAGAACAATTTAAGTGTAAACAAAGATGGCTGACCAGAGACCGGTGAAGTTGTCACTAAGCTCTTTAAACCACTTAAATAAGAGTAAAAAAAGAAAAAACAACATTGTGAAATGGAAGGACAATGAGCGTAAATATCTGAGGAATAGTGGAAAGGCTTATATAAACCGAAAAGGAGCTCTCAAGCCCGAGAAAGAGCGTCCAATAGAGGTGAGTGGAAAAACCATGTAACCAATCTAGGCTAGACCTTGCTAGACTGTTGGCGGCTTTCCTTGTCACTGTAAATGCCCGTGTTCAAGGACATAAACTTGTTGATGCTACTACTTCTGACGTTTGGTTATATCATTGTAACTTTATGTCACACCTAAACGGGTTTTCAGACCTAGTTGCTCAGCTGAAAGGGAAGCTTCTAGGCGTTGACCTAGGGATCACAAGGCAAAATGTTATAGGTTTACAACTGCTTAGGCCTAGGCCTAGGCCTAGGGGGCCTAGTTTACTTCAAATACTTGTACAGAAGCTTGCACCTAATTAACATGTTAGTATTAGAGTACGGCACGTTTTCACACCTCAAGCCCTAGCTGAAAAGGGACTGTCTAGGCCTAAAATAGGCCTAGGCCATCCCTGTCTATGCCTATAGTGTAAGTCCAAACTTTACAAATACAAATACAAATACAAATACAAAATAAGCATTCGGTGTGCCTAAAATGCACTAGGCTAGGCCTATATGTATTGGCAAAGGATTACCTCTGTTAAGCTTTTTTTGTATCACTTACATGGTTATTCCACAATTGATAAATCAATAAAATTATTTCACAGTCCCTACCATAAAGGTTTTCTTCAAAACACATCACAAATCCCTAAGAATTTGTAGTTAATTAATAAAAAGGCAACAAAATGTGAATATTTATTATTTTGTCTCTTGCCTACACTTAACTAGTTTGCACAAAATAACAAAGATGTTGCTTAGCTGGTTCTTCTGGCCCGGCATTCAATTATTAATATTATACTTATTAGGCTACTATATCAAGAACACAGGCCTGTGTTTATGGTAAGCCTTGCACAGAAGAGTGGCAGACAAATCAATATGACTGTCGGCCTTAGCCCATCTTGTTTAATTAATACTTATTTCATTAATAATAATTATATTAGGCCCACGGCTTACAATATTAATAATCATTGTTATTATCAATATTGCTATTATTTTAAGACTGTCCAATATGACGGTAGGCTTTAGTTGTCTAGGCCGAGCGTTAGACCTTAAATAACAAGGAGTGACAGACAGCCGAGTGTTGACATTTCCTATGTTGGCGGGATAAATTTGAATTAGGCTAGTTGCAGAAGTTACCCATAGGTGGCGAGAGGGTAGGGGACGCCAGCAAGATGGCTACAGTTTTACAGTTCACTGTTACGAGCTGCCGATATCTCTGTAATTAAATTGTACTGTTAAATGTTCTCTTTTATCAATAAATAGTTTATCATTCAACAATTCAGTGTTCATGATACACCCCCCCCCCCCCCCCCCCACTCTGTCATATTATTATTAAACTTATTATTGTTCATACTATGGAACTTAAGGACCCTAGGATTATATAGTGAAATAGCGTATAGATGTTAGCCTTGCATAGATAAGATGTGGGAAAGGTGATTCCATAACAACATCCAACCGCAGGTCATGGCCAAGCTGTATTTCCACAAAGGAAAGGGAAAGAATACACCTGATTGATGATGATTGATTAATGGGGCTTAACGTCTCATATTTATGCAACTATGGCTAATCGAGACGATGAGCGGGTGATAATGAAGATGAAGAATAAAGTCACATCCGAATCAGATCCATTGTACGTTGCGTGGGTCATCATACGAGAGTCCAGCAAGGGAGGGCAGGGCCAAGTGGGAGGAGAAATATTCAGTGGGACAGTGGGGGGGTAAAGAGACAGGGTCTCCTTCTGTCGCCTCTTACGACTAGCAGAGTCACTCTGGGCCTATTCTTCCCCGGGCCCAGACGGGCTAAGGAAAACACCTGATGGAATACAATGGTAATTGTAGTGTTTACTGAACTACATTTGAAACTAGCGCCTTTGGAGTCTACCGAGAGGTAGCGCCACTGAGGGGACGCCGACAGGACGCGGAAGGTGGCCCCCTCGGATCGTTCTAGCCAGGTTAAGCATCATGCCTTCAGCAACCAGTTTGTACTATAAAATACAGTAAAAGGTTTGTAACCGATCAACGAGTAGGTATTCATTGATAGGTGGTCCTACCGTATCCTAGTAGAAACATAACAGTAATTACCAGTAATTAGTAATTAAAACAACTGATTGGGGTACTGGTGAATGGGATAATATTGGTGATGGAGAGTGTAACTCATAAACTATGTAATGCTTAGTACAAGAAGCTAATTTGTATTGGATAGCGAGAAAAATGAATGGCTGAAAGGTCATCATTGCATAAGAGGAAAAAAAAAAAAAAGTAGATAGGCCTAACCTAACATTCATATTTGTTTGTACGTAAAACTTTGTAAGGTGGCAGTATAATCAATGTAAATACTAGAATTTGTAGTTCTTAGTGTAGTAATACAAATAGGCTAGTGTACAGTAGTATTTGAAGTGCAAGTAAGAATGTAAATAGGTACGTATACATTTGATTTTGGAACTAAAGTAGGTGTAAGCTTATGCTAATTTAGAACTGAATATTTGCAAGTCGTGTCGAATAAAAAGGTGTCGAGCTACACCACTGCCCAGCTCGATAAAGCTGTGCAGATGTGCAAGGATGGCACACTGTCTTTGAGAGCTGCCGCCGACTTCTACGCCATCCCGAAGTAAGTCAACCGTATCTGACCGGGTAATCGGCAAGCGAACGGACGCACCTATCCGAGGTCCCACGCAATGCCTGACCAAAGAGGAGGAAGGTATGCTTGTGAGGTGGGTTGTCGAGATGGCAAGGAGGGGATTTCCTCTTATGCAAGAAAACATTCTGGACATGGTCCAAAAAACCAAACCAAAGAACCAAAGAGGACAAAGGTATGCTTGTGAGGTGGGTTGTCGAGATGGCAAGGAGGGGATTTCCTCTTATGCATAAAAACATTCTGGACATGGTCCAAAAAAACAAACCAAAGAACCAAAGAGGAGGAAGGTATGCTTAGGAGGTGGGTTGTCGAGATGGCAAGGAGAGGATTTCCTCTTATGCAAGAAAACATTCTGGACATGGTCCAAAAAACCAAACCAAAGAACCAAAGAGGAGGAAGGTATGCTTGTGAGGTGGGTTGTCGAGATGGCAAGGAGGGGATTTCCTCTTATGCAAGAAAACATTCTGGACATGGTCCAAAAAACCAAACCAAAGAACCAAAGAGGAGGAAGGTATGCTTGTGAGGTGGGTTGTCGAGATGGCAAGGAGGGGATTTCCTCTTATGCAAGAAAACATTCTGGACATGGTCCAAAAAACCAAACCAAAAGACCAAAGAGGAGGAAGGTATGCTTAGGAGGTGGGTTGTCGAGATGGCAAGGAGGGGATTTCCTCTTATGCAAGAAAACATTCTGGACATGGTCCAAAAAACCAAACCAAAAGACCAAAGAGGAGGAAGGTATGCTTGTGAGGTGGGTTGTCGAGATGGTCTAGGAGGGGATTTCCTCTTATGCAAGAAAACATTCTGGACATGGTCCAAAAAACCAAACCAAAAGACCAAAGAGGAGGAAGGTATGCTTGTGAGGTGGGTTGTCGAGATGGCAAGGAGGGGATTTCCCGTTATGCAAGAAAACATTCTGGACATGGTCCAAAAAACCAAACCAAAAGACCAAAGAGGAGGAAGGTATGCTTGTGAGGTGGGTTGTCGAGATGGTCTAGGAGGGGATTTCCTCTTATGCAAGAAAACATTCTGGACATGGTCCAAAAAACCAAACCAAAAGACCAAAGAGGAGGAAGGTATGCTTGTGAGGTGGGTTGTCGAGATGGCAAGGAGGGGATTTCCCGTTATGCAAGAAAACATTCTGGACATGGTCCAAAAAACCAAACCAAAAGACCAAAGAGGAGGAAGGTATGCTTGTGAGGTGGGTTGTCGAGATGGTCTAGGAGGGGATTTCCTCTTATGCAAGAAAACATTCTGGACATGGTCCAAAAAACCAAACCAAAAGACCAAAGAGGAGGAAGGTATGCTTGTGAGGTGGGTTGTCGAGATGGCAAGGAGGGGATTTCCCGTTATGCAAGAAAACATTCTGGACATGGTCCGAAAAACCAAACCAAAGAATCAAAGAGGAGGAAGGTATGCTTAGGAGGTGGGTTGTCGAGATGGCAAGGAGGGGATTTCCCGTTATGCAAGAAAACATTCTGGACATGGTCCGAAAAACCAAACCAAAGAATCAAAGAGGAGGAAGGTATGCTTAGGAGGTGGGTTGTCGAGATGGCAAGGAGGGGATTTCCCGTTATGCAAGAAAACATTCTGGACATGGTCCGAAAAACCAAACCAAAGAACCAAAGAGGAGGAAGGTATGCATGTGAGGTGGGTTGTCGAGATGGCAGGGAGGGGATGTCCTCTTGTGCAAGAAAACATTCTGGACATGGTCCAAAAAACCAAACCAAAGAACCAAAGAGGAGGAAGGTATGCTTGTGAGGTGGGTTGTCGAGATGGCAGGGAGGGGATTTCCTCTTATGCAAGAAAACATTCTGGACATGGTCCAAAAAAACAAACCAAAGAACGAAAGAGGAGGAAGGTATGCTTGTGAGGTGGGTTGTCGAGATGGCAGGGAGGGGATTTCCTCTTGTGCAAGAAAACATTCTGGACATGGTCCAAAAAACCAAACCAAAGAACGAAAGAGGAGGAAGGTATGCTTGTGAGGTGGGTTGTCGAGATGGCAAGGAGGGGATTTCCTCTTGTGCAAGAAAACATTCTGGACATGGTCCAAAAAACCAAACCAAAGAACGAAAGAGGAGGAAGGTATGCTTGTGAGGTGGGTTGTCGAGATGGCAGGGAGGGGATTTCCTCTTGTGCAAGTAAACATTCTGGACATGGTCCAAAAAAACAAACCAAAGAACCAAAGAGGAGGAAGGTATGCTTGTGAGGTGGGTTGTCGAGATGGCAAGAAGGGGATTTCCTCTTATGCAAGAAAACATTCTGGACATGGTCCAAAAAACCAAACCAAAGAACCAAAGAGGAGGAAGGTATGCTTGTGAGGTGGGTTGTCGAGATGGCAAGGAGGGGATTTCCTCTTATGCAAGAAAACATTCTGGACATGGTCCAACAAATCATTGTCGACAGCGAGAGGGTGACGCTGTTTCCCAGCAACCAGTGGTTCTGTGGGTTTATGGGTCGACACAGGGAACTATCTAAGAAAAAGGCCGAGACTGTAAGTAAAGGTCGAGCAGCGGTGTCGGAAGCCAGCCTCAGGCGTTGGTTCTCTACCCTTAAGGCGTTTCTGGTGAACGAAGGCTGCGACGACATCCGTGAAGACAAAAGCCGCATCTTTAATACCGACGAGTCCGGTTTCCTCTTCCACAAGTGTAACGGGGTGTACGTTGGAGTGGGAGGAGAGGGCCCGACTAGTATTGCAACTTCACGGGAGAAGGAGCGCAGGCAACTGTTTTAGGAAATTTCGCGGCCAATGGCGACATTGTGCCCCTCATGCTGGTGTTTCCTTACAAGCGCGTACCACCTGCATTAAAAGCTTCCTTCCCAAAGGAGTGGTTTTTGGGAAAAACCGACTCTGGGTGGATGCAGGGCCACATGTTCCTCGAGTACCTGCACCACTTAAAAGAATGGCTTGTGGCCAGGGAGGCCCAGAAGCCCGAGCCATTGGTCGATCCTGTTAGTCGATGGACACAGGAGCCATTTGAACACTGAGGTGAGCGACTTTTGTCCGAATAATGGCATTATTCTATACTGTCTGTTCCCCAACGCTACCCACATCCTGCAGCCTGCAAATGTGGGCCTTTTTGAGCCCCTCAAGGTCTATTGGGGTAGAGTACTGAAGGCCAACAAGCTGTCGCGCGACGCGAATGGAGTGATGGGTCCACCCGTGACGAAAATGAACTTTGCCAACCTGCTTTTTTCTTGTTGGGACAGGGCAATAAAAACGACAACAGTTGTAAACTCATTCCAGAAGTGTGGACTTTTTCCATTTAACCCTGATGCACTTGACTACTCAAAGTGCATTGGGGATCGCATCGAGCTGGAACCTCTTTTCCGACAAGAGCCAACGGAAGAGGTAAAGGCAGCAGTAATTACTTTGAAAATGACTAAGGAGTGGCTAGTGAAAGCTGGTCACTTCAATGCTTTCGAGGCTGCAGAACGGGGAGCTATTGACCTTGAACCTGAACTGCAGGTCATGTACTCGTTTTGGCAAGATGTTAGAACGGCTGCCAACCAAGTGGTGCTCGATGTCGCTGTAGAGGTCGTTGAGGTGACGGAAGCAAACGACAACATAGAAAATGAGGACCCAGTAGAAAATGAGGAGCCCATTGAAGATCTGGTGCCCATCTTGACTGAATGGATTGACCATTATGACCCTGCTACGCTCCAGTATAACTTCGATTTCCCCGGGTGGAACGATATGGATCGGGAAATCGAGAGTACGGACGCAATGCCTGAGCCACCATTGTCACCATCAGTTCCCTCAACATCAAAGGGAATCACATCCACCCCATCATGAAAACGTCCACTCTCAGTAGTCAGCATTCCGCAGCCCCTGACGTCACCGACCACCTGGTGTTGCCGGCAAAGAGAGCGTCTACGCCATTTGCCAACCGCACTGTTAACCGCAATGTTAATTATGCTATATCGTTGCTGCAATGGCAGGTTGAGGAAGAGGAGCGGGCTGCCAATGCCAAGTTACCTAGGAAGAGGAAACCACCAGCAGCATGGTCCTGCATGCATTGCAATGGAACTTGGCAGGACGATTGCGATACAGGCGTCGATAAGACCTGGGTCGACTGTGACCTCTGCAAACGGCATAATATCATGGCAGTGGCCCTATATGTACGCGACAACCCTCTTCGGACAGCTACAGCGGACACCATCCACGCCCACAATGGCAGGGAAGCTTTTTGTTGAGAGGCACAGGCTGTGCCGGTTCGACAAAAGCCCCCTTCATCTAGGGACCAGAGTGACCAACAGGCTACTCGAGCACAATGTCCAAAGCGGAAGCAGAGAGTCCTTCAAAAGGAGTCTGGAAGACTTTCTTTGCAGCAGGGCCTTCTACTCGCTAGACGAGTTCTTCACGACCGGTGATGGGCAGAACTGATGCTGAGCTATTGTTTCAATTTAACAAAAATTAATGTATGTATTTTTGTGTGTAATACCCATGTATGTCTGCTAAATGTGTAAATGTTTAATTTTTTTAATTTATTGTTCATTTGAGAGTTGACAAGCTAAATATACAGGTGTCTTGTACACCACTATGTATCTACCGAAGCGCTATAATTTAAATACATTTTTTTTTAAATATAAAAAATCAAGACACATGTGTATTAAAAATGAAAGTCCTATAAAATAAATATTATACAAATGCTATCTTACGTACCTTGAGTCCTAATTGTTAATACAAAATTTACTAAATTAAAATTCTGATTTCAGAAAGCAGCTCTTACAAAACCAGCAAAGCTGCAAAGATTGATTGGTGTGATGCCACGTTTCATGCAGTGCATTCTTTGTCAGACCCTAAATTAGATTGCATCAATATTAAAGAAATCACCATTGTAAACAACACTTATTGTAAGATGGCTGCCACAAGTAATTCTTCCAAACATTACTCATCATCCGACCAAGAAATTTTAGACTTAGTCAACAGTGCCAGTAATGTTTCTGAAACTGATCAGATAATCCCCTCAATAGCAGTTTTTCTTCGGACATTTCTTCGTCTCTACCGAAGGACAAAAGTGCTACCATTAAAAAACCGACGTATAGTCCTATTTCGAAGGAAATCTATGTCGAAAAATGTTCCAAACTCTTCATCGATGGATATTTCACATGCCAAACAGTCGCCAGCATTAAACGGGGAGTCTAATGCCGTAAAAATTGCCACGGGTACTAGGAAGAAATTGGATTCTAGTGGCCTACCAGTAGGCCTAAATCTATTTTGGCAAAAGTGTCTCCTTCAGTACCAAAAGACAAAATCGTTCGATAGTGTGTGGCCTAGTGGCCTACCAGTAGGCCTAAATCTATTTTGTCAAAAGTGTCTCCTTCAGTACCAAAAGACAAAATCGTTCGATCGACTAATCGTCCTGCTTTGAAGAAAATTGATTCACTTAAATACGTTACAAAATCTCCATCATTCGATAAAATCATAGTTGATAATCAACGATTTCTATGACAAGCTGGAGGAAATAATGGTAGAGACGGAATTGAAAAATAAGCCTCACTGCATCGTGACGAGTCCGGCTTCAACAGTGATCCAGGAAGCACACCAGTAGTTGCTGGCAGAGGACAACCAGCTGAGCATGTGACTGGTGGAATTCACATTCACGTGAATTCACGACAGTGGTGGCGTGTGTAGCAGCAGATGGCTCCAAGATGCCTCCCACGATACTTCGCAAAGGGAAAAACATGCGCGATTCCATGATCGGAGTAAATGCATACCCCAGCACGTCTTACTATGTTTCTGATAAAGGGCGGATGACTGAGGTCGTTTTCAAAAGTTGGTTCAAGAAAGTGTTTTTGAAACATGTTACCGTAGCCCCCGCTTTATTGGCCACTTGCCACACATTAGTGTTGATCTAGTTGAGATAGCTTTAGAAGCCGATACAGTATTCCCTCGATTTATCGTTCCTCCATGCGTTGCCGTTTTCCTCTACTCATCATCATTTTTTATAAGTCCCGACGTCACTGCCGTTTAAAACAATGTTAAATTTTCCTCCATTTGTCGTTCGTCTATTGATCGTTTCCTCTATTCATCCTCGTTTTTTTACAGTCCCAACACAATAAAAGTACACGTTTTTCCCTCGATTGATCGTCCTTCTGAGCTACTATTTTTTTGCGCGTGACTACGATCGAGGAAGTTGCTGTAGTGTTTGTATTTACTGCCTATAGTGCACCGCCAACTTAGGCCTATATGCAATACCTATGATATGTATCTTTAGATGGCGCATAAGCCACAGGGACGCTAACCTACAAATAAAGCATTACCACGCTATTCCTCTGCATCTATTTTATTTCCTTCTAATAGTTATGCCGTAGCAAACCATTACATGGTGTCAGAAGTGGCTTGAAAAGATTGAGTAGGCAGATTTCTATCATCAACATTCAAGTTCAAGATGCAGGGCGCTGAAGCTGCAGCAACAACGCCTTACCAGGTTAGCATAGAGAAATAAAACAGCAGGTTAGTCCGCCAAGTACCTTCGACTTCTCTCAGCCGTAGCAAACCATTACAGTTGCTATCGGAGAGCCACCGCACCTGTCATACCCTGTCTCGAGGCGAAGCTGACTCCGCCCCCTCAACCGCTGGCCCGATAGGCCGGTTGGCGCCAGCCAATAGCCATTCGCATCCCTCAGATCTCAAGGTTACTCATTCAGTGTGCAGTGTGTTGTCATCAAGGTTGGCTCGGTTCATTCCACCATGAGTGCAAGCAGTTCAAAAAAAAAAGGTGAGGACACTGGCGAAACAAGAAGAGATAATTAGAGAAGTTGAAGGAGCCGATTGTAACGGTTCAATACACAAACGTGAGTCATTAGCTCTGTGGTGTCTGCTACTAATTCGTAAGCCCCGCCATATCCGGTAGACTGGGAGATTGGATATGGACAGTGTTGTTAAAGCTACTTTTTAAAAGTAGCACTGTTACAGCTACAGCTACTTGATCTTTGAAAGTAACTTAGCTACTTTTCAGCTACTGTAATTTGTAAGTAGCTCGCTACTTGTACAGCTACTCAAATAAAGTAGTGACGCTACTTTACAGCTACTTTAATTTGCTATAAAGGACCAGGTCCCTTATTCTATAACTCCACCGAAACGGATTCGGTCGGAAATTACAACAATTTTGGCCGAAATGGAAACAATTGCAGTTCCACAACAATATAACTGACACAATAATTTCCAATTAGTATTGTTATTATTTCTCAATTGTTTCCATTTCGGCCCGAATCCATTTCGGGAGTTTTATAGAATAGGGGTCCAGGAGTATATACTATTTAATTATTTCTTTGAAAATCTAGGCTTTCTTACCAATTATCATTTTTATGTTTATGAAAATAATGTTAGCAACAACTTAGAAGCCACAAATATATGTCTATAAGAGGTTTTATATTTTATATTGAATTGCAAAATTGCAAAAAAAGAGTAGCGGCTATTTTTCGCTACAAATACTCGTATATAGTAGCTTGCTACTCGCTACTTTACCGCATTTTCAAATGTAGCGCGCTACCAGTCTCGCTACCAAAAAGAGTAACGCGCTACTTGTAGCTAGCGCGTTACTTAACAACACTGGATATGGAGTGGGCGGTGGAAAGAGGGGAGTTTATGTAAAGGGACCCTACGCACAATTGGCATAGCGCAAGCGTAATGGAATGTAAGCGCAGCGCAAGAAATATGAACCAATGTTATTACATGGCTTCGTCTCCAACTGACACAAGAGCACATGGCGCAGCATAACGGAGCGCAAGAGTTGGTTATATTTTATATTTTTGCGTTGTGCTTGTGCGCGACATAACGATCGACCAATAGGAACCTTGGTAAACCGAAGGTCAGTACTGTCATTTTTCCTGTTGTGAATGTGAAACTTGTGAAAAATGGAGATTGGGGATGAATTCGACGGGCAAGTTGTCGAGGAATATGAAGTGGAGACTACCACTGCAGACGAACTACTTATAATGTTGGTTCGACAATACCCTCATTTATATGAAAACTAGGGATGCACACGATAATCGATATTATCGTTCGATATTCGATATGCAATAAAATTTCGATTATCGATAATACAAATATTATCGAATGGTCTGTTTTTTTAAAAAGCGGGTTCGTAAAGCATTATTTCGTTCTTCTCGGACCTTTCTAGTATTGAAATACTCAAAGATACTGCCAAAATACTAGGCCTCGGGCCTCGTAAAATGTGATTATACTCTCAGCAGTGTCACGTCAGATGTGGCCAAGTAATGTTGCCATATCCTTATGTGCTCGATTAGGCGACATATCACTGAAACTGTAAAAGATTACTTCAATTTTGTAAATTTATTATCGTTCGATATTATCGATCGATAATGCAGTCATCTTTTCGATTATCGATAGTTTTTATTTTATCGATGTTCATCCCTAATGAAAACACTGCAAAAGATTTCAAAAACAAAATAATGAAGAATAATTCGTGGCGCTCAATAGCAGAGACAATAAACTGGAGTGGTAAGTTAGGTTATGTACCCTAGGCATAGCCTAGTTTATTTATTAGAGTCCTGATCCCACAATGAAATAGGCCTAGACCTAGTCATTGCAATAGCAATCCAATAAGAGAGACCAATAATTTCGAAAACCTTACGACAGGCCAGTCAGGCGTTGAAAAGTCACATAAGTTATAACCAGCCAATCAGACTGGGGCCTCGGCCCCAGGCCTAGGCCTATTGCAATGATTATTTCATTGTGGGAACCAGGATTTATGCAACTGCAAGACTAGGAATTCATTAGAATATAATGGGCTTTTAATTATAATGTATTTCCTATTCAATTTTAGTCGAAGACTGCAAGCAAGCATGGAAGTGCTTACGAACGCGATATGGGCGAGAGAAGAAAAAAAATACAATGGCTTCAGGGTCAGCTGGTGGCCCACCTCTGCAGTGCTGGCCATTGCTTAAGCAGCTGGACTTCCTGCAAAATGTAGTCAAAAGTCGGAGGTATGCTAACATCACAATATTATTGTAGGCCTAAGCCTACCTTATTAATCAGGATTGGACATGAGTCTTGTCAAGCCTGGAATTATATTTGTATTTGTATATAGGTTCTAATCAATCAAAATACACAAAGTACTAGGCCTAGGCTTGATAATTGCTTAAGGATTTGAATTTGAGATTAGCCATGTTTACATGGAGGACAGTGGCGGCTGGTGGGGGGAGGCAAGGGGCAAGAGGCCTCATCAAACATTTCCGGAGGGAGGATTAATCTTGTCTGTGATCTTGTTTAAAATGGTTCTATGTATTATAATGTTCATCTTACATAATATAAATATTTATCGTAAAAGTTGTCAAACAAAACATGTTCAACGTTTCAAAATTTCGCGCCTCTTCAGAATGTGGCTGCTAGCCACGTTGAACCAGTAGAAACGCGAGGAACTTCGTGAGTCCCATGCCTCTCAGTCGTTCAGCTTATAGGTACCTGAGCGGTGTGCGGGGGAATGCGGTAGGCATACTCCCGCCCTCCCCGCCTAAGTTGCTGCACGTGCAATAAGATGCCAGAGGAGGCCGGCCGCTTCGTTTCTTTTCGGATTTTTCACTAAAGTAACCGAGTCGCCCGCTTTCCATAATATATCATACTCAGCAGTTTGTAGTTTGCAGGGGATTGTCGGTTGTTTTTCTGCTGTTGTTCTTCCTGTGTTGTTGCTTGATTCAATGAAGTCAAATATAGTGGACGAGTTATTAGTGCGACCATTAACGAGACATGCTTCGAGGAACGAGTAAATAAAGATTTAAAACAAGACGGAAGACTGAAACCAGCTTTGCCATTACTGCAGAGTGCATAGGGATGAGAGAAACAGCGCGAGGTTTGTTCGTTATGGTATGGAGATTGTTATGGTTAACGGCAAGTGTCGTCAACTTAAATCCGGCAACTTAAGTCCACATCCACAACTACTTTATAACAATTAAAAGTTAAAACAACGTAGAAAAATACAGTTTTAAAAAAATCGACCTGCGGGGCAAACTGGGGGGCTCGCCCCCCAAACCCCCCTGAACTGCCGCTAATTACCATTGCTTCCATATTCGATCTTTCTTGAATTGTCCTGGCTTCCCTATTATTTTATACCACGAGCTGCCGTTGATGGAGGATTCAATACGGTATGGAGTACCATCCGGCTGTTCAATTCTCTATGTAACCACTTTAAACACGGATTGGATCGTTTTATTCCAATCCCGTAAAAACTGGGATCATATTGAAAGATCGTATTGAATCTGTGCATGTAAACGACTTCTAGTATCGTATCCACCCTAGTAGCAGTGGATAAGAAGTTCGTAAAACTA
Source organism: Isoperla grammatica (assembly GCA_945910005.1). Taxonomy (NCBI): domain Eukaryota; kingdom Metazoa; phylum Arthropoda; class Insecta; order Plecoptera; family Perlodidae; genus Isoperla; species Isoperla grammatica. The sequence continues at coordinate 13,700,057 of OX246744.1, forward strand.
CCGGTAGGTTGCAATCACTTGGTATTGAAAAGTAACTGAGTGCGTGATTGATTGATTGATGGGGCTCAACGTCTCATATTTATGCAACAATGGCTAATCGAGACGATGAGCGGGTGATAATGAAGATGAGAAAGATGATAATGAAGAATAAAGCCACATCCGAATCAGATCCATTGTACGTCGCGTGAGTCGTCATACGGGAGTCCAGCAAGGGAGGGCAGGGCCAAGTGGGAGGAGAAATATTCAATGGGACAGTGGGGGGGAAAGGGGATTGGGGTGTGGACTGCACTTCGTCTGACTTCTCCTCCTCGACCAGTCCGGCTTGGGTGGCCCTACCAGAAGCATACGCTTCCGCCGGCATAGCTCTCGGGATCAACAAAGCACGCAAACCTGCCCACCACGATAAGGTGGCAGTCCCTGGGCAGGCTGAGTGCGTGATAAATTCTGGTCATGTAAACGCATAGATCTGAATCCAATCCCAATTGAATACTTAATACTCCAAGTAAACTTGGCTAGTGCTCGCTGGTTGGCCACATTTCAGCAAATAGCCTGTGGTTATAAAAGGTATGTTTGTTTGTCTGTCGACGCTTTTTGAGGACTGCTTTTCTTGTTTCATTTCATCTAGATATTTGCTATGTTCCTTGCTAAGCCTTAACGCGCTGCAGTGGGTTAGCTGTGACGCTGTATTGGTGTGGCGGTGGGTTGTAGAAAGATGGCTGTCTCGTGTTGTAACTTGTCTAACTGACCTAACCGAACTAAAGTGTATTGTATCTCTAATAAACTATAACCTCGTACTTTAATTAACAGTCTAATATTTCTAAACATAAGCACTTACAACGATATAACAATCCTATTCTCTTATCTTGGAACGTATTGGCAAGACATTCTATAGCACTCTATGCGACTTTGAATAAGGTCTATTCTCTAGGACCCACGGGAGCGTACTGCAAGTTGACAATTGACCCGCAGTAACTCCAAGAACTGTCCGGAGCCAATCTGAAGCCCTTGTCAACTGTAGCTCATCACATAGCTATGAAGATAACAGTCCGATTGGGTGCAACGTGGTACAACTGTACAAACATCGAGTGTCGTGTCTAAATGAGGGAACCGAGCACCCACGACTCAAGACTAAAGAGGATCAAGACATCGGTTGCAGCGGTAGATGCTGACATGAATAAGAGGACAACTCTCCGCTCAATGGAATCAAATTGGATTTTAGATTCTCTGAAGTCGATCTGAAGATGGTCGCCGAAGAGCACGAGTATTATTGTGGCTCCAGGTATTTCTTCAATAAACGGGCTGAAAATTTTAGTAATAGCTTTAAATGTTTAGTATTAGTGTTGTTTGAATTTTCCCTCCATCCCATCCCTCTGCCGCACTCTTATACGTCATACATTACACGTCACGAGCGTTATCAGCAAACATATTATTGTTGAACAAGCGCTCACTACAGTTGCTTGCGTACCGTGGAGAAGTGAACAGCTGTCATTCCAGTGTGGTGGAACCATAGCCGGTCGTCGTGGAACATCTCCATGGAGTGTTGACAGGTTAGTGCGGCTTCCCTAACATGTTCCCCGGCTTTCCCCACATTCCCCCCTTCATCCTATTGTCTACCGCCCGGCGATTTTATAGTTTGTGTTTCCGTGCTAAACATTAAATTTGATAACCATGGTGTTGGGAAGATAATTGTCCTTATTCTTATCTAGTTGGAGTTAGTATTTTAAGTTGGTACGACTACCACCATTCTACTATTATTGTTTTTGTATTTGGCAACACTATACACTTGTATAAAACTACTTCCGTGTTTGGCATTAAACATGGTTGTTGCAATCCACATAATTTCTTCATTAAATCCGATGTAACTGTTCAAATCCAATAGGTTATGAGCCCAGTCTCGGTTTAGAGATAAATGAAAAATGTATTGACCATCGAGTGTAATAAGAAGATGTGAAAAGTTTTTTCTTATTACGAGTCAGATGTGGTTCGTAGTTGGACATCGTGTGTAGGCCTTTGTCTAGGCTAAGCCTAGGTTATAGTGCGTGTTCGGTAAGTCGGAAGTTTTTCATTATGCTGTGTCTGTGAGTGATAGGCACTATTGTATCACGATGGCAGACAAATTTCTTAATCTAGAAAGACTGAATGGGAGTTCAAATTATGGTACTTGGAAATTTGCGATGGAGATGTATCTGCGGCATGAAAGGCTGTGGACTGCTGTCAAGCCTAAGAAGCAAGAAGACGGCACGTTTGAAGCTGTTGACGGGGATACAGATGAGAGGGCAAGGACCAAGATCAATCTGAGTATACATCCATCATGCTATGTACAGGTAAGAAGTTGTACGACAGCAAAAACCACATGGGAGAGCCTCGTAAAAGCTTTCGAAGACACAGGTCTAATGAGACGGTTGGGACTGCTGAGAGGTTTGTTCAGCATGAAAGCAGATCAGTTTCAATCAATGGAAGAATACGTAAAAAAAAAGCTCAGTGGTTTTTTTACAACAGTTGTTCGTGCTCACAAAGTATTTTTTCCGGTGTATTAGATGTAAATCACGCACAATAACAAACAATTGTCTGCAACAAACAAGGGTAGGGCCTACATGGCAATTTGAATGCGTTAAGGTCACAAGCAAGCTTAAGCAGTCACAAAGTCATTTAAATGCATTCGTGAAATTTAATATGTCGGTAATACTCGCATTGACCTGCAACCAAACGAGCAATAAAGGGTGCGTACGTCCGAACATAATCAAATGGGAAGAAAAAAAGATAAGCTAATTCAACGATTAATAGATACGGTGTGCCAATTACCATTTCGGGGCCACGATGAAAGTGAAGATCCTATGAACAGGAGAACTCCGTAGAGTAGTTAAGGATGTTTCTTCGAAAGAGTGAAATGTTTGTGATATCTAATGTGCCAGACATTTCTTCTGTGCTGGAAATTTCCATTTCATTAGATATATTGCCTATGTCAAATAGAAAACAATTGAATTTTCAGACTAAATTAAACTCAATATAACCCACAATAAACTTTCCTTATATATACTCATCAAAAAAGTGTATTCATTAAAACAACATCAAAAACTAAAAGTACAAAATATTATTTGTGTTTGTGCTGATTTATTGTCGCATGTGCGACTGGTGAAGAGAGAGGGATGGTCAGGTATGGGTTAGTCTAGGGGAGGGGGTAAGAAACGGAGGCGACTGCGAGTGCAGCGAGGAGGACAGTTGGAGAGCGGGGTGTCTGGTGTTAAGACACGGGTTCGGGCTCTGGTGACGCGAACGTGTTCGCCCTCTCGCGAGTGTATTGTAATTCGAGCGTTCCAGGGGATTGTCGACCCCGCTAGCGAGTGTATTGTAATTCGAGCGTTCCAGGGGATTGTCGACCCCGCTAGCGAGTGTATTGTAATTCGAGCGTTCCAGGGGATGTTCGACCCCGCTAGCAAGTGTATTGTAATTCGAGCGTTCCAGGGGATGTTCGACCCCGCTAGCGAGTGCGATAGTTTCTAGTTTATAATAGTTCCTAATCATAATTGACATTCCCTTCAGGACTCATCTTAGCAAATTAGGTAGTAATAAATATTAAGTGTAAATCCCGTCTGGACCTGTTAACCATTCTTCACTGTGTTACATTAAATAAACAATTATTATTAAGTGAATCTGTGCATATTATTGTCACCCCCTTAATCACGTGTCATTATCATGGTCTTACTACCTGTCTCACTGTGAACCATCTTATGTCTCAGTGTCTGAGACAACATACAGTGGACAAGTAAGGGCCGGTATTACAATCTCTTGCTAAATGTTACCGATAACTATCGTCTGGATATCGTTATCTTCCCGATAATGCACTGCGCTGTATTATGAGCAACTAGCAGCTACTACAAACATCTCGATAGTCATCAAGTGGTTTCGTCCCGGATATTTGCTGTTGGCTGCACTGCCCCTATTGTTGTTGTTCTATCGTGGCGCTGGTGGCGCTATCGTTTTGGAAAATGGCGGAAAAGAAGAAGCGCTCGCGAGCAACCAATTTTTCGGCGGAAGATACTCACATACTTGCAGATCTGGTAATGAAATATTCAAAAATTATAGAAGACAAGAGAACGGATTGATTGATTAATGGGGCTTAACGTCTCATATTTGTGCAACAATGGTTAATCGAGACGATGAGCGGGTGATAATGACCATGAAAAATAAAGCCACATCCGAATCAGATCCATTGTACGTCGCGTGGGTCGTCATACGGGAGTCCAGCAAGGGAGGGCAGGGCCAAGTGGGAGGACAAATATTCAATGGGACAGTGGGGGGGGAAAGGGACAGGGTCTCTTTTTGTCGCCTCTTACGACTAGCAGAGTCACTCTGGGCCTCTTCTTCCCCGGGCCCAAGAGAACGGATGCCGTGATAAGGCGAGATAAAGTAAGTATGATTTGATACATCCAACGCAATGTTATGTTTTCCAAAATGAGGGTTTATGTTGCCGACACCATGCTTTGGTACACGTGGTCTGGTCATACATTAATGTATGTTTGGAAATATTCTTTAAGGTTCAGTAGCCCTGGCTTTGTCTTTTCTTCTACAGCTGGGCCCTAGACCTAGGGCCTTGGCCTACATTTATTATTGAGGTTGGCTACGGTCCAGGTAGCCTATAAGCCCAGGCGTAGAACTCAATATTTAATTTTAGTAACAATTGGAAATGCATGTTTTCAGGAAACAGCATGGAAATCCGTATGCACGGAGTACAATGCCTTCACACTTCAAACCAGGACACCAGAACAACTAAGAATGAAATACGAAAAATTTAAAGGGACCACTCACAAACATTGGCCAAAGAACGCCAATGTCGTTTGCAAACTGGCGGTGGTCCCTTTCTCACCACACCCTCGCCCATCTCAGTAGACCTAATAGACAAGATTCGGTCACTGATACCACTGTCGGCTGAGGGGATGGCATCCACAGTCGATAGTGACGGGATCCAGCCATCACAATCTGGTAATAACATCTAGGCCTACAGTTTCATTTTATTTGGCCTTTATTGACAATGGGGCAAGCCCCACAAGTGCAATATAATAGACATTATAGACATAATACATAATAGGCACACATAATAGACATAATAGACAATGTATATTAAGGCGGTGCGGGCACGGTTTTACAGTTCTCTAAAATATGGACAATGTACCCAAGTTAACCATTGAAATTGAAACCAGGACTTCTGAAAGTTACAAAATTATTTTTTTCGTAATTTTGATTATACCGGTACCGTAGATATTGCTAGATGTACGCCGCTTCATTAAAAACATAACTTCGCCCAGAAATACACATTTGTGATAGCCAACTTTTATTGTAGTTAATGCACATACTTTGTTCTATCAGGTGAGGAATTTTCAGTTCGTTATCTGAAATGGTATGTGTGCTATGAGTTTTCTCATCTACCGCATGTTTTTATTTGATTATGTAACTAAGCATTTACATTTGTTAGTTGTTAGTTCTCAAAAGCATGTATAAGCATAGGGCCTAAGAAACTAACTAGCTCTACCTCTGCAAACAATAATCATGGGCCGCGTAAACATAGACCCATCATAGTCAAATTAATAAGTTATAGCACTAGGGATGACATCTGGCGGCGTAAAAGGCATCTCAAAGGTACGCACATTTCAATAACCGAGTCACTAACAAGCCAGAGAATGAGTCTTGTACTGAAATGTGTCGGAATTGCTGGCAAAAAGAACGTTTGGACTCTAGACGGGAAAGTGTTTGTAGTGGGTCCAGATGGAAGGAAGCACGCTCTCACAAGTGAGGACGACGTCACTGGTCTGGCGAGCCGACTCGGACTAGCAAGCAAGTAACACGTCTACTGTCCAAGTAGTTCTATATCATGTTTATGGTGCTACCAGCCTAGCTTGTATTACCTTCAGTGTAGTGCTGTCGCGTGCTGATCTCCGTGTTTCTATTGTTTCTTAAAATCCCGCAATACAAATTGTATTAATGTTTTCTTCCGGTAGGCCTATGCATAATGTATTCACCATGTAATATGTATTTTATAATTTCTAATATGTAAGACTGTGCTCTCATTAGCAAATCTTAAGACTTCCAGGTCTTAGATTAATATCTTAGAACTTAGATACTTGTTTAATTTAGTTTGTTATATAAGATGTAAGCATCAACATAATATTACTCTTTTTCTTCTCTCTCTCTCTCTTATAAAGTTTAATTTTAGCTCTTTATTACTTTCACTTCATAGAATGGAAGCAAAGAATTTCAGGGTAAATGTTACCAATAATATGGTAGGTTCAATATCTCAATTCCAAGAAAGCTCACATTGTAACTTGAAAATCTTATACTTAAATGCACGCGGCATACGGGGCAATAGACTAGATCAATTGGCAGCTATCATTAAGACAATCAAAAGTAAAGTACACGTGATTATAATAACGGAAACATGGGTAGCTAGCAATGAAACTGAATTCTACAACCTAGACAACTATAAATCAGTCTTCTCGTGTAGGCCCACTAGGAGGTCGGGTGGTGTGGGCATGTTCATTTCAAAGGATTTGGAATTCCACACAATTGACAACTTTAGTGATAACAACAACAGTTTTCTACAAATCGAAATCACCAACCTTAGTTGGACCCAAAGCATTATTTTAGGATCAATTTATCGTTCAAACTCCGATCAAAACAACAACTCAATAAATTTGCAGGATTTCCTAACGCAGTTTGAATCTAAACTATCAAAATCAAAAAAGAAAACTATTATATTCGGAGACTTTAATATAGATATAAAGAAAAAAGAAAAAAGTATTCTAGTTAATAATTATAAAGATATTGTAAGCAGTAACGGCTTCACTATCTGCAACACAAAATATTCAACTCGACCAAGCAGCCAAAGTTTAATTGATCATATCCTCTGTAATACACACACTAATCCCATTACTATCACCAACATTCAACACGACTTCTCCGACCACAACCTTATTCTAGTCGAAATACTCAAATCAACCATTAGACCACAAGCCAAAGGTATAAGTAGTATCTCCAAATTCAACCTAGATTTGTTTAAACACAATTTAAAAATAAATCCTATAGTCTTAAATGAAACACTCACTCCAGATGAAATGTATACGCTATTGATAGATAAAATTAACATTAATAAACAAAGTTGTACATACACTGTTATTAGAAAACAAAAGGATCTGGAACTATGTCCATGGATTGATGATAATCTCATCTGTCTACTTGAGGAAAGGAACAAGTTACATAAAAACACTTTAAAATACCCTAATGATACTGAACTAAAAAATAAATACAAAACGTTACGGAACAAAATAACAAAATTAATTAGAATTAAAAAATCCACTTTCTTTGATAAGCATCTTCAACAAAACTTAAACAACCCCAAAAAATCATGGAAAATTATCAACCAAATTCTCTACAACAACAAAAAACACAATGAGGATACTAAAATTAGCATCGAGACCAATGATCAAGTGGTAGATGACCCAAAAATCTTAGTAAATGAATTTAATTCGTATTTCCTGAACATTGGTTCTGACCTAGCTGCCAAAATACCAACTCCAAATAACTCTGAAATAACCTATACCGTTCTAAACAATAACCCAAGTGCTAGCTCTGTTTTCCTTAAACCCACTTGTGAAAATGAAATCCTCAATCACATTCGACATCTAAAGAACAGTAGCTCAACCGGAAAGGATGGGATCTCAACCAAACTCATTAAAGAATCAGCTGTATTTCTTGTGAAACCAATTACTACTTTAATCAACAAATGTATTGAAACAGGCTCTGTTCCTAATGAACTAAAAATTGCCAAAATTATTGTTATTCACAAAGGTGGCTCACAAACAGATATAGGGAACTATAGACCAATTTCACTTTTACCTGTTTTATCTAAAATTCTTGAAAGAGTAGTAAAGGTAAGACTAAGTGCCTATCTAGAGAAAATAGATTTTTTTCATGCAGGTCAATATGGTTTCCGTGACCGGATGGGGGTTGAGTCTGCCATTGTAGATCTAATTTCTAATATTCAGCATGAATTGGACAGTAACAAACTTGCAGTGGGATTATTTATTGACTTGAAAAAAGCATTTGACACAGTAAACCACTCAATACTACTTAGGAAAATGGAGAAAATTGGGATAAGGGGTATTGCGTTAGACTGGTTCAAAAGCTATTTAGATAACAGAAGTCAGTTTGTGTCTATGGGCGATGTTTGGGGGACTGAGGGGCTGATCTCCTGTGGAGTTCCACAGGGTTCAGTCCTTGGCCCGCTTCTTTTCCTTATATACATCAATGACTTTTATCAATGTGGGATAACTGGCAAACTTCAATCGTTTGCAGATGACACTAACCTATTTTACTTTGGAAAATGCATTGCAGAAATTATTAACGAAATGCAACGTGATTTAGAAATTATAATGAATTGGTTAATTAAAAACAAACTATCTCTTAATATAATCAAAACCAATTACATGATTTTTAACAGTAAACATTTTAGTAGAGAAAAATACTCACTACAGCTATCAATCAACAACCATCCAATTGAGCTTGTATCTCATGTAAAATACTTAGGTCTACTTCTCCAACAAGATTTAAAATGGGATAAACAGCTTAAACATATTCGTGGAAAAATAACCCCTATTACAGGAATACTGAGAAGAATTTCTATTGTGCTAAAATCATCTACCCTTAAGTCAATTTACTACTCCTTTATCCATAGTCACCTACAATATCTCAACGTTATATGGGGAGCAGCACCAAAATATAAGATTCAAGAGATTAGCGTCATACAAAACAGGGCTATAAGAAATATATTCAACCTGCCATTTTCCACTCATCGTTCTGACATGTATTCCGAACACCAAATCCTTCCAGTTCAATCCATATGTGACTATCAAACATACATTTTCATTCACAAAGCTGTCAACAAAACCATAGCTTCTAACCTAGAATATAAAACTAACTCACACCTTCACTCCCACAACACCAGGACTAAAAATGACCTACACTTAAATAATATCCAAAGTACATATTTAGGAAAAGCTAGTATCATGCATAATGGTTTTAAAAAATACAATGATCTGCCATTATCATACAAATCCCTGAATAACATTCTATTCAAAAAACGAATTAAACTATTTCTCCTCGATAAGCTGCATCAGCATCTACAGTAATAACCAAACACCACCTGACTTCCTGGTTGTAAAGTTAAGTTAAATTAAATTTTAAATTAAAATTAACCTATGATATATATATTTATATTTTTTTTTTTTATTATTATTATTTTATTATATATATATATCTTTTTACGTAATTTACTGTACTAAAATAAATATATTCTTATCATGACATCAGTTTGTGTATTATCCGGCTGTAAGTGCATTGTAATTGAGATTTTGTGTCCTCCATTCAATATATCTTTTCTCATTATATGTCATAGTTTTTAGTCTATTGCAATTACATTAGTTCAACTGCCTATATATATATATATATATATATATATATTCATTTTTTGAATTATGTTAGATATTAACAACATATGTAGTAGTTAACATGTATATTTAGTCCTAAGCGTAATAATATTTTTTGTTTGTTTTAATTTAATCTAATCTTAGAGCAGAAATGCTGAACTATTGTACTCAAATTAATTAACATAGTAAATAAGGTAGGTTGTAAAAAGCGTAAGCTTAAACCTCAAAAAATAAAGATCATACTCATCATACTCATACTCATAGTACTTGGTAGGCCCATAGTATTTATATAGGAAATGGATGACATATTAGGAAGGCGCCCTGAAATGGATCCAATAAGCACAGCCGACAGTTCAGAAATGTCGGCTATGTCATCCTCATGTTCCTATTCACCCAACTCTTGGTCAAAGAACGCCAGTCCCAGGGAAGTATCGCCCATAGCAGCTACGCCACAGCATGTGCGAAAAAGAAAGCTGTCGCAGCCAGAGATGTTCGACAGCGTGATGACTGACAGGAAAGCTCGGCATGCAGAACGCATGACCAAGCAAGATCCAGTCCCAGGCAAGTATCGCCCATAGCAGCTACGCCATAGCATGTGGGAAAAAGAAAGCTGTCGCAGCCAGAGATGTTCGACAGCGTGATGACTGACAGGAAAGCTCGGCATGCAGAACGCATGACCAAGCAAGATCCAGTCCCAGGGAAGTATCACCCATAGCAGCTACGCCACAGCATGTGCGAAAAAGAAAGCTGTCGCAGCCAGAGATGTTCGACAGCGTGATGACTGACAGGAAAGCTTGGCATGCAGAACGCATGACCAAGCAAGATAAAATGTTGGAAATGATGGAGAAATTAATCAACAAATAATGAGACTAAAATCTTCATTATAATTACCTTCTACTGTGATGACATTTTCAGATCTTATTAGCATGGATAATAGTAATCTTGTTTTTGCAATGCAAAAAAATTAAACCTTATTTGAAACCATAATCCTCAGTTGTGATTTGTCTTCCAAAAGAATCCTGAATGCCATTCCAGTATTTAGAACGATTTCCATGCAAAACCCACAAAGAGTAAGTGCAACGTATGAGGCAAGGGTACAATAAAGCGACCGGTTCATTGGGCCGTACATTTTAAGAGTCCTGTTAGTTGGTCGGGCAGCAAGTGGTTCGACTGCCAGGCCTCAAGTTTTGGCCTGGGATAACAAATTTTGATTTAACATTTTAGCACGGAACAATTTATTCTTTTTGTAATGCTACCGAGCTCACTGGGGGTAGCCCTAGTGCAATTTTTTTTTTCACCCACTTTTACTTCTAAATTTATTTAATTGGTATGATATGTAATTTGTATAATACAAATAAAATTATGCATCTATAAATTTTATTTCTGCTCTTATGATTTTTTCAAACATATAAGTGCATTCTTTACTAGCTAATTTCTTTGATTTCTTCGTCTCCAATTTTGCATTTTAAATTGTTCATTTATTTTTTATTCAAACTTTACGCCAATTGAAGTTGGTGAATTATTTCCTAAGTTGGCTAACCTGTGTTCTGTATCTAGTAACATTTGATTTAGTGTGTTTTTACAGGGTAGGCCTCGTGGTTGTATTGTTGTTGTGAGTGTCAACTATTGAGATTTTGCAGTTGTATTTCGTGAGTTTTAAAGTTGTAGCCTAGTCTGTTGTAGGCCTAGTTATGGATAGGAAGTTTACTGGTGGCAAGTGTAAAACGAGGAAATTTTGTGGAAATAGATTTACTAAACGGTTTATTATAGAAACCATAATTCCAGTGCTAGAAACACCTAAGCCTAGTGCGTCTAGTAGGAAGCTGTCATCTACACCAATAAGGCCTACGCCTACTACACAGGCAGATTTTGAAGCCACATATCAAGATAGTGAGCATCCTTTTGAAGGGTATAGACTGTTCGATTTGGCAATTTTAAAGAAAGAAATTGCTACTAATCTGTCATGTAAGCAGTGTGGAGGTGATATAACCTTAGTTGAGAAGTCTCTGTGTGGCCTAGGAGCCAATTATGACTTTCATTGTGACAAGTGTGACATTTCACCATCATTCAAAAGCTCCAGAATGTTAAACAGTATCCTGTGGGCATATGAAATTAACCGCAGAAGCATGAATGCAGTGAGGTGTCTAGGCCACGGACAAGCCGGGTTGGAAACCTTCTGCCGAGTGATGGACATCGCCCCCTCCTGTACAGACCTCGACATATGCTATCCTTGTTGACCGACTGTTGGAGGCTACAACGAGTGTTGCTGCCGAGTCAATGACTGTCGCTGTTGAGGAAGAAGTAGGCCTATCTTCTACAACGCAGGGGGATCGGGGCCCAAGAGATATAACTATTTCGGGTGACGGTTCATGGCTGACACGAGGTCATACCTCTCAACACGGTGTATGTACTGTCATCGGAGTGAATACCGGTAAGGTTATCGATGTACAGGTGAAATCTAGCAATTGCAAAGGCTGCGATGCCTATCAAGGTGATAAGAAAGGCAAAGAGTATGACGCTTGGTTAGAAAGTCATGCAACTAAATGTGTCGCGAATCACTCCGGCTCTGCTGGAAATATGGAATGCAATGGAATGGTCGATATTTTTAACCGTTCAATTACGAAACATAATGCTGGGTACGTTGAGTACGTTGGCGATGGCGACACTAAAAGCTTCAACAACATCGTAGCCGCTAAGCCATATGGCTCTACAGAGGTTGTCAAAGTCGAGTGTGTAGGACATATTCAAAAGCGTATGGGTAACCGTTTGCGCAAATTGAAAGTATCGCTGAGCGGTAAGAAACTTTCCGACGGAAGATCCATTGATGGGAAGAACCGACTCACTGATGGCATAATCCTCCAGCTACAAAAATATTATGGCAATGCCATAAGAAATAATTCTGCCTCTTTGGAAAATATGAGGACAGCAGTTTGGGCTATTTTTTTCCATAAATACTCCACAGATGAAAACCCAACACATAATTTATGTCCAAAAGGAGAATCTTCATGGTGCCCATATCAGAAGGCAGTGGCTGCTGGCACAGAAAAGGTGTATAAACACAAAACTAACATCCCTAGGGCAATCATGGATGTCATAAAGCCAGTCTTCACCGACTTAAACAACCCTAAACTGTTGGAACGATGTCTAGGTGGTCGCACGCAAAACGCAAATGAATCGTTCAACAGTAAGATATGGAAGCTTTGTCCCAAATCATCATTCGCGGGTAATAAAGTCGTGAACATTGCAACGAAGGATGCTGCCGTTACCTTCAATGATGGGAATGTTGGCCGGCTGAAAATAATGCAGGCATTTGGCCTAGCAGTGGGTTCATATGCTATTGCCGCTGCGATGAAACGCGACCGAATTCGTATCGCAGCTGCGGACAAGCGGGCGCATGAAGCTACAATAGAATTTCGACGCATGAACCGGCTGTTGTGGATTCAGGAGAATGAGAAGGCAAGAAACACCAAGGGAAACCCTTACTCCGCTGGTGAATACTAGCCTAATACCATTACCAGGCAGAAGGTAAGATGGAGAGTGCTTTCTAGATATGAAAGTAGTTCAACTTTATGTGCGATTTTCTCAGAACGCTTATTTTATTAACTAAAAAATTCATATCTCAAAAACTACTGGACCAATTTCAATAAATTTTAAAATGGTAGTGTAATTTTGTGGTACCTATGGTCGGAACTACAATTGTAAAGGTACATTGCAATTTCACTGAAATAATAGCACAAGGGTTCTGTGAAAAATTACTCTTTTAAACCATGTTAATAATATTTCCTATAAAACAAAAACTGTTCATGTTATCAAATATTTTTTAGTCCCTACTATAACCAACTGTATTGTGGTCACAATGGTGAATTTTAAGGTCAGTTGGAAATATATTGTTTGAGTTTTTAGAACAGCCATGAGAGCATGTTTTATGTAAAAATGTAAACTTTGTATGTAAACTTAATTATGTTTATTATGTAATTCTTCAAGCACATTTACAAAAATTATGTTTCATACTAGGTATAGTTCAAGTAGTAAGTAAAAAAAAAATCAAGTGAATCCAGTGAATAGTAGGGATGACATCGGGTATCCGGGTTACCCGAATCCAAAAGTTACCCGAATCCGTTCTAAGGATTCGAATCTTGTTCAGGTTCACTTTTAGTTGTGCTCGCTATGTGCTAAGGGCGTATCTCAAATCTCTATTTTGGCCTGCTTCGCCTACCTCGCCAACTAAAACAACAATTACCAATTGTTATTAATTGTTCCTAATTGTTAAGTTAGTCGGCTACGCTAGTCGACTAGCGAAAAACATCAATTTGAGACACAGCCTAAGTCACACAACCCACACAGTGAAACGTGTTCCGTTCAAGGGTGAAATCGAAAATAAAACAGACCCATTTTTTTTCGGTCAGTCGTGGTAGGGATGTCAATGTCCATAGCCTTCAAATAACATGTTGAGCTACGTGATTTACACTTCTAGGATTCGGGTTACCCGAATCCTTGAGGAGCTGGAATCGAATCCAGATTTTACTACCCGATGTCATCCCTAGTGAATAGTACTGTAAATATAAACTTATAAACTTCAGCTATTTTATCATATGGGACACTAGGGCTACCCCCTTTTAAGGCAATACAAATGCCAATCTGTTAACTATTTCCATACCGGTACGCTTCAAGTTACCATTGGTACTAGCATAATCCGGCGGCAGTTGGGTGAACGGGACGATAATAAAGCTCGCCTCCCGCTATTCGTCGTCACAACCAAAGCAGGCGTGGATCGAAAGCCACCTGTTGAGCTGAAAGCTCGGCTCTTTATGTGGGGGTAACCACGGAACACTACAGACAAGAAGTACTGGAGCGCGTATGTGCTTCAATTGTCTAGGTTTTGGTCACTCAAGACCTTTCACGATTCTCGTCCCCGTTGCTTCAGGTGCGCGGGAAATCATAAAAGTACAAAATGTGCAAAGCCTCGTGACTCTCCAGCAAAGTGTTGTCACTGTGGGGGGGGGGGGGGGGGGGGCGCATCCAGCGAGCTACAGACGCTGTCCTGCATACGAACGTGCAGTCGCAGATCAATCTGGGGGCCGACCAAAGTTAAATACTCAGAGTTACTCAAAGTTACATACTCAGAGAGGCAAGAGTTATGTGCATAACACTCAGCAGCCTAAATTACCAGCACGCCCGGTGCGGGAAAATTTTTCATATGCTGCAGCAGCAAAGAGTGTGTTGCCACCTGATCAACTAGCCGTCGGGTACAAACAGACTGGCCTCATCGACAGTTGGAAAACGCCGTTTACTCAACACAACGTGAGAGTGCAATCACTCGAAACAAGACAAACCATGGTGGAGTGACGGACGACCCAACATGGAACATTATAAACAGTCTAGTAGACGCTGTGATGGCGCTCAACCCAAACCCGGTCGTACAGGCACTTATATCCAGACATTAGTGTGCTGGTAGCTCGTGCTTCCACCAACCATGGCAGCAAACCTTAGAGGACCTACTCTCAATATCGCAGCCTGGAATGCACATGGAATTCGAGACAAGAAGGGCGCTTGAACTTTACAAAACCACAACAGATCACCTTTCCGCAACCATTAAATCAGTTATGCCAAGCCTATTGGCAATACCTATCTTTCACAACAGATTTGTGGACTTCACGAGCAGGGTACAGTTATCTATCCTTAACCTGTCATTTAATCACAGATGCCTTCGAACTAAGAAAATTTAACCGATGGCAAATTCCAAACGACGGAACTGTAAAAATATATGTGCAGTGCAGTAGTTTCCGATAACTACTCGGACATATCCTCAAACAACATAATATTCATGTTCTGCTCGTTTCCGAGGCCCACCTGGCGCATTCAACACAACTTAAACTATCAGACTACGTGACTTGTCGTGCAGACAGACCAACATTACCAAAGCAACGCGTGTGGGGAGCGGAGGGGTAGCAGGTCTGGTGCACCACAGTCTTAATCGTCATCCGATTGCCGTTTTGTGTCCGGGTGAAGCAACGGGAATTGCACTCCTCACACCACTCGGTAGGATGGAACTTATATCTGCATATAGGCCACCGAAAAAGAAACTTACCAAGACAAATCTTGATGCACTATGTATGTATTTGTCCTTCACGATTGGCACTTGTTTCATTTTTGATAATGTAAGGCCTAGGCCTATTGTACTTTTGTCCAAACCTTTTTTTTATAAATGTACTCACATAGTGTAACTGTTAGTGTATTACTGTGTGCTCACTGAAATCAGTGTTATATAATTTCAATAAAACAAAACATTTGTCAATGCAACCTCCACACACACATTGTTCCCTATTGTGTACTAATATTAATTACTACTTTATATTAAATCATATTGGTTGTCGTTCACACATATCGTTCTTGTAGAGTGTTTTCTATTTTCGTAGTTGACTGCCATAACTGTACGAACTGGAAAAAACGTAACTTTGCTTGTAAGAGGTCACTTGTACTTCTCTTACCTAATCGTCATTACAATGTTGATACAAAAACGAAACGAAAGTGAAATCAGTAAAGTAAGTAAAGTGGGATAGCGTGGTTAGGCTCAAGGAAGCTATGTTAGGCTTGAAATAGCAAAGCGAACAACCTGCGTGAAGGTAGATACGAAACAGTGACAATCGAACTCCAAAAATGGCCTAAACATCAGTGCCAACCTAAATGAAACAAGACGAAATTTGGCTAACGTCGTTTGAAGCAGAAATGCCAACGTAAATCGTCGAGACAAAATTCCGCTTGTGAAAACAAAGTGAACCAAAACTGGTCGGAGCGAAGAATAAAATGGCGGAAGATCTGGAAATAAAGAAAACCGTATTTCTACGAGAAGAAGACAATTATATCATGCATGGTCCATCCGAACAGAAGCGGAATTAGTCAACAGAAATTGTTGGAACGCAATAGAACCAGGAATTAGTGAATTAGAAATGGATGAGTTTAACGATGAGCGTAGGCACGGGCTGACAGAAAAGCAAGGGCGTACATATTTTCTGTAGCTAAAGACTCAATACTAGAAGACATTGGCAACATTCCATTGGCTAGTCAGCTTTGGGTCACACTAGGGAACCTGTACAACATATTTACTGTGCTACATTGTGTCATAACTCTCAAAGAAATGTCAAGAAAACACCAGAGCTGGCCATGAATGATAACTTTGCAAAAATTCAAAGTTTGAATAGAAAATTGTTAAGAGGCGGCATAAAACTCACAGACAGCTGTTTGCAAACATATTAAAAAGATGTGATGGTCTTGTAGCCGACACCACCAAAATTGAAAGAGACATTCACCACTGAAAAGCTGAGAAGGCTGTAACAGCTAAACGTGAAGCAAGATAGCAAGATAATTAATGTTCGTGACCCAAGAAGGTCACGAACATTAATAAGTTGGAAGTATTCAGGTCCGCTCTTAAAAGGTACTTAATCGATAAAACCTTATATGTTATTAATGACATTTTTAACTGAGATCTATTCCTCTGTGATGCTGCCTGCATGACCATTGTTCTCAGTGCAAGCCTGGCACTAATTTTACACTTATTTTACACTTGCTTCACAAATTGTTGTATGTATTGATTGTAATGATTCTTTTTATGTATTGTGTTGCAAGACCATTGTCTGTGCAAGCTTGGCACTAATTTGTCACTCTATTTTTATACGTGCTTTACATCTGCATTGACTTGAATAGTGTTTTCATGTATTGTGTTAGTGCAATATCTTGTAAGGCAGAATTTATATACCTAGGTGTCTTTATTATCATCTTTTTTTACTATCTGTATTATTATCCTTATTGACAAAATATGATGTATGAGCATTTTATGTAATGTATACCTGATATATGAATATAAATAAACTGAACTGAACTGACTGAGCAAAAGATATGGCAAAAGCCAAAACTAAAAATGTAGCTATGCTCCGGAGACCGTATGACAGCAGCGTTGCGAGCGTTCCTGTTCACACAAATGTCAGTATGCCCCTCACTTGACGCATACAATTATGATGTCGTGTAAATACAGATGGCTGTGGGACGGCTTAACCTTACCCGCGCGCGAAGAGTGTGGTAGACTGTGTTATTCCATCAACCACTGTACTAGTTTTCACTTGCTTTTTGGATTCTTCAGCTGATTTTTATTTAATATAATACTCATTAATAATAAGTTTTAAGTGCTAAAGTATGTCAATAATAAAAATTACTGTAAATTATATACTAGGCATATAAGATTTGGAGCACTTAACTGAAGCTGAGCTAGATATAATAGGCAAACTGAACGTCATCACTCACAGCGCACTCTACCTGTCATACGGTCCCCCATTGCATTTGATTTGCAGAAAACACTACCTACACCTGTGCTTGCAACGAACAAGGTGTTCTACACTAGAGTATTGTGGACCTACAATTTTGGTGTACACAACCTTGGGTCGGGCAAGGCTGATATGTATATGTGGGATGAGTCTATAGCCTCCCGAGGCTCACAGGAAGTTGCATCATGTTTGAAAAAATTGATTGAAGGCTTGCCTGAAAACGTAGAGCATCTAATAGCCTTCAGCGATAGTTGTGGAGGCCAAAATAAAAATATTTTTAAGTTCTGGATGTATGTCGTAAAGGAAACTCATATCAAAACCGTTGATCATAAATTCCTGGAGCCCGGCCACACATACATGGAGTGCGATGAAGATTTTGGCATCATTGAGAAGCACAAATAAAATACTAGGGATGGTCGAATATTCCAATTTTTCGAATAGTTCAGGAAATAATTCGATTCGAAACTCGAATACTAACTACTCGAAAATTCAAAGTATTCGAACATTCGAATATCCCGCCTTTTCGATAAACCGCAAATGCGACCTCCCACCATTCCGCCGACTAAAGCCTTGCATTTTTTAATATGGCCTCCTGTATTTCTGTAGAAAACATTTGCAGAAGCATTTCTGGTTGCAGGGTTATTTTAATGTCATTTATTGTGCACCATGAGTGAAGCTGAAGATGACAGAGGCCTAGGCCTAGGCCTAGGCCCAGGTGAGCCTCAAAGTAATACAAGAAAGAAAAGGAAAAGGAGGAGAGGAGAAAGCACTTATAGCTCGTTGAAGAGACGGGTCCTGGTACTCAGCCCAGAGCTAGGGCTGGCCATTCAGCTACCGAAGTAGCTTACTATAGATAGACTGGTACCGTATAGACCCGTCCCATTGTGGACGATTCTTTACACTTTCGAGAGGGGGGATTGAGATATGTAGGTTACCGTTTTGAGGGCAGGGAGGAAATGACCTGGGGAGAAGGTTCACCAGAAAATGAGATAACTGGAATTGCTGGTGGTGGGTGGCTAAAGTACCGTACTGCACCGTTTAGTTCGTACACAAGTAGACCAAGATGGTGGATAGTGTAGATGATGGGATGTTGCAAAGCTCAGAGGTTTTTTTACAACAGTTGTTCGTGTTCACAAAGTAATTTTTCCAGTGTATTAGATGTAAATCACGTACAAAAACAAACAATTGTCTGCAACAAACAAGGGTACATGGCAATTTGAATGCGTTAAGCACACAAGCAAGCATGAGCAGTCACAAACTCATTTAAATGAATTCGTGAAATTAAATATGTTCGGTAATACTCGCATTGAGCTGCAACCAAACGAGCAATAAAGAGCGCATGCGTTCCAACATAATCAAATGGGAAGAAAAAAAGATAAGCTCATTCGACGATAAATAGATAGATACTGTGTGCCAAATGCCATTTCAAGGCCACAATGAAAGCGAAGATCCTTGAACAAGGAAACTAAGTAGAGTAGAACTACTTCTTGGCAGAGTATGATCAATACTATAAATTAAAAAAATCAAAATTATAACAAATTGATTCTTATGCTTTTCTTACCAATATAACCTATCCTCAGACGGTGGGAACAAGCCCATATCGCGGTAACCCTGTCCAGAGACCCTCCCAATCTCAACATCAGGTAGCCCCGCCCCCCACCGCCTTCCTTACCCTACCCCCAACAGCACCGGTGTTCAACCATTGTATACACTGTAAATAGTTTAAGTTTAAGTATTCTCCTTCTGGTGACCAAGATCGAAGCGTCGAAACACCCAGAAGTTTTTTTGTGTTGTGTTTTGTGTCATCTATGCTACGCAGCCTGCCAAATGGTTTCAGGTAAGCTGTTGGCTCGTATCCGTCTTTCCCTTTCACATATGTACTAGCCTTTAGGCCTGATCTATATAACCTATATAATAACCTATATATAACCTATATCATACACTTAAATGTTCAACGTCAAGAATTCTTATTAGAGTATAAAAATGTAATTTGCATCCATCCCTAGCTTCGTTTCTTTGTCCTGCACTCTCTGCATCTATGCAACGAGTGTAGCACTTTTCAGGGGCGTCGGAAGTCTATTTTTCCAGGGGGGGCGAACTTTCCAGCTGACTTTGCAACATTTTGTAAAAATAGTAAGATAGTCATGATTGAGGCCAACGACCATTTGAGATTCAATATCCAAATAAAAATTTCCTTCTTGAACGAAATTTCCGTAAGTTACCATGCAGCCAGCCTCTGAAATGAAGCTTGAAGCAATAAGCGCTTGAAGCGCTTGAAGGAATAAGCGGAATCTGTACTCTAAAATGCATTTAATTCATATTGGCCATTTTTTCAGGGGGGGCGAGATGATACTCTCGCACCCCCTGTGCAAGCACAGGGGGGTCGACTGACCCCCCTGCCCCCCCGGTTCCGACGCCCCTGGCACTTTTGCGTTTCTTCGTCCCAATGCAGCTACACCGCTAGTCGTTTCTTTGTCCGGTGTAACTGCATCAATGCAGGATATGCAGCACCACCTATTTAGCTGGTGTGCTTGTGTAATAATAGGAATTGGCGGTAAAAATGGTGTCTGCTTGTATTATACAGAACGGGTCGCTACGGTTGTTATAACTTTTCTATTTGGCTAAATTATAATCTTCGAGATATATTATGTAAGTATTTTTCTATATTTCAAGCGTACGAATACAATAAGTTGTTATAACAAGTAATGACATTGTATGTCGAGAACATATTACGGTAGCCAAGGCCTAGTCGCATTTATCAACCGTTTCAGAAAACGAAATTGAAGGTGCATCAATTATTTATTTGGACCACAACCGCACATTAAATTAAAAATGGCAAACGAACCTAAAGAAGGCAGGAAGAGACACCGGGGCCATGCAAACGGTCGGAGAGGACGAAAAAGCCACCATTCTGGCTAGGGATGTGGGTTTTCCGGAAAAATTCAATTTGGAAAATTTCCATGGAAAGTTTCCGGAAATTTCCCGGAAATTTTTCCGAAAAATGGAAAATACATTTTTTATGACGTCCTGCATATATCATGCATACTAGTAGGCGTATACAGTATAAAAGTAGACTATAGGAATGAGAAAAAGTATGGGAAGGATTTCTAATGCTGATTGGTGCAAGTGTGACTTTAATACAATTAGGCTACTAGTATCATCATTTAGCTATTTATTTATTTATTCAGTAGGAGGTTGCTTAATTACATTATCCACTTAATTATTTTGATTAATTCAAAATATTGTGTGAATTAAGACAGTCGTAAGGGTCTAAGGGCGAGATGCACAGTCGAGTCAAGTATGGAGTTAAGTTTATGGTTGCTATTAGGGATGCACACGATAATCGATATTATCGTTCGATATTCCATATGCAATAAAATTTCGATAATCGATAATACAAATATTATCGAATGGTCTGATTTCTAAAAAAGCGGGTTCGTAAAGCATTATTTCGTTCTTCTCGGACCTTTCTAGTATTGAAATACTCAAAGATACTGCCAAAATACTAGGCCTCGGGCCTCGTAAAATGTGATTATACTCTCAGCAGTGTCACGTCAGATGTGTCCAAGTAATGTTGCCATATCCTTATGTGCTCGATTAGGTGACATATCACTGAAACTGTAAAAGATAACTTCATTTTTGTAAATTTATTATCGTTCGATAATGCAGTCATCTTTTCGATTATCGATAGTTTTTATTTTATCGATGTTCATCCCTAGTTGCTATGGAGTTTGTTTTTCTTATGGGAAATAGCCGGTCCACCACAGCTGGTCCATGCAATGTGCAGTGTTGCCACTTGCCAACATAGGAAAATGCAAACTTCACAAAAATTACTTTCAACAATAAAAAAAAACAATTATCCTAGAACTCAAACATCTTCGTTTTTACTGACCAATAATAATTGAGAAAAAAAAATTGGATTATACTAATATTTAAGAAGTTGGAAATTTTCCGGAAAAATTGGTCGGAAATTTTCCATGGAAATTTTCCAAATTGGAAAATTTTCCATTGGAAATTTTCCGACCCACATCCCTAATTCTGGCTAAGGACTTTGCACATTAACCAACAAGAGATAATTACTGCCAATTTCTTAGGAAGTCACATATTATGTTCACTTAATTACTTTTCCTGTGTTTTGAGATACCAGTAGCTATTTATTGGCAGTGAGCTTAGATTAGAATGTAAGATGTTATGTTTTGTTTTCATTAGAGTGCCTATGCTTTGAACTCTTTAATACCCTGTTCACATTACAGTTCTTAACTGTAGTTAACACGTTAACTCCAGTAACCAATGCTATGTGAACGGAACGCAGTTAACTTAACTGCAGTTAACGGCCTAACTACGTTCCTACAACTCAGTTAAGCTTTTAACTGAGTTATCTACAAGGTCATTGCCAGGCTAGGCCTAGACACAGCCCTACTCTCACTATTCTACCGTACATGATTCATTCAACTGCTTTAAATGGTGAAACACCCTTGTATTATAATGTCTTGTTGCATATACACACAATAGGTTACATTGAAACAGTGAAAAATCACAGGAAAATCAATTTTACGAAACTAAAAGATGATTAAACAGCTGAAAGGTAAACAATGTCGGCCATGACAGAATAAAAGACACTGCCTTGTGAACTCGAAATATTTTTCGTTTATAAGGCTTGTTGCGATGTCACTGATCTCAGTTACTGTGATGCCAATGTGAACAGAAGTCGAATCAAAACAACGTTAAGAAAATGTCACGTGATATATAATAACTGCAGTTACTTTAACTAAGGTTAAGAAGCATAGTGTGAACGAGGTATAAGGGGAAAAGAGATGTAATATTCACACCATAATGAAGTTCATGTTTGTGAGTTGGTAATACTGTTGCTGGTACTTGCGACGGTAGGACGCACCCTCTGGTGGTGGGAAAAGAAAGTACAATATACAACACGGAGACCAAGTGACCAAGTGTTGTTTTTGACATTTCTTTACTCCTTCTTTAATACATTACAAATTGGCAACGAGGTATGGAAAATGGATAAATCCAATATTCAGCCATTTGATACTCACGCGGATGCGTCATTAATTGCTGTGCGATGGCACAAATGGGTGTGCTCTTTGGAGCTATACTTCCAAGCTTCCGGAATCCCAGAGAACAAGCGCCGGAAGGCGATGTTGCTACATCTCGGGAGTGAGCAAATTCAAGAAATACAGGTATACACTGCCCAAATCTGCTGCTCTTTCGTTGTGCCTGATGGTTCAACTGTTTATACGTTAAGCAAAACGGCCCTTACCGCGTACTCTGAACCTCTAAAAAAATCAACGGTACAAGAGGTATGTATTCCGATGCATGACTCAATCTTCTACAGAGAATGTGTCTGACTTCCTGTCAAGGCTAAGGAGTCAGAGCGTTAACTGTAACTTTGTGGATGGTGACAGTATGCTACTAGAGCAGCTCATAGAAAAATGCAGGTCGAACGAACTACGCAGAGCCCTACTTAAGAAGGGAGATTCCCTCACACTGAAAGTTTACTTGTACAAGGACCTACACAGAAATGACATCACATTTTTTTCTTCTTAGGTAGAGAATCGGAAAATAATCTCCCTTAAAAAAATGTGGGAGCTAATATCGGAACACCTCTGTGACAAGGGATACGAGTTCACGCCTCTTCAGTGTGCCAACAAGTGGAAGTCACTGGAGAGAGTGTGGAAAAAGAAAACAGAAAACAATAGTGCCTCCGAGCGCTCTGCTACGTCACAGTAGCAGTAGTTCATCAAATTTTTTCTTAGGTAGAGAATCGAAAAATAATCTCCCTTAAAAAAATGTGGGAGCTAATATCGGAACACCTCTGTGACAAGGGATACGAGTTCACGCCTCTTCAGTGTGCCAACAAGTGGAAGTCACTGGAGAGAATGTGGAAAAAGAAAACAGAAAACAACAGTGTTATGTGAATCGAGCGCTCTGCTACGTCACAGTAGCAGTAGTTCATCACATTTTTTTCTTAGGTAGAGAATCGAAAAATAATCTCCCTTAAAAAAATTTGGGAGCTAATATCGGAACACCTCTGTGACAAGGGATACGAGTTCACGCCTCTGCAGTGTGCCAACAAGTGGAAGTCACTGGAGAGAATGTGGAAAAAGAAAACAGAAAACAACAGTGCTATGTGAATCAAGCGCTCCTCCTCCGAGCACCCTCATCTTGCATTCGTCTAAGTTGTACGTACACCAGTATTAATTAGGTAATAAACCTTACACCTAGATACCATTAGTATTTGTTTACACCTTCTCCGTCCAACATAACAAATAGTAAGACTGAGCGAGGGCGCAAGGCGTGCCCCTATGACAAGTAAGTACGGTAGCATGGTATTGAAGTGTGCGTTCAGGGTTGCAAAGCATTGACGATTTTCCCGAGCACATCCTATCCCGGGTACACGAAAGCTGCATTCTTTTGTTACAATCTCAAAATCAAAGGTTTTGACAAAAATGTACTCGTCAGATACTCGATCCAAAGTTGAAATTGTAACTCCGCTGGGTAATGAACTGGACTTTGACAACATAAAGAAAGGGCTTAGTGACTTGTGCCTATGGAAATGAGTGGTGGCCAGCATGTGTGCTTGAACCTGATTCAGAGAAGAGGCTTGTGAAATTACGTTTTCTACATCCTAGTGGCCCACATGATTCTTTTAAATATCATGCAAATCCCGATACATTGACGACAGACGCGGTAAATGTTGTCACTTTAATTGATACGCGAACCGCAACAGGGCGAGCTTACACGCTTAGCACCAAGGAAAGTGAAGAAGCCTCATACAAAATTGAATCATGGAAAGAAATGGCTTCATAATACGTACATTGAATAGACTACGAGCATTTCTTACCATACCATTATTTCAGACATTTCTAGAAATAAATGTCCCACACCCACATTAACACTCTGGTTTAACCTTTCCATGACTAAAAAAAGACCCCATGCCATGATTGAGACCGTGGAGTGATTGTGGGGCTTAAAACAAACGTCAACTAGTTTTATTATATAATATCATATAATTGTAATATAAATGTTTATTTATACTTTGCTATGCTTTGAACTCTTTAAGGGAAAAAGAGATGTAATATCCATAATGAAGTTCATGTTTGTGAGTTGGTAATACTGTTGCTGGGACTTGCGGCGGTAGGACGCACCCTCTGGTGGTGGGAAAAGAAAGTACAATATACAACATGGAGACCAAGTGTTGTTTCTGACGTTCCTTTACTCCTTCTTTAATACGTTACAGACGGGGGCTCCAACAAAATTACAGGGGCCGGATTCACAAGAGGTCTTAACTTAGGACCGGTCCTAAGTCCTGCTGTACCGTATGTGCTATTATAAATCAAGATAGGCCTACTACACGGCCCAATTGATAGCTACTTTCGTGGAAATCACAGTGAACTTAAAATATTGCAAGGCGGTGTTTTAAAGTTTAGTGGTTTGTTTTCTTATACCTCCGCAATCTAAAAACAGAGAAATGTGTATGTCAAGGTAAGTAAACGATATTTATTTATGTTCACACTTCGAAGTCATAGACGTATTGCCACCATCTTTGAAGAAAGATAAGACCAACTCAGACCGGGCCTAAATATTTGTCTCAAGTGTTTGTTATTTACTAGGGTTTCTTAGCAACGTTGAGTCGAGGCTATTGTGCAGGTCCGTATCAGCCAATGGCGTAGTGGTCCTAAAGTTAGGCCAGGCCTAAGTTAAGACCTCTTGTGAATCCGGCCCCTGGTGTCTCTGTACCCAGATATGAAGTTGAAAGTGAATACTGGTTGGCCTGTAATTAAAACTATTGCACTAACTGGCACACCTCTTGCACAACCGATTTTTTTAAATTGGGTACACTCAAGGCCTAACTCTATAATACAAAGGGAGGGGCTATCATCACAAATACCTAATAATAGGTACATTTTAATAGCTTAACTGTCCAAATTTGTGCGGCGGGGGGGGGGGGGGGGGGGGGCTAAACTCTAGGTTATATATATTCCAAAACGTTTACTTGTACAAGGACCTACACAGAAATGACATCACATTTTTTTCTTCTTAGGTAGAGAATCGGAAAATAATCTCCCTTAAAAAAATGTGGGAGCTAATATCGGAACACCTCTGCGACAAGGGATACGAGTTCACGCCTCTTCAGTGTGCCAACAAGTGGAAGTCACTGGAGAGAGCGTGGAAAAAGAAAACAGAAAACAATAGTGCCTCTGAGCGCTCTGCTACGTCACAGTAGCAGTAGTTCATCACATTTTTTTCTTAGGTAGAGAATCGAAAAATAATCTCCCTTAAAAAAATGTGGGAGCTAATATCGGAACACCTCTGTGACAAGGGATACGAGTTCACGCCTCTTCAGTGTGCCAACAAGTGGATGTCACTGGAGAGAATGTGGAAAAAGAAAACCGAAAACAACAGTGTTATGTGAATCGGAACACTTCTGCGACAAGGGATACGAGTTCACGCATCTTCAGTGTGCCAACAAGTGGAAGTCACTGGAGAGAATGTGGAAAAAGAAAACAGAAAACAACAGTGTTATGTGAATCGGAACACTTCTGCGACAAGGGATACGAGTTCACGCCTCTTCAGTGTGCCAACAAGTGGAAGTCACTGGAGAGAATGTGGAAAAAGAAAACAGAAAACAACAGTGTTATGTGAATCGGAACACTTCTGCGACAAGGGATACGAGTTCACGCCTCTTCAGTGTGCCAACAAGTGGAAGTCACTGGAGAGAATGTGGAAAAAGAAAACAGAAAACAACAGTGTTATGTGAATCGGAACACCTCTGTGACAAGGGATACGAGTTCACGCCTCTTCAGTGTGCCAACAAGTGGAAGTCACTGGAGAGAATGTGGAAAAAGAAAACAGAAAACAACAGTGTTATGTGAATCGGAACACTTCTGCGACAAGGGATACGAGTTCACGCCTCTACAGTGTGCCAACAAGTGGAAGTCACTGGAGAGAATGTGGAAAAAGAAAACAGAAAACAACAGTGTTATGTGAATCGGAACACTTCTGCGACAAGGGATACGAGTTCACGCCTCTTCAGTGTGCCAACAAGTGGAAGTCACTGGAGAGAATGTGGAAAAAGAAAACAGAAAACAACAGTGTTATGTGAATCGGAACACCTCTGTGACAAGGGATACGAGTTCACGCCTCTTCAGTGTGCCAACAAGTGGAAGTCACTGGAGAGAGTGTGGAAAAAGAAAACAGAAAACAACAGTGTTATGTGAATCGGAACACTTCTGCGACAAGGGATACGAGTTCACGCGTCTTCAGTGTGCCAACAAGTGGAAGTCACTGGAGAGAGTGTGGAAAAAGAAAACAGAAAACAACAGTGTTATGTGAATCGGAACACCTCTGTGACAAGGGATACGAGTTCACGCCTCTTCAGTGTGCCAACAAGTGGAAGTCACCGGAGAGAATGTGGAAAAAGAAAACAGAAAACAGCAGTGTTTGTGAATCGAGCGCTCTGCTACGTCACAGTAGCAGTAGACACGAGAACGCGCCCGACGCAGCAGCAGACACGTCTAGCTTGTCTAAGGCAGACAGCCTCATCTTGCACTCGTCTAAGTTGTACCTACACCAGTATTAATTAGGTAATAAACCTTCCACCTAGATACCATTTGTATTTGTTCATACCTTCTTCGTCCAACATAACAAATAGTAAGACTGAGCGAGGGCGCAAGGCGTGCCCCTACGTAAAGTAAGTAGCATGGTATTGAAGTGTGCGTTCAGGGTTGCAAAGCAGTGGCGATTTTCCCGAGCACATTCTATCCCGGGTACACAAAAGCTGCATTCTTTTCTGCGATCCAAACTCAAAATCAAAAGTTTCGACAAAAATGTACTCGTCAGATACTCGATCCAAAGTTGAAATTGTAACTCCGCTGGGTAATGAACTGGACTTTGACAACATAAAGAAAGGGCTTAGTGACTTGTGCCTATGGAAATGAGTGGTGGCCAGCATGTGTGCTTCAAACTGATTCAGAGAAGAGGCTTGTGAAATTACGTTTTCTACATCCTAGTGGCCCACATGCTTCTTTTACATATCCTGCAAATCCCGATATATTGACGACAGACACAGTAAATGTTGTCACTTTAATTGATACGCGAACCGCAACAGGGCGAGCTTACACGCTTAGCACCAAGGAAAGTGAAGAAGCCTCATACAAACTTGAATCATGGAAAGAAATGGCTTCATAATACATTGAATAGACTACGAGCATTTCCTACCGTACCATTATTTCAGACATATTCTAGAAATAATTAATGTCCCACACCCACATTAACACTCTGGTTTAACCTTTCCATGACTAAAAAAAGCCCATGCCGTGATTGAGACAGTGGAGTGGTTGTGGGGCTTGGGGGAACAAACGTCAACCAGTTTTATTATATAATATCACATGAAATATAAATGTTTATTTACACATTACCATACCTTTTAGGTTGTATCTTCTAAACCTGAAGTTTCCACAACACTAAATTTGCTGTGCATGTAATGTATACATGTACAAATATTTATATAAATCTTTATCCCGTTTCCAACATTAGTTATCGGGTAGGGAGGAGTAGCGAGGTACTCTATTTCTTGGGCTAATGAAAAGGCCGGCAAGATGGCCGACAGTGATGGTGCTGACCAATTAGTTAAATGTTTAAATAAACAAAAAGAAGGTTCGGAGTGTTGGAAATGTGGGGAAGGCGTTCGGTACGGTGTCCAGTGCACATTGTGTGCCGTCTGGAGCCATTTCAAATGTGCAGGAGTAAGTAAGGACAATATGTACAAATAATATAATATTTGTTTTCAAATTTAAAAAAAAAATACCTTTATGGGCAGTTGACTTCTGTAAATCCAAAAACGGT
Organism: Isoperla grammatica; assembly: GCA_945910005.1. Classification (NCBI taxonomy): domain Eukaryota; kingdom Metazoa; phylum Arthropoda; class Insecta; order Plecoptera; family Perlodidae; genus Isoperla; species Isoperla grammatica. Next base: position 13,728,711 of record OX246744.1, read on the forward strand.
TTTAATGTGAAGTTATCTATAAACAATAAAGTGCATACGTTTTTACGTATGTACAAAGGATAAAATAATAGCAGTGTAGCACCGTTTACTAAAAATAGTCAGCCTTCTAGGTCAAACTGTTCGTAAGTTACAAATTTACGGGCACGCTAAAGTAAACCCAAATTTGGGTTTTTTCAAGGCCCGTAAATCAAACACCGTGAAAGTTAGAGCGGAAAAAAAATACGTGTGCGTTTTTTTTTGTATTCTTAACAACAGCTGTAGGCCTACCAAATTTCATCAAAATCTAAAAGGGACATGAAAATGTGCTGGTTGATTTCATATGGAATGACCCAGCCCTGAGTTTGAGGCATGGATGATAGGATAGGCCATCAGGGTAACTGCCATAAAAACTTTGAAGGTTCGTCGGGTGCGATGGAAACAAAAATTGCTGATATTTTGTGGAAACGATCAGAAGAGGTTTGTAAAATGCAGTATGTAACTATGCTATCAGATAGTGATGCAAACGCTTTTCAACATCTGCAGCCGATGAAAGTTTACGGCGAAGTAACGTTGGAAAAAGAAGAATGTATAAACCATGTCTCAAAAAGATTGGGTACAGGTCTTCGAAACCTTGTAAAAGATTAAGAAAACCAAGGAAGTCACATTAGATGGCATTAAAGCAAGGAAGCCTCACTGATGCAAAAATAAAAAAATTGCAAAACTACTACAGCTGTGCAATAAAAACAAATGCACCAGGCATTAACAAAATCAAACAGGCAGTTTATGCAACACTCTCTCACTCAATGTCTCCCGATGACTCCTAAGCATGAAAAATGTCCAACAGGAGACAAATCAAAGTGCTTCTATAATCGCCCAGTAGCGAAAAAAGAAACGCCGCCGAGTCATCTTGAAAAAATGGGGACACCTCTCAACAAGGACGTTGTGATCAAGTTAACGCCCCTTTACCAACGCCTAGGTAGCACGATGAACTATTACGTCGGTGCAGGTCCGGCAAAACGCAAAATGCAAACGAATGTCTTCATAGCGTCATTTGGAACATTGTCCAAAGGAAACGTTTGTCGGCAAAACAAAACTGTCAACGGCAATTGCGTCTGGGGTGTCAGAATTCAACCAAGGATGTTAAAAAACTGCGAGAACATATTCAACCATTTTTGGCAAGTCACTATGGTGTAGCACTGCAAAACTTTCAAGAGCTAAAGACATGCGGCGATTGCAACACCCGTAGGATGACAGCTTCCTACAAGTCAAAACACAAAGCCAAAAAATATAACAAAAACCGACAACAAAACAAGAAAAAGATGGAAGAAGGCTCAACATATGTAGCTGGTGGATTTTAGTGGTAAGAAACGAACACATTCATATTCATTAATGTAATTTGGTGGTCTATGAAGCAGCATTTTCAAAGTAAATCTTCAATGTTGATTTCCGACTAAAGTTCAATTTCACACTTTTCAAACTTGGGTACAGTAGAACTCCCTCATTTCTTGACAGATTTGTTTCAAACTTTCAGGTAATACTAAACACAAGTGTCTTTCGACGTTCACGCATTATTTGTTCGTAACGGGTAACAACCCCACAATGTTTATCTCCACTGTTACCTCAGATAAATGCTCTGTTACAATGATGATAAAAAATTTCAAATGGTTTTTAAGTTGTAACAATTTTTATTATTATTATTTATTTCAAATTGTAATGACGTAATACATAACATAACATACAGTAAAAGTCAAGACAAGATGATGCTACTAAAGAGTAGGGCAAGCCCCATACCACATGACATGTGTCTCACTACCATTGGCTTTTAAAACTATAATAATTACTAAATAATCTATAAATTTAATCCAATGTTACGCAGTATCAATAAGTGGTGTGTTCAATGTAGGTGTACATCAGATGATAAGGTGAGTGATAGATGAGGTTTGTTATACTTGCAAGTCAAGAACCATGATCTAATAATATCTCTCGTAACTAAGGTCTGCCCATGCGCATATGGGCGGGGCTTATCGCAGCGCGGCGACGTCAACTGATACACAAGTTGGTACCCGGCCGCTCATCTACTCGCTTGTTTCGGTATGCCATGATGAGTTATACAACACTATTGATTCACAAATATTGGTTTATTGTTATTCCTAGCAATAGTGCGTTATTCTAGTTAAATATTAACTTATGTTTTCATTTATTTGGAAAGCGTGTTCTGTGAAAATGGTTATTTGGTCAGTGTATTGTCGCAATAGTGTCAGTGTTAATGGTTCGAAGATAGGCTACACTTATTACGATTTCCAAAAGATCCGTTGATGTACAATCTTCATACCATTTACCTTTCAATGGATACTTTGTATTGGATTGGATATTTATGTGATGTTACATCAGCAGATATAATGTTCACCGAAACAAGCTCGAAAAATGAAACCAGGTAGTGTTCCATCTCATAAATTGCCACTTGATACTACACAATTCACAAAGAAAGGGGACATTAAAAAGCGAGACAGCAGAAAAGAAAATCGCGATAAGAGAGAACTGGTTGACGATTTAATCGGTGCCACCAGCCAACAACAGTAAATATTAAACTGATAAATCACCGACAACGTAATACAACACTAATTGCATCCTAAATTTGTAATAACATTTTCATATCTGTGAAACATAGCGGCGACACAACGAAAACACACTACTTATTTGTCTCAGTTTTCGATAAAACAACACTAACACACAAGCATATGGACATCAACGATGAGGCTATCATACCAAGAATAGGCAACCGAGATTCGAGTATCTCGGCTTGGTTGAAGAGGAGTGAAATGTTTACTGTTCGAGCCACATGTAATCAAACGCTCGTGGTGATAACTTATGACTGAGTTCTGTTTTACTGGAGACTCTCGAGTAATCTACGCAGCTGTGTCGAGCTGTGTATTTGTTTATATTTATATAAGCCATGACCTCCAAAACAATGTGTAACACACGAGAGGCAACAGTAGTGGCGTTTCCATGGACCCTCAATCGCGGGGAGATAAATTAGTTAGAAATAATCAGTTAGAGATTAACTTGAAAGATTTTACAGCTTTTATGGGGGGGGGGGGGGGGGGGGGGGGGGGATATATATAGATATATAGTATATTTGGGGGCTATGAATATTCAGTTTCGCCACTATTAGAAATGATTGAATCGTAAATAAATCAGTTCTGGTAAGAACAACGAATTGTGTTAATCTATGGTGACAAAATTCTTAATTTTAAAATCATTTCAGAACGAAAACAACATACATTATTTACAATAGAGGAACCTCAACCAAGAAGTGCAACGGCCATTCAGCCAAAGTGTGTTTCCTTCATATATCATTAATATTCGAGTTGTAAATGCCTAAAACTGTGAATCATAATTTCCTTATGTAAATACAACCGAATATTTTCTAACTAGTACGTTTCAATTATTACGTTGTCAATGTACCGTAATAATAATAATATACAAGAGATCGGTTTTTATCGCAAGTGACATAAATTAGATTTATACTTCATCTAAGTGTTTTCTTAGTGCTTAGTTTCAATTTTATTATGATTATTACAAGTGCCGTTAATTATTAATATTATCTTTATTATTATTATTATTATTATTATTATTATTATTATTATTATTATTATTATTATTATTATTATAAACATTGTTATGACTATAATATAGGTTCTTTATGGCTATTTTTTTTATATTTTATTGACGAGAGATGTGGTGGATATGACAAAATATCCCTTGTTGTATCTTTCCAACGATTGTTTTGCGTGTTCGTAACCAAAAAAATACCTTAAATTTACACCAATAAATGGAGATGAGTATCTTATGTAAATTTCCGATGCAGACAAATATCGTTTTGCAATTGGTTAGTAATAAACACAAGTTTTGTGGATATGTTTCCCTCGTATCCGCTCTACAACACAGGCAGGCGGACTGCCGTGAGTACCACGTTACGTCATGCGCGACCTTGAACGAAACTCATCGCGCGGACGGGCAGACCTTAGTAACGAGAAATATTGTTAGATCATGGTCAAGAACACTGTATTTGCATAGTGTTCAGTTCAGTAAATTTGAATACTGGAGCAAACATTTACAGTAATTAGTATGGTAACATTGTTACATACAAAATGCTTAGTTTACTCTTAATTGCATGAATATATTCAAATTATCTACTCAATAATTGCAAAAAAATCATACCTAGGCCTATTATAAATTTTAATTGTATTTATAATTAGTGTATTGTCCAGTAACATAGTTGAGATATTCCTATACATCTGCCAGATAATTGTTTAAAAGAACTTTTTTTTTCCTATGCCGAAAGTTTGATTTTTCAATCATTTTTCTTCCTAGCTATCCAATAAATATGTGCTTCCTTCCCTGGCCCACTCAAGTTATTTGGTCAATGTCAGATTTAAGTGCGGCGCAGCTGAGGAGATGCGCTCTGTTCTGAAAACCCGATGTACATAATTTTGCAAGCTGCTGGTTCCTTTTTTTAACCCATCCGCATCAGTTGCCTCATTCGGCTGGCCGCCCCCAGAAACCACGCACTTTTAGCGCGCGCCAAGGTTTACTTGAATACGTCTTCATTGTCACTTTCGTCAATGTCCATAGGCCTACCAATATCCACATCGCTATCACTGATAATAGTAGACCTAGCAGTTTTACTAGCGGGAACACGCACATTCGTATCTCTAGGCGTACGCCTACACGCGAGACCTAGGCCTAGGCCTAGGCGTGTCACTGTCATTGTCCATTTCACAATCGCTCTCACTCTCATTTGAAACCACAATATTTTGTAAGTTTGGGTTGTAAACACCTTCTCCATCACTGTCACTAAAATCAGATCATAGAACGTCTAAAATCTGTCTAATGTCACTTTCTTTGCCCCGAAAACAACGACTGCTTCCCGGCCCGAGTCCATCTTGACAAATTTGACAGCTGATCTAAGTTTCGGATCGAGATGAGCGGAGATAAAATCGATTTTAAGAACAAACAAAAGCCGACAGAGTTCAAGAAATGCACACTAAAATCGCCACTAGCTTGAGCAAGAGATTGCAGGAATTAGTTCCGATATCGTACGCTAGATAGCACCACTATACATGTTCAAAGTGAAGCGCGCGCAAGTGCGTACCAGTCCGTTTCTGGTTACCGTGGCCAGTTTCGTATAAGCGTACCAGTCCGCTTACCGATGCGGATGGGTTAAAAGAAAAATAACTTTAATGAAAACTGATGTATCTTATACATATTTAAGTTTATACATGTTTGTTATAATACACAATAAAATTAAGTGCAAAAAGTTTATTTAATTAATTTCTTAAATTTTTGCATTTGCTCGTTTGTCATGTTTTTTTAAAATGACCCATGTGTTGTGCACTATGTATGTGTCCTTCACAATTGACAATTTGTTTCATTTTTGATAATGTAGGGCCTATTGTACTTTTGACCATGTAAACATACTCACATAGTGTAACTGTTAGTGTATTACTGTGTGCTCACTGATACCAGTGTTATATAATTTCAATAAAACAAAATATTGTCAATGTAGCCTCCACTTGCATTGTTCCCTATTGTGTATTAATATTAATTACTACTTTATATTAATCATATTGGTTGTCGTTCACACATATCGTTCTTGTGGAGTGTTTTCTATTTTCGTAGTTGACTGCCATAACTGTACGAACTGGAAAAAATAGGGAGGGCCGATTCATCAAATTTGCCGAACCGATTACCGATTCCGATTATCAGAAAAACCAGTCCGATCCTAGACATACCGTACAGACAACTCAATGGTAGCAATAGGCTAATAAATAGGATAGCACTACTGGCGAGCCTAGGCCTACTTAAAATAAAATGTTTATCTGAATTTGCATCAGTAGGCCTACAATATCAGCAGGTAGGCCTAGTTGTAGGAGGCCTACTTACTTTCTACTAGGCCTAGGCCTAGTACTTACACTTTAGAAGGGGTACATTTTCACACAGGACAACAAGCTGTGTCACTCGTTCGGCATCTAAGCGGCTTCACATAGTTTTAAGTCTTTTTTTATTAGGCAAAGACATCGTAAATATTAATTCAACAACCTTATTTCTTCGACAAAACGCCGAAAATGAATTAATGTGTTACAATATCACGTTTGTTATCAAGAAGTCGATCATGGAGTAGTTCGACTTTCGACTAGTCGACTAGTCCAGTGGGCATCAACCTTGAGCAGGTACACGCGCTTGCCGCCAAACATGGCGCATTCACGAGCTCGCGCGAAATTTGAAATCACGCGATTAGACCTGTTCAGTAATCAGCAATATTGTACGAAATAATCAGTGAACCGATTATTTGCCGATTCGCTCAATAATCGGTAAAACCGATGCATTGGGATCGGAATCGGCCCATCTCTAATATGTACTGTACTAGAAAGTTGAATTGTAACCAAAGTACTAATAAATCGATTCATATATACATGAACAACACGACAGTGCCGAAGAGCGGAAGGAGTTCATACAGGCATCGGAGAAGACCTTATGCGTAGACGCAGCGGATGAGATGTACCGCAGCATCTCGCCAAACCGTGACCGACAACAGTCGCTCGCTATTAGCGTGAACGATAACAACCACGTGACTGACGCTGGCCGAGCATGAAGAATGCGACGACGGTGATGTCGTCAACACAATCGAGAAAAGAAAATTGATGAAATATGACACGAGTGCGTAAAAGAAATCTAGTCGTCGATATACAAAGATTTGCGACAGTCCTCGAAACATGAAGAAAGAAGAAAACTAACAATTGAACGTTGTATTTATTGTAACAACCTGTTGGAGGACCAACACGTAGTCGTTTTCGAGAAGAAGGTGCCTCCGCCCGTGCTTGCAGCCCGCAATGGGCAAGGTGCCGTTCACCCTCTCGGTCCTACTATCATTAAACAAAGCCCTACACAAAAGGTAAAAATAGCAAACAAATCACAAAACAGTTACTTATCACATTTGATAGAAATTAATTAATTAATGGGGCTTAACGTCTCATATTTATGCAACGATGGCTAATCGAGACGATGAGCGGGTGATAATGAAGATGAGATTGATTGATTATTGGGGCTTAACATCTCATATTTATGCAACGATGGCTAATCGAGACGATGAGCGGGTGATAATGAAGATGAGAAAGATGATAATGAAGAATAAAGCCACATCCGAATCAGATCCATTGTACGTCGCGTGAGTCGTCATACGGGAGTCCAGCAAGGGAGGGCAGGGCCAAGTGGGAGGAGAAATGTTCAATGGGTCAGTGGGGGGGGGGGGGGGGAAAGGGGATTGGGGTGTGGACTGCACTTCGTCTGACTTCTCCTCCTCGACCAGTCCGGCTAGGGTGGCCCTACCAGAAGCATACGCTTCCGCCGGCATAGCTCTCGGGATCAACAAAGCACGCAAACCTGCCCACCACGATAAGGTGGCAGTCCCTGGGCAGGGTTTGATGGAAATATTATATCACATGAAACGAAACCTACAGAAGGCAAAAAATATCAAACAAGTCGCAAAACTGTCATCAAATGAAACCTCACGTGCGCCTAGAAGGCCAACAACATTATTCAAAGGTACGTTACGAGAATACCCACAAACGGCCGACGGTTGGCTTCATCGTCTTAACGACTACACAAAACTGATACTTGTCGTGTATTGCAGTCGACGCGCTCATCACCCAAATCGTGCCCCTGGACTGTGGCGATATGTTATTGTGTTCCACAAGACTCCTCGGACTATTGTTTATATTCACAGACCGATAGGGTCATTTACTTTAATGCATGCACGTGCTGATGACGCAAAATAGCCACCAAGCGTCAGTACTCAGTTCTATCTCAACTCTCTAACGATGTAGTCGTGTTGACGTTGTTCTACTAGTTTTCGTTAAAAGCGTATTTAACCTTCATTGTGTGAGCCTTAATTCCTATTCCATAACATCCATCCATGTGCACAACATTTGGCGACGAGGTATAGTCGATCGTTTCAACGTGTGTCGGTTGATTTATTACCCTTTATTACCCGTTTGAGGCCCTGCTACCTACGCGACAATCTGCTCGCTCGTGTCTTCAGCCCTTCCTAACACAGCATGTCCTACACCGGCATAGTTGCCAAAGTGAAACGACACTTCCACCCTACACCGTCGGAAATTGTGCAACGATTCCAATTTCACAAGAGAGAACAACGAGCCAACGAGGGCATTGCAGCCTACATTGCTGAATTGTGCCACTTGGCTGAACACTGCAACTTTAGTTCCACCTAAGATTCAATGCTACCGGACAACTTCACGATATCGTATCAAGTTGTGGTTTTGAGAGAATGTCTATTTCAGAAGCGAGAGGATAGCCATTTAAGGTCGAATATTCGAATTTCTCGAATAGTTCGACGAATAGTTCAGGAAATAATTCGATTCGAAACTCGAATACTAACTATTCGAAAATTCGAAGTATTCGAACATTCAAATATCCCGCCTTTTCGATAAACCGGAAATGCGACCTCCCACCATTCCGCACTTGCATGGCCTCCTGTATTTCTGTGGAAAAACATTTGCAGAAGCATTTCCGGTTCCAGGGTTATTTATCCGGCATGAGTGAAGGGGTGAAGCTGAAGATGGCAAGAAATAAAACCATGATATGGGAGTTCTTCCTGGGCCTAGGAAAGGTAAACTGGATCTAAAACTGGGGTGTATATATTTTTGTATCCAATAAACTGTGATGGGATAGGCTAGGCCTAGACCTAGACATTATGTCCTATCTCCTAACCCTATCCTCCAAGTTCAAAAAACAGTAGCCATGTGTAGTCTTGGGCCTAGCCATAGACATAGGCCTAGGCATAGGCCTAGTAGGTCCCTACATTGTCTTTGAAATTCAATAAACAACCAGGTTATTTCTGTAGGCAAATTAATTAGGTTAGGCCGGCCTCAACCATCCATATTATAACTGACTTGGTATTATTTCTTTATTCATCATACATTTTCATTCATGTCATTTACACAACTTGATTCTTTATGTATTAAAATGCCGATAACATGCAAAATATTTGAATTCGAATTCAATATTCGAAATATTTTGGTCTCATTATTCGATATTCGTATTCGACTTTGAACATTGGTATTCGCTCACCCCTACCATTTAATAAAGATTTAAGAACGGGAGACCACAGCAGCAAATTCAATCGCCGAAAACTAAACCCACACAAAGTTGGTAATGGTAGCTTACTTATCGAGCAATACGAGAAGGTACCTCGGTTGACAGTAAGTGGTACGTTAGGAAAATAGAAAATAGCTCGGTTGGCCGTGCGTACCTACTGTATTGTTTATTTTGGACACAAGCACAATTTTCTGGAACATTCTGTAGCTTTACCTCAGGATGCTGCAAATAGAGGAGGTTGGGGGGGCGGGGGGGGGAGTGAGAAAGTACTTATAGCTCGTTGAAGAGACGGGTCCTGGTACCCAGCCCAGAGCTAGGGCTGGCCATTCGGCTACCGAAGTAGCTTACTATAGATAGACTGGTACCATATAGACCCGTCCCATTGTGGACGATTCTTTGCACTTTCGAGGGGGGGATTGAGATATGTAGGTTACCGTTTTGAGGGCAGGGAGGAAACGACCTGGGGAGAAGGTTCACCAGAAAATGAGATAACTGGAATTGCTGGTGGTAGGAGGCCAAAGTACCGTACTGTACCGTTTAGTTCGTACACAAGTAGACCAAGATGGTGGAAAGTGTAGATGATGGGATGTTGCAAAGCTCAGTGTTTTTTTTACAACAGTTAGAACAAGACAATAAATCTCTTGCTAAGAAAATTAAGGTTAAGAAAGATGGACTGATTACAACATTTTTTTCTAAAAGGGATGAAAGTAGCTAATCTTAATCAGCTTGTTATTGAAGTCAATTATGAACTTGGAAGTTGGAACTCTATTTCCTTGTAACACTTATCATACACCAACAATATGACCTTGATTGACCTTGAACAATTTCACCTTGATATTACACTGTTATTCTTGTGGTAAAGTGTATTATGATTGAACTTTCAAAAAGTGAAAAAAAAAAAAAATCAAATAATTTTGATATACTAACTCAACTAAGTCACTTTTAGTCACTTATTTACACATTTCAGTCATTTTTGTCACTTTTTTTTGGAAAGGTTAAGCAGTGAAAGCATTGAGATGGGATGTTGCAAAGCTCAGTGGTTTTTATAACAGATGTTCGCGTTCACAAAGTAATTTTACCAGTGTATAAGATGTAAATCACGTACAAAAACTAACTGTCTGCAAAAAAACAAGGGTACAAGGCAATTTGAATGCGTTAAGCACACAAGCAAGCATGAGCAGTCACAAACTCATTTAAATGCATTCGTGAAATTAAATATGTTCGGTAATACTCGCATTGAGCTGCAACCAAACGAGCAATAAAGGGCGCATGCGTCCCAACATAATCAAATAGGAAGAAAAAAGATAAGCTAATTCGACGATTAATAGATACTGTGTGCCAATTGCCATTTCGGGGCCACGACGAAAGCGAAGATCCTATGAACAGGGGAACTATGTAGAGTAGAACTTCTTGGCAGAGTATGATCAATATTATAAATTATAAAAATCAAAATTATAAAAAATTGACTCAAATAACAGCCCCTGCACGTCCACCTAAAAGGACAGTTGCTGCACGGCCACTTGAAGGGACAGCCGCTGTTGCAGGTGCTATAGAAACTGATACTCTCAAATGTAGGCCTGGTTTGTAGGGTACACAGAAGCTGAAATTAAAATGATGTGCACATATATATATATTGTAACAGACCAGGGGGCTGAAAACGAAATACTGCAACTTGGCCAAGATGACATGGGGGCTGAAGATGAGCCACCATTAAAGAGGAGGTGTGTGAGAAGGAAAGCAGAACAACTAGAAAACTCAAGGATAAAACATCCACTAATAAAACCTTGTGGCGAGTCATGCAGCCGCGAATGCAGCCGCGAATTTTCGGAACTGCAACGCTCGGCAATTCATAACGGGTTTTGGAACCTAGATTTTCGTGCCCGACGAGTGTGGATGCATGCATGCCAAAATTCAAATTCACTTTAGCTTTCAAATTCCTTTTGTCTCTCTCTTTCAAATTTTATTCTCAACACCTATTATGGCTGACGACGCACCACCTCAAGGTGATGCCGGGCAAAATGCCCCAAACCGGGGTTATAAGGGTAAACCCGAGAACCAAAGAAATCCAAAGGCAAGGAATTTCCACGAACAGAAGCAAGGTGCCAAACCTAAAACTAAGGTTCCCCCCACGATGCAAAAGCCAGCACAGAAAGACGCAAACAGCCCAAAGCGCTCCGAGCACATCGAGTCAGACCCTTCCAGGCGCTCCGTGTTCTCTGAGAACATCGCTGTGCACGAGAGAGTACTATATGTTATATGTTTTAAATGTTTTAAAATGTAATTTACAGTGTAATTTATCTTAAATGCCACAACGTCTGGTAAAATACCAAGCAGTTGACATCTTCAGTTGTGATGAAACAGGTATATGTTTTACAACCTGCCACCGGAAAAGACCCTTGCCAGTTGCCGCCAAGGGTGAGCGTTGTAAAGGTGGAAAAAAAAGTAAACAACGGATTACTGTCCTGTTCTGTTCAGTTGTAATGGTGACGAAACAGAAAAAATGAAACCTCTTGTGATTGGCAAATCAGCTAAGCCACGGTGCTTCAAAAACAATACGCTCGCTGCCGTGTGACTACAGGTCAAATAAAAAGGCGTGGATGACGTCAAAGCTGGGGGGGGGGGGGGAGTGGCTTCGAGACACTGATGTCAAAATGATAAAAGCAAAGCGTAAGATAAATTGTACTAGGCCTATCGTGGATAATTGCTCCCTCTGCCCACAATAATATGCCTCGTTTGAAAAATATCGAACTCGTGTATTTTCCGCCTGATTGTACAGCAGCCATTCAACCGCTAGACCAGGGCATCATTTGTAATGTTATGTCTGTCACGTTGGCTACACCACCAACAGTATCGGGAGAGCCCGCTAGAGGCCGACACGGTGAGCGCCAGTCGCTGTTTTCTCACGAGTTGTAACCAGACGTGTATCACAGCACATCATAATAAACCTCTTTACTTTAATCAGTGTATCTTATATTATACCCACATAATATTAATATCACATGGTGTCAGAAGTGGGGGATGTGCTGATGGATGACGGCTCGCCTACAAGTTTAAGAAGGATCTACAAGTAAGAAGATTCGCGTAGGTGGGCCTAGGCACGCAAGCTACAACAAGTATGGCTGACGCAATGTTTCATCCACCGCCAATGCTAGACTTGGCGTCCGGCAATGTCGCCGAGAATTTTAGAAAATTCAAACAGAGGTATGAGATATTTATGCAAGCGTCAGGCAAAGCAAAAATGCACTATAAAAAAATAATGGTGCAACAAATGATTTTAAACATAGACCACAAGTTTGACAATCCCACCAATTTCGTGTTATAAGTGAACACCTTAGAAATATAATAAACATATCATTAGAATTAGGTGTGGTGCCCGAATGTCTAAAACAGGCTATTACTGTACCGGTGACCAAAGTTCCGAGAGTCTCAGATGGAGAAAACTTCAGGCCGATCAATACCTTGCATGTTATGGACAAAATATTGGAGTCAAGGAAGAGCTTGATAAGTATTTCTGTGAAAACAACATTCTGGTAAACGAGCAGTCAGGATTTAGAGAAAATCACTCGTGTGAAACGGGAATACATTTGGTGTTGGATGTACTAAATTCTAAAAGAAATTGTGGGAAAACCACAATAGCAGTCTTTTTTTTCGCCAATTGTTGACGGAAGGCTGGGTTCGTCTTTCGGCACCCAGAAGAAGACGAATCACTCGACATCGATGACGACACGGAAGTGACAGACGGGCCAGACGAAGACGAGCGTGACAGGCAATTTATCGACGTGTGGGAAGAATATTTGACGTCAGTTGGCAACATGCCACCCAATATTACTCCGGAGGACTTTTCAAGATGCGACGACGACGTTATGACGACACACGAGTTTACAGACGCCGAAATCGTGGACGAGGTCCTGAATGACGCTGCCGAACCGGAAGACGATGAATTCGAGGGTGTCCCAACATTCGATGAAGACCCAGAAAAAGTGATCTCAAACACCGAAGCTCTACAAATGTCGGGAAAGCTTCAACAATACGTAATGTCACGGTGTGACTGCGGCCATTACTTATAAGATGGATTAAGTTTGCAATTGAGATGAGATGATATTTGGGCTTAACGTCTCATATTTTTGCAACAAAGGCTAATCGAGACGATGAGCGGGTGATAATAAAAATGAGAAAGATGATGATGAAGAATAAAGCCACATCCGAATCAGATCCATTGTACGTCGCGTGGGTCGTCATACGGGAGTCCAGCAAGGGAGGGCAGGGCCAAGTGGGAGGACAAATATTCAGTGGGACAGTGGGTGGGTGGGGGGGGGGGGTAAAGGGTCAGGGTCTCCTTCAGTCGCCTCTTACGACTAGCAGTCACTCTGGGCCTATTCTTCCCCGGGCCCAGACGGGCCAAGTTTGCAATTGATTAGTTTGTATGTACTTAATTAATAAGTAAGTTAGTATTCTAGAATAAGTTAGCAAGTGTGAAGGCCGTCGCCAGGCCCCCAACCATCCTCGGTGCTCCGACTCCGGCTCCACCCCCGGTCTGCTGGCTCGTCGACACGACGCGCTGGATTCTCTTATCGCGACGCTGCCTTCACGGCGCTGCCCGTCGCCCGGCCCCAACCATCCTCGGTGCTCCACCCCCGGCCTGCTGGCTCGTCGACACGACGCGCTGGGTTCTCTTATCGCGACGCTGCCTTCCCGGCGCTGCCCGTCGCCCGGCCCCCAACCATCCTCGGTGCTCCGACTCCGGCTCCACACCCCGGCCGACGCCACAGTCGGCTGCCTCACGGCCCCGCCTACACACGCCGCCGAGACGGATGATTCCCCACGGGAGGTGGTGATCACCTTCGCGCAGGCGATTGCTCGCCTTCTCCCGGCCTACCACGCAGTCTATCACATGGCGGGCATGCTTCAGGCCCTTGCGCAACACCAACTCCTCAGCCATGCCCCCTAGACAGGGACCTGGCCTCCACATCGTTGCCTGGAATGCCAATGGCGGTGTTAAGGCGAAAACTCCAGAACTCCTACTCTTCATGCGCGAGCACGGGGCGTCCATTGCCCTGCTCTCCGAGACGCATCTTCACCCGGGCATCGTTTGGAAGGTGGCCAATCATGTCGTCTACCGCACCGATCGACCGGGGCCACAGCGCCACTGTGGCGGGGGGACGGCACCACTGTGGCGGGGGGACGGCGCCACTGTGGCGGGGGGACAGCGCCACTGTGGCGGGGGGACGGCGCCACTGTGGCGGAGGGACAGCGCCACTGTGGCGGGGGGACAGCGCCACTGTGGCGGGGGGACGGCGCCACTGTGGCGGAGGGACAGCGCCACTGTGGCGGGGGGACGGCGCCACTGTGGCGGGGGGACGGCACCACTGTGGCGGGGGGACGGCGCCACTGTGGCGGGGGGACGGCACCACTGTGGCGGGGGGACAGCACCACTGTGGCGGGGGGACAGCGCCACTGTGGCGGGGGGACGGCGCCACTGTGGCGGAGGGACAGCGCCACTGTGGCGGGGGGACAGCACCACTGTGGCGGGGGGACGGCGCCACTGTGGCGGGGGGACGGCGCCACTGTGGCGGGGGACGGCGCCACTGTGGCGGGGGGACAGCACCACTGTGGCGGGGGGACGGCGCCACTGTGGCGGGGGGACAGCGCCACTGTGGCGGGGGGACGGCGCCACTGTGGCGGGGGGACAGCGCCACTGTGGCGGGGGGGACAGCACCACTGTGGCGGGGGGACGGCGCCACTGTGGCGGGGGGACAGCACCACTGTGGCGGGGGGACGGCGCCACTGTGGCGGGGGGACAGCGCCACTGTGGCGGGGGGACAGCACCACTGTGGCGGGGGGACGGCGCCACTGTGGCGGGGGGACGGCGCCACTGTGGCCGGGGGACGGCGCCACTGTGGCGGGGGGACGGCGCCACTGTGGCGGAGGGACAGCGCCACTGTGGCGGGGGGACAGCACCACTGTGGCGGGGGGGACGGCGCCACTGTGGCGGGGGGACGGCGCCACTGTGGCGGGGGGACGGCGCCACTGTGGCGGAGGGACAGCGCCACTGTGGCGGGGGGACGGCGCCACTGTGGCGGGGGGACGGCGCCACTGTGGCGGGGGGACAGCACCACTGTGGCGGGGGGACAGCGCCACTGTGGCGGGGGGACAGCACCACTGTGGCGGGGGGACGGCGCCACTGTGGCGGGGGGACGGCGCCACTGTGGCCGGGGGACGGCGCCACTGTGGCGGGGGGACGGCGCCACTGTGGCGGGGGGACGGCGCCACTGTGGCCGGGGGACGGCGTCACTGTGGCGGGGGGACGGCACCACTGTGGCGGGGGGACGGCGCCACTGTGGCCGGGGGACGGCGCCACTGTGGCGGGGGGACGGCGCCACTGTGGCGGGGGGACGGCGCCACTGTGGCCGGGGGACGGCGCCACTGTGGCGGGGGGACGGCGCCACTGTGGCGGGGGGGACGGCGCCACTGCGGCGGGGGGACGGCGTCACTGTGGCGGGGGGCAGCGCCACTGTGGCGGGGGGACGGAGATCCTGGTCGACTCTCGGGTCCAACACGTTGAGCTGCCGGTCCCACCGCTGCGCCACGTAGAAGCGACGGCCATCGAAGTTCGACTCCCTAGCGGACCTCTCCGCCTCTTCTCGGTCTACAGACCCCCCTCCGGGAAACTCACAGATGGGGACCTCACCGCTCTGACTTCCAGCCCTACCCCTACCATCGTGGCGGGCGATCTCAGATGAATGGTAATCTGATGAATCCTTGGCTTTTGATTCAAGATGTAATTGGAGATGCCAAATTGTGGCCAGTATTTATTAGAAAATTATTTTGGACCATGAATTTAACATACAAAGACAGGGTGGTTTTGTCAACATTTGCGTATACAAATGGGTGTCCAGTGAATGTGCTAATAGATGCAATACGTATTACCAGGAGATTCCATGTACAAATCGATAACAAAATGATTGATGTATTCGAAAAGTTATATAAATTTATGATTCTTCACATGAAATCAGGGTATTTGTTTAAACTACGAGAAACATGTTTTTTCAACCAAATCTAACAAAAATCACTTTTCATGTTACCTGTTACTGTATCTTTTCAATTATGTAAGGCGCATGCTTCAAATGGATGTCTTGGAAACAGACTATGGCCTAGGCCATATTTTAAGAGTAGACCTCGGTCCTTTTTATAATCGAGATTGTTTTTCTCTTCCGTAGCAAGATGCCTCGTAATTATGTTAGGCAGAGTGATCGAGGAGAAGGTGGGTGTTGGTCTAAAGAAGACATGGAGAAGGCATGTGCCCATGTAAACGGACATTTAATGACTATCAGTAGAGCGGCAAAAGTTTTTAATGCCTCTCAAGCCACCCTTCACCTCAAGGCTAAAGGCTGGAAAGGGAAGGTACCAAGACAATCGACTGTTGGTGTTGTTGGAGGTGGAGGAAGGAGGTCGACTCTTCCTCTGGAAACGGAGCCGAAGTTCGTGAAACATATATGCATGTAATGAACAAGTGGGACTTTGGACGCGGTACAAAGTTTTGCGCAAGAACATAAAGTAAATAGGCTAGTGACCGGAAAGACGATAGACCAGGCGATGACTGGTGGATTGAGTTTTGTAAACGCCACAACAAGTTGTCTCTTAAAAAACCAGAAAGGTTAGAAGTATCTCGTTCTAGACAAGCGTTTATCGTCAAGGATTTCAATGACAGACTAGAGCTTATTATCAACGAGCTACATCTCCTTGGGAAACCGCATTGCGTTTATAATTGCGATGAAACTGGTGTCAACCATGATCCAGGCTCTACCGAGATACTGTCTAAGAAAGGTGTCCGGCAGCCCAGCGATGGCCGAGAATCCACCACAGTTCTAGGCTGTGTGTCTGCGGATGGGAACAAGCTGCCACCATCGATTCTACACAAGGGTAAACGATTGTGGAATTCAATGTTTGGGGATAAGGCTCTTGAATACCTACATACCCAGGGACATCATACTTTATCTCTGACAAAGGCTGGATGACAGAGGAGGTCTTCACATCCTGGTTTTAAAAGGTGTTCTTGCCAAACGTGAAAGCGATCGCGTCTCTTCTGATATATGATATTGATGGGCATTTGTCACATATTGGGATTAACCTGGTAGAAGAAGCCATCCAGTCTGGTGTCACAATCCTGAAGCTACATCTCCATACTTCACACTTCAGGCACACTTCAGGCATGTAGTAGGTACTGTTCGTTCCAATCGGAAGAACATGCCAAAAGACTTCAAAAACTGTAAACTGAAGCGAGGGGAACCGACGTTTATGTCTGCGAATCATATACTTATCCTCAAATGGCACGATAAAAAGGATGTTCACATGTTGACGACCCTTTATGAAGGCCCAGACATGGTAGACTTGGGGAAAAAGAACCTTAAGAGGCCTAATGAAATTGTCTTACGCGTTGTGTCATTGAATACAATCACAACAGATCGGCAGGACCAGATGCTTGCAAGTTTCCCGGCGATGCGTCGTCATGTCAAGGGGTATAAAAAGCTTAATTTTTATCTCCTAGACATCGCCGTGTTCAATTCATTTGTAGTGTACTCCAATATGAATAAGAAAAAATTGCAGTACACTGATAATAGATTGAATGTTGTGGAACAAATTCTACAAAATGTTACGCTGCCCAATTACACCAAACGAGGCCGTCCATCAAGTGGGGACACTCCTCTTCGATTGCAAAGTAGTCGGTGGGGTCATTTCCCAAGGACAATCCCCCCTACAACAAAAGCTCGCGCAACAAGAGCCTGCAAAGTATGTACTTCCAAAAAGAAGAGGAAAGATACGACATGGGAATGCTCTTCACCTTGAACAAGGTTGCTTCAAGGCATACCACACACATCTCCATTACTGAGGTGAGTCACTCATATCTTGTTATCATTTTTATTAGTGTTGTTCAATTATTATTATCATCATTATCCACTTATCTCAATATAGCCTACAACTTGAAGTTATAATAATCTTTTATAACATTTCTATGTAATCTACATTATATGAACACAAATCATCTTGTAATAATATCATTTATCAAATCTCAAATTGCAGAAATGCCTATAATCTTAGCTTTAGTTGTAAAGCATAGTGGTATTCCTAAATATGTTAAGTACCCTATATTATATTGCACTTGTGGGACTTTAGTTCCGTTGTCAATAAAGAATAAATTATTATTATTATTATTATTATTATTATTATTATTAGCCTATTATTATATCGATAATTCGGTACTTGAGACAAATGGAGTTCAGGACTTGGAAGAAACCACATAAGCAAGGAGCCTGGAGGAACAACACTCTTCTACCAATTAATGTTCATGTTTATTTATTTTCTACTTGGACTTAAATCACATTCAATGATTTTACTTTAAGCTAACATTATGCTCGGATTTTTTGACTGCTATTTATTATTGAACTTAATAAACAAAATAATAGCAAGTCAAATTTGTTCATGTAATTATTTGTATGTGTCCGTGTTGTGCAGTATGTAATTCTGCAGTTCGGTTACTGGAACTACTGCAAGCTTGGGGGCAGGGTCATAGATGCCACAGCTGCAGCCACTCCAGGCTTTGGTTTAAGATTGTAAACACAGATTAGGATATCTTTAATTTACCAACAATGCTATGCGATAAGATAAGATAGAGGATAGGCCTATGGTCACAATCATGTTCTAGGTGATCATCTATTGCAACCCATGTTTCTCCCATTATAACCACATTGAATAATGCCAGATGGTTACGTGCCTCATTTTGGCCGTCTCTCGCCCGCGCTTTTTGACAGCCGAAAAAAAATTCGTGGTCGATATTCAGTTTTATGTTACGATATCGCGATATGATATCGCCGATTTGTTGATCGATATTTGAAAAAATATCGTTGAACATCACTAATTTTTAATACCTGCATGCTCAAGACTAGTATGTGTACACCAAGACCTTCAAGTAAAAATTTGAAAAGCTTCAGAATACGTATAAAAGAACACAAATCTGTTTCTTTTCCAGTTTAGGTCGGTACAGTCCAGTTTGTGTATAATTGCGATAAAGGATGGCAGTTCCACAATTTTATTTTACCTAAAGTATTATAGTAATAATTTTATAATAATTAAGACTAATTGTATGGCATATTTTATTTCTAAATGGATGTTATTGAACAAATTGCATCTTTCGATTCTATGTGTTATTTATTTTTAACTGACTGTACATAAATGTTTCAAGTAAAATTACTTCAGTTACCTGTCTAATTGTGCAAATTGATACTATGACAAAAGTGTCTGAAAGTTTCAATTGTGTATCTCAAAAAGAAAAAAAGTTATTACCATTTGAGTCTAGCAATGTGTGTAGGCCTATTAGCCTACTAAATAAATGGTGTCTTCAGAGTTTAGACAGAAAGGATGGGGAATAAATGAGGGGCCTAGTGAGAGAAGGACATAGGCGTGCGCAGAGGTTGATCAATGGGGGGGCACAATAAATTCCCAATGAAAGTCTTTCACGGCAGCGCCAATGGGGGGTGTGGGGGGGATGCCCCCCACAAGAAGCTCTGCAGGAGATGTTTTAAAGACATGTATTTTTAAACGTGTTTTTAAGCGTATTAGGAGGTTCAGGTTGTCTGTTCAATGGGTTAATTTTAAACAATTATTTGTGGATATCAGTGATACATCGTTACAAAGTGAAGGAAGTGGTCAGTCCTACAGCCAAAATCTTGACGGTAGGGCAACAGTTGATGTTGAGGCCGGTCAGCTGATTCCAACGTCATTCCAATCTAGGACTTCAGGTAAGATTTGAACCATTATGTCAGGCGTCAGCATTATTGTCGCCCATTACGACAGGCACTATTCTGGACCTATTCTTTCCCGGGTCAAACAGGCAAGGCAGTTGGAGCAACAGTGACAGTTTGAGGAATATATTTAGTATGAGGGAGGTGCTATAGGTCCTCTTCTCGTCTTTTACGACCGGCAGGCGTATACGGCACACCCTGGGCCAAATTCGATTTAAAACAAAAAAAAGCTCACCTATCCTAATGGGGGGGGCCGCTGCCCCCCCTTGCCCCCCCCTGCGCACGCCTATGGAGAAGGACCTATGCCATATATTATATATGTATCAATTTTGAGATTTTTGTAAATTTGCAGTGTGCTGCTATCTGTGGTGTTTTGTGTAAACTATTAGGAATTATTAGGTTATGCGGCCAACCTTGACAATGTACATACAATCTTGTATTGTGGTTATACAGCTAAGAAATGAAATGAAAAGAAATGTGCAATCAAGAGTGCCAAGGCAAATCTTGCATGGTGCAAGTTTCACTTGCAAACAAAAGTTGAGCGTGAAGCTATTTTCTCTGGCTATTACATAACCTTGGGAGTTATAACTTACAAAGCGTCTTTTTATTTGGTTGCATTGAAATTGATGCGTGCGGCAGAGGCTATGCAACTAAACGAAAAGTTGGAGATGTCAGTAGGCGTAAAATAACCTGTAAATACCATTTTAAAAATGCAACAGGTTCAAAGGTTCGCGTCTGTGCAACTGCTTTGTGCAATGTGTTGTCAATCTCTTGAAAATGGTTGGCAACTGCTAAGGGAAAACAACCTGCAGTGGCGGTTCTCGATTCGGATGAGGAAACCCTGATCTTGTGCTAAGAGCTCCAACTCGTAGAACAAGTATGATCCGTAGCTCCAAGAAAAAGGCTGTGGTGAGAAAACGATAAAAAGTACACTGTCACTTCAAGGGGATTCCTGTTTGTGAACGAGGGCTCCCACCTATCACGGGACAGCGTCGAGACGGCGTAATAACATTGTCGTTGTCTGTAGGTCTACTTGCCCGCAAGCCCCGAGCTCCAGCGAGGCCAGCCGGGTTGCAACGAGGGCTCCGACCTATCACTCACGGGACAGCGTCGAGACGGCGTAATAACATTGTCGTTGTCTGTACTTGCCCGCAAGCCCCGAGCTCCAGCGAGGCCAGCCGGGTTGCAACGAGGGCTCCGACCTATCACAGGACAGCGTAATAACATTGTCGTTGTCTGCACGTGCCCGCAAGCCCCGAGCTCCAGCGAGGCCAGCCGGGTTGCAACGAGGGCTCCGACCTATCACAGGACAGCGTAATAACATTGTCGTTGTCTGCACGTGCCCGCAAGCCCCGAGCTCCAGCGAGGCCAGCCGGGTTGCAACGAGCGCTCCGAGTGTCCAATCCATTCGTTGTGTCCTGTGAAAAAACCATTCCTACGTTTTAGAATGTGAAACTAGAGACATCTTCTTCTTTTCATATGCCCGTATTTTTTGCTTATCGGGCCATGATGCATTTTCTGGTTTTCCAGTTGAGACAGACTTCTTTTCCCTCATAGACATGAATGGTGGAGCAATAGAGTGATTTAACAATGTAGCAATTTCTTAAAGTTAGAGGCTTATTTTACAGGAGAAATATCACTGTCTGTAAACTATCAACACCGTAATAAAGATTTCACTAACTCTTGCAATAACGACATTTCCGGTATCGCACGGTAGCCATACTTAGGTACTCTGTAAACATTTGTTTACGTTCTTCCGACACTGCATTGTTGCAATATTGCAAATGTCCTTTGACTGACACATCAACTGTTTTCAAACAAAGGTTCCGTATTATGACTGAAAACAAAATAAGAACGCGTAAACTCTGTTTGAAGACAATCATTTGCATGTGTTATCATTTTCTTGAATTTTTACCTGCACACATCAATCTATACGGCTTGAAACTGTGATATTTCCTGGATAACCTATGTGTCTTCTATTGACAGAAAAAATGTAAACAAGCAAAGTGTACCTCATAATGGCCGCCACGTGACGTCTATTGAAAGCTACATACCATTATAGACAAAAAAAAGAAATTATTGCCACGTGATTGGCCTGCCATTGTCCTAACAATTCAGTCTTCATTATCTACAACAAATGGTGGGCCTATATTTCCTAGGCTCTATTGCATCCAATACTTAAAAGTATTTGAGATCCTGGCAGGGGCATAACAATGGGGGGGAGGGGGAAAGGGGACAATTGACCCCCCCACTCAGGGGTGCCTAGTATGTGGATGCATGGGCTGAAGCACCCCTGGCAAAACCACTAGGTCTATATCTAACAAAGTTTTGAGCTAGGCCTACCTACATTTACAAACAACGTTTGAAGATTGTAATTTTTTCTTTTTAAATACACAATCACAGCTTGCATACCTAACACAATTTATTTTTATTTATTTTCCCCCATGATTGTCGGGCTAAAATCATTTAATCGTGCACGGTACTGTAGACCCCAAACTAAAAAAAAAACAAACAAACTGAGAACCCCAAAATGGTGTTATAGAATACCAAATGAAGATTTTGGTTCGTTTTCGTTTACGTTTTACATGAGAACTTATCACAGAATAAAGGTCCCACTCCGTTCTTTTAACAATTACCACAATAAGTATCAAACTAACTACACCCGGAAAACCCCTAGTAGGAGGAAATTTAGGCTCTCAGTGCTGCAAAAACCAACATACTAATAACTTCCTTATTCAATTACTTAACATATTTTATGTAAATCAACCATTTAGATAGGCCTATGTTACTGACTACGTTTACCACGCGAGCCGAGCTCGAGCTCATAAGCTCGAGCTGGACATTATGCGAACTGAATTTGCCTGATAAACACTTAAGCTCGAACCCAACTCAGCCCGGTGAGAAGCCGAGCAAGCACGCTCCGTGCGATCTCAAATTGCGTGATTAACACATGCGGACCGAACTGTGTACATACGTACGTTTAGCAAGCGGTTAACCACGCCTTCTTTTTCAGCACGAACCAGACCTGTAGTATTTAGTACGATCTCAAAGACCGTCATAAACGAATATCGAGCTATTGAGCTCGAGCTGGGCTGGCGTGGTAAACGTAGTCACTGAGACCCTACGAGAAAAGTTGAAAATGTTGCGTTGTTAAAAAAGCTTATCAACTACACAGCAAATAGGCCTAGCATGCCAAACGATTTTACAACGGTAACAGATACTTTTCCTATATCAAAGTTGCTGTGAAAGATGTCTTTATATTCGTGACCTCCCCCCCCCCCCCCCCCCCAAAACAAAGTTGTTACGTGCCTAGGTCCTGGGCATGTTTGTGCTTTAGAGGACATAAATGCCCAATTAGGGGAGGGTGGAATCTCCCACTGGGCAAAGCGGGACCAGCTGCAGGCATATAAGAGAAATGAAATGCTATAGCCTAGGCCTAGGCTAGCGTAGGCCAGCCAAATACTTTTATTTTCAGTGTACGCTTACACCTGAAGCCCTAGCATTTAGATTTGAAGTAGGGCCTAAGTCAAAACGTAAAGGCCTAGTTAGTTAGTTAAATACTTTAAGGCTGCAAATGGGCCATAACTGCCCGGTGGCAACCTATCCCAACCTCCTTCCCACCCACCCTCATCACTTCATATCCTTCATTCTATTTGTTTCTTCAGCCTGGCCCACATGTAGGCCTTTAGGCCCTAGCAGAGTTTATGCTTACGTACCAGGGCCTAGGCCTAAACCTAGGCCATTGTGTAGGGAGCCTAAGCCTAGGCCTAGGCCCTACACAATGGCCTAGGTTCAAACCCAATGGCCTAGGTAGGCCTAGGCCAAGCTTAGGCCTATCCAATCCCATGCAGGCCTAGGCCTAGGCCTAAGCCTACCTAGGCCTAGGCCTAGCTTAGACTTACCAAATAATAGATTTCAAGACCCTAGGCCACACTTCTGTAATCATACACAGACACCAACTAAGAAACACGGCAATAATAAATACCTTATAAATCGTATCGTATGGGCAACAGGCGGAGCAAGCTTCGAAGAGGAAAACCTAACCTCTTTTTCAACTTTAAGCACGAGTCCCAAAAAGCCGGAGACGGAAACAGGAAACTTGACGCCGAGCCACAGCCTTTTCGAACGTCGGTTCAATCCGATCGCGGATTGACCCGTCGAGAAGGCTGTGCGCCGAGCGAAAGGAAGGAAGAGAGAGATACCATAACTAAAGTATGGCATGGCCATTGATGGTATGGCCATATGGCTACTGTGTAGTAGTATAACCATGAAAAATAGGTAGTGAAGTTGGCACTAGCACCGGGAGAAAATCGTAGTTTTTTTCTGCTCACATGTTTTGAGCTCCCCCATATCATTTTTTAAATCAACTCTTTGTTAATTAATTAACTAACAAATTGTTTTGTTAATTTAATTATATTTTAACCGTCACAATCGAATTGCGTCCGTGAGTATGCGACCCTTCGATTCGACTGGGAGATTTAAAAACAAAATAATATCCTCTTGACACAATATTTATTAAATACATTCATTCATTCATTCATTCATTCATTCATTCATTCATTCATTCATTCATTCAGTTAGTTAGTTAGTTAGTTAGTTAGTTAGTTAGTTAGCTAGTTAGTTAGTCAAGTAAAGTAACGTAAAGTAAAGTAAAGTAAAGTCAGGTCAAGTCAAGTAAAGTAACGTACTGTAAAGTAAAGTAAGGTAATGTAAAGTAAAATAAACTAATAAAGTAAAGTAAAAGTAAAGTAAAGTAAAATAAGACAAGATAATGACATAAAGCACCAATCAAATCAAGAAAAGAATATTCTTGAAGTTTCCCTGTTGTGGATGGGCTGTATTTTTACGGTCCCGATCACGATGCCGACAATTGTGTGCTGTGTAGGCCTTAATATAAGTAACGAGATCAAATGACCCTCAAGTCTTTATCTCAACCAATGGAAAACAAGATCATTCACCTGCAAACTTGCTTGGCGAGGTGCTGATAACATCACTATCAGTAATGTCTTGAAGCTCTATCAGCCTCGATGTGTCTGTGATCGGTTTGGGTGCGGTGAGCCAGGGTTCGAGTGCCGTGTGGTGTAACTAGGTATTAATCGTTACTATAAACTTGACATCGAGTACATAAATAAATAAGTTCACATTTAGTATCTTCCCACTCAGTAACAAGACTGATTTTCAGTGGGGGACTTCAATTTAAAGCGACTTAACCAACCCTGTAGGCTCCGAACACCATCGACGAGTGAGCGGTAACCAATCAAAAATCTATATTTCATATACGAAATATATGAATCAGTGATTAGACAGTGGGAATAAATGCCAGAATCAACAAGGCCGATTCAGAACAACTTTGAATTTATTGAGTGCCTCGTTGCTATAGGACAGCTCCAAAGTCACCGGTTACTTATTACTAAGCAAAGAAGTGACGGAATTGAATTCTTGTTAGAAGAATTGAATCCTAGTTAGAAAAATGGAATCCTTGTTAGAAGAGTGGAATCCTAGTTAGAAGAATTGAATCCCTGTTAGAAGAGTTGAATCCTTGTTAGAAGAATTGAATCCTTGTAAGAAGAAATGAATCCTTGTTAGAAGAATTGAATCCTTGTTAGAAGAATTGAATCCTTGTAAGAAGAAATGAATCCTTGTTAGAAGAATTGAATCCTTGTTAGAAGAATTGAATCCTTGTTAGAAGAATAGAATCCTAGTTAGAAGAATTGAATCCTTGTTAGAAGAATTGAATCCTTGTTAGAAGAATTGAATCCTTGTTAGAAGAATTGAATCCTTGTTAGAAGAATTGAATCCTTGTTAGAAGAATTGAATCCTTGTTAGAAGAATTGAATTCTTGTTAGAAGAATTTCTCTGCGTATTACACAGCCCTGCAAGTGTCGCCATATTTGTGGTACTTTGTCTGAAAGTTCGGTAATTTTGTGATATAATTATCTAACAGAACTTCAGCGCTTGTCGGAAATAGAATAAGTTATTCACGTGTGGCAATTGTGATATTTTTCTTATAAACTTTTTAAAGTGTCAAACATTGTTTTTAGTTAATTTGTAAAGTTTCCCACTGTGACGTTACGTGGGAACTATTAATATAATAAAAACATACAACCTCTAGTATACAACGATATACTAATAGTAAACTATCAAGGTCTACTGGATTTACTCCTAGCGGAGTAATTGCGAAGCGCACGCTACAAGCGATCTAGTGGACCTTGGTAAACTATATAGTTCCAGTGTTAGGCACAAGCCTCGATTCTAAAAATAGCCATGTGGCCATGTTTTATTATGGACAAACATTGAATGATTATGTACCCATGGATTTTATAACTCCATGATGTATCAATCAAAGAAAGATACAACAATGGAGTTGCCTTGCAACACATTGTTGGTCCGATCTGTGATGTCACAGCCCCCTTGTGCGCCCTACACACTTTACACTTCTATTCCAAGATTTTTGATCGTGACGGAGTAGACTTTAACTCCAAGATCTTTGCAAGCATTAGCCACAGGTGGTAACGAACACAGCCAATATGGGAAACGTCAACACAAAAAGGAATATGGCTTCCACTGTCTCGCCAATGGTACGTTCAAAATACTTAGGTGATCTACCACTCCTGATATAGGCTAATCAGGTTTAGGTTGATATCTTGAGAACGATTGATTGATAAGTGATTGATAACCGGGATTTAGTTTTGCATCAGCTAATTGCAATGAATGACTACGTATATCACACAAGTTTTTAAGACGCCTAGGATGAAGGCGCCTTGGTTCATTATCACCCGCTCATCGTCTCGATTAGCCATCGTTGCATAAATATGAGACGTTAAGCCCCAATAATCAATCAATCAATCCAATCGGTTGCAGAGTGTGGTATACACGTCAAATTTACCTCAAGGCGGCGGCGATCCAACTCGCTTGGGCAAGCGAGTTGGAGGTTAGAAATCACTTTGATTCGTGATATACACGTCAAAGCGGCTCCGCGATGCACGGCCTGTGTTGTGATTGGCTGAAGTCGCAGCTGGTGTAGATAAAGGCGCTTCAGATTGACGTGATATACGGAGCAGATTCCTCACTCGGCTACCGATTGAAAGCAAGGCGCCTTCATCCCAAGCGCGTTAGAATTTCGTGATATACGTAGTCATTGAGAAGCTTTCCAATATTGTCATTATTAAAGAATTGTTATTTCTGTAGATAGTTAGTATATCATTAATATGTTGTTAATTAACTAATAAATGTATTTATATATTTATCATTATTATTATATATTAATTTACGAAAGGAATAACAAACGGAACATTTATAATAAGTTAATTAATATTATTGTTAATAATAAAAATTGGAATATTGGAAAGGCTTTAATCATTGCAAAGCTGATACAAAACAAATATTCTGATATGAATCAATCTTCCCATATCTTGAGGCGTTCTCAAAATTCAATCGTTTATTAAATTTCAGAAAATAATAATCGTAGAATCACAATATTTGAAAGTGTTTTAAATTAATTACTAGCTATAAAATATATATGTGGTTGTTGCTTCAGTGGCGTAACTAGGAATTATTTCGGGAGGGGGGTTAATTAGGGAAAAGAGGTGAGAGGACTGAAAGGGGTCTGGGGCGAAGCTCCAGCCACCGGAGGTCTTTTTTCACTTCTATAATTATTTCGTGCCTTTTAAACTGAAAGAATACTACTCGAACCAATCGTTTGTTTATATTATATTGAAGTTACAGTGTTACAGTGGGTATTGGGATTGGTTATAGTTCTAAATAAGAATTGTATAGAGTATAGAAATGTGTTTTTAATGTTTTATGGTTGTTCAATATAATCTCAACATGAAGTGAAAGATTGTGGTAGTATGTATGGTGGTGTGGTTAAAAAAATCATTCTCGATCTAGTTTCGGGGGGTGTTTAAACTCCTTAACCCCCCCCCCCCCCCCCCTCCTGTTAGTTACGCCACTGGTATGCTTTAATAATCCTCTCAATTTTCTCTAATTTTCCTTATAATAATGTGTGTACCTTAATATTTTCCCATCCCTAAACATTATGGTTGAGGGTGGTTTAAGCGTTGTATAGTAATAATGTTCCTGTGATTTCAAGCGTTACAGCAAATATGTGAACGAGACCAATGCCATGGCTGCCAGTGAGGAACATAGCTTTCCAGAAGCTGTCAACATGCACGCAATATCCACTGGGGGAAAGGATTCTACACAAACTATCAATGACGAGGGAGGAATATCCACTGGGGGAAAGGATTCTATACAAACTATCAATGACGAGGGAGGAATATCCACTGGGGGAAAGGATTCTACAAAAACAATTAATGGCGAAGGAGGAATATCCACTGGGGGAAAGGATTCTACACAAACTATCAATGACGAAGGAGGAATATCCACTGGGGGAAAGGATTCTACACAAACTATCAATGACGAAGGAGGAATAACCACTGGGGAAAATATTTTTGTCCAAACTTTCAATACAGAAGGAGAAACCTCTAGTGAGGGGAATGATTCTAGACCAGCAGTCAGTACAGCAGGTGCCTCCAATGGGGAAACTGATTTACCAACAAACTCAAAGTAAGTATTGATGCTAATTACTAATTTTAAAGGTGATGACGATGACGATGACGATGACGATGACGATGACGATGACGATGACGATGACGGTGACTGTGACTGTGACGATGACGGTGACGGTAACGATGACGATGACGATGACGATGACGATGACGATGACGATGACGATGACGATGACGATGACGATGACAATGACAATGACAATGACAATGACAATGACGATGACGATGACGATGACGATGACGATGACGATGACGATGACGATGACGATGACGATGACGATGACGATGACGATGGCAATGACGATGTCAATGACGATGACGATGACGATGACGATGGCGATGACGATGACGATGATGCTAGTGGTGAAAGGGGTGATGGTGGGGAGGCTTGATCAGTATTTCCATTTACACTGTCAAAGATAGTAGAAATATATCGGGTTATACTTATAGCGATGTTGTTGAAAGAAAATATGAATGAAGATGTATGGACCTAGGTTTACTATTTAGGATCTAAAACAATAATGATTTCACTTTCCAGCGAGGCTGCCTCCGAGCCCATCCCCTATGATAAGACATCAGGGTACGCAACGACCTCCGGGCAAATGTTTGAGATAACTCTCATAGCGCTTCTCTTCTTACGTCTCAGATATAACGCCAATGTCTACGACTTCCACCTGGCGTCCAATGTGGCCAAGACAGGTGCTTGGGATGACATCATAGCTAGGTATAAGACCACGGACAGTCCAGACGTTTGGAAGACCTGCCTCCTGCAACTGAAATACAAAAAAAATGCCACGCTTGGTGTTAGTCACCTAAAGGGGTCGGCCGAGTTTTCTTTGGCTAAATACTTAAAAGATTACGTGACAATTAAAAATGAAATGACTTCGTCAACTTGTACACAGAGTTTATTTAAAGACTGCGCAAAAGAAAATTGTACGCTGGTTTTGTACACTAATGCAAATACACACGGCGATTTATCCGAAAGAAACAATAAGAGAAAGAAAAAATGTCTCGACCTTGGTAAAATCGACACCGTATTTAAATCCAGCCTGAAAAACGGTTTGATATTTAGTTTTAGTTGTGAAGAAGATTGCGATAGTGATATCTTTGATTGTCTTACGAGTAAACATCAAGATATTGATGAGGTTAAAGAGTTTCTTGGTGTTCTCACCGTGTTTTCGGGACAACCCTCTCCAGAGATAAACGAAGAAGACATCAAAAATGAACTATTAAAAATTACTGGCACCCATAGAACTGAGATTGACCAGCTATATAACTGTTACATTGATGAGATTAAACGTTGGTGGAGTAAGAGCAAGGCATCCACATTAACTAAGAACGACGACTTATTCGAGCGGATAAGAAAGGACTTCAAAACGACCAATCTATCGACGCAGACTGTACGAGAAGTCTCGTTCACAGACTTCAAGTTTCAGAAGGAACATCTTATCGACGCGGAATCCCTCAAGGAAAACACTCTTGTACACGTGATTCCTTCGCGGTTGTGTACAAGACTGTGTTGCACGAAGCTTGTACAGTATCTGGACAGTCTAGACGTAGACGGTGGGTACATATTCCTCAGGATCGAGGATGTGTTGAGTGCAACGGTAGATGTGATGACGGCGTGGAAGCCCAGGAGCATGAAGAGACTTGTGATCGTCTGTATAGAGCCGACAGCTGAGAACGACCAATTGTGCAAGACTTTGTGTCAATACTTGGAGGAATACCCTAATAAGAAGATAACTGTGGTTTCTGCTGAGGAAGATGTGTTCACCTTGAATCTGAAGAAATGCTTGGATGAAGTGTTTGCAACGAAGATTCAAGAACACTCGAAACATTTGGAGAAATGTAGAAAGATGGAGATTCAGGATAGTTTTAAACTTGAACAATTGGACGTTGAATCCAAGCAGATGATTGAAACAAAAGAAGTGTCGTTCCAAGGCCACCCAATCACATTGATTGCACTTCTGAAGGATGGATGTAAGTCTGGATCCGGTGTTTTCAATGATGATTTCATTCAGAAGTTACTCGGTAAGGAATGCGTGTTAGGTGGCGCTTCACTTGACGTACTCAAACCCTATTACATCCCTCGCACCCTCGAGAGGTACATTACTTTGAGGGATGAGATTCTCAAAGAAACCTACTTGGCCGATGCGTTCATCGTTCGTAACATGACAAAGCATGACTTACAGAAGCTAATTCCTAAAGGGGAACACGTCGGTAATGTAGGAGACTCTTCTTGGGATTCGTGTCGTTACCTGGTGGAAGAATCGGGAAGCACCAAAGACGATATCAATAAAAAGGAAGGAAACGTCCATGTACTAAGAATGTGTCCAAGTTCTGAAATGAGGGTCCTGGTGTGGTCGTCAACGAAAGGTAGCGTTGATGGTATCTATAACTTCATAGAACAAGACAGTCCGACTACGTATAACCCAGGGACCGAACTTAACCTGGAGGGTAGAGTGATTGTCATCTGTGCCGAGGCCGGAATGGGTAAGACTACATTTGTCACTCACCTCGCATCGAAAACCAAACAAGTCGACCCCTCGATCTGGGTCATCAGAATAGATCTGAAGGAACACTTCGAACATCTGAACAAGTTTAGCGAGGACGCTGTCAGGTTTTTGTCTAAGGCTATTGGCATCAGTGACTCTGACGCAGAGAAGAGTATGTTTCGCTTCATGATGGACGAGGGCAGATGCGTCGTTCTTCTTGACGGGTTTGATGAGATTGCGCCAGATTATACAGAGAAAGGTATTGCCTTGCTTTTTAGTTTGTTGAAGACTAAAACTAGCAAGATCTACGTCACGGCACGTCCCACTTTGAAACACACCCTCGAAACACATTTACAGACGCTTACGTTCACCTTACGAAAATTCGATGAAAAAGATCAAAGAATGTTCTTTGAGAAGTTTTGGAAAAAAGACGAATCGACCTCGAATACAATTAGTAATGAACAACTGGAAAAACTTATAGGAAAACTTGTAAATTTAATAGACTATTCTTTAAACGACATCGACAAGGAATTTATGAGTGCCCCACTTTTGACGATGACACTGGCTGAAATGTTCGAGGATTATTTCAAAGAGAAGAAAACTATGGCGGATATACCTGAACGATTTCACGTTATTACAATGTTTGAGAAGATTATTGAGAAGAAATTTGACGTTTATCTAAATAGAGACGGCCTACTTAGGAACAACCACAATATACGCGATCTAAAGAGTCAACTATGGACATGTTTTTGTAAAACCCACACGCGAGCTGCTCTGATAGTTCTGTTAGACAGAAGACTCGAGGCCTTGCACAACGGTGCCAATATCGTAGCTAAATACGCCGAGGACCTCAAGGAAATAAAAACCTACGATAACAAGGCGGGTATCATCACAATTGCAAACAACAAGCCGATCTTCTTGCACACAGCATTCGCCGAATACTTCACCGCCTTATGGTTTTACAAACACTACACTAGAAACCGAACGTTCCTAGAAAAGTACCTGTTTAGTGACGAGTTCAAAGGGATTCGCCACCTGTTGGATCAGTTACTTGTTGGGCAATCCAAACTGCTCATGGCTGTGGTCAACGGCGATCTGGACACAGTGACGTCATTGTTGACGTCATTGTTGATGTCAGAGAGGAACGTCAATGTGACAGACCAGGGAGGTCGGTCAGCCATGCATCTGGGCGCGATGCATTCCACCCCTAACATGGTCCAGACCCTATTGAACCTCGGGGTGAAACCATACGGTATAGACTATGTACTTGGATGTAGTGTTCTGGAATATGCTGTCCATAGTCAGTCTTGGTTATCTCTAGAACAGATCCTTCTGCATTTGACTTCTCCGCAGGACGAATCTACAGTGGAGGAATCGTTACCTCTTTCAAACAATCGAACAAGCATCTGGAAACGCGGCAATAATCTTAAAGCAGACTGTACCTTGTTACAACACGCAAGTGAATCGAACGACCTACCCTACGTTAAAGCACTTATCAAAAGTCTCGAAGAAAACTTGATACAAATTGTCATCAGTTCAGAATCTTCAACGGTAGGAAAGCCTTCTGAACCGACTCTAGATAACTCAATTGTAGCTAAATACGTCAACGCGCAATCGCCTACCCGTGCATCCGCCCTACACAATGCTACCAACACACATAACATAAAGTTAATGAAACTACTAATGATCAAGGGAGGAGATATATGGGCTGTGAACGAAAAGGGTCAAACACCCCTCCATGTCTTGTGCGAGTCTGAACAAGACAATGTGGATGCAGTTACAACCCTTATCGCCGGCCTTGACTCCCACAACCTGTCTAAATACATGAACGCACGAGATCATAGGGGTGAAAGGGCTCTACACTACGCCTGTAACGGTAATAAAGTCAAACTGATTGAAGTGTTGTTCGCTAAGGGAGGGGACATATGGGCGGTGAATCAAGATGGCCGAACACCGCTTCATCTCAACTGTATGTCTCAGCAGTGTAGCGAGGAGTTGATACTCACCCTCCTTGCGAGAGTTGGCAGACCTGGCGTGGCTGCGTATATCAATGCGCGGGACTTCTGTGGATATTCTTCGCTTCACTATGCGTGTGACGGTAACGAAACTAAGATTGTTAAACTCTTGATTGACAAGGGTGGACATACGTGGGGTCCTAACAATAAGGGTCAAACTCCCTTACATACAATGTGTCAATCTCCGATGTGTAATGTAGACTCTGCTAAGGTACTCATTGAAAGTGTGGGGGAAAATAATGTTGTCAAGTATATAAACAGAAAAGACTTTGAGGGTAATTCTGCGAAAGAACTGGCTTATGACACCTACAAGAAACAGAAACATTTCCCGAAATCTACACCTAAAGCTAAAGCAATATTAGCTTACTTTATCGAACAAACAAACAAACAAACACAACACAAACAAATCAACAAAAGCAAACGTCACACGTAAACGTGTTTAACGCGTGTATCCATTATTTACTTGTTGGAATTGGAAACCCCAAGTGCAATATTACTATACATTTAATATAATCATGAACAAAGCAAATACAACTTAGAACTAGATTATATATATTAAAAACAGTATAAGTTGTTGTTTGGGTGTCTGTGAATGTGTATACGTATATCGTAGTTGAAAAAAGCATTTAGATTAGTTAATTTTCTTTCAAATATTTAATAAGTGTATATAATTTGACACAATACAAAAATTGTTTTTCTCTCTTATTAATTAAAACGCATTGATAAGAGAAACCTTGTACATTGGATTACACGTAGACCTGTGTTTATCTTTAGATAACGTATTTCATGTATTTCAGTGTGCGTATGTGTCACGTGCGTATACATCGTAGATCAATGTATGTTATGTTTAATTAGTATGTTATACATTTATATCTTAATTTCGCTTAATTAATTTTATATAATTGCATAGGCCTATACTACTTGAAAATAACAAAATTAAGTTACAATTGCCGGTGTCGGTAAACGAACTGGAACTTTTATAAAAAGATTCTGGCATGTTACTGGTGACATATCAAAGTGTTATTATATAAAAATATAAATCAGTGACAAGTTTTGCTACTAAGTCCATTCAAGGCCTAATTTTTTATCTTTTTTATCAGCTCTCCGAGCTACCCAAGTGTTTGTTGATTGATCTTGGTGTGTTTGCTTTAGATACGCAATCTGGTCACAACTAGGCCTTCTGATAAATATGTATGAATGTCCTCCTTATTCGTAAATCAGTTTTTTAACTCAATAACATAATGTACTTACTTGTACATTCATACAAATAAAAAAAAAATGGTCCAGTGGTTAGCATCCCTGCTCCCAATGCAGAGGGTCCCGGGTTCAAATCCCGGTTCAGGCAGAAGTATTTTAACTTATATTATGGATTCAGTTCCATTACTTCTTGTCTTAGGAATAAGTAAACGGTGACCTTGGAGCCGTCCTAGCAACAAAGCACTCAATAAATTCAAAGTTGTTCTGAATCGGCCTTGTTGATTCTGACATTTGTCCGCAGGTGTCCGCACTGTCTAATCACTGATTCATATGTTTTGTATTTGAAATATCGATCTGTGATTGGTTATCGCTCACTCGTCGATGGTGTTCGGAGCCTACAGGGTTGGTTTAATCGCTTTAAATTAAAGTCCCCCACTGAAAATCAGTTTCGTTACTGAGTGGGTAATTATTTTATTTATTTGATTGTAAATTAAGACTATGTCAATCTTCAGGCTTTACTCTTATATTGTGGTAACGATGGTAATCGAGACGATGAATGGGTGATATGTGAATACGGTTACACATCTCTCTATCTCATCTCATTATCATTATCTTATCATCTCATCCCAGGATTTGAACCCGTAACCCAGGACCCATCGCTTTACAGACTTAGCTCTTCGTATACTGTGTTATTCTTGAGGCTATAAAACATATTTGAGATTAACACTTGAAAAATCTTATAATTATCTGTCGAAGAGAAAATGTGATTCTTAGTTTTTAAAACCGCGCAAAATCGTACGTTTTAGTAATATATAATGCATGCTTAATAATATTTAAAAAGTGGTTATTAATCAAAATTAAATTAAAAAAAAACTGGATGTACAAAATCTCAAATGTTTTTTTATCAATACTGTTGTTATTTTGGAAACAAATTAATTATTGCTTCTTTAATGACTTCCAAAATAAAAACAGTAAGGTTTGAAATATTTAAACATTTTCAATCCACTGTTTAGTGCTAACGAACCTAGATTTTGGTTAGAAACCACTTTTTCAATTTCGAAACAATATTAATAATCAATATTGATTTTGCAATATTTAACATGTTAATTTTGTGCGGTTTTAATGGACAGACTTCCCATTCCCGTTAGCAGAAGCTAATAATTTGAAATGATTCAATTTATTTTTTAAGAAAACTAAATTCCTTGGGCGTTATTATTGTTACTTTGTACGGATCTTGTTTTTTTCTCGTGCCCTGATCATGGATTGGTTTGTTGTGTATTCCTTCAAATAGTTCAAACTAAATAGTAATAGTTGTAATAAATAAATAGTTGTAAAGTAATGTTAAAAGTAATAGTAATAGTTTATTTTATGAATGTCAGAGAATATAACAAATTACCTATACAAATCAGGGATATTGAGAAGGTAAATGGTTTTAAAACAAAAAATTATTGACTCTGTACTGTCTGAGATAAACTTTGAAATGATTTAGCAACACAATTGTGTGCATGGCAGCGGTGGCTCATGAACTATACCCGTCAACAAGTCTCATATTGAAACGGTAAATATCTACAGTTGAAATCCACATAATCAATTTTTCGCAAGATATTATATCAAATTAGTTGAACTATAGAACAGGTTATTGTGTTACTGCAGATATTACCCGTGTCAATATGGGTGACATGTTGACAGGTATAACTTCTGAGCCACCGCTGCACTCACCGCGCGGCCGGGTGGTGGGGGTAGACCCTTGGCGTGCAAAGGGGTTGAGTGCAAGAACAGGACTGCAAAGTACACTGTATGATGGCATATTATTTCGTGCTGGTAAACTTTATTGTCTAATCATTATACTTTTGCACTATTTTTATGTTACAATGTTGAGTGTTATCAACTCAGAGGATGTATGTGATTTTTCGATTGCTTATAATTTAATAAATTGTGTTTGATCATCCGATATAAATGAAGTAACCCAGGTTAAATGTCAACTAACTATGTGTGTCATTTATTAAATTTCCGGGTAAAGAAAGAATCATAGACGAACTCAGTATTATATTTATTTTGCCACATCGGTTGTACACTGAATATTGAAATATAAAGCAAGCATGGAAGATACAATCTATGATTCATGCAGTAGAACCATAATTTACTAACAGGCGATGATTAAAAGCTTAGAAAGTTGGAGGTGGAGATTAAAATGGTGGCAATCACGTTTAAAGTGACAAGTAGACTTTAACAAATCAAACCACTGGCGCTAGAAATTCTCTACTTAAGTATTGGATGCTGCAGGTCCGTCATCGCCCTGATATCTTCTAACCACGCGTGGAAGTATAGGGACACTTGTTGGGCCTACTTGTCCTCCTCGGAACTGTCGTCCAACCACGCACCACTCTCGTCTAAAGCGAAAAGGATCATGAGAGCGAGAGCCTTGACCTTGGGACGGTCCTCCTCTTCGATCTCAGGGTCGTTGTCGATGGCGTCATCGATCTCCTCCATAGTCAGGTCGTATTTCGCCAGCAGAGTGGCTACTTCGTCACTCTTGAGGTAGGCGGCGATGCTGTCCTCGCTGTCCTCGCTGTCCTCGCTGTCCTCGCTGTCCAGTGTCCGCTTTCGTCCCCCAAAATCCAAACGCATCCGCTTGGCGACTTCCAGGGGTGCTTCCAGTTGCCGGCTATTTCCCCAAAACTGAGGAGGAAACACACGCTTGGTGACTTCCAGGGGTGCTTCCAGTTGCCGGCTATTTCCCCAAAACCCAGGAGGAAACACACGCTTGGCGACTTCCAGGGGTGCTTCCAGTTGCCGGCTATTTCCCCAGGTCCAAGGAGGTAATCCACGCTTGGCGACTTCCAGGGGTGCTTCCAGTTGCCGGCTATTTCCCCAAAACCCAGGAGGAAACACACGCTTGGCGACTTCCAGGGGTGCTTCCAGTTGCCGGCTATTTCCCCAAAACCCAGGAGGAAACACACGCTTGGCGGATTCCAGGGGTGCTTCCAGTTGCCGGCTATTTCCCTAAAACCCAGGAGGAAACACACGCTTGGCGACTTCCAAGGGTGCTTCCAGTTGCCGGCTATTTCCCCAAAACTGAGGAGGAAACACACGCTTGGCGACTTCCAAGGGTGCTTCCAGTTGCCGGCTATTTCCCCAAAACTGAGGAGGAAACACACGCTTGGCGACTTCCAGGGGTACTTCAAGTTGCCGGCTATTTCCCCAAAACTGAGGAGGAAACACACGCTTGGAGACTTCCAGGGGTGCTTCCAGTTGCCGGCTATTTCCCCAAAACCCAGGAGGAAACACACGCTTGGCGACTTCCAAGGGTGCTTCCAGTTGCCGGCTATTTCCCCAAAACTGAGGAGGAAACACACGCTTGGCGACTTCCAAGGGTGCTTCCAGTTGCCGGCTATTTCCCCAAAACTGAGGAGGAAACACACGCTTGGCGACTTCCAAGGGTGCTTCCAGTTGCCGGCTATTTCCCCAAAACTGAGGAGGAAACACACGCTTGGCGACTTCCAGGGGTGCTTCCAGTTGCCGGCTATTTCCCCAAAACCCAGGAGGAAACACACGCTTGGCGACTTCCAAGGGTGCTTCCAGTTGCCGGCTATTTCCCCAAAACTGAGGAGGAAACACACGCTTGGCGACTTCCAAGGGTGCTTCCAGTTGCCGGCTATTTCCCCAAAACTCAGGAGGAAACACACGCTTGGCGACTTCCAGGGGTGCTTCCAGTTGCCGGCTATTTCCCCAAAACCCAGGAGGAAACACACGCTTGGCGACTTCCAAGGGTGCTTCCAGTTGCCGGCTATTTCCCCAAAACTGAGGAGGAAACACACGCTTGGCGACTTCCAAGGGTGCTTCCAGTTGCCGGCTATTTCCCCAAAACTGAGGAGGAAACACACGCTTGGCGACTTCCAGGGGTGCTTCCAGTTGCCGGTCATAATATCTCCATATCACACCCCTCCGCTTAGCGAGTTCCAGAGGTGCTCGACGCAACAGGTAGCGCACACTCAGGCGTCGGCTTCCTGGTCTGGCTTCCGCTACGCACAACACAACACAGAAGCAAAATAAAAGGAATTCACATAATAGATGATTTTTAGAAGTACGAGACATTTGAGGGGGGAGTGGGGGAGGGTAGTGTGCTGAGACATAATATATA
>OX246744.1:13772080-13884580 GCA_945910005.1 Isoperla grammatica
CAGTGATTGGACAGTGCGAACACCTGCGGACAAATGCCAGAATCAACAATACCGATTTAGAACAACTTTGAATTTATTGAGTGCTTCGTTGCTAGGACGGCTCAAAATTCACCGTTTACTTATTCCTAAAGGCTGGTCCACACAGATTTTTAAGACATACGATTTAAGGTTTAACGCGTAGTCGTAAAGTTGGATCATAGGAAACACGTACTGGCGTTCACACAAAGTTTTAGTTTTAAGACGTTGTTTTCATTGTTGTTTTTAAAACAACGTCTTTAAACCTTATGCATTATGTATTAAAAATCTGTGTGGACCAGCCTTTACACAAGAAGTAATGGAACTGAACCCATAATAGAAGTTAAAACACTTTTGCTTACAGCGGGATTTAAACCCAGGACCTTCAGCATTGGAAGCAGGGATGCTTACCACTGGACCAACAAGCCACCTAATGAGTTGATCATTATTTCCATTTATTACTATTGGATACAGACCACACTGTGACATGTTAATAAACAAGTTAATCTGATAAATACTTTAAAATTAATAATGAAACAAAAACCATACTATTCACTTAGAGCAAAGGGTAGCATCTCAACAAAAACCGCAGAAAAGTTTCATCATTTAATTATATCTCCAGATTGCAACAAGTAATCGAAAATCTAAATCAACAGCGCACTGTGCTTTGGCAAGCCCTACAGACTGAATACAATATTATAACCATTAGCGTAGTTATTTTGATTATTAATTCGATTATTAGTAATAAAATTAATTATTATAAAAAACATACTGATTATAATGTAAGACACGACTAAAATCAGTCAGTATGTAGAGTTTACTATAAACCACAGTGCACTGTTGCTTCAGTTTTTCGATTTCGAAGCCCATTCTTGTGATATAAATAAAAAATGAAAATTTTGTGTGGTTTTTGACGTAGAGGTATCCTTCCCTGTAAACCGGCGGTACCCTCGATTTCTGAATCTTGAAATTGCTTTAAAATTTTAACAATAGTAAAATAAAATACGTCTGTACTAGAGATTTTAGTGCCCTTTCTTATGAATATTTCTATGTTACAATAAACGTTTATGCCAAAAATTAACTGTGGTTCATATAGATCCACAAAGAGCCAACCACAAGTTGATGGGAACAGGATAAGGAGCAATAGGAATGCA
The DNA here is from genome assembly GCA_945910005.1 of Isoperla grammatica. Lineage (NCBI taxonomy): Eukaryota > Metazoa > Arthropoda > Insecta > Plecoptera > Perlodidae > Isoperla > Isoperla grammatica. The sequence continues at coordinate 13,773,250 of OX246744.1, forward strand.
TTTCTGAGACATAATGTTATTAAAATTAAATAAAACATGTTAAACTTAAAAAACTGCGATATTTCTTAGTCCATGATTCCATTCTCCAGCATCGCCCCTGCTAGAATGAGCCAATGGGGTTCTTGTATTGGGTTGGACAGCCTGTGACATCTCTTGGTGACTCTATGTGTGATGACACATGGCCGGTAAAGAAGTAGTACTGAAGAACTACTTGACCAAGTTTGGCAATTGCCGGGTTCCAAATAAGTGGCAAATAACAGCTACAGAACAGTGCCGTTCTTGCACTAAGCCCCCTTGCACGCCAAGGGTCTACCCCCACCATCCGGCCGCGCGGTGAGTGCAGCGGTGGCTCATAAATTATACCCGTCAACATGTCGCCTATTGAAACGGTAATTATCTATACAGTTGAAATCCACATAATCAATTTTTCGCAAGATGTATCAAATTAGTTGAACTATAGAATAGGTAATTGTGTTACTGCAGATATTTACCGTTTCAATAGGTGACATGTTGACAGGTATAACTTCTGAGCCACCGCTGCACTCACCGCGCGGCCGGATGGTGGGGGTAGACCCTTGGCGTGCAAGGGAGTTTAGTGCAAGAACAGGACTGCAAAGTACACTGTATGGTGGCATATTATTTCGTGCTGATAAACTTTATTATCTGATCATTATACTTTTTTTTATGTTAAAATGTTAAGAGTTATCAACTCAGAGATAGTATGTAATTTTTCGATTGATATAATTTAATGAATTGTTTGTCATCCCTTATAAATAAAGTAACCTAGGTTAAATATCAACTAACAATGTGTGTCATTTATTATATTCCGGGTAAATAAAGTAATAGACGAACTCAGTATTATATTTATTTTGCCACATCGGTTGTACATTAAATATTGAAATATAAAGCAAGCATTTGAGATACAATCTATGATTCATGCAGTAGAACCATATTTTACTAACAGGCGATGATTAAAAGCTTAGAAAGTTGGAGGTGGAGATTAAAATGGTGGCAACCATGTTTAAAGGGACAAGTAGACTTTAACAAATGAAACCACTGGCGCTAGAAATTCTCTACTCAAGTATTGGATGCTGGTCAGTCATCGCCCTGATATCTTCTAACCACGCGTGGAAGTAGGGACACTTGTGGCGCCTACTTGTCCTCCAACCACGCGTGGAAGTAGGGACACTTGTTGCGCCTACTTGTCCTCCAACCACGCGTGGAAGTAGGGACACTTGTTGCGCCTACTTGTCCTCCAACCACGCGTGGAAGTAGGGACACTTGTTGCGCCTACTTGTCCTCCAACCACGCGTGGAAGTAGGGACACTTGTTGCGCCTACTTGTCCTCCAGCCACGCGTGGAAGTAGGGACACTTGTTGCGCCTACTTTCCTCCAACCACGCGTGGAAGTAGGGACACTTGTTGCGCCTACTTGTCCTCCAACCACGCGTGGAAGTAGGGACACTTGTTGCACCTACTTGTCCTCCAACCACGAGTGGAAGTAGGGACACTTGTTGCGCCTACTTGTCCTCCAACCACGCGTGGAAGTAGGGACACTTGTTGCGCCTACTTGTCCTCCAACCACGCGTGAAAGTAGGGACACTTGTTGCGCCTACTTGTCCTCCAACCACGCGTGGAAGTAGGGACACTTGTTGCGCCTACTCCTCCTCGGAACTGTCGTCCGGCCACGAACCATCTGCCTCCAAAGAGGACAGCACCATAAGAGCGAGAGCCTTGACTATGGGACGGTCCTCCTCTTCGATCTCAGGGTCATTGTCGATGGCGTCGTCAAACTCCTCCCTAGTCAGTTGGAATCTCGTCAGCAGAGCGGCTACCTCGTCACTATTGAGGTAGGCGGCGATGCTCTCCTCGCTGTCCTCGTTGTCCAGTTGCCGTCTTGCTATCCACAAATCAGGAGGCGTCCAGTTCCCAGACCACCGCTTGGTGACTTCCAGGGGTGCTTCCAGTTGCCGGCTATTTCCCCAGGTCCAAGGAGGTAATCTACGCTTGGCGACTTCCAGGCGTGCTTCCAGTTGCCGGCTATTTCCCCAGGTCCAAGGAGGTAATCCACGCTTGGCGACTTCCAGGGGTGCTTCCAGTTGCCGGCTATTTCCCCAGGTCCAAGGAGGTAATCCACGCTTGGCGACTTCCAGGGGTGCTTCCAGTTGCCGGCTATTTCCCCAGGTCCAAGGAGGTAATCCACGCTTGGCGACTTCCAGGGGTGCTTCCAGTTGCCGGCTATTTCCCCAGGTCCAAGGAGGTAATCCACGCTTGGCGACTTCTAGGGGTGCTTCCAGTTGCCGGCTATTTCCCCTGGTCCAAGGAGGTAATCCACGCTTGGCGACTTCCAGGGGTGCTTCCAGTTGCCGGCTATTTCCCCAGGTCCAAGGAGGTAATCCACGCTTGGCGACTTCCAGGGGTGCTTCCAGTTGCCGGCTATTTCCCCAGGTCCAAGGAGGTAATCCACGCTTGGCGACTTCCAGGCGTGCTTCCAGTTGCCGGCTATTTCCCCAGGTCCAAGGAGGTAATCCACGCTTAGCGACTTCCAGGGGTGCTTCCAGGTCCCGGCCCATTAACCAGGGCGCCCACTGCTTGGGGACCTCTCGGCTTCCTGGCCTGGTTTCCGCTACGCACGACACCACAACACAATAGCAAAATGAAAGGAATTCACAAAATATATGATTTTCAAAACAACGAGACATTGGCCTGGTGGGGGCGGGGGGGGGGGGGGGGGGGGGTAATGTGTTGAGACATATATGCACATGACATTGTACCAAGATTACTGCGTCTCCAAGATGTTTGATTGTACTAAGTAGGAACAACGAAAGAAGATTCTGTTAAGAAGGCTGTTTGTTGACAAAGTGTCGGTTTAAAATGCATTAAAACACTTTAAAATGTTCAAAAAGTAAAAGAATCCCCATCACCAACATCATCTCCTAGTGAATTTGATGCTATTGCTTATAAATGTTTCTTGTTCCAATAATTAATATTTCCGTAAGTAAAATGTTCTTAAAAGCGAAGGATCCCTGTACGTAAAAAACCACAAAAAATGTTCTTTTTTTAATTATGTACATCTCAAAATTGAAACACAAAATCGAAAATCTGAGTAATCATAGCGCTGTGGTTTGGTAAGCCCTACACACTGTATGATAAATGTGTTTAACGTTATCAGTATGGCCGTGATACTTATTTCATTAAATTACTAAGGAAATAAGTATCACAATCATACTGATTATAATGTTAGACACATTTATCATTCAGTCTGAAGGGCTTACCAAACCACAGCGCTACTCAGATTTTCGATTTTGTGTTTCAATCTTAAGATATAATTAAAAAATAGCTTGTTCTGTGGTTTTTGACGTAGAGGTATACTTCGCTCTTAATTAGATGTGAAAGAGGATGTGCAGCAACATCACATTACAACATCTGAAAAACGGAAATATTTTTTGGAACAAATAAACATTTTCAACATTTTGGTTTGACAATTTCCCGACATACATCGGGAGTTCCGCAGCCGCAGGATGGGTCGAAATACAGCCTAAAGGAATGACCAACATCATCTTTTAAGTGCAATATAAACATATGAAAGTTGACCGATTGCGTAAATGACGTAGATCAGCGTAACAAAATTTAAAACGTAGAGTGCAGGCCTGGATTATCAAAGATGCCTAACTCTATGTAGTCCTAACTCCTATGTTAGGTAAATCCTAGCTAGATAAATCAAGATAAATGATCTCTGCGTATTTCTAGTCATTCACAAAAAAAATTATGATTTTACTATATTGTACCTTTATGACATTGCATAACGACATATGCGTGATTTATATCACTAAGATTTGCCTGAACTAGGACGTCTTAGCACTTAGGCACCTTTGTGAATCTGGGCCCTGATATTTTTAGTTTGGCATAGTTAGAAGCTTCATCCCCTAGTTATGTGACCACTGCCCAGCATAACAAATATGACTGATTGTAAACAATATAATATGAACAAATGAAAAGATATGATTGTCTGTTGTCACGGGGGTAAGGGGTGGTCACATAGCGATAGAGGGGAGCAGCAGGGGAGCGTCAAACTTTGAAAATCTTAAGTTTAATACAATATATTGACAATAAGCTTGTTAAAAAATAATTGTTTAAATCTTTGGAACATTGAACAGATCATTTTCAGAATTGATCTAGAACCCTTACGGAGTTGATAACGGTCTTCTAAATTGTCAATGACAACAATGGACAATAGTGAAAAATGCACCTTGACAAATTTTTTAAAAGTAGTTGTTATTGTTGAGCATTATTGAGCATTGTTGTAATTGATCTATCAAGAACCCTTACATAGAAGTAATCACGGCTCTCTAGATCAATTCTGAAACTTGTCTATGGGAAGGCGTATGAGACTGCAGCGCTGCGAGCGTTCCGGCCAATGATATGTAACACCTATAGTAGGCTAGATCACCAGTCCCCCAACCTTTCACTCAGTAGTGAGCGTAGCAAGTTTAAGCCATGTTGAATTGGGCAGGGGACAGGATAAGTTGGACCTTTCAGTACTGCTAGCGCTGCGAGCGGCAGAAAGTCGCTTTTGAGAGTGAGACTCCCATTCCCGCCTGTAGTAGTTGCCCAATTCAAGATGGCTTCTAATTGACAAGCCTGTGGCTGCTAGGTAGCGCATCTTGCCTATCTTTGGTTCTGGCCACTGAGCACTGCCTGCCTGCAATGATATTCAACAGCAATAGAAGGCTAGTTAGATGCGCAGCATTTATAGCAGCCACAAGCGTGTCAATTAGAAGCCATCTTGAATTGGGCAAATACTACAGGCGGGAATGGGAGTCTCGAACGCGACTTTCTGCCGCTCGCAGCGCTAGCAGTACTGAAAGGTCCAACTTAGCATGTAAACTGCCCAATTCAAAATGGCTTCAATTTGCCACGCTCGCTACTGAGTGAAAAGTTGGGTGACTGGTGATCTAGCCTAGGCCTACTATAGGTGTTGAATATTATTGACTGCCTGCTAGAAGTCACCGAAAACTCCTTGAAGAGGCAGTTAACTATTTATTATTGGAGAAATACCCAATGTCAAATAGTTTGGTCATTAAATTGTATATTCTTACTGTTGAATGTTGTAGTGTATAAAGTGTATCCAATATATTCATTCAGTGACTGTAGGCCGGACCGCTTGCAACGCTCTCTAAAGATATCTTAACTTAGAAGTGTATTTTCATAGATCTTAGAAAATTGAAAACGACAGTAGAATAACTTTATACCCGAAGCAAAAATTACTTGAATATAGAAGTAGAATGCAAAAAGTAAAGTAAGTTAGTGAAGTTGGTAAACTTACCGTCAGAGGGCAGCATGACGCACATGGCGGCCACGATCAGCAACAAGGCGCAGAACTTCATGGTGACTTGTTGAGGCTTCTAGAAGGCAGTGAGGTAGCCAAGTAGGGCCTCAGGTTATATAGTAACTAGCCCCGGGGAAAAATGCTACTTTTTGCTGGTCCTATAGCTGTAATCAGGCATAATTTAGGAACCTAGCCCCGGGGAAAAATGCTACATTTTGCAGCGCCCAAATCTGTAATCAGTAGAGGTGTTTGCTTTTCGCGGACCACGAAATCGCGAAAAGTGTTGATAAAGAAGGGGGAGATAACAAAGTGTATATCAGTTGATAGGCACCTTAAAAACATCAAAATTTCATGGCGAAAATTCACGAAATCCGTCAATTTCCAGTCATAACATCGAAATTTAAATTTATTATTACAGTCAAACGTCATTAGAACACAATCGTAGAGACATAATATTTTTTATTTTAATGATGATTTTGTTATGAAGATCAACGATTTATTTTTGCTGAAATTCCAGGTCAAGCAGAGCTAGAGAGTACAATTCTGAGGGATTTTACGTGACGGACAAGAAGATTCTTATGTGTTGTGACTGCCGCCTTTAATTCGACCGTAAAGACACACTAAACAAACACAGGTAATGGTAAATTAATACACTTCGTATTAACTAGTACTAGTTTGTACATACAATTCAAATACATTTTATTACATTAAAATTCCATTTTAATTTAAACATGTTTCTGGTGAAATTTACAGTAGAAAATCTCCCAAAAAGCATCACACCGCCATAACATCGAAATCATTAAATCTATAAACGAAATTTAAGAAAACATAACATCATTTACAAACACCTCAAGTAATCAGGTTTATAGGAAACTGCGATATACCAGCGGAAGTGCCATTAATTCGTACATACTTCAAGGTGCCGTACTTTAAGTGCAGGTGTACTGAAAACCCTTTGCCCATACATGTCCTGGACCGGGGTTAACCATAGGCAGAGGCAGGAGTTTGTGCCTATTTTTTTTTTGAAACTTTTGTATTAAGATCATAAAAGAAATGTGAATATTTTGGCAAAAATCGTTTTTATCGCAGAGTTAATTTTTTTTTTCTTTTTTGACTACTCTTGGGTTATGGATAATTAATGCTTAGGCTAAGAACAGGAAGACATATGAATAAACTTTCATGTATTAGATGGTGTTACTGTTACGAATACATGCATAAATCAATGATATTGATTTTATGGGGGAAACTTCAAGGGGATTAGCACAAATAGCAAGAAATTGAACATTGAATCGCAAATGTTTCATTTTATATTTTATTCCAGTTTTCCAACGTTATTCGTGAATAATTAGTAAAATAGCTCAAATCGTGGCTATACTTCAAAATCGCAGAAATTCGCGGGAACAGAATTGTCATTTACAGCATCACAAACGCCTAAAACGTCCTCATCTTTCGTTCAAAAACGTTTTCGAAGAAAGAAAAAAATGAGCTCATTTGTACCAGTAGAGGGGAAAAATCATAACACAAATACTAAGACAGATAAAGAACTGAAAATTCCTCAACTCCTAGAACATAGTATGTACTTTAACTACAATAAATATTGGCTAGCACAAATGTTTATTTCTAGGCAAAGTTATGGTCTGGGTAAATCTTGCAATATCGAAGGTAGGCCTACTGGTACAATCAAAACTTAGAAAAAATTATTTTTAACTTTCAGAAGTAATGGTTTCAATTTCAAAGCTTAAATTTTGTATGTTGATATTTTAGAAAACTGCAAACCTCGCCCGCACAGCCTTAACGTGAAGGAATATTCTTCGATTCTAGCGATTTCAAGTTTCGGCGAAAAGTGGGTGGGTAAAATAACCCTCAAATGGGCTGGCCCTAAATTATTTCAAGTATTTTTCTCATTGGTTGCTATTGTCACGTGGTTTCTAAGGCAAAGTAGGGGAAATTGTTGTCAAAGATTCTTCGGAGTGATTTAGTCGTCCGTCGACCGTTGTGGCGCGAGTAACTACCTGCCCTATTCAAAGACCATGTCTTAGCCCGAACAATGTGAACAATGCGCGCTAACAGAAAAGATCCAGACTTCGATGTTTTTCGGCCCACAAGCTGAAATGTGTTTTTATAATTATTATTTGCAGTTTCGACGGACACCTAAACTGAATAATGACGTGCCCTTACCTTTTGTTACCAAATCAGTTATACTACAAAACTTCATATTCTCTTACCCAAATAACATCTTCGTCATCATCGTCATTATTATTGGTTTACGAAATAAATAAATAAATAAGTTTATATTTATTTGTTGCCTAACCATTCAGTTACAAGAACTATCTTTCTATGGGGGATCGTACATCATTTATTATCTGCCTCGTTGATATGACGGCTCCAAAGTCACCGTTTAGGCCTAGAAGTGTATTATACAGATAGCTTGCGTCAATATCCAAGTTTAAAAAAAACAGCCCGAATCGGAAATCGAACTATGGACCGTCTGCTATTTGTGTATCGCAACATTATTGATTATAATCTTATTGTGGATAAGTATTCCTCGGAATGCCAGTGAATTGAGCTGAGGTATTTCGCTGAGACTGTCTCCTGTCTGTGAGTGTGACCTTCCCGGATCGTAAATTATACGTGTCAAGATTTCCTCTATTGGTACAGTAATTATTCACAGTAACACATAAAAAATCATCAGATTCAATATTTCTCACATTTTAGGAAATTATTTGGATTCTTGAATAAACACACACGTTTCCACGTTTGAATCGTCCTTCAACAACTTCACAAGTTTCTGACTTCACAAGTAACTTCACTTGTATGCAGTATGAATAAAGAACATCAGATGGTGTACAACACATTATTTTGATGTGAAAAGCTAGAATATAGCGCTATTTTTTTTTTTTTTATTTTTTTTTTTTTTTTACATATTACTCGTATATATACAAAAGAATTTATAACAACTTGTAATAATTCCCGGCGGTCCTATGAGTTCCAACTAAAAGGTATGTATTTTGGCTGACAGCTAGCTTGATTTCAAAGCTTGTGATTGGTGATTGCCGTGGTGAAAACTAAATATTTTATGAATGGTATGTTCCATTTAGAAAACATCTCATTACAAGCACGGCCGACCGACCGGTTGTAGGAGTAGCGGGTGGGCTGTGAATACAATTATGCAGTCTTCTCATGGATACGTTTTGATTTTTGAGTCATCCAAATACTGAAAAAAATATTCTTGTTGCTTTACGTCTGTATCACTGCTAATAAATGTGGGTGACGTCTGACGGACAATTTAAAACACGGTACTTAGGCTTTAGAATTAGATTCGAACCAACCTCATTTCGGTATCAGCCAACGTACGGGGGCGTTTTTGGGTGAATACGTTACGATAAGTGATTCGATCGTTTATTGTTTAACGATGTAATTAACAACGTCTTAGACAATAAACCGATGCTAATCGAGTCTATATAAGTGGGTAATGCATGAATATGGAAAACGTAAGATGAAATCCATTCATACCCAAATATCCATCCAAATATACCCAATCCATAATATTATTATAAATTGAAATTTCTACTTTCTTCATCTGTAACGTCATAATAGAAACTGTATTGTAGAAGTACACTCACTGGGGGTCAGTGATATTACATATTTGTAATCATGTAAAGAATCATTCAATCAATCAATTAAAACCAGGTTTCGAACATGAAATCTAGGGACCGCACTTTTTTTAAATAAGTTAAATATATACATTTTTAACATTATTACTCATTGTTTTACCGAACATGATCGGGATGTTGAATTCACAGCAATTCCAAGCAATGCGTCTGTATTTTTTGTCGTTGTGTTTACGGCAAAAAAGTAACGTATTATATTCATATAACGTTGTTGCACTATTACGATGATTCAAACATAGAAACTTGTTGTTTTCTATTCAGGAATCCAAATAATTAGTTACATGTTGCGAAATAATGAATCTGTGGATTGTTTATGTGTCACTGTAGATAATTACCGTATCAATAGAGGACCTGTAGACAGGTACAATATGCGAGCAGTCCCTCCGCCCCCCTCGGCCGGGTGGTTGAGGAAGACCCTTGTCTGGCACGACAGGTGCGTGCAAGAACGGCACTCTAATCTGGAATAGCGTTGGCGACCTTTCCAAAGATGATTGTCATTTGTCAAACAACGAAATTCATTGCTGCGTCATTACAAGTAGCCAAATTATTAGAAATGTTACTAATACAGAACCAGCCTTTTTCATCTACATGATATTGATGATTTTACTTATTTTGGATCTTGATAATAAGAACTGAAGACACAATGTGAGGTGTTGAGATAATCACTTTTATTTTGTATTATCATTATTATTGGCTACATTTACAAAGATCGTAGAACATCATGTGTGTATACACATTGTCAACTTATTTATATTACAACATACAGTAGACAATGACGTATTATTTAATGCTAAATAAACAATAATTACGGGTTTTTATTTCGCAATGCTGTAATACAACAATATAATCATGGGTTTTTACGTACCATAAATTTCAATGTATAAGTTGTTTACTTGCCTCTTAACGTCCAGTAGATTTCAAGGAGTAAATAATGTAAACAGAATTTAAAGGACAAAAGAAATACATCAGTAATATTAATATCTGTACAAACAAATTAGATGAATATAGTACATTGAAACTAAAAATTACAATTTCATGTAAAATACTTTATTGGGTAAATATGGATAGAAGATAGTTACAATACTAAAAACTTACTTACACTTACACATCATTGTAGCTTTACAGTATCTAATACAAATTAATCAGAGCACCGAAATAGGTAAGAATGAACCCTTGATATTGCAGGTGTGACAAGATAATGACTTACGTCAACAGTAGACATCCATTATGACCAATAGAGCTATTATATGTAATGTTTTGGAACACTCAATACCCATGGTTCATTACACAGTACATTCCACTTGGTGAGTTACTTTGTCACACCTGCAAACCTCCCTGTACCAGAGGTAACTATAACACCCACACAGAAAAGAAGAAAATGTAATCATAATATAAAATACAATGACGGTAATAAATGTTTTCGAGCACACCATGGATGAAGTTGAGTATCGCTTATTGCACTGCATATAAATAAATGCTTTTCGAATGAATTAGTTTATACTGAGGGGGCGATCTCAAGAAGAACGCACAATAGACGTGAAAATGCGGTGGTACCTTCGAACCACGCACCCGACGAAGAGAGTACACACACACTTCTTATAGAATATGCAACCTATACTTGACTTGTCGTTTATCTTGTAGAAGACAACGAAGGAAACCCACACTATAGCTAGGCGCCATTATGCACACGACAGCAGCTGCCACCATGCCGAAGACAGGGTTGGTGAAAACTAGAGTGTTGCGTAGCTTCGCATGTTGTGGATATCAATGCCACCGAGGTCCTGTTTGGATTGTCATTGTGGTTACTGACGGTGATAGAATGGCGGTACGCTCTTACCATAACTACTACAAACAACGGCCGGGAGCTTACAAGAGACAACCAAATCCGTTTTGTAAAACTAAGTAACGGTAGAGTAGACCTAACATAATACAAAATAAATATAATAATCAATTTTTTTTATTTTATGAATTTGCATTATTATTTGTATGCATGGTTCTATTCATTGTTCTTCTTTGTAAATCAGTGTTATAACTGAATAGAATAGACATAAAATAAATAAAACTATACACCGGTCGCTGTGGGCCTGTTTGGCATGTGCGAATCTACAGCTCGTGGGTTCAAGTCCCGCGTAAAGAGTGCTTTTTATTTTGCATTTCATCTTGACAGACGTAACACAATAAAAACGTTGGCATGATTAATTTTAATAGCTCGTTGTGATCGCAGGTATAACGTTCACGGAAGCGTGATATTTATTGACATGACATGGTATATAATTATTGCTCGTTGTTAGAATATCACAAAATACAACCACAGTTATCGATACATTTATGAAGTTTCTTTTTGAACGCTGTACGTATCGCTGACACTTTAATTTCTTTACATATAATTGTACAAATATCCAAATTCCGTATTTGACTACAAGACTTTACGTATATGGATGTTTAGTCTAATTAGTCATATGAAAATTAACATATTACAGCCAGCCGTAATATTTGGTATAAAACCAGTGATATTCAATCTGTAGCTGTCAAGGTTTAACAATTAATTCCGTACATTTTCACTTATAATTTTTTAGTTGTTTGGCCATAATTTATGACAGATTATAGGAACGGTAATGTAAACAGAACAACAAGCGAAATCGCACGTTATATTCCATCCATATTATAAAACTAATCATTCCTCGCCTTACTTTCTATTGTCGATGTTTACGAGAAACCAAATTGTTTCCAGTTGGTGACAACCATACTCACATTTAAAGAATCATACCACATCAGATCACATTTGGATCAAAAGTTGAGATCGGATATCTACAAACATTTGGGCCACGCAGAGCGTTCAATTGTTCCTACAAAGATAGTAATGTCCATCCATATGCATAGACTCAAACACGACTGTCATTGGAGACAGTAAGCCTGTGTACAGAGAACCCCATTGTGGCTCATCCCTGAAGGACGCAACTTCTTGTTCAGGAAGTTGAGTGGAGAAACCACTACCTCAAATTGCATATGGAGAATATGTGATAAATACTTAGAAAGTACGTTCAAAACGTCTCTCCTTCGACATATTCCAGCTGGACAACATGGAACGTTTTTGTAATAAGGTGAATAAATTGATTGAGATTCGAGGAAAGCATTCACACATCCCCATACCAACGTTCGCAAAATGCAATACAACATCATTATGTGCTTGTCATATACTTGGGAATAACTTCCATCGTGCACAAGATGCAGGTTTCAATCTCACATCTGTAACGGGACGTCGAAACACGATGCAGAAATCGAAGTGGTGAGCTATCAACTTACTAGAATATATCAAGAAGCATGCTCACGCCAAAATAGCTTGCCTGAATAACACGAAACAGCCAACCAAGTCAGATATTACAATATACTGTGAAAGAGCACAACCGAGTAATTCACAAATATCATCGTTGAAATCGTATCTATTCCATTTCAAGAGTCTAATTTCATTGCAAACAGAATGTTAACATATTGCGTAATTCAACTCTAAAGAGGACTACACCTAGTTGACCACAACACAGTCCAGATTAGCTGAGTATTTATCTAAATGTTACGCAATGAACAGTAAGTTATAACCGTCAAACGAAAACGAAAACTGAATGTGGCAACGTAGTAGGAAAAGAAAACGCAATTGAAAAATGTCACAATGTTAGCTACCGAAATCTGTGCTATGGACGAAATGCGACCAATCGAAACCCGGCATGTATTAGAGAAGATGATTTAGATAAAACAGTGGACTCGTTAAACTTGCCTTGTTTAGATGTAGAGAGTGGATAATAGAATAAGTAGAGACATCAAGTAAGAGCATTTTTGATACCTCAGAAAAATAAGGATGGAGAAGCTGATAGCGTCAAGTCCGTAAGATTTTCGGAAGATGTTGACAACGTTTTAATGTGCTTTGAATGTGTAGAAGGACCGATGTAAGGCCGTATTTTCAACAGTTTGAGAGAACTCAACAAAGCAAAGACGTAGATGCAGACAACTTGCCAAATCTAGATCAGACGGAATAACAAAGTGCCGACATATACGACTTGTTAATCAGTTCCAATTCATTATCTCGTTGCATCGTGGCAAGAAGGTAGAACACAATTACATAACTGTGGGGAAATGGTCATGTAGCTGCATTAGTCACTACACCTGAAAAACTGTGAGACTGAAAACATACATTATATAAATCCATATGAAAGACACCGATGAATTGAGAACGATTTCTACTTCGACAAGTATCAAATTCAGAGTCAATTGCAAATTACGGACATAAACATTATACTCTCACTCGTAACTGTATGGAAAACAAAGACAAGCTAGTTCAAACAACTCGGTGGAGACAAAGGTTATTACAAAAAAAGGAGGTAAATTCAGCTATTCATTCAAAATCGATATTGTATGAAATAGTTTATTCTAGACTCGAGTTACGCTTAGGCCGACTTGGGAGCATGATGTACAATTGCTGGGGCTCCAGAAAAACCAAAGAAAAAAGTAATCACATTAAAAAAATTATTTTTGAACTGCAGTTACTTTTTCTTCGATTTTTGTTGGGCCTCAACAATGTAGTCAGGGTCCCGAATTGGACGTTTTCTCTCTCGTCTTGAATTTACAATTTCAGGCAGTAAACAATTCAAATAAAATCTACTGAGTTTGTCTACCATTTTACTTGTCCAAAACACGTCGTCTCGCTCGATTACTTGCACAAACATGCCTTTAGTAGTCCAGACGACGAAGTAACAATATTTACGCCCCGTAATGTGCAGTTGACCTTGGATTTGGTACATGTAGTTGTGATCTGGCTTCAACTGCAGAGAACCTTTCACATGAATTAGATAATTTATCTTTTTATTCTCAACTGCATCTTCAGGTGTCAATAACTTAGCGCTTGCAGGACATTTCACTTCAACAATGTGATCGTGTCCGACCAACCCGTCAGGGGATGCACCGAGATAAGGATGCCCAGGATCGATGAACAAGCCGCACTGTTGAACCTTGACATTCCACTCTGACTCAAACTGGGCAATCGCCTGCGGCTCCTTCTCTATACCCCATTGAGTTTCTTTCGAGCCAGTGAAAGTGGGATAACGGATACTTTCTACCATCCCAGCACATGACGTAGTCAGCCTCTGCTTGCAAATCTGGCCAAACTTTGACGCGGTCAGTCTTTTTCTTCGCTCTTCTTTCCAAAGATCGGAAACGCTTTGACCGCGGGTCTTCTTCTCTAGCGTCTCTCTCTCTTCAGCTCCCAACGACAAAGAGTCTAAGTACACGGTTTTAGCTATCTCAAGGTTCTCTGGAGACATGTCTGGCAGCGGATTAGCTGCATCAGGGCCATAGTCGTCATCGGCAGCAGCAACTGTTCGACTTTTCTTGCGTTTACTATATCCTGTTTCCGCTGTCATTTCCAGTTTACGTTTTCTAGTTTGAACGATGACGTTCCTTCTGGCCGTTGTGTAACGCTTGGTGAAAAACCCAGGGCTCTTCTGGGTAACCGTTTTGTGGACTACACGATGAAGTTCTCCCGTTGAGTTAAATGACACAACAGCAGCATTGCAGCGAGCTTGAAATGAGTCTCTCAAAGTGAAATTGATTCGCTTTCCACCAATCATTTTTGCGACTACGGAATTGTACTGTTCCGCAGCATTGTTGTCAACATTGACAATCAGGCTGTCTGCGTTATTTGACAAGCGATTCACAGCTGACATTATTTCTTGGAATATTCCAGTCTGTCGTAATTCAGGCACAAGATTAGTTTCACCATCCTTCGCTGTACCGTCACAGAAGTAACCACCTCTCTCGGCGCAGTGGGAGTGATCTCCAAACACATGGCTCGGCCCATTGATGATGTCCCTCTGCAGTGCATGGTGAGTTATGTCTTGCTTTCCCCGATGTTCAATCGCCTTAGTGACCGAACAACGAAGACGCTGCCACATTGCTCCAACTCTTTGACGAAGTTGAGAAGTTCCGAAAGTTGGTTTCAAGCACATTTCTCGGATCCTCCTTATGTAATTTCTGAGAAGGTGATTGCGGCACTCAATCTTCTTGACAAGCAAGTTAGGCCCGTATGGAAGTGCTTCAATGAGCTTGCCTGCTGTCTCCGTCGCCAATAACCCTGTCATACTTCAATCCATGCATAGCCATGCTCTGTTGGAACCCTTCAACGATCGCGTCGGCCTCCATCCCTGTAGAAGTTCCTTTCCAATTTTTGAAGCACATGTGATCTGGTATGCCTGACGTACTGGATTGCCGTTTGTGATACTCGCAGAATGAGCAATATTTATTCCGGACGCCAACAAATAAAACCCTTCGTGTGCGGTAACCTACGATCACAGCAACTCCCGACGCTGAATTGTAGTTAGTCTTGTAAGAGCGTTTTGCCCAGGCACCATCAGCAATCACCATGATGACAGGCGTGCCATCGCGATCCACATCACCTGCAAGAATAGCCAGTCTAGCTTCCTCCTTCCCTGCTTCCAGCATAGAAGCAAATGCTGAGTCATGCATAGCACCGTGCACCTTAGTATGGTACTTCCCCCAAGTTCTCTTCGACATGCAAGGCATGTTCAGTGCAGATTGAAATTCTTGAAGCTGAGAGTACCCTCCTCCTGTTGTGAGAGTTGCAGAGACCAGCGCAGTATTCACGTCCATGTGATCCTGTGGGTTCGCCTCCTCAGTATAAACCCTCTTCTCCATGGTGCACACGGCGCACTTTAAAATCAGTGCACTCCGCCCCCCCCATACAACCTCTGATACAGGGTCCATATCGGCTGCGGAACAATCAAAGGGTTCATGCTTACCTATTTCCTTTAATTGCTTGTGGTAGAAAGCCGGAGAAAATATTCTCCGGCCTCCCTGAAAAGCGAGCAGCCTCGCTGACGCTTGAGCTGGCTGGGACTGGAGCTGGGGCCCGACGTCACGCGAATGATGCGGCGACGTTGGAGAACTGAAAAAATAATATATTTTGTCAACAATTTATATGGTTGTAATGTTTATTTGCGGTCGCTATCAAAATTTGATACAACTATAAACCTGAGGGTATACGATTTTCTGAATGGTAGTTGAGCCATTGCTAAAATTAGTACTATTATTATTATTATTGTTATTATTATTATTATTATTATTATTATTAAAATTGTTATTATTATTCTAATTATTATTATTATTGTTATTATTATTAGTATTATTATTATAATTTTTATTATTATTATTATTATCATTATTATTATTATTATTATTATTATTATTATTATTATTATTATTGTTATTATTATTATTAATAATATTGTTATTATTACTATAATAATAATAATTATTATTATTGTTATTATTATTATTAGTATTATTTGTATTATTATTTTTGGCATTAAAAAAATTGCTGTTGTTATTGTTATCATTATTATAGAATAGCACCAACAACAATAATAACTTCATTCAAAGCAAATGTGGCTGGGGATACATGATTTTAATAAACTATTCCAGGTTATGAAGGCCTACGTGTTAAATATGTTTGTAATAATAAAAAAAATTAATAATAATAAGAATAATAATAATAATAATAATAATAATGATTTTAATTAATTCAATAAGTAAATAAATAAATAAATAAATAATTAAAGAAAGAAAGAAAGAAAGAAAGAAAGAAAGAAAGAAAGAAAGAAAGAAAGAAAGAAAGAAAGAAAGAAAGAAAGAAAGAAAGAAAGAAAGAAAGAAAGAAAGAAAGAAAGAAAAAAGGAAAAAAAAGAAAGAAAGAAAGAAAGAAAGAAAGAAAGAAAGAAAGAAAGAAAGAAAGAAAGAAAGAAAGAAAGAAAGAAAGAAAGAAAGAAAGAAAGAAAGAAAGAAAGAAAGAAAGAAAGAAAGAAAGAAAGAAAGAAAGAAAGAAAGAAAGAAAGAAAGAAAGAAAGAAAGAAAGAAAGAAAGAAAGAAATAAATAAATAAATAAAAAAATAAATAAATAAATAAATAAATAAATAAATAAATAAATAAATAAATAAATAAATAAATAAATAAATAAATAAATAAATAAATAAATAAATAAATAAATAAATAAATAAATAAATAAATAAATAAATAAATAAATAAATAAATAAATAAATAAATAAATAAATAAATAAATAAATAAATAAATAAATAAATAAATAAATAAATAAATAAATAAATAAATAAATAAATAAATAAATAAATAAATAAATAAATAAATAAATAAATAAATAAATAATAGACTTAAGGACGCTACATAAAGAATGTAGCGCGCTTATTTCCGGCTAAATACGTTTTTTGATACAAAAAGTTTAATTTTTCAAGTAATTCCACGTGATAGTGACAAGAATTTTAGGCATAAATGTGTCTCTGCTCGGCCGAGTTGGATGGTATAGTAAACAGGAGGCTGGGGGGGGGGGGGGGGGGGGGGGGGAAGAGCGCGGAGCGGCTAGAACTACAGGTTATGGTATCACCGAGTATCGTGACCACTTGTCCCTATGCGACACGTTGCCTTCGTAATACATTAGATGTGTTCGAACTCTGATATCAAACTTATTTTTAATTACCAACAATGTACAGGAAATATAAATTTCTGTAAAATAAAACAACCTGTTCCAAGCCGGACACACAGTATAGGGGTGAATTTGGCCTTTGGAAGGGGAGGAATGAGGGCAAAGACCTTTCAAATTCTTTGGTTGAAAAGGAAAACATATAACAATACAATCTGGCCTTCGAGCTGATTCCTAGAAAATAACTGTAAGACCACCTGTTCCAAGCCGGACGGTCGGACAGACCGCAGGGGTGAATTTGGAAGGCGGGCGCGAATGAACTAAATGAACGTGCAAAGACCTTCCGAAATTCATTGCTCGAAAACGAAGAATTAAAAAATCAACGGCGCACGAAAAACAAACAACCATTAGACATTTATGGCACTCGTCCTTTTTTTTTTGATTATGTGTGTCGATAGCGGTTGAACGGAAAGTCCGTCAACTTGAAATCTGGATCATTCACAAGCCTCGATGTGGATTGAAGATGTATAGTTTTGTGGCAAAATTGTTCGAAAAGTTACAAAGTTACACTATAGTTACTAAAAATATTTTTCTGAAACAATATGGCGACATAATGTGAGATAGCCATATTTTTACAAAGATTTTTCCGTTCACTCGTTTCCGTTCTGCAATATGTTCATATTATGGCGATCTGATAAGTATTGGCAAAGTTACACAAAAGTTACTCGACAATATTTTCCTAAAACACAGTAACGGCAAAATGTGAGGTGGCTAATTTAAAGTAAATTTTTGTCCTGACACGAATATACTAATCTAATCGCAATCTGATACGTAATAGAGGAATAAATTACATTTCTATTGCTGTCAATAAGTGTTAGTAACGGTTGCGGACCGCGGCGAAAATACTAGACTAAATGACAACGGAAAATCTTTGCAATGCACACTGCGTGACGTTCAACAATGTCGGGAAGTAAAAATGATGATAATAATAATAATAACAATAATGATAATGATAATGATAATGATGATAACACGAATGATAACAATAATAACAATTTAATGATAATAAGAATAATAAGAATAAGAATAATAATAATAATAATAATAATAATAATAATAATAATAATAATACTAATAATAATAACAATAATTGTAATAATAATAATAACAATAATAGTTATAATAATAATAATAATAATAATAATAATAATAATAATAGTAATAATAATAATAATAATAATAATAATAATAATAATAATAATAATAATAATAATAATAATAATAATAATAATAATAGTAATAATAATAATAATAATAATAATAATAATATAACAATAAAATAATAATAATAATGATAGCAAATACAATTTTAATAAAATGAATAATTAATAGTAATTATCGATGGACAAAGGAACTATGGTGCAAACTCACCAGAATATGAAACACTTGGGGGACAGGTGAAGATAACGTCGTGGTTTGGCAACTGGGAATCACTTACTTAACATACATTATAGTAAGTATTTAAAATCACTAACCGACATGATCAATAGTGCATTGATACGTACCTAGTAGTGTCTCTGCTCGGTGATTGTGACCCCCATGTTGAGCAGTCGGGGCCAGGCTCTTGGAAGCGGTTCGGCGTTGAGGTCGAAGTCAACTCCACAAGCATACCGCGACCGCCGCGTTCAATATCATCTACGGATGTTGCCCGCGACCTAGATGAGTACGAATGAAATAATTATTGTACACCGAAAGTCTTAGTAAAACGTAAAGAAGTCAAAATATTAGATAATACTTCTAACTTTGCCCAGAAAGTAAACATATTACTAGTAGGCCTGCATAATAGTATTGAATGTATTTGAATACGTACCTATCAGCTCTTATTGGTGACAAACCCCATGTTGAGCAGCCGGGCTCTGGTTCTTCTCTGCCCGGCGTTATGGCTTCTATCCCCGAGGGAGAAGTTTGTCCCCCGGGCAACTCGGAGGCTGAGCGACCACCACTCACGACCTCCTCATCGCACTGGGCCTTCATCGCTCGTAATCTAGATGGAAACGTATGAAACAATTAATTTACATCGAAATTCATAGCAAAAATTAAGTACTTCAAAATTATTGATGTAACTTCTTACCTTTTCCAGTAAACGTTTCTTTTTCCTTTCGTACATTTTCGATGCGCACTCGGTTTTTTATTTTTAGATGACCATTTCCCTCTTCCCATGTTGCACCAAAGGTGACCTGGTACGAAATGAAGAAACAAACACGCTGACGGTCAACTTTTGTGTCCGTCTCAACCTTGCAGCTTTCGATTCTTCGCTGGATTGGTGGCTTTCAGCAGTAATCTTTGCTTTCAGACTAGGGGGTGAGTGAACTAAACAATGTCTATATTAATGGAGGATTTGGGCACCGAGGCATGCATTTCGAGGAACGAGTTAGACACGCTTCGCTTAGTGAGCGCTATCTTTGCCGTTCATTTGTGGAGATAGACCCTACCATTATGATAACGAAAAAAGTGACATATTAATTTTAATTTTGATCCTCCTTAGTGTACAAATGTAGGTACTTTCCTAAAAAAGTTCAGTATTATAGCCTCCTTTGTTATCTAGTAGTAGCAAAATTCAAGTGACCACTAGCAATTAGTACCTATATACCGGCTAAAAATCGATGGGTTTACTTTTCAAATGTTACGTCAAAGGCAACAAATACGTGGACCTAACAACTATAATATATTATTATTGTATAAATTATATTGTATGATTATTATTATTAATTGTATAATTATATTAAATCCGTTATATTATATATTATATTATTATTATAACTGTGGTTCTTTTTCAGAGTAGTACTTTAAAACGTCATCATATTCTCGCTAAATTTAATTGTGTCTTATGGTGCCTTAGTATCAACCTATACAAAAAACACGGAGTATAAATCAGCCATGGTAATTGACCACTCAAAATGCATTCTGGTGGCAAGAAAATAAAGTTTTATGAGGAGTTGTTTAGCTGTCAATTGTTCATTGTTGTTATATTGTTAAATCATGGCGCTGAAAGGAGGTTGCTTAGCAGCGCTATCTAACTATTCTACTGGTTTGAGTCAATGCCGATAGCGGGAATCAAACAAGCGATCTCCCAAACGAAGTATTGCATGGCATTATTTTAGTGATCCAATAGTTTGTTTTATGTGTAAGTAGTAAGTAAGTAAGTAAGTAAGTAAGTAAGTAAGTAAGTAAGTAAGTAAGTAAGTAAGTAAGTAAGTAAGTAAGTAAGTAAGTAAGTAAGTAAGTAAGTAAGTAAGTAAGTAAGTAAGTAAGTAAGTAAGTAAGTAAATAAGTAAGTAAGTAAGAAAGTTAGTAAGTAAGGAAGTAAGTAAATAAGTAAGTAAGTAAGTAAGTAAGTAAATAAGTAAGTAAGTTAGTAAGTAAGTAAGTAAGTGAGTAAGTTGTATAATTATGTATGTCTTCAAAATGGAAGTAATTTCTCTAATGTGGTTTAGAAGATGATCCTTGTTGCTTTCTACTTCTGTATTGAATCTTGCTATTTGAAACGATGAGTGGTGATAGATGAGGACGAAGGACGACTACAAGAAAACCATGTCCTATGCGGGATTCGAACCCACGTCGCCTGTCATTCCCCTATAGAACTGGCGCCTCGATCGTATGAGCCGGCCGGCCACACGGCTGTTTTAGTTTCGTGTCCAAATCGTTGAAAAACTCTCAAACCATCCACAAAGCGAGCAGATAACCGGAGGCTTCGCAAACAGGTCTGGCGAAAGAGGGGTAGGAAACGTGCGACCGGGAGGGCGGGTGCTTTCCCCCACCTACCCCTATGCACTAAACACGGCCAGAACTGCAAGCGAAGAGCTTCGTTCTCAGAGCGACACTTTACTGACGATTTTATGCAATTCCCCGTCCTCAACTGACGCTCACCCATTAGAGGTATGACCATGAAATTCGGTATGCTATCTATTTATATAGGTGTGATTCTTGCATGGTCTTTAAATTTCAAAAATATGTGAATCTGTAAAAGTTTGACTTTGCAAATTTATTTAAATTAAATTTGAACATTTTTTCAAATTTCGGTGACCATGCAAGATTCTTTCGTATGTTGTCTGTACAAAGCAAAAAACTGCATTGAAATTGATTTAACGGTATCTTTGCTGGCCCAATCTGTGTAGAACCCTGTAAACACGAGACCTGTCTCTACCATAGGTTTTATATATTATATAATATATATAATATAAAATGTATCTAATATATATATATATATATATATATATGTATGTAGTAATAAGTTCTCGGGTTGCTGTCCACGACGGTTCTCAGCCTCTGAAACCAACGGATCATCTTGAAGACGGCAAATGCGATTTTGCCGAAACGTCGAGACAAGGACAATGGCCCATTTCTGGGCCAGCAACCAGTCTCTAGAGAGCAAGTAACGTGGACAGCAACCCGAGAACCTATTACTACTTCTTCTTCCGTCCGCGAAAACCTACAGAATAACATATATATATATATATATATATACTAATACACTTATATACTATTCATATATATATATACTACTAATATTCCTATACTAATATACTATTCCCAACGTTATAAGTCTCGTACCGACCTCAGAGCATTATTAGTTGTTTACATAGCCTAGTTGTATTGGTTGTTCTCCTTTGTAAATCATTTTTTATAAATGAATAGGACAGACATAAAATACATACAATACATAAATAAATAAATAAATAAATAAATAAATAAATAAATAAATAAATAAATAAATAAATAAATAAATAAATAAATAAATAAATAAATAAATAAATAAATAAATAAATAAATAAATAAATAAATAAATAAATAAATAAATAAATAAATAAATAAATAAATAAATAAATAAATAAATAAATAAATAAATAAATAAATAAATAAATAAATAAATAAATAAATAAATAAATAAATAAATAAATAAATAAATAAATAAATAAATAAATAAATAAATAAATAAATAAATAAATAAATAAATAAATAAATAAATAAATAAATAAATAAATAAATAAATAAATAAATAAATAAATAAATAAATAAATAAATAAATAAATAAATAAATAAATAAATAAATAAATAAATAAATAAATAAATAAATAAATAAATAAATAAATAAATAAATAAATAAATAAATAAATAAATAAATAAATAAATAAATAAATAAGTAAATAAATAAATAAATAAATAAATAAATAAATAAATAAATAAATAAATAAATAAATAAATAAATAAATAAATAAATAAGTAAATAAATAAATAAATAAATAAATAAATAAATAAATAAATAAATAAATAAATAAATAAATAAATAAATAAATAAATAAATAAATAAATAAATAAGTAAGTAAATAAATAAATAAATAAATTAATAAATAAATAAATAAATAAATAAATAAATAAATAAATAAATAAATAAATAAATAAATAAATAAATAAATAAATAAATAAATAAATAAATAAATAAATAAATTAATAAATTAATAAATAAATAAATAAATAAATAAATAAATAAACAAAAAAATAGATACATGAATAAATAAATAAATAAATAAATAAATGATAAATAAATAATTAATTTAAAAATAATAAACAAATAAAATAATTAATAAATAAACAAGTTTCATAATAAATTGTAGTGTACCCTACTGAAATTCAGTTCTGTAATAGGGAAGTCTCACGCATTTTTTTTATTTGTTCTGGTTACCACAAGTTAAAATAAAAGGGAACTAATTGGTTTCGGCTCGAAAGGTGCATTAACATCGCTTTAACAGCAAGTCAAAGATATTGCTGTCAAAACACGCTCAGAAACGAACCTGCGCCATCTTGCTCGTGATTAAAAGGTTCTGACGTCATATCTCAGTAAACAATAATTTTATATCATACAAATAGTACTGAAATCCCAGCCTTTAGTAGATTATTGCTCTCATAAGACTTTAACTGAACCAACGTTTATTTCTAGTTAGTAAATGATCACTTCTCAACATTAATTAACAACAATATGTTAAATAATTGCTTTATTTTAAACACGTTTTGGTAAATACTGTATCAAAATGTATTTTCTGAAGAAAACAGTGGTATAAAAGGCATTGTTGTAAGGTCACTGCATCATGTTTCATAATTCTAACGATCTATTATAATAAGAACGTATGCCTCGCCTCAAGATTAATCTTACAGGGGCATACAAATATTGAAATTGTATTATGTATGTATGTATGACTCACTTGAAAAATAAAACTTAACTAACTAACTAACTAACTAGATATTGTAAAATATCCAACTTAATATCGTTGATATTATTAAGAATACTTCAAGGAGGCAGTTGTTTACATGAGTTATGACGTCAAGAGCCGTTTTTCAATTACGAAACGGGAAGTTCCAAATTTCAAACTTGTAATGCTAATAGAATTGGAAATATACGCTTCTCAGATATAAAAATTATACCGTCCGTATTTTTAGAAAATGATCTTCCATTTTTAAGTACTTTGAGGAATATTTATTTTTGATGAGACTTCCCTTTTGAGTGTGTTGATAGTAAATACACAGATTAATGGTTATAATTTGATAAACATTAATTAAGGCAACGATTTAATTGTGCAATCATTAAATCGATATACTTGTCCGGGAAGTTGCCAATCAATTCGTATCGATAAAGCAGCTAACACAATAACCACATCCTCGTCGCCTACAGAACGAAAATAATCACATAGGCTATTGTTAGAACGTCGCCAATTAGCCCCTTATCTCAAACGATAACAACAATAAATTAAAAGAACTTTACGCTTATTCCTGTAAAAATATCAACGACTTTATCCGTTAAAATGCGGCTGTTCCTTTTTTCAAAGAGCAAATGAGAACAAAATGATTATTATATCTTAGACAAGAAAAACCTGCAACCGTTTCCGTTGATAGCTTTTGTAAATGTAATCAAAAAAGAAAGGAAAATGTGGTTGATTAGTAATTTCGACTTCCTATATGATTATTCTCATTTTGATAAATAATAAGGAATATTTTCAAACAGCTTATGAAGCCATAACTAATAAAAATAAGATATTTTTGAATAAAAGTTTACTTGCAGAGCGATTGTTTGTCGGGATGTATTGATTCAAGTCAAAAAAAACGAAAATAAACTCAAAAATGTTATCATCTTTTTCGCGTGGGACATGCCCTTCATATTGTCACTCATTTCATCGAAAATATGTGTTTACACAAAGTTTTTAGTTCAAAATCAAAATTTGGAGTTTACTTTGGATCCGGTATTAGCCATTTTTGTTCATTGTTGTCCAACTATTCTGGACAATAATTATCTTAAATAACTCTTGTTGTACGATTGTTTTCCAACAGTACGTGCAAAAAAAAAACGTACAAAATAATAACTTTGTATCGATATACCAAAAATGTGTGTGAATTAAAAGTAATCACGTATATATGCATTTTTCTGAATACTTTGGTGAAGAACAAAGGTGTTGTTAAGGAACATAGGCTTACAAAATCCTAATCAGGGCCAGTTTCACCAAACTTTAATCCGGCGATTTTCTATTAATCGGAGATCAAAAATGGCGCCCGCTAGAAGCAACCATGCATTTTGTATGTACTGTTTGTCCGTTTGTTGGCACCATGGGAACCAGTGAATTTAAAAGTTTGGTGAATTCGGACCTTATGCCGACATTACACGACTCAATACTTTAGTCAAACTTATTGAATTCAAGAACAAAAGCGCAAGTTTGGTAAAAAAACTGCAACAATATAGCTTTTATTAATTGATGCTTTTTTGTCCTTGAATTCAATAAGTTTAACGAAAGTATTGATCCGTGTAATGTGGGTATAGCCAACTGCTTTTTGTCCAGAAAAGAAACACGTAACCATGAGAAATGCATAATTTATAATATTGTGTATTTATTTATTTTTTGTTTACAGAGTAAAATAATCATAATTTTACAAATTAAATTCGAAAAGTAAAAATTGGCACTCACAACAATAGTTTGTAATAAAATCATTCCCTGCTATTATGTGATACCAAGATATTTCACCACTTTAATGCAAGTCCGACAATACATGCTGGTTCCTGACGGAGGTTATATAAGACTAGATTGTTTACATGTTTACATGTTTCCGTTAGCAGGATCAACAGCTGTCGTCCGAGTTATCAATACCGATATGAATATGATTATACATGTTGGTGAGTGAATATAAGTGATTTACATAATATATTATCTTGGTCTAACATGTCTACAGGTATATGATGTAATAAATAAGATAGTATGTAAGATGTTCGAGACAGATGATACATCAGGCGCGTTTATTATTAGGGGGTGTCGTCTTCTGGGGAATCCCTCTGATGACGTCATGCACGGCCGCGCCTATTGGTCAGTAGCTCGTCTTCCGGGGGATCCCCCGATGACGTCACGCACGGCCGCGCCTATTGGTCAGTAGCTCGTCTTCCGGGGGATCCCCCGATGACGTCACGCACGGCCGCGCCTATTGGTCAGTAGCTCGTCTTCCGGGGGATCCCCCGATGACGTCACGCACGGCCGCGCCTATTGGTCAGTAGCTCGTCTTCCGGGGGATCCCCCGATGACGTCACGCACGGCCGCGCCTATTGGTCAGTAGCTCGTCTTCCGGGGGATCCCCCGATGACGTCACGTGCGGCCGCGCCTATTGGTCAGTAGCTCGTCTTCCTGGGGATCCCCCGATGACGTCACGCACGGCCGCGCCTATTGGTCAGTAGCTCGTCTTCCGGGGGATCCCCCGATGACGTCACGCACGGCCGCGCCTATTGGTCAGTAGCTCGTCTTCCGGGGGATCCCCCGATGACGTCACGCACGGCCGCGCCTATTGGTCAGTAGCTCGTCTTCCGGGGGATCCCCCGATGACGTCACGCACGGCCGCGCCTATTGGTCAGTAGCTCGTCTTCCGGGGGATCCCCCGATGACGTCACGCACGGCCGCGCCTATTGGTCAGTAGCTCGTCTTCCGGGGGATCCCCCGATGACGTCACGCACGACCGCGTCTATTGGTCAGTAGCTCGTCTTCCGGGGGATCCCCCGATGACGTCACGCACGGCCGCGCCTATTGGTCAGTAGCTCGTCTTCCGGGGGATCCCCCGATGACGTCACGCACGACCGCGTCTATTGGTCAGTAGCTCGTCTTCCGGGGGATCCCCCGATGACGTCACGCACGGCCGCGCCTATTGGTCAGTAGCTCGTCTTCCGGGGAATCCCCCGATGACGTCACGCACGGCCGCGTCTATTGGTCAGTAGCTCGTCTTCCGGGGGATCCCCCGATGACGTCACGCACGACCGCGCCTATTGGTCAGTAGCTCGTCTTCCGGGGGATCCCCCGATGACGTCACGCCCGGCCGCGCCTATTGGTCAGTAGCTCGTCTTCCGGGGGATCCCCCGATGACGTCACGCACGACCGCGCCTATTGGTCAGTAGCTCGTCTTCCGGGGGATCCCCCGATGACGTCACGCCCGGCCGCGCCTATTGGTCAGTAGCTCGTCTTCCGGGGGATCCCCCGATGACGTCACGCACGGCCGCGCCTATTGGTCAGTAGCTCGTCTTCCGGGGGATCCCCCGATGACGTCACGCGCGGCCGCGCCTATTGGTCAGTAGCTCGTCTTCCGGGGGATCCCCCGATGACGTCACGCACGGCCGCGCCTATTGGTCAGTAGCTCGTCTTCCGGGGGATCCCCCGATGACGTCACGCACGGCCGCGCCTATTGGTCAGTAGCTCGTCTTCCGGGGGATCCCCCGATGACGTCACGCGCGGCCGCGCCTATTGGTCAGTAGCTCGTCTTCCGGGGGATCCCCCGATGACGTCACGCACGGCCGCGCCTATTGGTCAGTAGCTCGTCTTCCGGGGGATCCCCCGATGACGTCACGCACGGCCGCGCCTATTGGTCAGTAGCTCGTCTTCCGGGGGATCCCCCGATGACGTCACGCGCCTATTGGTCAGTAGCTCGTCTTCCGGGGGATCCCCCGATGACGTCACGCACGGCCGCGCCTATTGGTCAGTAGCTCGTCTTCCGGGGGATCCCCCGATGACGTCACGCACGGCCGCGCCTATTGGTCAGTAGCTCGTCTTCCGGGGGATCCCCCGATGACGTCACGCGCCTATTGGTCAGTAGCTCGTCTTCCGGGGGATCCCCCGATGACGTCACGCACGGCCGCGCCTATTGGTCAGTAGCTCGTCTTCCGGGGGATCCCCCGATGACGTAACGCACGGCCGCGCCTATTGGTCAGTAGCTCGTCTTCCGGGGGATCCCCCGATGACGTCACGCGCGGCCGCCCCTATTGGTCAGTAGCTCGTCTTCCGGGGGATCCCCCGATGACGTCACGCGCCTATTGGTCAGTAGCTCGTCTTCCGGGGGATCCCCCGATGACGTCACGCACGGCCGCGCCTATTGGTCAGTAGCTCGTCTTCCGGGGGATCCCCCGATGACGTCACGCGCCTATTGGTCAGTAGCTCGTCTTCCGGGGGATCCCCCGATGACGTCACGCACGGCCGCGCCTATTGGTCAGTAGCTCGTCTTCCGGGGGATCCCCCGATGACGTAACGCACGGCCGCGCCTATTGGTCAGTAGCTCGTCTTCCGGGGGATCCCCCGATGACGTCACGCGCGGCCGCCCCTATTGGTCAGTAGCTCGTCTTCCGGGGGATCCCCCGATGACGTCACGCACGGCCGCGCCTATTGGTCAGTAGCTCGTCTTCCGGGGGATCCCCCGATGACGTCACGCGCCTATTGGTCAGTAGCTCGTCTTCCGGGGGATCCCCCGATGACGTCACGCACAGCCGCGCCTATTGGTCAGTAGCTCGTCTTCCGGGGGATCCCCCGATGACGTCACGCACGGCCGCGCCTATTGGTCAGTAGCTCGTCTTCCGGGGGATCCCCCGATGACGTCACGCGCCTATTGGTCAGTAGCTCGTCTTCCGGGGGATCCCCCGATGACGTCACGCACGGCCGCGCCTATTGGTCAGTAGCTCGTCTTCCGGGGGATCCCCCGATGACGTCACGCGCCTATCATATCATTCATTGTTCCATGTAGCATTAGGTGGGCGTAGGCTGTTTTTGTCATCCAACTTGAACATTTCATTTGATGATAGATTATTAAATAATTGTAATTAGAATAAATAAATATGTAGAAAAAAATAACAATTGTAAAATAATTAAAACCCTCAGAATGAACATTTCCATACATATAAGAAATTATTTTGATTCTTGAATAATTGATTCTGTGGATTTAGGCCATTTTCAAAATTGATCTAGGACACGTTCTCTGAATCTCCGAAGACAACAATGCACAACAATAAAAACTAGTTTTCAAATGTAATGTTTAAGTTCATTTTAATTGTTTTGCATTGTTGTCATTGAAGATTTAGAAGATCTTGATTAGTTCTATCTAAGGGTCCTAGTTCAATTTTGAAAATGGTCTATTACCGTTTCAATAGGCGACATCTTGACAGGTATAGCTTATGAGCCACCGCTGCACTCACCGCGCGGCCGGATGGTGGGGGTAGACCCTTGGCGTGCAAGGGGGTTTAGTGCAAGAACCACACGCAACGTTTTCTAATATTCTATTTTGGTATTTAGTGATACTTTAAGTATTTCATTTCCTGCATGTGGGCATTGAAATAACTTATCAGCAAACAAGTACTTTTGTCGTGGCTGCCGTATGTCAATGAATATCAAAAATGGATGCCGGTGTCATGTATATGGTTTACAATAATGGGTCGTTGAGCAAGGCGCTCACAAAAAGATTGATTGATTGATTGATTGATTAATGGGGCTTACCGTCTCATATTTGTGCAACAATGGCTAATCGAGACGATGAGAAAGATTTATTCTCATTATTTCTCATTCTCATTATTTTTGCGTAATAGTTATAATAATAATAATAATGATAATAATAATAATAATAATAATAATAATAATAATAATAATAATAATAATAATAATAATAATAATAATAATAATAATAATAATAAAAATAATAATAATAAAATAATAATAGTAATAATAATAATAATAATAATAATAATAATAATAATGATAATGAATGCTGGGATGAGTATAAATCGGCCACGACAGTACATAGCATCCACAGTTCGGTTCGAAAAAAATAATGTGGACAATGATATAAGATAAGTAGTTCTAAGTAGATTTTAATAAGGGAAACACATGGAAATACTTGACTTTGTGTCCGTACAACATGTTTATGCCGGTTTTGACCGAGTTTGTATGTATTGCAACAATAAAATAATAATAATAAGAATAATTATCATTATTTGTAAATATAAGATATATATATATATAGATTATTGGCTTCCTTCTCCTGCTTCCTATTCAAAACCACATCCTGTGAAACGCCAGCAATAATAATACGACGAATACCAGATAACATGCAGAAATCAAATTAATCACAATAAAACCAAAGCGTGATTAACAAATGCCGATGTCGGTGTTAATTATTTCCTGCATCAAACCGACGTTTTGGTCAAGTGATAAGATAAAGATACCACACGTTTTATTGAACGCGTATCACAACCAATTAAAACACTATCAATTTGGGTCGGTGGTGCGTAAATGTAGATAGATTAGAAAGTAAATAGATTAGAGGGTGTTACCCAATCTCTTCTAGAACTGGGATTTTAATTAATAGACCTTTTTCAGAATTGATCTAGGACCCTTAGATAGAGCTAATTACGGCCCTCTAGATCTTCAATGACAACAATGCACAACAGTGAAAAATACACCTAAACATAACTATCAACGACCCTTAGATAGAGCAAATCACGGCTTTCTAGACCAATTCTGAAAATTATCTATAGGGCACTAGCAACACCAAAAGACAACAATGAAACAAATGAATTGAATCGATGGACAAACAACAAGCTGTCAAAAAATAATTTCTTCTGATTTTGGAAAACAAAACAAAAAACAAACAAATACACGTACAAAACTTTCAATTAGTCGTTGTCTATCATTAAAAGTTTTAAATGGCGAGCAGTTACTATTGCTACACTTGTTTTTATTTCTATGGTTGCAATTTTATTACTTTGACAGCTGATTGTTTGTCCATCAGTTCAATTCATTTGTTCCATTGTTGTCTTTTGGTGTTGCTAGTGCCCTATTATTGTGTAGAATTATTTATCTTCGACGCGAAGGTGCGTTTCAAACTGCTCCAGAATTCTCGTCAAAAATGGTAACTGATCCCTTAGAATTAGATCAATGAAAACAGTTAAAAATTATGTTTGACGATTCACGTAGCATTCTACGTTTGTTGTTATTTGTCATCATCATTTTAACGAGTATTATCCCAAACAAAAATCAAGCGACACAATTTTAATAAAAAACTGCCAAAATAAAACCGTAAATATATCCCTGCCTATCTCGAAATAAAATGATCTTCATTTAGCAAAGTACTCCAACAATAATTTAAAAATATTAGCTTGGTCGTTGCCATGGAATATAACATAAGTTATTACAATAATGAACGTTGTTACCAGTGCTAGGCGGGCTTGCGCCTAGGCGCTTTTTCACAGTACTGTTATTTAAATTTTAAGAATCCATGTAGTATGCTATTCAGTATTCACAATATTTATAATTGAGAAAAAATATGATATCTCAACGTCTTCATGTATTCAGGTTTAATTTCTGTAAAATCTTTTTCCGGCCACTTAAAACAATCGCCACCCCCCCCCCCCCCCGTGCACCCGTAAATTTGACCGCCTAGGCACTTAATATTTAAGGAATACACCACTGGTTGACACTATAACACATATTCCATAGCTTATAATCTTTGTAGCGCCAGAAAGACTGGCAACAAGCCGTGAAAATTAAACATGGATTTTTTCTAAACCAAATTTATTGACATATATTTTAAGTCTTCCGTATATTTAATGTATGGTAAACTAAGTTATTTTCGTTGTGCTGCCACAGGACACGAAGCGATAAGCTATCGCCGGCCCAGATTACGTCTAGTGTCAGAAGTGTTGATGTTATGAATGTCCAACACGTTATGTATTTATGAATATCTGAGCGGAAATGCTAAGAATTCGTTGCCAATTCACCGTGATTTACATTATAGGGCAAATAGCACGCGCACTGGGTGGTAAAGTCGTCTTACAACAACTTCGGTAATCTTTCATCATCATTCAATGACGTGTTTACGGTCTCGGCCAACCTGAACAGGTATTTGAATTAGCCACGGCCGCTGGTTCGTTGATGCCGCTCACCTACCCGTGACGGAAGCATTACCGAAGTTGTTGTACGACGACTATAGACGACTATATATATATATATATACACTACGTTTATGCCACGGGCCTCAATACGTATTTAACGAAAACGGTTCGACTTCAAACCGGCTTCAAATGCTTGATAAACACCACCAATTCGCATTGAGGTCAATACTCTACCGAAAGCAGATTGAGTTGAGTAATGCGGTTCGACTTTCCTTGATATACGGTTGAAAACCAGGATTTATTTTTTGGATTGTAGACACCAAAAGTGCTATCATCTACATAAGACTATTTTATTTCATAACTAGACCTATTATCTGTTCGGAAAAAGCACGTGAACAACTTAATGCAGAAGGTCCCGGGTTCAAATCCCGCTTTAGGCAGAAGTTTTTCAACCTCTAATGTGGATACAATTCCATTACTTCTTGGCATAGGAATAAGTAAACGGTGACTTTGGAGCCGTCCTTGCAACGAATCACTCAATAATTTCAAAGTTGTTCTGAATCGACCTAGTTGATTCTGACATTTATCCGCAGATGTTCGCACTGTCCAATCACTGATTCATATGTTTCATGTTTGAAATATCGATCTTTGATTGGTTATCGCTCACTTGTCGATGGTGTTTGGAGCCTACAGGGTTAGTTTAGTCGCTTTTAATTAAAGTACCCCACTAAAAATCAGTCTTGTTACTGAGTGGGTAGACTCTATAAATACGAATGTATTTATTTATTTATTTAAGAATAGTATCGACTCCTCGCTACACTGTTGAGACAAACAGTCGACATGAAGCGGTGTTCGGCCATCATGATTCACCGTTCACATGTCCCCTCCCTTAGCGACCAACACCTCAATCAGTTTGACTTTCTTCCCGTTACAGGCGTACTCTGCATGCCAACCTAAGAAGCACCCTGCCAATCACTAACCTCAAAGGGAGGCGATAGTATTGTGGAGGTCATAAATGTCAATCGCCCCTATTATTCAGCAAAGCACTCACCTTCTCAGCCGGTACCGACAGCTGAATGGGAAGAACGTTGACTACGGACGGGTATCGCTCCCTGTATATAGGAGAAGGTCCCCTATTTGTAACAGTGTGTCCACCCCTTTGACTACCAATTGAGATTTTAGACAAGATTGACATTAACAACTGTCAACAAAGGAGGCGACGGCTAAGTCGCCCTTTGTGTGTAGTGATTGGCAGGGTGCTTCTTAGGTTGGCACGCAGAGTAGTGTAGAGCCCTGTCACCCTTTTTAGCATTACAGACAACTGGGCAAAGGGCGCAAACCCCATTTTTGTCCCTTTTGGTTCACTGCCCATATATCTCCACCCTTGGTCACGAGTATGTTTTGTACGTTGGTAGCATTGTGTAATGAGTAGGGCTTGAAGTATGTGCGTATTGATATAATATCCGGTGGTATATCATACGCCTGATTACAGATATAGGCGCTGCAAAAAGTAGCATTTTTCCCCGGGACTAGGTTCCTATATTATGCCCGATTACAGCTATAGGCCCTGCAAAAAGTAGCATTTTTCCCCGGGGCTAGTTACTATATAACCTGGGGCCCTACTTGGCTACCTCACTGCCTTCTTGAAGCCTCAACAAGTCACCATGAAGTTCTGCGCCTTGTTGATGATCGTGGCCGCCGTGTGCGTCATGCTGCCCTCTGACGGTAAGTTTACCAACTACACTAACTTACTTTACTTTTTGCATTCTACTTTTTGATATTTTGAGAATTTTGCTTCGGGTATAAAGTTGTTC
Source organism: Isoperla grammatica (assembly GCA_945910005.1). NCBI lineage: Eukaryota > Metazoa > Arthropoda > Insecta > Plecoptera > Perlodidae > Isoperla > Isoperla grammatica. The sequence goes on from OX246744.1 coordinate 13,806,773, forward strand.
CACTGTGATTTTCCAATTTCTAAGAACTATAAAAATACACTTATAGGATCTGAACCTTAACAGGGAAGGATACCTCTACGTCAAAAACCGCACAAAATTTTCATTTTTAAATTATATCACAAGAATGTGCTTCGAAATCGAAAATCTGAATCAACAGCGCACTGTAGTTTAGTAAGCCCTACACATTGAATGCGCTGTGTCGTGACTTATATTATTATCAGTATGTTTTTACTAAATTTTTTCATAAATAATTAATTTTATTACTAATTATCGAATTATAATCAAAATACTACGCTAATGGTTATAATATTTTATACAATCTGTAGGGCTTACCAAAGTAAAGTACACTGCTGATTTAGATTTTCAATTTCTTGTTGCATTCTTCAGATAAAATTTAATAATGAACATTTTCTGCGGTTTTGGACGTAGAGACAAAAGACTACCCTTTGCCAAGGAAGGATACCTCTACGTCAAAAACCGCACAACATTTTCGTTTTTAAACTATATCTCAAGAATGGGCTTCGAAATCGAAAATCTGAATAAACAGCTCACTGTGGTTTGGTAAGCCCTACATACTGAACGCTCTAAGTTGTGTTCTACGATAAAAATCAGTATGATTATTGATTTTTATATCTTATTAACTTTATTACTAATTATCGAAATAATAATCAAAATAAGTATGCGAAGGTTATAATACTTCATTCAGTATGTAGGGCTTACCAAAATACAGTGCGCTGTTGATTAAGATTTTCGATTTTGTGTTGTAATCTTGAAATATGATTAAGAAATTAAAACAATTCTGCAGTTTTTGACGTAGAGGTACCCTTCGCTTTTAAAGCGGTCCGTTCCAGCATTCCAAAGTTTAAAAACAATTTACTGTCGATACGTATTATGTTTTAAAATTTCGTTACGCTGACTAGCGTAATTGGCAAAATCGGTCAAGTATCATATTTTTATACTGCAGGAAAAGTAATATATCACAGCTTTTCGTACAGCTTCTTGCAGATTGCCAATCGGTTCTCAAATATTGCTTCTATTTATTTTTTCATGTGTAAAGGAACAGTGAATAATAGTACCAATTCCTGGGGTGAAACAGAAATTAACTAAGTTATGTTCCTATTTATTTTCATGATGTAGAATAGATCATTTCTAAGGGCTGTGTATCGACCAGACTTGCGGAGCTCCCGGTGTCTGTCGGACAGAATTCCTTCGCAATGCTTTAAAATCGTCAAACAGTAAACCTAAATAGTAAATATGTCACCCACTAGAGAACATACCTTTTTCAGAATTGATCTAGGACCCTAAAGCCTGTATTACACGGTCAAACTTTTTCATTCAACTCCTTGAATTCAAGGACAAAAGCGCATCAAAAACAGTCAGTATGTTGTCAAATACAATAATAGGAATTATTTATTGATGCGCTTTTGTCCTTGAATTCAAGGAGTTTGATGAAAAAGTTTGACCGTGTAATACAGGCTTTAGGTAGAGCTAATTACGCTGATCATCAATGACAACAATGCACAACAGTAAAAAATCCACCTTAACATAATTATCAAGGAACCTTAGATAGAGGAAATCACGGCTTTCTAGATCAATTCTGAAAATCATCTTTAGGGCACTAGCAACACCAAAAGACAAAACAAATGAATTGAATCGATGGACAAACAACAAGCTGTCAGAAAATAATTTCTTCTGATTTTGGAAAACAAAATAAAAAGCAAACAAATAGACATACAAAACTTTCACTTTGTCTTTGTCTATCATTAAAAGTTTTAAATGGCGAGCAGTAACTATTGCTACACTTGTTTTTATTTCTATGGTTGCCATTTTATTATTTTGACAGCTGATGGTTTGTCCATCAGTTCAATTCATTTGTCCCATTGTTGTAGTCCTGATGTGACGTCAGTGGCGGGTTCCAGGGCACTAGCAACACCAAAAGACAACAATGAAACAAATGAATTGAATCGATGGACAAACAACAAGCTGTCAAAAAATAATTTCTTCTGATTTTGGAAAACAAAACAAAAACAAACAAATGCACATACAAAACTTTCAGTAAGTCGTTGTCTATCATGTAAAGTATTAAATAGCGAGCAGTTACTATTGCTACACACGTTTTTATTTCTATGGTTGCAATTTATTTATTTTGACAGCTGATTGCTTGTCCATCGGTTCAATTCATTTGTTCTATTGTTGTCTTTCGGTGTTGCTAGTGCCCTCTTTCTTCCGAATGTTTCTTCGTGCCAATAAATATTTCCGTAAGTTTTCTAATATGTTGCTGGACACCGTTTACACCTAAACAAGAACATTTGATTAACGAAAACATTTCTAAAACCAAGAAACATTCATAAGAAAGAGTACCAACTTCTTTAGGTACTGACATCTTGACATATGTTGGCTGAGCCCCGGACATGATAGCGTTGCCACTGGCCACTATCAAATCGACGTGAACAGGGTCAATTGCTTATTAAAAAATCTTTTTCATAATCTCAGTCTTGAGGATAAAATAAAATTTGCCGTCGGTTTAGTCGCGGTCGCTTAGCCGGTTTCCATACGAACACCGAAGTAAAGTAACCTCGGGCTAGGTCAGGAGGAGGCTGGGTGACCGCTCTCCTCTAAAACACTATAGTTACCGTTGGTAAGAACAGATTGGAGGGTTCGAAGCTTCGTTCTTCTCGTCAACTGCTCGGCAGTCCAGGTTGGTGGAGGAACCTATATGATTGGTCAAAGTTACACCGTTCTTTCGGGTAGGACGTAAAGCCGATGGTCCCCCTGGAAGAGTAGGCTACGTGCCGGGACCAGGCTTCCCCTCCTCCCTTTCTCATAATCATTCATCAATCATCATATACAGTATATTAAATTTGCACTAGTAGAACCTCGGTCCTGTTGCAGATATTGACGGAATAAAAGTGAAAATCTAGGTATGCCAACACCTGATTTGCATATAGTGCAGAAATCTGCTACTAAAGAAAGAAACCCTTATCAGCATACGTACTTATAGTCTTCCCACTCAGCTACAAGAAATGATTTTCAGCGGGGGACATTTATACCATTATTATTGGATACGCTTCATTGCTGTGTCTTCCCTAAAGTTTCCATTGACTCAAACACCAGGGCCCAGATTCACAAAGGTGCCTCAGTGCTAAGACGTCCTAGTTTAAGCCAATCTCAGTGATATAAATTACGCGCATGTCGTTCTTCAATGTCATAAATATAAAATATAGTAAAATGTCAACAAATTTAACTAATAATATTTTATTTGTGAATGTGTAATAATACCCAGAGACGCTTTATCTGGATTTATCTAGCTAGGATTTGCCTAACTTAGGACAACTTTAGAGTAAGGCACTTTTGTGAATCCAGGCCCTGTATCATATCTTAAAAAACCTTACCTAAACCGGGGTTTGAACACTAGACCGCCTGCATTGGAAGTAGGAATAAACCCACAACTTATTGGAGGATTTCCTATTCCGAGAAAAAGACTGTTTTGTTGAAAGTTATTCTTAAAAAAGCAGTTTACTAAAATACATATAAAACAGTCCTTTGAATATTTGTATAAGCAACCCAAGACAACCTTACATATTGTGCTTTCGTCACGGGCGAGGTTCTTGTAGCCAATGAGCGATCGTTATTTGCGCGCTTGTGCCCGGGCGGTTCGCTGGTTGGCTATGAGTGCCTCCCCTGTGACGAAAGCATCTTGGGTTGTCTATATAGCCCCCGCCCCTCCCCCACAATCACTAGGCCTACATAAAAATACTTTCGGCTGAAATAATATTGAAGTGCCAACGCACCACCTACCATAACGGTCACGAGCCACCACCGTTCACGAAAATATTTGTTGTTTTGCAATTTCAACGAAACTTTCGCAGCACTTCGGTTTGGGAACCACTATTATAGTTGCCCCAACGAAAGTATTCTAATGCTTACGACACCGCCGAGTCCAAGGTGACAACGTAACTTTTTACTTCGCTAAATCCCACCATCTAATCTAAACAGGTCCATTGGGGATAATTTAATACCTTCCGTTGGTTACCTGTATCGGTGGGTGTGGCCAAACCGCCTGTGCACTAGTCTAAGCCGAACCATGAGTTAACGAATGTATAAAAGAACGCCAGGTATCTGTTGATTTTCTTTCAATTGGCGCGATGGAAAGAGGCAGTATAGACAATGAGCTGAGATCGGTATGCGCATACTTTCGTTGGGGCTAGTATATATTGTAAACTTGAACTTGGCTTACGGATAAAGCCGCGTCGATCACTGCTAAAACGCTGACGTTTCGGGCAAGTTACACCGCCCATCTTCAGAGCTAAAACTTGAAGAAGTCACAGAATGAAACCTACTCGGTCCAGCTCCACTCTGTGACTGTGACAAGCCCTATTGTTTCCACTCGTAAACCACCCCGCGTCCGTTCTATTGGTTCAACTCCGTCGTTATCTCCTGACATCAAACTTTTCGAAGCGTCAGCGTTTTAGGTATAATCGACGCGGCTATACCCGGAAGCCAAGTACAAATTTTTTATTTGTTTCGGGCCGCGAACGCTTACGTGAGAGTATATACTGTGTTTTCTGTGTCTAGCGGAAGCCGGACCAGGAAGCCAACGGCAACTGGAAGCACCCCTGGCGGTCGCCAAGCGGATGCCTTGGCCATGGAGACGAAGCCAGCAACTGGAAGAACCCCTGGCGGTCACCAAGCGGTGGCATGGGAACTGGAATAGTGTCCGGCAACTGGAAGAACCCCTGGAGGTCGCCAAGCGGATGCCTTGGCCATGGAGACGAAGCCAGCAACTGGAAGAACCCCTTGCTGTCGCCAAGCGGTGGCATGGGAACTGGAATAGTGTCCGGCAACTGGAAGAACCCCTGGAGGTCGCCAAGCGGATGCCTTGGCTATGGGGACGAAGCCAGCAACTGCAAGAACCCCTGGCGGTCGCCAAGCGGATGCCTTGGCTATGGGGACGAAGCCAGCAACTGCAAGAACCCCTGGCGGTCGCCAAGCGGATGCCTTGGCTATGGGGACGAAGCCAGCAACTGCAAGAACCCCTGGCGGTCGCCAAGCGGATGCCTTGGCTATGGGGACGAAGCCAGCAACTGCAAGAACCCCTGGCGGTCGCCAAGCGGATGCCTTGGCTATGGGGACGAAGCCAGCAACTGCAAGAACCCCTGGCGGTCGCCAAGCGGATGCCTTGGCCATGGAGACGAAGCCAGCAACTGGAAGAACCCCTGGCGGTCACCAAGCGGATGCCTTGGCCATGGAGACGAAGCCAGCAACTGGAAGAACCCCTGGCGGTCGCCAAGCGGTGGCCTATAATATGGGGACGAAGCCGGCAACTGGAAGAACCCCTGGCGGTCGCCAAGCGGATGCCTTGGCCATGGAGACGAAGCCAGCAACTGGAAGCACCCCTGGAAGTCGCCAAGCGGTTGCCTGCGCCCTGGTTTATGGGCCGGGACCTGGAAGCACCCCTGGAAGTCGCCAAGCGGTGGCATGGGAACTGGAATAGTGTCCGGCAACTGGAAGAACCCCTGGAAGTCGCCAAGCGGTGGCATGGGAACTGGAATAGTGTCCGGCAACTGGAAGAACCCCTGGAAGTCGCCAAGCGGTGGCCTGGGAACTGGAGAAATGGCCGGCAACTGGACAGCGAGGACAGCGAGGACAGCGAGAGCAGCGAGGAAGTCGACGCCTTCTTCAAGAGTGAGGAGGTAGCCGCTCTGCTGGCGAAATACGACCTGACTATGTAGGAGTTTGACGACGCCATCGACAATGACCCTGAGATCGAAGAGGAGGACCGTCCCAAGGTCAAGGCTCTCGCTCTCATGATCCTCTCCGCTTTCGACGAGAGTGGTGCGTGGTTGGACGACAGTTCCGAGGAGGACAAGTAGGCGCAACAAGTGTCCCTACTTCCACGCATGGTTAGAAGATATCACAGCAATGATTGACCAGCATCCAATACTTTTCCGTATTTCTAAACCTGTCGTTGCAGGTTAGAAAGCTTCTTTGCTTCACTAAAATGCTTGCTTATTATTTCAATATTCCATGTACAACCGCTATTGCAAAATAAATATAATACCTACTGAGTTCCTCTATTACTTTCTTTACCCGGAATATAATAAATGAGACACATAAAGTTACTTGTAGTTTAACCTGTTACGGTACTAAGGCACATGCCATCATTGTATTATGCAGTGATATTCTTGCACTAAACCCCCTTGCTCGCCAAGGGTCTACCCAGTGGCGTAGCTATCGAGTGGCAGAGTTTGCAGTTGCACTGGGGCCCGGTCTGTGGGTAAATGTGTATATACAATTTTCACACAATTGTCCAAGGGTAAAAAGTATAGGCCTATACAAAAATTATTTGAATAAAATATAAATTACACTGGGCTTAAACCGAGGTTTAATAGACGGCGTTTTGATTTAAATCAAACAGGTCCTGCCTCGAAACCATATAGGTAGAACTAAAATCTCTCAGCTAAGTATGGTTTAATAACAACCTTAACCAGCGAATGTGTATGGTTTAATTGAAAGTCTACCTCAAACATTTCATGTAAAGATATTGATGGACAAAGTTTGGCTTCTTTAGGGTCTTGTCCTCCAGTTTTCACCCAGGCCCGTAAAGACGTAGCTACGCCACTGGGTCTACCCCCTTTCGGCCGCGCGGTGAGTGCAGCGGTGAATGCAGCGGTGGCTCATAAATTATACCTGTCAACAGGTCATCTATTGAAACGGTAATTATCTACAGTAACAGACCGTCGAAATAATTTGATAAATGTTGTGAAATATTATTGAATGCTGAATTTTCAATGTAGATATAACTACCGTTTCAGTAGGCGCAATGTTGACAAGTATAATTTTGTATAGCCACCGCTGCACTCACCGCGCGGCCGGATGGTGGAGGTAGACCCTTGGCGGGCAAGGAGGTTTAGTGCAAGAACGGCATTGTTCAACTACACTGTAGCGGTTATTTGCCACCTATTCGGATCCCAGCCATCACCAAAGTTCGTCCAGTAGTTCTTCACAAGGTCGACTTGATCTCCGCCTAGCGGAGGCTCGGGGTGAGTCCGACGAGCCTCCGCTATTATGGGTTTCACTGCGAGGTGCGATCACCTCAGGCTAAGAAAACTCGTTTCTCTCACTAGCCTAGGCTGTACGTACACCCCCTTGAGTCGCTAGCAGTGTTGGAACTGCTGATGGTTACATAAGAAATCGGGGAGGAACTGTCATGTCCGATTAGTGCGGTTGATTGGAACTGGGAAGGTTGTTCAATTGTTATCTCAGAAGGAACTGTTAAAATTTCGGTTTCCAAAAACTATTTTCATTTTTGTTATTGAAGTCCGAGTGGAAACCAGGAATACAATTAGCAACCCCCTGCCTGTCACTCCTTTATGTTACGAAAGGTCGTTTTTGCAACCGTTGAGCGGATAAGAGATTGAATGACAAGATAATGGCACAAGGACTTGTAAACCTGTAAGTGAACATTAAGAAGACTTTAGGGGTTACACAAACAGTCGGCAAATTGGAAACCGTGCCATTTTTCTCGCTCGCAGTGAAACCCATAACAGGCGGAGATCAAGTAGACCTTGAGTTCTTCAGTACTACTACTTTACCGGCCTTGAGTCATCACACATGAAGTCACCATGAGATGTCTCAGGCTGTCCAACCCAATACCAGAACCCCATTGGCTCAGTCTAGCAGGGGCGATGATGGAGAATAGAGTCAGGGACTAAGAAATATCACAGTTTTTTAAGTTCAACATGTTTTATTAAATTATAACAATATTATCACTCACAAATGCATTCGTCTAAAACTGTTTTTATTAATGCTCCTTATCCTATTTCTACCAACTCGTGGTTGGCTCTTTGTAGATCTATATGAACCACAGGTAATTTATGGCATAAATGTTTATTGTTACACAGAAATATTCATAAGAAAGGACACTAAAATCTCTAGTAGGCCTACAGACGTATTTTATTTTACTATTGTGAAACTTTTAAAGCAATTTAAAGATACAGAAACCGGGGGTTCCGCTGGTTATCAAGAAATGATACCTCTACGTCAAAAACCGCACAAAAGTTTCATTTTAAAATTATATCACAAGAATGGGGTTCGAAATCGAAAATCTGAATCAACAGAGCACTGTGGTTTAGTAAGCCCTACATACTGAATGAACTAAGTTGAGTCTTACATTATAATCAGTATTCAGTATGTTTTATATAATAATTAATAATATTACTAATAATCGAATTAATAATCAAAATAACGACGCTAATGGTTATAATATTTTATTCAGTCTGTAGGGCTTGCCAAAGCACATTACGCTGTTTATTTAGATTTTCGATTTGTTGTTGCAATCTTGAGATATAATTATATAATGAAACTTTTCTGTGGTTTGTGACGTGGAGACTACCCTTCGCTCTAATTAAGCCCAAATAGCATTATCATTAAATAGTATGGTTTTGTTTAATTTATAAGTATTTATCAGAATAACTTGTTTATTAACATGGCACAGTGTCGTCTGTATCTAATAGTAATAAAAAGAAATAATAATTATTTCCATTCAGTGGCTTAACTAAGGGCCCGCAGGGCCCGCAGTCGCGGGGGGGCCCAGGTCCAAAATGGCATATGTGGGGGCCCATATCGCCGGCCGACTGGCCGATTTACTTGTTAAGCATTGCAAACTGAGATGGCACTGTCACTAACTGTTGTCAGTGTTGCCGATCTGTCGTTCCCTTGTCCGCCTCCTTCACAAACCAATAGAAGCGTCCCTTTGAGAAAAACGAAATTAGTTTTTGGACAAACGGGACCGTGTACACTTTTTCACGAAAAACTCACCCACGATCCTAATCTCCTTAAATACATTCATTCAGTAAACTGGTTAGGGGGATAGCTCACTTTGCAGTGGGCAAGTTTTCCGTGGGCAAGTTTACGCTGACCCGTCCAGATAGTGTCCAGACATTTGCGGCACGAGACAATATCAGAGTGTCCAAGCTAGAAAAAATTAATTATTGAAAAAAATACACAATTTTGTTCGTCGCGCACAGGACAAACGGCTTGACGGATTTGGCTGACATTTTCGGTCAACACTGCCTTGTGACCACTAAACTAGATGCTGTTAACATAATCAGACAAATCCGTCAAGATGCCAACCTACAAAAATTTAATTATTTATTAGTGAATTATATGATATGCAAAAGATTTGTTTGATTTATTGAAAACAAAAACACTCATGGCAACGCGGAGCATTTTCCTAGTTTAAAACATCATGTGCTTCAAACAGCACAGTTAAAAACACTACTGAAAACATCGACGCGTGTGTAAGTGAACCCTCGATTGAAACTGTTAAAAACACTACTGAAAACATCGACGCGTGTGTTAGTGAACCCTCGATTGAAAAACATCGACGCGTGTGTAAGTGAACCCTCGATTGAAACTGTTAAAAACACTACTGAAAACATCGACGCGTGTGTAAGTGAACCCTCGATTGAAACTGTTAAAAACACTACTGAAAACATCGACGCGTGTGTAAGTGAACGCTCGATTGAAACTGTTAAAAACACTACTGAAAACATCGACGCGTGTGTAAGTGAACCCTCGATTGAAAAAGTTAAAATCACTACCTCTATCTCAAGTGATACGGCCGAATATTGTGTTCAAGTTCTGTTAAAGAGTGAACATCAAACCGATAGAGGCAACTATTCAGTTGTCAGTTGATATACATGACGCCAACATTAAAAAGTTTATTGTAGAAACCAAGAAAATAAACGTCGATACTTTAATTGACAGATTTGCTGAACCAAATGCCAGGACAAAATTTTAGTCAAAGCGCAACGGTAAGTTATTTTTTTATTTGCTGGTGGTGGTGGTAGTGTTAGTGGTTGGGGGGGGGCAAGGCGGCAACTTCTGCAGGGGGGCCCCGAATCTGAGTTTACGCCACTGTTTCTATTTATTACTATTAGACACAGACGACATTATCAACTCATTAGGGGGCTCGTTGGTCTAGTGGTCAGCATCCCTGCTTCCAATGCAGAAGGTCTCTGGTTCAAATCCCGCTTCAGGTGAAAGTTTTTAACTTCTATTATGGATTCATTTCTTGGATAGGAATAAGTAAAGACGGTGACTTTGGAGCCGTCCTAGCAACGAAGCACTCAATATGTTCAAAGTGGTTCTGAATCGACCTTGTTGATTCTGGCATTTGTCCGCAGGTGTTCGCACTGTCCAATCACTGATTCCAATGTTTTGTTTTTGAAATATCGATCTTTGATTGGTTATCGCTCACTCGTCGATGGTGTTCGGAGCCTACAGGGTTTGTTTTAGTCGCGTTTAGTTTCATTAAAATCTCCCATTGAAAATCAGTCTTGTTACTGAGTGAGTAGACTCTATAAATACAAATGTATTTATTTTTTGTATTTATAAATTGGACTGATAACACTGACTGAAGTATTTAGACAGGTTGTGAGAGTCAAGGCCGGCGATAACGGTTGTAACTGCATCCACATTGTCTTGTTCAGACTCGCACAGGACATGGAGGGGTGTTTGACCCTTTTGGTTCACCGCCCATAAATCTCCTCCCTTGGTCACCAGTAGTTTCATTAACTTTATGTTTTGTGTGTTGGCAGCATTGTGTAGGACTTGAAAGTGTGTGCGTATTGATGTTATATCCGCTGGGTTATCATATGCCTGATTACAGATATGCCTACTGAACCGGCTGCAAAAAGTAGCATTTTTCCCCGGGGCTAGTTACTATATAACCTGGGGCTCTACTTGGCTGCCTCACTGCCTTCTAGAAACCTCAACAAGTCACCATGAAGTTCTGCGCCTTGTTGCTGATCGTGGCTGCCGTGTGCGTCATGCTGCCCTCTGACGGTAAGTTTACCAACTTCACTAACTTACTTTACTTTTTGCATTCTACGTTTTATTGATATTTTGATAATTTTGCTTCGGGTACAAAGTTGTTCCACTGTGATTTTCTAATTTCTAAGATCTATAAAAATACACTTATAGGATCTGAACCTTCTCAGGGAAGGATACCTCTACGTCAAAAACCGCACAAAATTTTCATTTTTAAATTATATCACAAGAATGGGCTTCAAAATCGAAAATCCGAATCAACAGCGCACTGTAGTTTAGTAAGCCCTACACATTGAATGCGCTGAGTCATGATTTATATTATAATTAGTATGTTTTTACTCACTTTTTTTATAAATAATTAATTTTATTACTAATTATCGAATTATAATCAAAATACTACGCTAATGGCTATAATATTTTTTACAATTTGTAGGGCTTACCAAAGTAAAGTGCGCTGCTGATGTAGATTTTCGATTTCTTGTTGCAATCTTCAGATAAAATTTAATAATAAACATTTTCTGCGGTTTTTTACGTAGAGACAAGAGACTACCCTTTGCCAAGGAAGGTTACCTCTACGTCAAAAACCACACAACATTTTCATTTTTAAACTATATCTCAAGAATGGGCTTTGAAAACGAAAATCTGAATGAACAGCGCACTGTGGTTTGTTAAGCCCTACATACTGAACGCTCTAAGTTGTGTTCTACGACAAAAATCAGTATCATTATTGATTTTTATATCTTATTAACTGTAATTCTAACTATTGAAATAATAATCAAAATAAGTATGCGCAGTGTTGAATTCAGCTATGATCCCGGGGGGCGAACCCCCCTCGGAAATTGTCATTCGCCCCCCCCGGGAATGAATTGGCACAAGCTAAATATATATTACTTAATTTTGAAATGGCACGGAAATATTGCTTTGAAGGTTTAATAAGTAAATACATTTTTCTTTGTGTCACAAAAGAATGTGACAAGAGAGTTGAAACAAGCAGAAAAAAGCAGAGAAGGGCCAGGATTATCTTAACTCCGCCTCAAATTCAACTGGGCATCAAGTGGTTTGTTGAACATATATTTTTGTTTAAATAGTGTTTTTGTATCAGAACACTTGGGACAGTTTATTAGTAAAAGTGATGTGGAAGCAGCAGTGATTTTGAAAATTTGCCCCCCTCACCCCCGCTTATTCGATGTCTACACCCCCGGGATTTGAAATAGCCCCCCCGGGGACAAAACTCTGAATTCAACACTGAGTATGCAAAGGTTATAATACTTCATTGAGTATGTAGGGCTTACCAAAAATACAGTGCGGTGTCAATTTAGATTTTCGATTGTGTGTTGCAATCTTGTGATATAATTAAAAAATGAAAATGTTCTGCAGTTTTTGACGTAGAGGTACTCTCCGCTCCTTCATTTCGAATGGGACGTAAAGCTGGTGGTCCCCTTGATACTTTTCGAGAGGTGTAGACTACGTGCCGGTACCAGGCTTCCCTACCTCCCTCATAATCATTAATCAATCATCATATACAGTATATTAAATTTGCACTAGTGGAACCTTGGTCCTATTGCAGATATTGACGGAATAAAAGTGAAAAACCAAGGTATGCCAACACCTGATTTACATATAGTGCAGAAATCTGCAACTTAAGAATTAAACCCTTATCAACATACGTACTTATAGTCTACCCACTCAGCTACAAGAAATGATTTTCAGCTGGGGACATTAATACCATTATTTTTGGATACGCTTCGTTGCTGTGTCTTCCCTAAAGTTACCATTGACATATTCACCAGGGCCCAGATTCACAAAGGTGCCTAAGTGCTAAGACGTCCTAGTTTAGGCCAATCTCAGTGATATAAATCACATGCTTGTCGTTCAGCAATGTCATAAATATAAAATATAGTAAAATGTCAACAAATTTAACTAATAATATTTTATTTGTGAATGTGTAATAATACCCAGAGACTCTTTATATGGATTTATCAAGCTAGGATTTGCCTAACTTAGGACAACTTTAGAGTAAGGCACTTTTGTGAATCCATACCCTGTATCATATCTTAAAAAATCTTACTAAACCGGGGTTTGAACACTAGACCGCCTGCATTGGAAGTAGGAATAAACCCACAACTTATTCTAGGATCTCCTAATCCGAGAAAAAGAATGTTTTGTTGAAAGTCATTCTCAAAATAGCAGTTTACTAAAATGCATATAAAACAGTCCTTTGAATATTTGTATAAGCAACCCAAGACAACCTTACATGTTCTTTCGTCACAGGCGAGGTTCTTGTAGCCAATGAGCGATCGTTATTTGCGCGCTTGTCTCGGGCGGTTCGCTGGTTGGCTATGAGTGCCTCGCCTGTGACGAAAGCATGTGTAAGGTAGTCTTGGGTTGTCTATATAGCCCCCGCCCCTCCACCACAATCACTACAAAAAAATACTTTCGGCTGAAATAATATTGAAGTGCCAACGTACTACCTACCTTAACGGTCACGAGCGCCACTGTTCACGAAAATATTTGTTGTTTTGCAATTTCAACGAAACTTTCGCAGCACTTCAGTTTGGGAACCACTATTATAGTTGCCCTACCGAAAGTATTCTGATGCTTACGACACCACCGAGTCCAAGGTGACAACGTAATTTTTTACTTCGCTAATTCCCACCATCTAATCTAACTAAAAAGGTCCATTGGGGATAATTTAATACCTTCCGTTGGTTAGCTAGGCCTATAACGGTGGGTGTGGCCAAACCGCCTGTGCACTTGACCAAGCCGAACCATGAGTTTACGAATGTATGAAAGAACGCCAGGTATCTGTTGATTTTTTTCAATTGGCGCGGTTGAAAGGGGCATTAGACAATGAGCTGAGATCGGTATGCGCATACTTTCGTTGGGGCTAGTATATATTGTAAACTTGAACTTGGCTTACGGGTATAGCCACGTCGATCACTGCTAAAGCGCTGACGTTTCGGGCAAGTTGCACCACCCATCCTCAGAGCTAAAACTTGAAGCAGTCACAGAATGAAACCTACTCGGTCCTGCTCCACTCTGTGACTGTGACAAGACCTATTGTTTCCCGCGTATCGTTCTCACTCGTGAGCCACCCCGCGCCTGTTCTACCGGTTTAACTCCGTCGTTATCTCCTGACGTCAAACTTTTTGAAGCGTCAGCGTTTTAGCAATAATCGACGTGGCTATACCCGGAAGCCAAGTTCAAGTTTATTATTTGTTTCGTGCCGCGAAAGCCTACGTGAGAGTATATATTGTGTTTTGGTGTGTCTAGCGGAAGCCGGACCAGGAAGCCAACGGCAACTGGAAGAACCCCTGGAGGTCGCCAAGCGGTGGCCTGGGAACTGGAGAAATGGCCGGGAACTGGAAGCACCCCTGAAAGTCGCCAAGCGGTGGCCTGGGAACTGGAGAAATTGCCGGGAACTGGAGAATTAGCCGGGAACTGGAACTATGGCCGGGAACTGGAAGCACCCCTGGAGGTCGCCAAGCGGTGGCATGGGAACTGGAATAGTGTCCGGCAACTGGAAGAACCCCTGGAAGTCGCCAAGCGTTGGCCCTGGGGAAATAGCCGGCAACTGGAAGCACCCCTGGAAGTCGCCAAGCGTTGGCCCTGGGGAAATAGCCGGCAACTGGAAGCACCCCTGGAAGTCGCCAAGCGTTGGCCCTGGGGAAATAGCCGGCAACTGGAAGAACCCCTGGAAGTCGCCAAGCGTTGGCCCTGGGGAAATAGCCGGCAACTGGAAGCACCCCTGGAAGTCGCCAAGCGTTGGCCCTGGGGAAATAGCCGGCAACTGGAAGAACCCCTGGAAGTCGCCAAGCGTTGGCCCTGGGGAAATAGCCGGCAACTGGAAGAACCCCTGGAAGTCGCCAAGCGTTGGCCCTGGGGAAATAGCCGGCAACTGGAAGCACCCCTGGAAGTCGCCAAGCGTTGGCCCTGGGGAAATAGCCGGCAACTGGAAGAACCCCTGGAAGTCGCCAAGCGTTGGCCCTGGGGAAATAGCCGGCAACTGGAAGCACCCCTGGAAGTCGCCAAGCGTTGGCCCTGGGGAAATAGCCGGCAACTGGAAGCACCCCTGGAAGTCGCCAAGCGTTGGCCCTGGGGAAATAGCCGGCAACTGGAAGAACCCCTGGAAGTCGCCAAGCGGTGGCCTGGGCAATGGAATAGTCGCCGGCAACTGGAAGAACCCCTGGCGGTCGCCAAGCGGTGGGCGGGGATGTGGCCGCCTAGTGATATGCTGGGACAAAGGCGGCAACTGGACAGCGAGGACAGCGACGACAGCGAGGACAGCATCGCCGCCTACCTCAAGAGTGACGAAGTAGCCACTCTGCTGGCGAAATACGACATGACTATGGAGGAGATCAATGACGCCATCGACAACGACCCTGAGATCGAAGAGGAGGACCGTCCTATGGTCAAGGCACTCGCTCTCATGATGCTCTCCGCTTTAGACGAGAGTGGTGCGTTGTCGGACGACAGTTCCGAGGAGGACAAGTAGGCGCAACAAGTGTATCTACTTTCACGCTTGACTAGAAGATATCACAGCGATGATTGACCAGCATCCAATACTTTTCCGTATTTCTAAACCTGTCGTTGCAGGTTAGAAAGCTTCTTTGCTTCACTAAAATGCTTGCTTATTATTTCAATATTCCATGTACAACCGCTATTGCAAAATAAATATAATACTGAGTTCCTCTTTTACTTTCTTTACCCGGAATATAATAAATCAGACCCATACTTGTCGGTTTAACCTGTTACGGTACTAAGGCACATGCCATCATTGTATTATGCAGTGATATTCTTGCACTAAACCCCATTGCACGCCAAGGGTCTACCCAGTATAGGTTGAACTAAAATCTCTCAGCTAAGTATGGTTTAATAACAACCTTAACCAGCGTATGTGTATGGTTTAATTGAAAGTCTACCTCAAACATTTCATGAAAAGATATTGATGGACAAAATTTGGCTTCTTTAGGGTCGTGTCCAGTTTGCACCCGGGCCCGTAAAGACGTAGCTACGCCACTGGGTCTACCCCCTTTCGGCCGCGCGGTGAATGCAGCGGTGGCTCATAAATTATACCTGTCAACAGGTCATCTATTAAAACGGTAATTATCTACAGTAACAGATTACAAATCCACACACACAATTTTTTTTAATCGAACCAATTTGATAAATGTTGCGAAATGTTATTGATTGCGTGAATTTTCAATGTTTCAGTAGGCGCAATGTTGACAAGTATAATTTTGTATAGCAACTTCTGCACTCACCGCGCGGCCGGGTGGTGGGGGTAGACCCTTGGCGTGCAAGGGGGTTTAGTGCAAGAACGGCACTGTTCAAGTACACTGTAGCATTTATTTGCCACCTATTTGGATCCCAGCCATCACCAAAATTGGTCAAGTAGTTCTTCACAAGGTCGACTTGATCTCTGCCTAGCGGAGGCTCGGGGTGAGTTCGACGAGCCTCCGCTATTATGGGTTTCACTGCGAGCTGCGATCACCTCAGGCTACGGAAACTCGTTTCTCTCACTAGCCTAGGCTGTATGTACACCCCCTTGAGTCGCTAGCAGTGTTGGAACTGCTGATGGTAACATAAGAATGCGGAGAGGAACTGTCATGTCCGATTAGTGCGGTTGATTGGAACTGGGAAGGTTGTTCAATTGTTATCTCAGACGGAACTGTTAAAATTTCGGTTTCCAAAAACTATTTTCATTTTTGTTCATGAAGTCCGAGTGGAAACCAGGAATACAATTAGCAACCCCCTGCCTGTCGCCCCTTTATGTTACGAAAGGTCGTTTTTGCAACCGTTGAGCGTATAAAAGATTGAATGACAAGATAATGGCACAAGGACTTGTAAACCTGTAAGTGAACATAAAGAAGACTTTAGGGGTTACACAAACAGTCAGCAAATTGGAAACCGTGCCATTTTTCTCGCTCGCAGTGAAACCCATAATAGGCGGTGATCAAGTAGACCTTGAGTTGTTTAGTACCACTACTTTACCGACATTGAGTCATCACACATGAAGTCACCAAGACATGTCTCAGGCTGTCCAACCCAATACAAGAACCCCATTGGCTCAGTTTAGCAGGGGTGATGATGGAGAATGGAGTCAGGTACTAAGAAATATCTCCGTTTTTTTTAAAGCGAGAAACCAAGTTTAATGTTCCACTATGTGTTATTCACTTATAATAATAATAATATTATGATTCACAAATACATAAATTTATAATTGTGAGCATTATTATTCCTCTCCTCTCCTCTGGAATGGTTATAAATGAGGTTTCACAACAACAATTAAATCTGTTTATTTTTTGTGTCACAAAACAGTATACAATATAGCTTACATTTGATACTTGTTCTCGAAGTTCTGGCCTGCCCAGGGACTGCTACCTTATCGTGGTGGGAGGGTTTGTCTGCTTTGATGATTCCTGGAGCTATGCCGGCGGAAGCGTATGCTTCTGGTAGGGCCACCCTGGTCGGACAGTTCGAAGTGGAGAAGCCAGACGAAAGGCAGTCCACGTCCTCCCCTTTCCCTTTTCCTCTCATTTCCCTTCGCCTCCCCGCCGTCCTACTTGCCCCTTCCCTCAAAATACCCCCGAATCATCATCATATTTCACCCACTCATCGTCTCGATTAGCCAAGTTGCAAAAATATTGGACGTAAAACCCAAATATCAAGCAATCTCTAAGTTCTGGCTTGCTGGACTTTAGAGCTAACTGTGGCTGTGACTCTGACAGACTGTATTGTGACTAAAGTGTATTCCAACGAATGAATTCACTGACGTAGCCGCATTTCCCCTCCGACCCCGCCAAGGGTCTTCTCCCACTACTCGGCCGCGCGGCGAGTTCGAGGGACTGACCGTAAATTATTCCTGTCAAGATGCCCTCTATTCAGTCTCTATTGATACAGTTAATCGCTTCAGTAACACATACAAAATCTACAGATTCAAAATTTCTTAACTTTTAACCAATTATTTGGATTCTTGAATAAAAATCAACACGTTTTTATGTTTGAAACGTCCCAATAGATCGACTACATCACAAGAAGATAATACTGACACTTCAATACGGTATGAATAACTTATTCAGATGACGTAACCGATTAATCACAACACATACGTTAATTGGATGTGGAAAGTGGCATAATAGGCATAATAATAGGCATAATGGGCATTATAGGCCTATAGATGGAAGATGATCCAAGTTATAATACGTAAATTATGATGATCATTCTTTCAAAGTCGAAAACGGCGAACCATCGGCAAATCCCAAATCGCACGTGCGGAATAAGCGGGTCAGTCACCTCTAACTGACCAACCCTTCCTTACACAATTGTCACATCACCGTTACTCATCAACGCATTCTTTTGTCACTCGTCCTACCCCTTAGTATATTTTGAAAGAAAGTTGAATGTCCCGCGATCGGCGATACACCTGTAAGTGACTTGGCGACATCGAAAAATGACATCTGGCAGGGAAACAACATCTTCAATGCTCTTTTGTTAAATAATTGCCTTTTGTTGGAAAGATTAGTCGACGGTTTCGTGTCTTCGACGTGAGACGACGGATTTAATGTTTATTGTACAACTTAATTATAATAATCTACTCGTGCGTGGGTGTGTATCAGCAGAGTGCATAAGACTGAGGTCCGTACGAATTCAGAGTCGATAATTAATTGCATTAGAACTCAACACTATTTGCTAGGGTTTTTTTGTATGGAAAATATCACGTATAAAATAATTAGCAACAGTTTATACAGATTTCTAATGGGGTAGGGGTCGACTATGAACACTTGTATTCACACTATATGGCTCATAAAGTGAAAACAAGTTTCTATTTTAGTGTGCGAATGCCTTCGTGCATGATCTGTGAAATGTTATGTATACCAAGTTTAGTTATTTATTTAGGCCTATTTGTTTATTGCATAACATCAACTCTCAACAGGTACAGAACCCACAAATGACGAATAATACAAACATGTACCACGTTTACATGCAGTTTTGAAATTATTTTCAAAACTTGTGAAACGCGTTTACATGTAGTTTTGAAAGTGTGATTCTGAAAACGTTTTCAATCCCAATATGTTTCCTAAATTTACCTCTAGGCAGCGCCATTTGGCACACCGCTTGCTATACGTGATGTACATGTTGTTGTTGTTGTCAAGTCGACCGTCAACACTCAACAACAACTAGGCCTATAATGCTTAGTTCAGTACATGGACGTCGACGAGCTCCGAGCGCCGGAAGTGGATGATCCGACCAATCATGCTGATGCTTAGTTCAGTACATGGATGATCCGAAGAAGTTGGAACCAGTTGCAAGCGCCGCTTCGCCCTGATTGGTCGGATCATCCACTTCCGGCGCTCGGCGCTCGTCGACGTCCATGTACTGAACTAAGCATAACCTCAATTCACACCGCTAGCTATAATACAACTAGTGAAGAATCAATTTGGGATCCAGTCTCCGTGGCGGTGCGGTGTTTACATGACAGTTTTGAAAACTTTTTTTCAAGTCAACCCAGTTCCAAAACAGGGTTGACTCGACTCGACTCAAACACGTTTACATGGAAGTTTGAAATCTAAAAACGATTTGAAAACGATTTCAAACCTGCATGTAAACGTAGTAATGGTTTAATTAAGCACTGAAGATAAATATAAACAAATGAACAAATGAGTGATATAAACATATAACAAACACAATTACCACGTTTACATGGAGTTTTGAAATTAATTTCAAAACTTGTGATTTGAGTCAAAACGCGTTTACATGTAGGTTTGAAACACTAGTTTTGAAAACGTTTTCAATCAGTCCAGATATTACGTTTCGACATTTCAAATTTCTATCACACTCTTAAAACACGTCAACACTCAACAACAACAACTCTAACCTCAATTCACATCGCTAGCTAATACAACTAGCAAAGAATCAAGTTGGGATCCATTCAAAGTGGTGGTGAGGTGTTTACATGACAGTTTTGAAAACTTTTTTCAAGTCAACCCAGTTCCAAAACAGGGTTGACTCGACTCGACTCAAAACCGTTTACATGGAAGTTTGAAATCTAAAAACGATTTCAAAACGATTTCAAACCTGCATGTAAACGTAGTACATGACGGAAACTGTCAGTCAATAAAAAAGAGTTAAAACTTTACACATGTCGCAGAATTTCCTGTTTTAAATAATAAAACAAAATAAATAAAATAAAAATAAATTTGTATTTATAATTTACAATAATTTATAATAACTCCTAAGTAATGCATTTGTATAGTGACTGAGAGTATACGGCAAAGTGGTGACTGTTTCTTCTTTATGAAGCTGTTGGCCTATTAGGACGATTCAAACATGGAAACGTATTGGTTTTTATTCAAGAATCCAAATAACGTGTTAAAACTTACGAAATAATGAATCTGTGGATTTTGTATGTGTGACTACAGTATGAATAGAGGACATTTACAACAGGACATGACAGGTATAATTTACGAGCAGTCCCTCACTCTGAGCGCGCGGCCGGGTGGTGGGGGAAGACCCTTGGCGCGCATAGCAGTTGCGTGCAAAAACGGCAGTGAATTCATCCTGCAGAGTCAGGTATAAAGTTATAAGTACAGGATTTGTTGTTATGGAATTGTTTTATTACATGCTAGTTTTCATAAGAAGAACAAACTACATAATATCAACCATACACAAATCACATACTTAAATCGACTCTGCATTCCTCCGTGACGTTCTTGTGACAACAACCATCGTTGTTTATATAGCTGAACAGGATACAATTTTAATAGACTTAACAATATTAAGATAATGGATTAATTAGAGCTAGAAAAGAAAAAATGTCAGCCTATTTGTAGGTGACGGACATTTACAGATTCAAGTAAGCACAGATAACTAACGTACTCTAACTTACTCTCTGCTCTACTTCGATCAGACCCGAGCAACCGCGAATAGGCTTCTGAAACGTCAGAGCAACTCCGAGCACTGATGACGGACGAACGCGTTTCCAGTACCGAGAGTAAACAAACTAACTAGGCATATCATAATAATAACTTACGGTATTTGACAACTTTCTTATCAACTGTCCTGTACAGGAAACATCCGTTGACACTTTCTTCCATGTTTACACAGAACACTTCATCGGCAATTTTCGCGCGCGAGTAACTTACTCTAGCTTGATCTGACTTCGAAACGAGAGTAATGCTTGTTTCACTACATGGACGTTGACGAGCGCCGAGCGCCGGAAGTGGATGATCCGACCAATCAGGGCGAAGCGGCGCTTGCAAGCGCCGAAGTTGGTTGGTTCCAACTTCTACTTCCGGCGCTCGGCGCTCGGCGCTCGTCGACGTCCAGGTAGTGAAACAAGCCTTGATCTAAGTTGCTCGGATCACTTTACTCTGGTCGGGCGAACACAACTCGAGTAGGAATGTGACACAAACGAACGCATTTCCGTGATCTAGAGCAGCCAGGTCAAGAAGAGTAGGCCTACCTCGGGCGAACAAACCTAATATTACATAGAGAGACAGAGAGCGAGAGAGAGAGAGAGAGAGAGAGAGAGAGAGAGAGAGAGAGAGAGAGAGAGATTGATTGATTGATTGTCGTCTTTATTGAAGGCGGGATTAAGGCCAGCAAGGCCTTTTCTACCATCCAACCTTTTAGCAATACATTTTGATAAATGCAGACAATACAATAATAGTTATAATACAAGGATTAGTTTAGGAACATCAAAACATCAAAATACACAGTACAAAATACAAAGTCATAATGAAAGAAATTAATTGCAATTAAAAGAAAGAGAGAGAGAGAGAGAGAGATTGATTGATTGATTGATTAAGGTCTTTTATTAAAAGGCGGGATTAAGGCTAGCGAAACCTTATCTTCCATCCAACCCTTTTAAGAAGATACAGTACATGATACAATACAGTAAGGTGATACAATACAATAATAAGGTGATACAATGCAGTAAGTACATTATAGAGAGACATAGTGTGAATATTTAAAAGGAATAAACATAAAAAAGAAATAATTATGATGGTAATAGACGCATGGAGAGAGAGAGAAGGATAGAGAAAGAGAGAGAGAGAGAGAGAGAAAGAGCGAGAGAGAGAGAAAGATAGAGAAAGAGAGAGAGAGAGAGAGAAAGAGAGAGCGAGAGAGAGAGAGAGAGAGGGTGGGGGGGGGGGGGGTTAGGTGTATCTTACGAAGTGACTCATGTCGATATACCAAGACAAAATGAGTTCGACGGAATGCGTCATGCGTAGGTACCTTCTTACTCGCACTGTCTCAGCAAATACCTTACTACTGACAAAGATTATAAAGGGTTGATAATCTTTGCTACTGAGGTACTTGGTCTCAGGTATAGGGGGGGGGGTTTGTCATTGCAATGACGGTTGCCGGAAGTGAAAGGTTTGTCAGTGACGAGTTAGCACGACTGCTGCCATTGGGTTTAAAATATAGGGGGGGGGGGGGGGGGGGGGGGGTTAAAATAAAATACCCAATGCTGCTGCGTCTCTGAAAGGCAAACGATAGTGACGTCGACGCTTCTGATTGGTTGGGTCTAAGAATCTAAAATCCCTGGTCTAATGGCGTTTTCCACTGGGCCGCACTGAGTGCGCCCTGAAAAGTCACAGTCACGTGATGCACGGCACCAGTGTTGCCCTCAGTGCATTTCCCAGTGGAACATATTTATTTTTTCAGTGCAACAAATTGGCGGTAAAAGTGATAAAAATCAAGATGTTTAAACGATATGAAAGGCATTTTAGAGGATAACAAAGCAACTTAACTCAAGTTATTGCAGCTAGAAGGTACAGTCGTTAACTAGGCTACATAAGAAGTACTAGAAATTAAGTTCCATTAAATAGCCTAGGTAAATGGTAAACATAACCTCAAACTTAATAACGCCGTACTGCGTCTATATCAGAATAGTGGTAAACAACATCTTCCAGTTGTGTTTTTATGTTTGGTTTAGATGTTGGCTCGATTTTAGCTTCACTATCTGACGAAAATACTTGGAAGTTCCATTTACGCGTACAATTTTCCCGCGTTTATGGCAGCCATATTTGCACTGAAAATACCGCACTGACCCCCGAAGCCAGTGCGGCTCAGTGCGCACTCGAGTGCACTGCGTCAGTGCAAGTTCGCCAGTGGAATACGCGAAACCCGCACGAGTGCAATTTATCGTTACACTGTAAATTATTTTCATAAAATAACCCCTCTCACGAATGTATTATTTTACAAATTGTGGACAGGTTTTTATGAAATACCCGTATTGAACACGTTTTTTCGAATAAAGTATACACAGGTAACTTCAAAATATAGCAATAATATATGTATATTAAATTCAGAGTTGAGTTAAAAATAGCAGTCCATTGTACTCGTAAAATTACTAGTGTCATTTCATATAAATATGTTAGTGGATTGTAAGATAAACTGTACAACCAACAGGTATTTTAAAGTGAGGGTGGGTCAATATATGCTAACAGCTGAGTTAAAAATACCAGTCCATTGTACTCGTAAAATTACTAGTGTCATTTCATATAAATATGTTAGTGGATTGTAAGATAAACTCTACAACCAACAGGTATTTTAAAGTGAGGGTGGGTCAATATATGCTAACAGCTGAGTTAAAAATACCAGTCCATTGTACTCGTAAAATTGCAAGCGTTATTTTATATAAGTACGTAAGTGCATTGTAAGATAAACTCTACAACGAAAAGGTATTTTAAAGTGAGGGTGGGTCAATATATGCTAACAGCTGAGTTAAAAATACCAGTCCATTGTACTCGTAAAATTACAAGCGTTATTTTATATAAAAACGTAAGTGCATTGTAAGATAAACTCTACAACCAACAGGTATTTTAAAGTGAGGGTGGGTCAATATATGCTTACAGCTGAGTTAAAAGTACCAGTCCATTGTACTCGTAAAATTACAAGCGTTATTTTATATAAGTACGTAAGTGCATTGTAAGATAAACTCTACAACGGATAGGTATTTTAAAGTGAGGGTGGGTCAATATGTGCTAACAGCTGAGTTAAAAATACCAGTCCATTGTACTCGTAAAATTACTAGCGTTATTTTATGTAAGTACGTAAGTGCATTGTAAGATAAACTCTACAACGAAAAGGTATTTTAAAGTAAGGGTGGTTTCATATATGCCAACAGCTGAGCTAAAAATACGGCAATTCTTTCGTTCTAGTCCGCGGTGAGATCGCCTATTTCCGGTATTGGGAAGTACTTCCAGCTCTTACTGTATTATTGACTAGTGCTTATAATGGGCCCACACAAGTAAAAGTGCATTTTAGGGCGATCTAATAGAGGGGTGCTGCATTGTCCCCATGACACCTATTTCGCTGTAGATCAAGGTGTCGCTGTCAATACGATTACATTACAGGATCACATATGATCACATATGATCTTGCTGAAAACTAAATTTGTCACAGACGAATGTTGATTTGTCGTGTGTGATATGTCTATGGTAGGGGCCAGCCGAGTAGCCCTACAACCTGAATGTTAATTGGATTTCGTTCTGGGAATTCCGTGTTCGCCAGCAAGCAATGCACACATGTTAGTCAAAGAGGGAACGCGCGTTTAGATATGTCTTGAAATCTTATGATGACTTGATAAACAGTGGTCTCCTTGCATATTTCACAGGTAATACGGCGGGATTCTGAATCATAAAGAACTTTTTATCAGTTCATTTTTATTGTTCTTGTTCTTTTCAATGGTACAGTAGTTATTTGTGGTACAGTTGAGAGTAGTGTGGTTTTTGTTATGTATTCCTGCTTTTTTATGATTTTTTCATTGTAATTTGTACGCGTAGTTCTATTTGCTAATACAATTAAAGACGTTTCGAGATATTACGCCACATCGTAGATACATAGGCCCTACTTGAACGCTGACTTGTCCTCCTTTGTAAATCGGTTTTGTATTTTCGGTAATCGGTTTGCAACAATAGGCCTATTAGCAACCTTCATTAAATGGTATAGATTCCACTTTCCTGTCGCACAAAACTTTATTGGAGCCCTGCTGGAGAAGATACATTTTCGGATGGGTTTCCGTTTAGATAAAAAAAAAAAAAAAAACTTATACATGTTACATAATATTTATAATATGATAAACAATAATAATATTATACCTAATATTTCAATACAATGAGTAGTGCGCAGTTACTAGTTCTCTTGGTAATGTTCTCTTTTCAGTAATTAAATGTACCGATGAACGGAATATGATATTGGTGCTTAGTTTCAAATCACGTAAGGTAAACGTATAACTACATAATATAGCCAACGGTTTAACCGCGGTCGCTTAGACGGTTCCCATACGAACACCGAAGTTAAGCAACCTCGGGCTAGGTCAGGTTACCGTTGATTAGAGCAGGTTGGAGGGTTCGAAAGCTTGTGTAACAGCTTCCTTCTTCTCGTCAACTGCTCGGCAGTCCAGGTTAGTGGAGGAACCTACATGGCTGTTAAAAGTTACACTGTCCTTTCGGATGGGACGTAAAGCCGGTGGTCCCCTTGGTGCTTTTCGACACGAGTAGGCTACGTGCCGGTACCAGGCTTCCCCTCCTCCCTTCCTCATTATCATTCATCAATCATCACTAATCAGGCTAAAGAGGGTATTGTGCCCTTTACTGGTCTTAAAAATATAATAAAATAAATTAATAAAATACGTAATATGTACATACATAAATGTGCTACAGTAGGCGTACATGAGATAGCACACCGAAAAATTGTTGCAATATAAATGCCCCCTCAATTCTTGATAGTGATAGAATATTTCATAAGTTTGAAGTGTAGGCTAGTAGTGTGTCACAGCTTCGTTTTCAAAACAGTTCTTTAACTATATCTCAAAGGTACTATATATTGCCTACTGCATGCTTGGGACCAAACGGTGGTATATAGTTGGTGCATAGAAAGATACTATAGGAAAACGCTGTGTGTGGCGCGTTGATACGCGAGCGCGTCCATATCTACGAACGATCTGACGAAAAGTTCTCAAAAAAATGAAAACAACAATTAACAACAATTAAAGAATGCGTATTTCGAAAAAATTTCTAATTTCCATAGATATTATACTTCCCGATATTGTTGAATGTCGTGCAAGAATTTTATTTTAGAATTTCGTGCTAAGAATTTTCGTTGTCATGTTTTCAACGCGGTCCGCCACCGTTACTAACACCTTATTGACAGCAGAAGAAATGTACAGGCTGACAGTCACGAAGAGAAAAGAAATGTAATTTTTGCCTTTAACATGTACCAGGTCGCGTTTATTTATACAAAAATTTACTATAATATGGTCGCCTTACATTTTGTCGTTACATGGGTTTCAGACAAATATTTTCGAGTAACTTTTATGTAACTTTGCCAGTTCTTATCAGATCGACATAAAATGAACATATTCGTGATCGGAAAAATCTTTATAAAAATATGGCTATCTCATATTTTGCCGCCATTGTGTTTCATTCATTGCAGTAACTATGGTGTAACTTTCTAACTTTTCGAACGATTTTTCCACAAAACTATACACATTCAATCCACATCTAGGCTTGTGGATGGTCCAAATTTCAAGTTGATTGGACTTTCCGTTCGACCGCTATCGACAGACAAAAAAAACAAAATATATCAGAAAGAGTGCCATTAAATTCTAATGGAAACGCACGCTCCATAAGTTATTCCTGTTGCCACACATATTCAAATAATGTATTTTCAAACAATATGCTGGGGCTCCACTGTTCCAAGGGTTTACTTTCGTTTTGTCCTAATTTACGGTTAGGTACGGGAAACGGTATACCGAAAACATACTGCGGAAGGGCCCCAAGGAGTGTCGGCTTTATAGAGGCAGATCGTCCCCAATATGAGGTAACCAGCGGGAGAGATTTTGGTGTAATAGCAACCAACAACAAGAATTCCAGCACATTTAATGGTCTCTTATTTTCTGCATTGCTTGATAATACTAATGCCAATGAAGGCAATGGCCTAAATTACCTTTAAATATACCAATGTGATATAGCTAACGAAATAACTGTAAGTTAGAGACCCTCGCAAGTCCACCACCCTTTTACGGGACTCGAACTCACGATCCGACCTTATAACCATGGACGACAACAGTTATAAAGTAAACATTGTAATGAGTTCCGATATGAATCCATTTACATTTTTGTCTGACCTTCCAAAACGCAAGAGAAACACCTGAGTAATACAATGGATAAGCGAAGTCGAGTTATATTATGTAGAGTAATTTTCTACTCAAAATAGTTTTTTGACAAGATTACAGTACAACCACGTTTACCACTGTGTTGTTTTACTCACTTATTTGAGAAAACTCATTTTCTGACGGTGTGATTTGTCAAACTGTGACGGTTAAGAAGATACAATTCTATTTAGCGTGAATTTGTTACCATTCATTTCAGGTTAAAATATTTGCCTAGCAAGTATTACCTCAAATTGTAAATATCTGAGCTCCAACGTTGCCACTGTATTAGCAACTCCTCATTTCATTACACCAATGCATTTAATATATTGTTTTTCTTGGAAATAAGTCTCATTCCCTACTTGACGATTAGACAACATTGGAGCCAAAGGTCACGCTGGACAACGAGGGGGGGAGAGTTCGTGGAATGTCGCCTCGTCTACTGCATTCCATCAACCCTGACAAACAGGAAGCTAGGATTCGAAACTTGTATAGAGCTATTTTCGTTGCGTCTTGATAGCACACTTTGTTGGGCGTCTTTGATAGCAAATGGTTTGCGTCGATTACGCATGTAGGGTGACCATATGTATTGCCGGACATGTCCTCTTTTTGACATCCTAATCCGTGCCCGGGTTCTTTAAAGAAAAGGAAATGTCCGGATATGTTTTATTTGTTATGAAATGATGGGCCTATCTAGAGTATCATGTACATGTAGAGTATCAATACATTAAGGAAAATTATATATGTACCAGTTACCAGTTAGCAGTTACCACTAGCATTCATTTGTATTACCTGACATAACTCACATTCATTTAAATACGCCACCTTCCATTCCAATTCTCCCCTCTCCCCTAGTATTATATTGTCAGGGTTTAAAACAACCCCAGGCTCGAAACCCAATGGGGTTCCATAAAACCTATGCGCGGCTACCTTCTTCTGTGCTTTGCGCTTTTATGTGAATTTGACCAGTCAAAGACACCATGCCCAGACAGCCGTGCGGTAAAACGCACGAGGTCTCTGTTCACAGGTGGAGGTGGAGAGGATGCAGTTCGAATCCAG
Source organism: Isoperla grammatica (assembly GCA_945910005.1). Taxonomy (NCBI): domain Eukaryota; kingdom Metazoa; phylum Arthropoda; class Insecta; order Plecoptera; family Perlodidae; genus Isoperla; species Isoperla grammatica. The sequence continues at coordinate 13,834,833 of OX246744.1, forward strand.
CCGGGAGCGCCAAAATTTAATTTGTGTATATGTAACTAATCTTAATCAACTTGTATGTATGTATGTATGTACTATGGTTTGAAAAAGTGTTACTTCAGGATTTGCAAGTTAATAATCGTGTAATCAATTAAATGAAGGAATACGTTTAGTTCTATGACTACCTCCTAGGTTGCGCCACTAACAGCCTGCTGCGAGTTTCGACTTTCAAACGCAGCTTTCCATATTTGTATTGCATCTGCGTACTTCCCATACATGGAACATCCGTGGGTTGGCCTTTGTAAAACAGACATGGATTGTGTATGTGTTCCCGTACATGAAACGTATGAATATGAGAAAGATTCACAATTCATAAATCTACAATTCCTACACACCCCTAAACTTAATAGTACGCACATTGGGTTTAAAAACCCAATGGTACGGATGTCTATTATTAGGCCATATGGTATCTTTATTTTAAGTATTCAATGGACGGTCTTTTTAATGGGTATGCATTTGAAATAAAGGAACAAAATTAATAAATCTACAATACCTACACAACCCTAAACTTAATAGTACGGATGTCTATTTTTAGGCCATATGTTATATTTATTTTAAGTATCCAATGGACTGTCTTTTTAATCGGTATGCATTTGAAATAAAGGAACAAAATTAATAAATCTACAATACCTACACAACCCTTAACTTAATAGTACAGATGTCTATTTTTAGGCCATATGGTATATTTATTTTAAGTATCCAATGGACGGTCTTTTTAATGGGTATGCACTTAAAATAATGTAAGTTAACTTGTAAGATTAAGGTACCTACATATCATTAAAAACAACCTTGTGGACACGCTTATTTAGGACATGGCGTGTTTAATTTAAGTCTCCAATGGAGAGGTAATTAAATGTGAATACCTTTTAAATAAATGTTCCGTATTAATTATTTCATGGTTCCTGCCGATCCATAACAAAACCTAATGGACGTGTATTTTTAAGTAAGGTCTGCCTTTCATCGTAAGTCTTCAATGGAGGGGTAAATTTAACAGTTCATTTACTGGTTGTGCTACTTCCATATCCAGTATACTTTATTTTAAAGGAAAAATTTTTACAGTGTACCAGTGGAACGTGCGACTCGCACTGAGTGCGCACCAGTGCGGCCAGTGGAAAACGCCATAAGATAAACTTTGAAATGATTTAGCAACACAATTTTGTGCAGGGGTGGCTCATGAATTATACCCGTCAACAAGTTCTATGTTGAAACGGTAATTATCTGCAGTTGAAATCCACATAATCAATTTTACGCAAGATATATCAAATAAGTTGAACTATAGAACCGGTTATTGTGTTACTGCAGATATTAACCGTGTCAATATGGGTGACATGTTGGCAGGTATAATAATGAGCCACCGCTGCACTCACCGCGCGGCCGGATGGTGGGGGTAGACCCTTGGCGTGCAAGGGGGTTTAGTGCAAGAACAGGAACCCGATTCTCTTAATCTCTGGTAAATTTCTCACCAGTTTCTGTCGTTACGGAAGGCGAATGGATGGCTGTGATTGGGTCACAGCCTTCTCATAACGACCAAAACCGGTGATCACCTTATCGTTGACCATAGAGAATCAAGGCCCAGGACTGCAAAGTACACTGTATGATGGCATATTATTTCGTGCTGATATATTGTCTTGTCACTATACTTTTGCACTATTTTTATGTTAAAATGCTGAGAGTTATCAACTCAGAGAATGTATGTAATTTTTTTGATTGCTTATAATGTAATACATTGTGTTTGATCATCCTTTATAAATTCATTAACCCAGGTTAAATTTCAACTAACAATGTGTGCCATTTATTATAATCAGGATAAAGAAAGTAATAGACGAACTCAGTATTATATTTATTTTGCCACATCGGTTGTACATTGATAATTAAAACATAAAGCAAGCATGGAAGATACAATCTATGATTCATGAAGTAGACAGGCGATGATTAAAAGCTTAGAAATTTGGATGTGGAGATTAAAATGGTGGCAACCATGTTTGAGGTGACGAGTAGACATCAACAAATGAAACCACTGGCGCTAGAAATTCTCTACTCAAGTATTGGATGCTGGTCAGTCATCGCCCTGATATCTTCTAACCACGCGTGGAAGTAGGGACACTTGTTGCGCCTACTTGTCCTCCAACCACGCGTGGAAGTAGGGACACTTGTGGCGCCTACTAGTCCTCCAACCACGCGTGGAAGTAGGGACACTTGTTGCGCCTACTTGTCCTCCAACCACGCGTGGAAGTAGGGACACTTGTTGCGCCTACTTGTCCTCCAACCACGCGTGGAAGTATAGGGACACTTGTTGCGCCTACTTGTCCTCCAACCACGCGTGGAAGTAGGGACACTTGTTGCGCCTACTTGTCCTCCAGCCACGCGTGTAAGTAGGGACACTTGTTGCGCCTACTTGTCCTCCAACCACGCGTGGAAGTAGGGACACTTTTTGCGCCTACTTGTCCTCCAGCCACGCGTGGAAGTAGGGACACTTGTTGCGCCTACTTGTCCTCCAACCACGCGTGCAAGTAGGGACACTTGTTGCGCCTACTTGTCCTCCAACCACGCGTGTAAGTAGGGACACTTGTGGCGCCTACTTGTCCTCCAAGCACGCGTGGAAGTAGGGACACTTGTTGCGCCTACTTGTCCTCCAACCACGCGTGGAAGTAGGAACACTTGTTGCGCCTACTTGTCCTCCAACCACGCGTGGAAGTAGGGACACTTGTTGCGCCTACTTGTCCTCCAACCACGCGTGGAAGTAGGGACACTTGTTGTGCCTACCTGTCCTCCAACCACGCGTGGAAGTAGGGACACTTGTTGCGCCTACTTGTCCTCCAACCACGCGTGGAAGTAGGGACACTTGTTGCGCCTACTTGTCCTCCAACCACGCGTGGAAGTAGGGACACTTGTTGCGCCTACTTGTTCTCCAACCACGCGTGGAAGTAGGGACACTTGTGGCGCCTACTTGTCCTCCAAGCACGCGTGGAAGTAGGGACACTTGTTGCGCCTACTTGTCCTCCAACCACGCGTGGAAGTAGGGACACTTGTTGCGCCTACTTGTCCTCCAACCACGCGTGGAAGTAGGGACACTTGTTGCGCCTACTTGTCCTCCAACCACGCGTGGAAGTAGGGACACTTGTTGCGCCTACTTGTCCTCCAACCACGCGTGGAAGTAGGGACACTTGTTGCGCCTACTTGTCCTCCAACCACGCGTGTAAGTAGGGACACTTGTTGCGCCTACTTGTCCTCCAACCACGCGTGTAAGTAGGGACACTTGTTGCGCCTACTTGTCCTCCAACCACGCGTGGAAGTAGGGACACTTGTTGCGCCTACTTGTCCTCCAACCACGCGTGGAAGTAGGGACACTTGTTGCGCCTACTTGTCCTCCAACCACGCGTGGAAGTAGGGACACTTGTGGCGCCTACTTGTCCTCCAACCACGCGTGGAAGTAGGGACACTTGTTGCGCCTACTTGTCCTCCAACCACGCGTGGAAGTAGGGACACTTGTTGCGCCTACTTGTCCTCCAACCACGCGTGGAAGTAGGGACACTTGTTGCGCCTACTTGTCCTCGGAACTGTCGTCCGGCCACAAACCATCTGCCTCAAAAGAGGAGAGCATCATAAGAGCGAGAGCCTTGACCATAGGACGGTCCTCCTCTTCGATCTCAGGGTCGTTGTCGATGGCGTCATCGATCTCCTCCATAGTCATGTCGTATTTCGTCAGCAGAGCGGCTACCTCGTCACTGTTGAGGTAGGCGGCGATTGCCTCGCTGTCCTCGCTGCTCAGTTGCCGGGCTGATCTCCCATTCCACTGGTTGGCGACTTCCAGGGGTGCTTCCAGGTCCCGGCTCAAAAACCAGGGCAAAGGCGACCCCCGCTTGGCGTCTTCCAGGGGTGCTTCCAGGTCCCGTCCAAATAAAAAGGGAAAACGAAATCGCTTGGCGACTTCCAGGGGTGCTTCCAGGTCCCGTCCATATAAAATGCCATATGGCACACGCTTGGCGACTTCCAGGGGTGCTTCCAGGTCCCGTCCATATAAAATGCCATAAGGCACACGCTTGGCGACTTCCAGGGGTGCTTCCAGTTGCCGGCTATTTCCCCAGGTCCAAGGAGGTAATCCACGCTTGGCGACTTCCAGGGGTGCTTCCAGTTGCCGGCTATTTCCCCAGGTCCAAGGAGGTAATCTACGCTTGGCGACTTCCAGGCGTGCTTCCAGTTGCCGGCTATTTCCCCAGGTCCAAGGAGGTAATCCACGCTTGGCGACTTCCAGGGGTGCTTCCAGTTGCCGGCTATTTCCCCAGGTCCAAGGAGGTAATCCACGCTTGGCGACTTCCAGGGGTGCTTCCAGTTGCCGGCTATTTCCCCAGGTCCAAGGAGGTAATCTACGCTTGGCGACTTCCAGGCGTGCTTCCAGTTGCCGGCTATTTCCCCAGGTCCAAGGAGGTAATCCACGCTTGGCGACTTCTAGGGGTGCTTCCAGTTGCCGGCTATTTCCCCAGGTCCAAGGAGGTAATCCACGCTTGGCGACTTCTAGGGGTGCTTCCAGTTGCCGGCTATTTCCCCAGGTCCAAGGAGGTAATCCACGCTTGGCGACTTCCAGGGGTGCTTCCAGTTGCCGGCTATTTCCCCAGGTCCAAGGAGGTAATCCACGCTTGGCGACTTCCAGGGGTGCTTCCAGTTGCCGGCTATTTCCCCAGGTCCAAGGAGGTAATCCACGCTTGGCGACTTCCAGGGGTGCTTCCAGTTGCCGGCTATTTCCCCAGGTCCAAGGAGGTAATCCACGCTTGGCGACTTCCAGGGGTGCTTCCAGTTGCCGGCTATTTCCCCAGGTCCAAGGAGGTAATCCACGCTTGGCGACTTCCAGGGGTGCTTCCAGGTCCCGGCTCATTAACCAGGGCGCCCACTGCTTGGGGACCTCTCGGCTTCCTGGCCTGGTTTCCGCTACGCACGACACCACAACACAATAGCAAAATGAAAGGAATTCACAAAATATATGATTTTCAAAACAACGAGACATTGGCCTGAAGGGGGCGGGGGGGGGGGGGGGGTAATGTGTTGAGACATATATGCACATGACATTGTACCAAGATTACTGCGTCTCCAAGATGTTTGATTGTACTAAGTAGGAACAACGAAAGAAGATTCTGTTAAGAAGACTGTTTGTTGACAAACTGTCGGTTAAAAATGCATTAAAACAATTTAAAATGATCAAAAAGTAAAAGAATCCCCATCACCATCATCATCTCCTAGTGAGTTTAATGGCATGCTAATAAATGTTTCTACTTCCAATAATTAATATTTCTGTTAGTAAAATGTTCTTAAAAGAGAAGGTTCTTTACGTAAAAAAACGCAGAAAATGTTAATTTTTTAGAATGTGTATCTCAAGATTGAAACACAAAATCGAAAATCTGAGTAATCATAGCGCTGTGGTTTGGTTAGCCCTACACACTGAATGATAAATGTGTTTAACGTTATTATCAGTATGGCCGGGGTAATGATTTCATTAAATTACTAAGGAAATAAATATCACAATCATACTGATTATAATGTTAGACACATTTATCATTCAGTCTGAAGGGCTTACCAAACCACAGCGCTACTCAGATTTTCGATTTTGTGTTTCAATCTTAAGATATAATTAAAAAATGAGCGTGTTCTGTGGTTTTTGACGTAGAGGTATACTTCGCTCTTAATTAGGTGTGAAAGAGGATGTGCAGCAACATTACATTACAACATCTGAAAAACGGAAATATTTTTTGGAACAAATAAACATTTTCAACATTTTGGTTTGACAATTTCCAGACATACATCGGGAGTTCCGCAGCCGCAGGATGGGTCGAAATACAGCCTAAAGGAATGACCAACGTCATCTTTTAAGTGCAATATAAACATATGAAAGTTGACCGATTGCGTAAATGACGTAGATCAGCGTAACAAAATTTAAAACTTAGAGTGCTGGGCCTGGATTATCAAAGATGCCTAACTCTATGTTGTCCTAACTCCTAAGTTAGGTCAATCCTAGCTAGATAAATCAAGATAAATGATCTCTGCGTATTTCTAGTCATTCACAAAAAAAATTATGATTTTACTATATTGTACCTTTATGACATTGCATAGCGACATATGCGTGATTTACATCACTAAGATTTCCCTAGACTAGGACGTCTTAGCACTTAGGCATTTTTGTGAACCTGGGCCTTGATATTCTTAGTTTGGCATAGTTTGAAGCGTCACCCCCGATTTATATGACTACCGCCCAGCATAACAAATATGACTTATTATAAACAATATAATATGAACAAATGAATAGATATGATTGTCGGGTTGTCCTGGGGGTAAGGGGGGTGGTCACATAGCGATAGAGGGGAGCAGCAGAGGAGCGTCAAACTTTGAAAAACTTAAGTCTAATACAATATACTGACAATAAGCTTGTTAAAAAAAAATTGTTGTAATCTTTGGAACATTGAACAGATCATTTTCAGAATTGATCTAGAACCTTTGCGGAGTTGATAACGGTCTTCTAAATTGTCAATGACAACAATGGACAATAGTGAAAAATGCACCTTTACAAATATTTGTAAAGTAGTTGTTATTGTTGAGCATTATTGAGAGTTGTTGTAATTGATCTATCAAGAACCCTTAGATAGAAGTAAACACGGCTCTCTAGATCAATTCTGAAACTTGTCTATGGGAAGGCGTATGAGACTGCACAAGGTCCGTAAATTCCCTGGCGGGGCCTCCGCCAGGGGATTTACTGACCTTGGAGACTGCAGCGCTGCGAGCGTTCCGGCCAATGATATGTTACACCTATAGTAGGCTAGATCACCAGTCCCCCAACCTTCCACTCAGTAGTGAGCGTAGCAAATTTAATCCATGTTGAATTGGGCAGGGGACAGGCTAATTGTTGGACCTTTCAGTACTGCTAGCGCTGCGAGCAGCAGAAAGTCGCTTTTGAGAGTGTGACTCCCATTCCCGTCTGTAGTAGTTGCCCAATTCAAGATGGCTTCTAATTGACACGCCTGTGGCTGCTAGGTAGCGCATCTAGCCTATCTTTGGTTCTGGCCACTAAGCACTGCCTGCAATGATATTCAACAGCAATAGAAGGCTAGCTAGATGCGCAGCATTTATAGCAGCCACAAGCGTGTCAATTAGAAGCCATCTTGAATTGGGCAAATACTACAGGCGGGAATGGGAGTCTCGAACGCGACTTTCTGCCGCTCGCAGCGCTAGCAGTACTGAAAGGTCCAACTTAGCATGTAAACTGCCCAATTCAAAATGTGCATCAATTTGCCACGCTCGCTACTGAGTGAAAAGTTGGGTGACTGGTGATCTAGCCTAGGCCTACTATAGCTGTTGAATATCATTGACTGCCTGCTAGAAGTCACCGAAAACCCCTTGAAGAGGCAGTTAACTATTTGTTATTGGAGAAATACCCAATGTCAAATAGTTTGGTCATTAAATTGTATATTCTTACTGTTGAATGTTGTAGTGTATAAAGTGTATCCAATATATTCATTCAGTGACTGTAGGCCGGACCGCTTGCAACGCTCTCTAAAGATATCCTAACTTAGAAGTGCATTGTATTTTCATAGATCTTAGAAAATTGAAAACGACAGTAGAATAACTTTATACCCGAAGCAAAAATTACTTGAATATAGAAGTAGAATGCAAAAAGTAAAGTGAGTTAGTGTAGTTGGTAAACTTACCGTCAGAGGGCAGCATGACGCACACGGCGGCCACGATCATCAACAAGGCGCAGAACTTCATGGTGACTTGTTGAGGCTTCTAGAAGGCAGTGAGGTAGCCAAGTAGGGCTCCAGGTTATATAGTAACTAGCCCCGGGGAAAAATGCTACTTTTCGCTGGTCCTATAGCTGTAATCAGGCATAATTTAGGAACCTAGCCCCGGGGAAAAATGCTACTATTTGCAGCGCCCAAATCTGTAATCAGTAGAGGTGTGTGTTTTTCGCGGACCGCGAAATCGCGAAAAGTGTTGATAAAGAAGGGGGGGATAACAAAGTTTATATCAGTTGATAGGCACCTTAAAAACATCAAAATTTCACGGCGAAAATTCACGAAATCCGACAATTTCCAGTAATAACATCGAAATTTAAATTTATTATTACAGTCAAACGTCATTAGAACACAATCGTGGAGACCTAATATTTTTTATTATAATGATGATTTTGTTATGAAGATCAACGATTTATTTTTGCTGAAATTCCGCGTCAAGCAGAGCAAACGAGTAAAATTCTGAGGGATTTTACGTGACGGACAAGAAGATTCTTATGTGTTGAGACTGCCGCCTTTAATTCGACCGTAAAGACACACTAGACAAACACAGGTAATGGTAAATTAATACACTTCGTATTAACTAGTACTAGTTTGTACATACAATTCAAATACATTTCATTACATTAAAATTCCATTTTAATTAAAACATGTTTCTGGTGAAATTTACAGTAGAAAATCTCCCAAAAAGCATAACACCGCCATAACATCGAAATCATTAAATCTATAAACGAAATTTAAGAAAACATAACACCATTTACAAACACCTCTAGTAATCAGGTATATAGGAAACTGCGATATACTAGCGGAAGTTCCATTAATTCGCACATACTTCAAGGTACCGTACTTGAGTGCGGGTGTACTGAAAACCCTTTGCCCATACATGTCCTGGACCGGGGTTAACCATAGGCAGAGGCAGGAGTTTGTGGCGATTCTTTTTTGAAACTTTAGTATTAAGATCATTAAAGAAATGTGAATATTTTGGCAAAAATCGTTTTTATCGCAGAGTTAAATTTTTTTTTTCATTTTTGACTACTCTTGGGTTATGGATAATTAATGCATAGGCTAAGAACAGGAACACTTATGAATAAACTTCCATGTATTAGATGGTGTTACTGTTACGAATACATGCATAAATCAATGATATTGATTTTATGGAGGAAACTTCAAGGGGATTAACACAAATATCAAGAAGTTGAACATTGAATCGCAAATGTTTCATTTTTTATTTTATTCCAGTAATCCAACGTTATTCGTGAATAATTAGTAAAATAGCTCAAATCGTGGCTATACTTCAAAATCGCAGAAATTCGCGAGGACAGAATTGTTATTTAAAGCATCACAAACGCCTAAAACGTCCTCATCTTTCGTTCAAAAACGTTTTTGAAGAAAAAAATTAGCTCATTTGTACCGGTAGAGGGGAAAAATCATAACTCAAATACTAAGACAGATTAAGAACTGAAAATTCCTCTACTCCTAGAGCAAAGTATGTACGTTAACTACAATAAATATTGGCTATCACAAATGTTTATTTTTGGGCAAAGTTATGGTCTGGGCGAAGCGGCGTAAATCTTGCAATATCGAAGGTATTGGTACAATCAAAACTTAGAAAAAAATTATTTTTAACTTTCAGAAGTCATGGTTTCAATTTCAAAGCTTAAATTTTGTATGTTGTTGATATTTTAGAAAACTGCAAACAACGCCTGCACAGCCTTAATAATACCATAAACTCCTGTCTCTACCATAGATGTTTATATATTATATAATATATATAATACATAATGTATATATATATGTAGTAATAGTTTCTCGGCGGTTCTCAGCCTCTGAAACCAACGGATCATCCTGAAGATGGCAAATGCGATTTTGCCGAAACGTCGAGAAAATAACAATGGCCCATTTCTGGGCCAGCAACCAGTCTCTAGAGAGCAAGTAACGTGGATAGCAACCCGAGAACCTATTACTACATCTTCTTCAGTCCGCGAAAACCTACAGAATAACATATATACATAATTATATATATATATATATATATATATACTAATACACTAATATACTATTCATATAGATATACTACTAATATTCCTATACTAACATACTATTCCCAACGTTATTAGTCTCGTACCGACCTCAGAGCATTATTAGATGTTTACATAGCCTAGTTGTATTGGTTTTCCTCCTTTGTAAATCATTTTTTATAAATGAATAGGATAGACATAAAATACATACAATACAAGAACATTAATACATGAATAAATAAATAAGTAAATAAATAAATAAATAAATAAATAAATAAATAAATAAATAAATAAATAAATAAATAAATAAATAAATAAATAAATAAATAAATAAATAAATAAATAAATAAATAAATAAATAAATAAATAAATAAATAAATAAATAAATAAATAAATAAATAAATAAATAAATAAATAAATAAATAAATAAATAAATAAATAAATAAATAAATAAATAAATAAATAAATAAATAAATAAATAAATAACTAAATAAATAAATAAATAAATAAATAAATAAATAAATAAATAAATAAATAAATAAATAAATAAATAAATAAATAAATAAATAAATAAATAAATAAATAAATAAATAAATAAATAAATAAATAAATAAATAAATAAATAAATAAAAAAATAAATAAATAAATAAATAAATAAATAAATAAATAAATAAATAAATAAATAAATAAATAAATAAATAAATAAATAAATAAATAAATAAATAAATAAATAAATAAATAAATAAATAAATAAATAAATAAATAAATAAATAAATAAATAAATAAATAAATAAATAAATAAATAAATAAATAAATAAATAATAAATAAATAAATAAATAAATAAATAAATAAATAAATAAATAAATAAATAAATAAATAAATAAATAAATAAATAAATAAATAAATAAATAAATAAATAAATAAATAAATAAATAAATAAATAAATAAATAAATAAATAAATAAATAAATAAATAAATAAATAAATAAATAAATAAATAAATTAATAAATAAATAAATAAATAAATAAATAAATAAATAAATAAATAAATAAATAAATAAATAAATAAATAAATAAATAAATAAATAAATAAATAAATAAATAAATAAATAAATAAATAAATAAATAAATAAATAAATAAATAAATAAATAAATAAATAAATAAATAAATAAATAAATAAATAAATAAATAAATAAATAAATAAATAAATAAATTATTCAACAAACAAATAAATACATGAATTAATAAATAAAGAAAAAAATAAATGATAAATTAATAATTAATTTTAAAAAAATAAACAAATAAAATAATTAATAAATAAACAAGACTCATAATAAATTGTAGTGAACCCTACTGAAATTCAGTTCTGTAATAGGGAAGTCTCACGCATTTTTTTTATTTGTTTTCTGGTTACCACAAGTTAAAATAAACGGGAACTAATTGGTTTCGGCTCGAACGGTGCATTTACATCGCTTTAACAGCAAGTCAAAGATATTGCTGTCAAAACACGCTCAGAAACGAGCCTGTGCCATCTTGCTCGTGATTTAAAGGTTCTGACGTCATATCTCAGTAAACAATAATTTTATATCATACAAATAGTACTGAAATCCCACTCTTTAGTAGATTATTGCTCTCATAAGACTTTAACTGAACCAACGTTTATTTCTAGTTAGTAAATGATCACTTCTCAACATTAATTAACAACAATATGTTAAATAATTGGTTTATTTTAAACACGTTTTTGTAAATACTGTATCAAAATGTATTTTCTGAAGAAAACAGTGGTATGAAAGGCATTGTTGTAAAATCACTGCATCATGTTTCATAATTCTAACGATCTATTATAATAAGAACGTATGCCCCGCCTCAAGATTAATCTTACAGGGGCATACAAATATTGAAATTGTATTATGTATGTATGTATGACTCACTTGAAAAATAAAACTTAACTAACTAACTAACTAACTAGATATTGTAAAATATCCAACCTAATATCCTTGATATTATTAAGTATACGTCAAGGAGGCAGTTGTTTACATGAGTTATGACGGCAAGAGCCGTTTTTCAATTACGAAACGGGAAGTTCCAAATTTCACACTTGTAATGCTAATAGAATTGGAAATATACGCTTCTCAGATATAAAAATTATACCGTCCGTAATTTTAGATAATGATCTTCCATTTTTAAGTACTTTGAGGAATATTTATTTTTGATGAGACTTCTCTATTGAGTGTGTTGATAATAAATACACAGATTTATGTTTATTATTTGATGAACATTAATTAAGGCAACGATTTAATTGTGCAATCATTAAATCGATATACTTGTCCGGGAAGTTGCCAATCAAGTCGTATCGATAAAGCAGCTAACACAATAACCACTTCCCCGTCGCCTACAGAACGAAAATAATCACAAAGGCTATTGTTAGAACGTCGCCAATTAGCCCCTTATCTCAAACGATAACAACAATAAATTAAAAGAACTTTACGCTTATTCCTGTAAAAATATCAACGACTTCATCCGGTAAAATGCGGCTGTTTCTTTTTTCAAAGAGCAAATGAGAAAAAATGATTATTATATCTTAGACGAGAAAAACCTGCAACCGTTTCCGTTGATAGCTTTTGTAAATGTAATCAATAAAGAAAGGAAAATGTGGCTGATTAGTGATTTCGACTTCCTATATGATTATTCTCATTTTGATAAATAATAAGGAATATTTTCAAACAGCTTATGAAGCCATAACTAATAAAAATAAGATATTTTAGAATAAAAGTTTACTTGCAGAGCAACTGTTTGTCGGGATGTATTAATTCAAGTCAAAAAAACGAAAAGAAACCCAAAAATGTTATCGTGATTTTCGCGCGGGACATTCCCTTCATATTGTCACTCGTTTCATCAAAAATGTGTGTATACACAAAGTTTCAAAATTTGGAGTTTACTTTTGATCCGGTATTAGCCACCTTTGTTCATTGTTGTCCAACTATTCTGGACAATAATTATCTTAAATTACTCTTGTTGTACGATTGTTTTCCAACAGTACGTGCAAAAAAAAACGTACAAAATAATAACTTTGTATCGATATACCAAAAATGTGTGTGAATTAAAAGTAATCACGTATATATGCATTTTTCTGAATACTTTGGTGAAGAACAAAGGTGTTGTCAAGGAACATAGGCTTGCAAAATCCTGATCAGGGCCAGTTTCACCAAACTTTAATCCGGCGATTTTCTATTAATCGAAGATCAAAAATGGCGCCCGCTAGAAGCAACCATGCATTTTGTATGTACTGTTTGTTGGCACCATGGGAACCAGTGAATTTAAAAGTTTGGTGAATTCCGACCTTATGCCGGCATTACACGACTCAATACTTTAGTCAAACTTATTGAATTCAAGAACAAAAGCGAAAGTTTGGTAAAAAAACTGCAACAATATAGCTTTTATTAATTGATGCTTTTTTGTCCTTGAATTCAATAAGTTAAACGAAAGTATTGAACCGTGTAATGTGGGTATAGCCAACTGCTTTTTGTCCAGAAAAGAAACACGTAACCATGAGAAATGCATAATTTATAATATTGTGTATTTATTTATTTTTTGTTTACAGAGTAAAATAATCATAATTTTACAAATTATATTCGAAAAGTAAAAATTGGCACTCACAATAATAGTTTGTAATAAATTATTTCATTATGTGATACCAAGATATTACATCACTTTAATGCAAGTCCGACAATACATGCTGGTTCCTGACGGAGGTTATATAAGACTAGATTGTTTACATGTTCCCGTTAGTTGGATCAACAGCTGTCGTCCGAGTTATCAATACCGATTAGAATATGATTATACATGTTGGTGAGTGAATATAAATGATTTACATAATATATTATCTTGGTCTAACATGTCTACAGGCATATGATGTAATAAATAAGATTTAATGTAAGATGTTCGAGACAGTTGATACATCAGGCGCGTTTATTATTAGGGGGTGTCGTCTTCTGGGGAATCCCTCTGATGACGTCATGCACGGCCGCGCCTATTGGTCAGTAGCTCGTCTTCCGAGGGATCCCCCGATGACGTCACGCACGGCCGCGCCTATTGGTCAGTAGCTCGTCTTCCGGGGGATCCCCCGATGACGTCACGCACGGCCGCGCCTATTGGTCAGTAGCTCGTCTTCCGGGGGATCCCCCGATGACGTCACGCGCGGCCGCGCCTATTGGTCAGTAGCTCGTCTTCCGGGGGATCCCCCGATGACGTCACGCACGACCGCGCCTATTGGTCAGTAGCTCGTCTTCCGGGGGATCCCCCGATGACGTCACGCACGGCCGCGCCTATTGGTCAGTAGCTCGTCTTCCGGGGGATCCCCCGATGACGTCACGCACGGCCGCGCCTATTGGTCAGTAGCTCGTCTTCCGGGGGATCCCCCGATGACGTCACACACGGCCGCGCCTATTGGTCAGTAGCTCGTCTTCCGGGGGATCCCCCGATGACGTCACGCACGACCGCGCCTATTGGTCAGTAGCTCGTCTTCCGGGGGATCCCCCGATGACGTCACGCACGGCCGCGCCTATTGGTCAGTAGCTCGTCTTCCGGGGGATCCCCCGATGACGTCACGCACGGCCGCGCCTATTGGTCAGTAGCTCGTCTTCCGGGGGATCCCCCGATGACGTCACGCACGGCCGCGCCTATTGGTCAGTAGCTCGTCTTCCGGGGGATCCCCCGATGACGTCACGCACGGCCGCGCCTATTGGTCAGTAGCTCGTCTTCCGGGGGATCCCCCGATGACGTCACGCACGGCCGCGCCTATTGGTCAGTAGCTCGTCTTCCGGGGGATCCCCCGATGACGTCATGCACGGCCGCGCCTATTGGTCAGTAGCTCGTCTTCCGGGGGATCCCCCGATGACGTCACACACGGCCGCGCCTATTGGTCAGTAGCTCGTCTTCCGGGGGATCCCCCGATGACGTCACGCACGGCCGCGCCTATTGGTCAGTAGCTCGTCTTCCGGGGGATCCCCCGATGACGTCACGCACGGCCGCGCCTATTGGTCAGTAGCTCGTCTTCCGGGGGATCCCCCGATGACGTCACGCACGGCCGCGCCTATTGGTCAGTAGCTCGTCTTCCGGGGGATCCCCCGATGACGTCACGCACGGCCGCGCCTATTGGTCAGTAGCTCGTCTTCCGGGGGATCCCCCGATGACGTCACACACGGCCGCGCCTATTGGTCAGTAGCTCGTCTTCCTGGGGATCCCCCGATGACGTCACGCACGGCCGCGCCTATTGGTCAGTAGCTCGTCTTCCGGGGGATCCCCCGATGACGTCACGCACGGCCGCGCCTATTGGTCAGTAGCTCGTCTTCCGGGGGATCCCCCGATGACGTCACGCACGGCCGCGCCTATTGGTCAGTAGCTCGTCTTCCGGGGGATCCCCCGATGACGTCACGCGCGGCCGCGCCTATTGGTCAGTAGCTCGTCTTCCGGGGGATCCCCCGATGACGTCACGCACGGCCACGCCTATTGGTCAGTAGCTCGTCTTCCGGGGGATCCCCCGATGACGTCACGCACGGCCGCGCCTATTGGTCAGTAGCTCGTCTTCCGGGGGATCCCCCGATGACGTCACGCACGGCCGCGCCTATTGGTCAGTAGCTCGTCTTCCGGGGGATCCCCCGATGACGTCACGCACGACCGCGCCTATTGGTCAGTAGCTCGTCTTCCGGGGGATCCCCCGATGACGTCACGCGCCTATTGGTCAGAAGCTCGTCTTCCGGGGGATCCCCCGATGACGTCACGCGCCTATTGGTCAGAAGCTCGTCTTCCGGGGGATCCCCCGATGACGTCACGCACGTCACGCGCCTATTGGTCAGAAGCTCGTCTTCCGGGGGATCCCCCGATGACGTCACACACGGCCGCGCCTATTGGTCAGTAGCTCGTCTTCCGGGGGATCCCCCGATGACGTCACGCACGGCCGCGCCTATTGGTCAGTAGCTCGTCTTCCGGGGGATCCCCCGATGACGTCACGCACGGCCGCGCCTATTGGTCAGTAGCTCGTCTTCCGGGGGATCCCCCGATGACGTCACACACGGCCGCGCCTATTGGTCAGTAGCTCGTCTTCCGGGGGATCCCCCGATGACGTCACACACGGCCGCGCCTATTGGTCAGTAGCTCGTCTTCCGGGGGATCCCCCGATGACGTCACGCACGGCCGCGCCTATTGGTCAGTAGCTCGTCTTCCGGGGGATCCCCCGATGACGTCACACACGGCCGCGCCTATTGGTCAGTAGCTCGTCTTCCGGGGGATCCCCCGATGACGTCACGCACGGCCGCGCCTATTGGTCAGTAGCTCGTCTTCCGGGGGATCCCCCGATGACGTCACGCACGCCGCGCCTATTGGTCAGTAGCTCGTCTTCCGGGGGATCCCCCGATGACGTCACGCACGCCGCGCCTATTGGTCAGTAGCTCGTCTTCCGGGGGATCCCCCGATGACGTCACGCACGGCCGCGCCTATTGGTCAGTAGCTCGTCTTCCGGGGGATCCCCCTATGACGTCACGCACGGCCGCGCCTATTGGTCAGTAGCTCGTCTTCCGGGGGATCCCCCGATGACGTCACGCACGGCCGCGCCTATTGGTCAGTAGCTCGTCTTCCGGGGGATCCCCCGATGACGTCACGCACGGCCGCGCCTATTGGTCAGTAGCTCGTCTACCGGGGGATCCCCCGATGACGTCACGCACGGCCGCGCCTATTGGTCAGTAGCTCGTCTTCCGGGGGATCCCCCGATGACGTCACGCACGGCCGCGCCTATTGGTCAGTAGCTCGTCTTCCGGGGGATCCCCCGATGACGTCACGCGCCTATTGGTCAGTAGCTCGTCTTCCGGGGGATCCCCCGATGACGTCACCTCACGCGCCTATTGGTTAACACCGTCTATCTTCATCTGCGGGATGACGTCATGTGCGGGTAGACTGCGCCTGCGTCGACTGTCCTCGTCGTCTCCCCCGCACAACCCCCGTCGACAACCACCCCCACAGTTACAGCCGAACCAGTTACACTTGGCCCTGCCGCAGTACGGCGTCCCGCTCCTGCAGTCATCGCAGAGGGTGTGACGGTTGAGGCGGTGCGTAGGGCAGCACACGGTCTCGCCTGTGAGACAGAGGAACGTGGTTAGAGGCAGCATAGAGGGTTACACTGCCGCAGTACGGCGTCCCACTCCTGCAGAGGGTGTGACGGTTGAGGCGGTGCGTAGGGCAGCACACGCCCTCGCCTGTGAGACAGAGGAACGTGGTTAGAGGCAGCATAGAGGGTTACACTGCCGCAGTACGGCGCCCCACTCCTGCAGAGGGTGTGACGGTTGAGGCGGTGCGTAGGGCAGCACACGGCCTCGCCTGTGAGACAGAGGAACGTGGTTAGAGGCGGCATAGAGGGTTACACTGCCGCAGTACGGCGTCCCACTCCTGCAGAGGGTGTGACGGTTGAGGCGGTGCGTAGGGCAACACACGGCCTCGCCTGTGAGACAGAGGAACGTGGTTAGAGGCAGTATAGAGGGTTACACTGCCGCAGTACGGCGTCCCACTCCTGCAGAGGGTGTGACGGTTGAGGCGGTGCGTAGGGCAGCACACGGCCTCGCCTGTGAGACAGAGGAACGTGGTTAGAGGCAGCATAGAGGGTTACACTGCCGCAGTACGGCGTCCCACTCCTGCAGAGGGTGTGACGGTTGAGGCGGTGCGTAGGGCAACACACGGCCTCGCCTGTGAGACAGAGGAACGTGGTTAGAGGCAGCATAGAGGGTTACACTGCCGCAGTACGGCGTCCCACTCCTGCAGAGGGTGTGACGGTTGAGGCGGTGCGTAGGGCAACACACCGCCTCGCCTGTGAGACAGAGGAACGTGGTTAGAGGCTGCATAGAGGGTTACACTGCCGCAGTACGGCGTCCCACTCCTGCAGAGGGTGGTACGGTTGAGGCGGTGCGTAGGGCAGCACACGGCCTCGCCTGTGAGACAGAGGAACGTGGTTAGAGGCAGCATAGAGGGTTACACTGCCGCAGTACGGCGTCCCACTCCTACAGAGGGTGTGACGGTTGAGGCGGTGCGTAGGGCAGCACACGGCCTCGCCTGTAACACAGAGGAACGTGGTTAGAGGCGGCATAGAGGGTTACACTGCCGAAGTACGGCGTCCCCTTGCAGAGGGTGTGACGGTTGAGGCGGTGCGTAGGGCAACACACGGCCTCGCCTGTGAGACAGAGGAACGTGGTTAGAGGCAGCATAGAGGGTTACACTGCCGCAGTACGGCGTCCCCCTGCAGAGGGTGTGACGGTTGAGGCGGTGCGTAGGGCAACACACGGCCTCGCCTGTGAGACAGAGGAACGTGGTTAGAGGCAGCATAAAGGGTTACACTGCCGCAGTACGGCGTCCCACTCCTGCAGAGGGTGTGACGGTTGAGGCGGTGCGTAGGGCAGCACACGGCCTCGCCTGTGAGACAGAGGAACGTGGTTAGAGGCAGCATAGAGGGTTACACTGCCGCGGTACGGCGTCCCACTCCTGGCAGAGGGTGTGACGGTTGAGGCGGTGCGTAGGGCAGCACACGGCCTCGCCTGTGAGACAGAGGAACGTGGTTAGAGGCAGCATAGAGGGTTACACTGCCGCAGTACGGCGCTCCACTCCTGCAGAGGGTGTGACGGTTGAGGCGGTGCGTAGGGCAGCACACGGCCTCGCCTGTGAGACAGAATAACGTGGTTAGAGGCAGCATAGAGGGTTACACTGCCGCAGTACGGCGTCCCACTCCTGCAGAGGGTGTGACGGTTGAGGCGGTGCGTAGGGCAGCACACGGCCTCGCCTGTGAGACAGAGGAACGTGGTTAGAGGACGCAGCCGTGAAACAGAGGAACGTGATTAGAGGCAACATAGAAGGAGACCGTATGACAGTAGCGCTGTGAATAAGGACAATTTGCCAGGCTAGATTGTGACTTCACTTAGAAGGTAGGACAACTTGCCAGGCGGGTAGGATAATTTTCCAGGCTAGATTGTAACGTTACCTAGAGGCTAGGAAACTTGCCAGGCGGGTAGGACAATTTGCAAGGCTAGATTGTGACGTCACTTAGAGGCTAGGACAACTTGCCAGGCGGGTAGGACAATTTGCCTGGCTAGATTGTGACGTCAACTAGAGGCTAGGGAACTTGCCAGGCGGGTAGGACAATTTGCCAGGCTAGATCGTGACGTCACTTAGAGGCTAGGAAACTTGCCAGGCGGGTAGGACAATTTGCCAGGCTAAATTATTACTTCATTAAGAAGGTAGGACAACTTGCCAGGCGGGTACGACAGTTTGCCAGGCTAAATTATTACTTCATTTAGGAGGTAGGACAACTTGCCAGGCTAGATTGTGACGTCACCTAGAGGCTAGGAAACTTGCCAGACGGGTAGGACAATTTGCCAGGCTAGATTGTGACTTGATTTAGAGGCTAGGAAACTTGCCAGGCGGGTAGGACAATTTGCCAGGCTAGATTGTGACTTCACTTAGAGGCTAGGAAACTGGCCCGGCGGGTAGCACAATTTGCCAGGCTAGAGTGTGACTTCACTTAGAGGCTAGGAAACTTGCCAGGCGGGTAGCACAATTTGCCAGGCTAGATTGTGACTTCACTTAGAGGCTAGGAAACTTGCCAGGTGGGTAGGACAATTTGCCAGGCTGCTTTTGACATTGATGGATATCTTTACTTCAGAAAGCGTATGAATATGACGTCTAATTTTGCACGCCGCCTGGTAAATTGGCCAAGGGTACAGACCTCAAGCCTGGCAAATTGTCCACCTGGCAAATCGTCCGTGATTCGGCAAATAAATGGTTCCCTGACCCTAGGTGGCTCGTTGGTCCAGTGGTTAGCATCCCTGCTTCCAATGCAGAAGGTCCCGGATTCAAATCCCGCTTCAAGCAAATAGTTTTTCAACTTCTAATATAGATTCAATTCTCCCTTCTTGGCTTAGGAGTAAGTAAACAGTGACTTTGGAGCCGTCATAGCAACGAAGCACCCATTAAATTCAAAGTTTTTCTACTTGTTGATTCTGGCATTTGTCCGTAGGTGTTCGCACTGTCCAATCACTGATTCAAATGTTTCATGTTTGAAATATAGATCTTTGATTGGTTATCGCTCACTCGTCGATGATGTTTGGGGCCAACAGGAGTCCCCCACTGCAAATCAGTTTTCTTACTGAGTGGGTAGACTCTATGAATACTAATTTATTAAATAAATTAAATAAATTCACATTTAGAGTCTACCCACTCAGTAACGAAACTGATTTGCAGTGGGGGAATTTCATTTAAAGCGACTAAACCAACCCTGTAGGCTTCGAACACCATCGACGAGTGAGCGATAACCAATCAAAGATTAATATTTCAAATATGAAACACATGAATCAGTGATTGCACAGTGCGAACACCTGCGGACAAATGTCAGAATCAACAAGACCTTCTGCATTGGAAGCAGGGATGCTAACCACTGGACCAACGAGCCACCACTTGCATTTTTTTTTAGGTGAGCACAGATAACTTTCGGTTTCAGAGTTTCTATCAGGATTGCCGGTGAAGGGTATCGAAGCGGCGACCTGTGCTACCTGTGTGTGGTCCCCTTCTTCAGGTAGGGTACCCCCCATGTCACGTGACCGCGCCCGTATTGCAGCATCACGTGATGAGTCAACAGTTCAACGTGACTGCCATGAGAATTATTACAGAACAACCGTGTTCAGCTGGATGGAATGTGGGTGGGCGGGTGAGCACGCTTACACGCACACGCACACGCACACGCACACGCACACGCACACGCACACGCACACGCACACGCACACGCACACGCACACTCACACGCACACGCACACGCACACACACACGCACACGCACACGCACACGCACACGCACACACACACGCACACGCACACGCACACGCACACGCACACGCACACGCACACGCACACGCACACGCACACGCACACGCACACACGGCATACGTGGTTATAGAGACCCACCGCATTTATTTTAAAAATATATGTATTTAAAAAAAAGGGTAAAAATAAATATTAAAAATTAAATAAAAATAAATATTAAAAAATAAAGTAAAACAAATATTAAACAATAAATTAAAAATAAATATTAAAAAATAATGTTAAAATAAATATACCTATTAATTTTTTTATTTTGTAAATTTTCTTCGTTTTCTATTTACTGATTTACGCTCTTATTTATTTATGTCCTGTTCAGTTATGAAGGTGATTTACAAATGGAGACAATAATTGAATATTTCCTAACAAATTAAACCTCATTACTTTTTTTTTTTTAAATGTACAGGATTGGAAAAGAAATACTTGGAGAAAAATCCGTTCAACCCTAAAAATAGAAAATAATCAAATAATATTTACATGTTTCAAGACATGATATATGGAATATAAGGAATTCGTTTATTTCTGGAAACGCCCAAACGTAGAATCATCGCCAACACCCAAATGCGTATATAATGGTGACTAATTAATAACACTGAAATTGAAAAATTAATAACAAAATCCAACATTTTCATTAGATAAGTTGAAAGAAGAATTGACTGTGAGGGCGAGAGGTTGAGGAGGGAGGGGAGGGGGGGGGGGGGGGACAATAGAAACGGTCTCGCCCTGCAAACCTCGCCAAGCTATAATAAACCTTGACATCAATATTATTGTTTCTCCGTTCAAGTCAAGTCTCCCAAAGTGAATCCACTCGCAATCCGCAGTAGGCTACCATTTTCACAAACCGCGAGAGTACAGTTTCCATAAAACGCGAGAGTACTTGTACACTGTGCTAATTGATGCTGTACTTGCTTGGCCTTGGTCTGAATACACCTCGGATTTGTAATACGCGGCGCAGGAGGGGGGGGGGGGGGGGAGTATGGGTGGGGGGGGGGGGGGCTATCGCGGCGATTTAGACTTATTGTGGTATCAAACTCGCTACTGAAAATCAGTTCTTGTAACTGAGTGGGTAGACGTAATTTATGTATTTATTTAATTTAAATTGATTGATGGAATTTTACTTTATTAAAACTAGTTAGGTAAACACTATGGGATATTTCTTGAATATAACCAGCGTTATCATCATATATATATCATATATGATAATAATGATATCATATACATGATTATATATGATATGATATATGATGATATGATGATTTTGTATAATAATGATTGTATATATATACAATCATTATTTAATACAGAATAAACGAGTTAAGGAAAACATAATAAATATTACAACACTTTATAATAAAATGTAAGTTAAGTTCTGTGAGATAAAGAGATGTTAAAAAAATGATTATAAGAATAGGATAGGACATAATATTATAAATATCGGCCCACCCCCTCCGATAGAAAAAAGCGAAAGAATGTTAGGTTTATCTTGTTCAAATCTTTAATTAAAATTACAATATTATTTTTTAAAATTTTGGAACTATTCGATTATTAAGATGTAGGTAAATTCTAAAACAATGTTCAAAGATGTTTCAATAGTCTTATTGTAATTGTCTAATTTTTTCAAAGACAATAAATATGACATTATTTTTTTAAAACACAACAAGCAGTTTTTCAACACAATTGGAACTGAGATTATAATTAGGTTTACTATCTATCATTTGATGATGTAATATCTATATCTACTATCTAGCCAGTATTATGGCCCAAAATTTTGATACTGATAATCATTAAAAAATCTAACGACAAACCGCTTTTGAAGCTGTGTGTCGAACACGTTTGATGGAATTACTAACTAAGCTGTGCAATGCGATGTATGACACAACACCAAGCACGACAGCAAGTAGTCCTACCTTCAGTCGGCAGCTGCAGCCACAAGACAGCAATGAAACAGATGACAATCACTTTCATCTTGACGGTGTCCAAACAACTCGGAGAACCAGTCAGGTCGCGCGCTAATATCTCTCTACTCTCTTGTTGTTATTCGCACTAACCCAAAACAATGAACGTCCTTCGTTCAGTTGGTCCACATCCGGTTCGTGAATATTCATCGGGAGACTTCGATAAACAATCTCGCCGCTACATTTCCCGGACGACGTCGGAGGGCGGGGCTATCGATGCCATCGGACACTGGCGCTATCTGTTGGTATCTTGTAAACTAACTAACTGAATAAATAAAAAAATAAAATAAATAAATAATTCAAATTTAGAGTGTACCCACTCAGTAACTAAACTGATTTTCAGTGGGGGTAATTTAAGAGCGTTAGGCAGTAGGAGTTTTACAAATGTATTGGCCGTCAACCAATTACTCTTAAACTAATAGTAGGATTATTATAAATATTTACCTACTTGTAGAGGGATGTCATATCTATGCATGGTATTAATTACATTTGTCACCAACCTATTCAAAAATAATATACCCATTTTTAAACAGATTCTCCGTATTATTTCGCCGAACATTTTCGACAAATGTAATTTATTTGCATAATTCAAACGTGAGTATATTATTTTTTAGCAGGCTTGTCACAAATGTACTTAATACCATGCGTAGATATGACACCCCTCTGCAAGTAGGTAAATTTTCATAATAAACCCACTATTTGTATAAAAGCAATTAGTTGACTAAAAACGTCAAAACTACTCCAACCCTGCAGGCTCCGAACACCATCGACGAGTGAGCGATAACCAATCAAAGATCGATATGGCAAATAAGAAATATATCAATCAGTGATTGGACAGTGCGAGCACCTGCGGACAAATGTCAGAATCAACAAGGACGATTCAGAACAACTTTGAATTTATTGAGTACTTCGGCTCCAATGCACCGTTTACTTATTCCTAAAACAACATTACAAGTAAAAAAACTTCTACCTGTAGCAGGATTTGAACCCGGGACCTTCTGCATTGGAAGCAGGGATGCTAACCACTGGACCAATGAGCATTGTTCGCGTTCTTTGTTTCGTTAATGAGTATGTACAGGTCGGTTTTCAAATTTACGGGTTAACAGGGAAGGATACCTCTACGTCAAAAACTGCACAAAATTTTAATTTATAAATTATATCACAAGAATGGGCTTCGAAATCAAAAATCTGAATCAACAGTGTACTTTGGTTTAGTAAGCTCTACAACTACATACTGAATGCTCTAAGTTGAGTCTTACATTGTAATCATTATGTTTTTTTTTATATAAAATTAATTTTATCACTAATTATCGAATTAATAATGAAAATAACTACGCAAATGGTTATAACATTTTATTCAGTCGTTAGGGCTTACCAAAACACAGTGCGCTGTTGATTTAGATTTTCGATTTCTTGTTGCAATCTTTAGATATAATTAAATAATGAAAATTGTCTGCGGTTTTTGACGTAGAGACTACCCTTCGCTATTAACAAAATCAAATCAAGTCTAAAGCAATATGGCGTTCTTTTACACACTTATCAACGTTAGCTCTTAAACCTAACATTCTTAGCCCAGCCTAATGAGAGGGACGTTTTATACATCCGGTCAATGGTAGCGATCTTAAGTAAATAAATAATTAAATTAAATTCACATTTAGAGTCGACCCACTCAGTAACTAAACTGATTTGCAGTGGGGGACACTAATTTAAATTGACTAAACCAACCCTGTAGGCTTCGAACACCATGGACGAATGAGCGATAACCAATCAACGATCTATATTTCAAATACGAAACATATGAATCAGTGATTGCATGGACAGTGCGAACACCTGCGGACAAATGCCAGAATCAACAAGGCCAATTCAGGACAACTTTGACTTTAATGAGTGCCTCGTTGCTAGGACGGCTCCAAAGTCACCGTTTACTTATTCCTAAGACAAGAAGTAATGGAACTGAATCCATATTAGAAGTAAAATCTTCTGTGTGTGAACCGACCTTTTAGTTAAATGTTATTATTGTTCCGTGTATCATAAGGTGGGCGTAGACTGCTTTTCTCATCCAACTTGAACATTCCATTTGATGATAGATTATTAAATAATTGGAATTAGAATGAATAAATATGAAGAAAAAATAGCAATTGTTAAATAATTAAAACCCCCAGAATGAACATTTCTCTACATATAAGAAATTATTTTGATTCTTGAATAATTGATTCTGTGGATCAAGACCATTTTTAAAATTGAGCTAAGAGCCCACCAAATCTCCAATGACAACAATGCACAACAATAAAAACTAGTTTTCGAATGTTATGTTTAAGTTCATTTTCATTGTTGTGCATTGTTGTCATTGAAGATTTGGAAGATCTTGATTAATTCTATCTAAGGGTCCTAGTTCAATTTTGAAAATGGTCTATTACCGTTTCAATAGGTGACATATGTGACCGTATGGTGGGGGTAGACCCTTGGCGTGCAAGGGGGTTTAGTGCAAGAACCACACGCAACGTTTTCTAATATTCTATTTTGGTATTAAGTGATACTTTAAGTATTTCAGTTCCTGCATGTGGGCATTAAAATAACCGTATCAGCTAAGAAGTACTTTTGTCGTGGGTGCCGTACTTCAATGAATATAAAAAAAATGGATCTCGCAGTCATGTATATGGTTTAAAGTAATGGGTCGTTGGGCAAGGCACTCACAAAAAGATTGATTGATTGATTAATGGGGCTTAACGTCTCATATTTGTGCAACAATGGCTAATCGAGACGATGAGAGATTTTAATTATTATTTTGATTATTTTTTTATGATAATAATAGTAATTATAATAAAAATAATAATAAATATAGAAATTATAATAATAATAATAGAAATAATAATAATAATAATAATAATAATAATAATAATAATAATAATAACAATAATAATAATAATAATAATAATAATAATAATAATAATAATAATAATTATAATCATAATCATCATCATCATCATCATCATCAAGTAGGTGGCACGACAAAGTGAGGAAGGATGTGGAAATGCGAGGAGGGGACTGGAATGTAGTTGAGGAGGAAGAGTGGTGGCAGGATAGAAGAAGATGGAGAGGCTTATCTTCAATTCCGACCCAACGCAGAGTTGGACGAGGCAACAGATGAATAATAATAATAATAATAATAATAATAATAATAATAATAATAATAATAATAATAATAATAATAATAATAATAATAATGATAATAATAATAATAATAATAATAATAAAACTAACAATAATAATAAAAATAATAATAATAATAATAATAATAATAATAATAATAATAATAATAATAATAATAATAATAATAATAATAATAATAATAATAATAATAATAATAATAATAATAATAATAATAATAATAATGATAATAATAATAATAATAATAATAATAATAATAATTTTGATTTGTAAAGTTTTGTAAACATAACAATAATTATTATTAATACTATCATTTTTATTATTATCATATATAAATATATATATTGATTATTGGCTTCCTTCTCCTGCTTGCTATTCAAAACCACAGCTTGTGAAACGCCAGCAATAATACTGCGACGAATGCGAGATAACATACATAAATCAAATTAATCGCAATAAAACCAGAGCGCGATTAACAAATGCCGATGTCGGTGTTAATTATTTCCTGCATCAAACCGACGTTTTGGTCAAGTGATTAGATACCACACGTTTTATTGAACGCGTATCACAACCAATTAAAACATTATCAATGGCGGTCGGTGGTGCGTAAATGTAGATACATTAGAAAGTAAATAGATTAGAGGGTGTTACCCAATAGCACAAGACTTAATTGAGGAGGTTGTGACATCACAGGCGGAGAAACAACGTGTTGCTAGGCAACTGCATTGTTGTATCTTTCTTTGATTGGTGCATATTCAATGTTTGTCCGAAACAAAACACGGCAACACGGCTATTTTTGGAATAGAGAACACACGTATGACAATTTTAATCGATTTTTAAATACCTTGTCTCTCATTTAATAATTTTGTGTCTTTGAATTTTGAAAAACGGATCAGTCTGCCTCAAAATAATTGGTTTAGTAACGATAAATAAAAGGGCGCGAAAAACGAGCCGCTGCCATGTAGAGTGGATTTGACGTCATGGTTTTGTACTGTGTACGCTCACCGCCTCAGCGATTGGTCTGTAACGCCACATCTACAGAATCATTGCGTCACAGCCACCTGTACGCGTTTCAGATCCCCGAATTTAAACTTCAATAAATGCGACCACATTAAACCTATTTAAAAATTTATTTTTTACTTGGGACTTGCATAAATATACTTTTTGTATCTGATACTATTAAATTAAGTGTTTGGTTTATCAAAAAAATCGTACGCGTGTTGCCTATTGAGTCTTGTGCTATTCCTTCTAGAACTGGGATTTTAATTAATATACCTTTATTAGCATTGATCTAGGACCCTTAGATGGAGCTTAACACGGCCCTCTAGATCTTCAATGACAACAATGCACGACAGTGAAAAAGCTATCAAGGACACTAGAAAGAGCAAATAACGGCTTTCTAGACCAATTATGAAAATTATTTCTCTTCGACGCGAAGGTACGTTTCAAACTGATCCAGACTTCTCGTCAAAAATGGGTACTGATCACTTGGATTAAAAATAAAGTTAAAAATTATGATTGAACATTCACACAGCATTCTACATTTGTTGTTATTTATCATCATCATATTTTATAAGTAAGTAATCTTTGGTAATATCCTATAACTTAATCTGAATACTCCACGGTCTTCTTGATGCTTTATACAATTCCAATTACACCGCCTTCTTACTATTTCCATTCCTATAACTACAATACTAATCTAAACTACTAATAGGCACCGTGTTTGGCCACTGAGCGCGCTAGTGAGATCGATTGAAGCGCTCATGTGTCAGACTGGCGCACCTCGGCTATGAAAACATTGCACCGTCGCAATGGAAAACCACGCGGGAGGTACGAAGTGTATCGTCATTAAATACGGATTTAATAAAATAAATCTAGGCTACGAGGCAAAGCAATCTTTTATTGATTGGCAAGGATTCTTTAAATTTGACCATGTTTTTGATTTAACGGAAACTCGAGATGGTGTGGTTAATTTTATAACGTCGAAAGTGGTCAGGCAGACGTCAGTGAGCTTGACGCCCTATGATGTTAAAATTGAAGTAAGTATTGTATATTTTATTCTATGTGTTGTGGTTTATACCTAGTAGGACTCTTTTAAGTACGCAATTGAAAGTTAGGTATACTGAAAGAAAAATCATTGTTGCATTCTGTGGACAGACCGGGCCCAGCATAGGCCTAGCGTTGCTAGCATATGGGTAGGCCTAGGCTAGGCTCGTAAACTTGTAAAAGTGAGCGCCTATCGATGTATTTTGGTACCGATTTGTGCAGCCAACAATACAACAACCCTTGTTGCCACTTCTTGCTGCCCCTTCAGCCATAACTAATAATGTATCATACAATTACGCAACAATTATTGGAAGAAACAATCTCAATTACATGTAAACGCCATTTATTGACAGCTGGTAGGCCGAGGCGTGATCTTGTTTTGTTTCTTTCCACCCCGAGCTGCAAAGTTCTGCCACTGCACGCGCTGTATGTACTAACGCACGGTGCCTATAACTAATATAGTGTAAGCAGGCACACCGTGACAATCTCGAAATAAAATTATCTTCATCTAGCAAAGGACTCCATCAAAAATTTAAAAATATTGGCTTGGTCGTTGCTATGGATGACAATATAATAAGTTATTACAATAATGAACTTTGTTACCAGTGCTAGGCGGGCTTGCGCCTAGGCGCTTTTTCACAGTACTGTTGTTTAAATTTTAAGAATCCTTGTAGTATTCAGTATTCACAATATTTATAATTGAGAAAAAATACTAGGAAAACGCTCTATTTGACGCGTTGATAAGCGAGCGCGTCCATATCTACGAACGTTCTGGCGAAAAGATCTCAAAGCTAATAAAAACAACAGTAAACAACAATTCAAGAATGCACATTATAAAAATTTTTCTAATTTCCATAGCTATTATACTTCCAGATATTGTTGAATGCAGTGCAATGTGCGTTGCTAAGAATTTTTGTCGTCATGTTTTCAACACGATCCGCCACCGTTACTAACAGTTATTGACATCAATAGAAATGTAATTTCTGCCTCTAACACATATCAGATTGCGTTTACATTAGTATATTCGTGACCGGACAAAAATGTACTATAAGATAGCCACCTCACATTTTGCCGTTACTGTGTTTTAGAAAAATATTTTCAAGTAACTTTTGTGTAACTTTGCCAATATTTATCAGATCGCCATTAAATGAACATAGTCGTAACCGGAAAAATCTGCAAAAAAATATGGCTATCTCACATTTTGCCGCCATTTTGTTTCATAAAAATATTTTGCAGTAACTATGGCGTAGCCTTGTAACTTTTCGAACGATTTTGCCTCAAAACTATACACCTTCAATCCACATCGAGGCTTGTGGATGGTTCAAATTTGAAGTTGATCGGACTTTCCGTTCGACCGCTATCGACAGACATAAAAACAAAAAAAACAAAAAAAGTAAAACAGAACGAAGTGCCATAAGTCTCGTGGAGACGCTCGCTTCGCTCGCTTAACAACGTCTTCATGTATTCAGGTTTAATTTCTGTAAAATATTTTTCCGGCCACTTAAAACAATCGCAATCCCCCCCCCCCCTCCCCTCACCCGTGCACCCGTAAATTTGACCGCCTAGGCACTTAATATTCTAGGAATACACCACCGGTTGACAGAATTGCTCATATTCCATAGCTTATAATCTTTGTAGCGCCAGAAAGACTGGCAACAAGCAGTGAAAATTAAATACAAATTTTTTTATAAACCAAATTTATTTACATATATTTTAAGTCTTAACCGTATATTTAATGTATGGTAAACTAAGTTATTTCCGTTAAGCTGCCACACGACACGAAGCGATAAGCTATCGCCAGCCCAGATTGCGTCTAGTGTCACCAGTGTTGATGTCATGAATGTCCAACACGTTTTGTATTTATAAATATCTGAGCGGAAATGCTAAGAATTCGTTGCCAATTCATCGTGATTTACATTATAGGGCAAATAGCACGCGCACTGGGTGGTAAAGTCGTCGTTCAACAACCTCGGTAATGCTTTCGTCATCAATTAATGACGTGTTTACGGTCTCAGCCAACGCGAGCAGGTATTTGAATTAGCCACGGCCGCTGGTTGGTTGCCGCTCATCCACCTGTGACGGAAGCATTACCGAAGTTGTTGTACGACGACTATAGACGAATATATATATATATATATATATATCTACACTACGTTTATACCACGGGCCTCAATACGTATTTAACGAAAACGGTTCGACTTCAAACCGGCTTCAAATGCTTGATAAACACCACCAATTCGCATTGAGGTCAATTCTCTACCGAAATCAGATTGAGTTGAGTAATGCGGTCCGACTTGCCTTGATATACGGTTGAAAACCAGGATTTATTTTTTGGATTGTAGACACCAAATACTGGCCCACAACGAGCTATCATCTACAGAAGACTATTTTATTTCATAACTAGACCTATTATCTGTTCCGAAAAAGCATGTTAATAACTTAATGCAGAAGGTCCCGGGTTCAAATCCCGCTTCAGGCAGAAGTTTTTTAACTTCTAATGTGGATTCAATTCCATTACTTCTTGGCTTAGGAATAAGTAAAAACGGTGACTTTGGAGCCGTCCTAGCAACGAAGCACTCACTCAATAAATTCAAAGTTGTTCTGAATCGGCCTTGTTGATGCTGGCATTTGTCCGCAGGTGTTCGCACTGTCCAATCACTGATTCATATGTTTCATGTTTGAAATATAGATCTTTGATTGGTTATTGCTCACTAGTCGATGGTGTTTGGAGCCTATAGGGATGATTTAGTCGCTTTAAATTAAAGTACCCCACTAAAAATCAGTCTTGTTACTGAGTGGGTAGACTCTATAAATACGAATGTATTTATTTAATTATTTTTTTATTTAAGGATAGTATCGACTCCTCGCTACAATGCTGAGACAAACAGTAAACATGAAGCGGTGTGCGGCCATCATGATTCACCGTCCATACGTCACCTCCCTTAGCGAACAACACTTCAATCAGTTTGACTTTCTTCCCGTTACAGGCGTACTCTGCATGCCAACCTAAGAAGCACCCTGCCAATCACTAACCTCAAAGAGAGGCGATAGTATTGTGGAGATCATAAATGTCAATCATCCCCATTATTCAGCAAAGCACTCACCTTCTCAGCCGGTACCGACAGCTGAATGTGAACAATGTTGACTACGGGCGGGTATCGCTCCCTGTATATAGGAGAAGGTCCCCTTTTTGTAACTGTGTGTCCACCCCGTTGATTGCCACTTGAGTATATAGACAAGATTGACATTATCAACTGTCAACAAAGGAGGCGACGGCTAAGTCGCCCTTTGTGGGTAGTGATTGGCAGGGTGCTTCTTAGGTTGGCACGCAGAGTAGTGTAGAGCCCTGTCACCCTTTGTAGCATTACAGACAAGTGGGCTAAGGGCGCCAACCCATTTTTGTCCCTTTCGGTTCACTGCCCATATATCTCCACCCTTGGTCACGAGTATGTTTTGTACGTTGGTAGCATTGTGTAATGTGTAGGGCTTGAAGTATGTGCGTATTGGTGTAATATCCGGTGGTATATCATACGCCTGATTACAGATATAGGCGCTGCAAAAAGTAGCATTTTTCCCCGGGGCTAGTTACTATATAACCTGGGGCCCTACTTGGCTACCTCACTGCCTTCTAGAAGCCTCAACAAGTCACCATGAAGTTCTTCGCCTTGTTGCTGATCGTGGCCGCCGTGTGCGTCATGCTGCCCTCTGACGGTAAGTTTACCAACTTCACTAACTAACATTACTTTTTTAATTCTACTTTTTATTGATATTTTGATAATTTTTCTTCAGGTATAAAGTTGTTCCACTGTGCTTTTCCAATTTCTAAGATCTATAAAAATACACTTATAGGATCTGAACCTTAACAGGGAAGGATACCTCTACGTCAAAAACCGCACAAAAGTTTCATTTTTAAATTATATCACAAGAATGAGCTTCGAAATCGAAAATTTGAATCAACAGCGCACTGTAGTTTAGTAAGCCCTACACATTGAATGCGCCGAGTCGTGACTTATATTATAAGCAGTATGTTTTTACTCACTTTTTTTATAAATAATTAATGTTATTACTAATTATCGAATCATAATCAAAATACTACGCTTATGGTTATAATATGGTATACAATCTGTAGGGCTTACCAAATTAAAGTACACTGCTGATTTAGATTTTCGATTTCTTGTTGCAACTTCAGATAAATTTTAATAATGAACATTTTCTGCGGTTTTTGACGTAGAGACAAAAGACTACCCTTTGCCAAGGAAGGATACTTCTACGTCAAAAACCGCACGGCATTTTCATTTTTAAACTATATCTCAAGAATGGGCTTCGAAATCGAAAATCTGAATCAACAGCGCAGTGGTTTGGTAAGCCCTACATACTGAACGCTCTTAGTTGTGTTCTACGATAAAATCAGTATGATTATTGATTTTTATATCTTATTAATTTTATTACTAATTATCTAAATAATAATCAAAATAAGTATGCGAAGGTTATAATACTTCATTCAGTATGTAGGGCTTACCAAAATACAGTGCGGTGTTAATTTAGATTTTCGATTTTGTGTTGCAATCTTGTGATATAATTAAAAAATGAAAATGTTCTGCAGTTTTTGACGTAGAGGTACTCTCCGCTCTTTCATTTCGAATGGGACGTAAAGCTGGTGGTCCCCTTGATACTTTTCGAGAGGTTTAGACTACGTGCCGGTACCAGGCTTCTCTACCTCCCTCATAATCATTAATCAATCATCATATACAGTATATTAAATTTGCACTTAGTGGGACCTCGGTCCTGTTGCAGATATTGACGGAATAAAAGTGAAAAATCTACGTATGCCAATACCTGATTTGCATATAGTGCAGAAATCTGCTACTAAAGAAAGAAACCCTTATCAACATACGTACTTATAGTCTACCCACTCAGCTACAAGAAATGATTTTCAGCGGGGGACATTTATACCATTATTTTTGAATACGCTTCGATGCTGTGTCTTCCCTAAAGTTACCATTGACATATACACCAGGGCCCAGATTCACAAAGGTGCCTCAGTGCTAAGACGTCCTAGTTTAGGTCAATCTCAGTGATATAAATCACGCGCATGTCGTTCTTCAATGTCATAAATATAAAATATAGTAAAATGTCAACAAATTTAACTAATAATATTTTATTTGTGAATGTGTAATAATACCCAGAGACGCTTTACTTGATTTATCTAGCTAGGATTTGCCTAACTTAGGACAACTTTAGAGTAAGGCACTTTTGTGAATCCAGGCCCTGTATCATATCCTAAAAAAACCTTACCTAAACCGGGGTTTGAACACTAGACCACCTGCATTGGAAGTAGGAATACACCCACCACTTATTCGAGGATTTCCTATTCCGAGAAAAAGAATGTTTTGTTGAAAGTCATTCTCAAAATAGCAGTTTACGAAAATATATATAAAACAGTCATTTGAATATTTGTATAAGCAACCCAAGACAACCTTACATATTGTGCTTTCGTCACAGGCGAGGTTCTTGTAGCCAATGAGCGATCGTTATTTGCGCGCTTGTCTCGGGCGGTTCGCTGGTTGGCTATGAGTGCCTCGCTTGTGACGAAAGCATATGTAAGGTAGTCTTGGGTTGTCTATATAGCCCCCGCCCCTCCACTACAATCACTACAAAAAAAACACTTTCGGCTGAAATAATATTGAAGTGCCAACGCACCACCTACCATAACGGTCACTAGCCGCCACTCTTCACGAAAATATTTTTTGTTTTGCAATTTCAACGAAACTTTCGCAGCACTTCGGTTTTAGAACCACTATTATAGTTGCCCCAACGAAAGTATTCTGATGCTTACGACACCGCCGAGTCCAAGGTGACAACGTAACTTTTTACTTCGCTAAATCCCACCATCTAATCTAAACAGGTCCATTGGGGATAATTTAATACCTTCCGTTGGTTACCTGTATCGGTGGGTGTGGCCAAACCACCTGTGCACTTGACTAAGCCGAACCATGAGTTTACGAATGTATGAAAGAACGCCAGGTATCTGTTGATTTTCTTTCAATTGGCGCGATGGAAAGAGGCAGTAGACAATGAGCTGAGATCGGTATGCGCATACTTTCGTTGGGGCAAGTATATATTGTAAACTTCAACTTGGCTTACGGATAAAGCCGCGTCGATCACTGCTAAAACGCTGACGTTTCGGGCAAGTTACACCGCCCATCTTCAGAGCTAAAACGTGAAGAAGTCACAGATTCAAACCTACTCGGTCCAGCTCCACTCTGTGACTGTGACAAGCCCTATTCTTTCCCGCGTATCGTTCTCACTCGTGAGTCACCCCGCGCCTGTTTTACCGGTTCAACTCCGTCGTTATCTCCTGACGTCAAACTTTTTGAAGCGTCAGCGTTTCAATAATCGACGCGGCTATACCCGGAAGCCAAGTTCAAGTTTATTATTTGTTTCGGGCGGCGAACGCCTACGTGAGAGTATATATTGTGTTTTCTGTGTCTAGCGGAAGCCGGACCAGGAAGCCAACGGCAACTGGAAGCACCCCTGGCGGTCGTCAAGCGGATGCCTTGGCCATGGAGACGAAGCCAACAACTGGAAGAACCCCTGGCGGTCGCCAAGCGGATGCCTTGGCCATGGAGACGAAGCCAACCACTGGAAGAACCCCTTGCTGTCGCCAAGCGGTGGCATGGGAACTGGAATAGTGTCCGGCAACTGGAAGAACCCCTGGAGGTCGCCAAGCGGATGCCTTGGCTATGGGGACGAAGCCAGCAACTGCAAGAACCCCTGGCGGTCGCCAAGCGGATGCCTTGGCTATGGGGACGAAGCCAGCAACTGCAAGAACCCCTGGCGGTCGCCAAGCGGATGCCTTGGCTATGGGGACGAAGCCAGCAACTGCAAGAACCCCTGGCGGTCGCCAAGCGGATGCCTTGGCTATGGGGACGAAGCCAGCAACTGCAAGAACCCCTGGCGGTCGCCAAGCGGATGCCTTGGCTATGGGGACGAAGCCAGCAACTGCAAGAACCCCTGGCGGTCGCCAAGCGGATGCCTTGGCTATGGGGACGAAGCCAGCAACTGCAAGAACCCCTGGCGGTCGCCAAGCGGATGCCTTGGCCATGGAGACGAAGCCAGCAACTGCAAGAACCCCTGGCGGTCGCCAAGCGGATGCCTTGGCCATGGAGACGAAGCCAGCAACTGGAAGAACCCCTTGCTGTCGCCAAGCGGTGGCATGGGAACTGGAATAGTTTCCGGCAACTGGAAGAACCCCTGGAGGTCGCCAAGCGGTGGCCTGGGAACTGGAGAAATGGCCGGGAACTGGAGAAATGGCCGGCAACTGGACAGCGAGGACAGCGAGGAAGTCGACGACTACTTCAATAGTGACGAGGTAGCCGCTCTGCTGACGAGATACGACCTGACTATGGAGGAGTTTGACGACGCCATCGACAATGACCCTGAGATCGAAGAGGAGGACCGTCCCAAGGTCAAGGCTCTTGCTCTCATGATCCTCTCCGATTTCGACAAGAGTGGTGCGTGGTTGGACGACAGTTCCGAGGAGGACAAGTAGGCGCAACAAGTGTCCCTACTTCCACGCGTGGCTAGAAGATATCACAGCAATGATTGACCAGCATCCAATACTTTTTCCGTATTTCTAAACCTGTCGTTGCAGGTTAGAAAGCTTCTTTGCTTCACTAAAATGCTTGCTTATTATTTCAATATTCCATGTACAACCGCTATTGCAAAATAAATATAATACCTACTGAGTTCCTCTATTACTTTCTTTACCCGGAATATAATAAATGAGACACATAAAGTTACTTGTAGTTTAACCTGTTACGGTACTAAGGCACATGCCATCATTGTATTATGCAGTGATATTCTTGCACTAAACCCCATTGCACGCCAGGGGTCTACCCAGTGGCGTAGCTATCGAGTGGCAGAGTTTGCAGTTACACTGGGGCCCGGTCCCCGGGTAAATGTGTATATACAATTTTCACACAGTTGCCCAAGGGTAAAAAGTATAGACCTATACAAAAATTATTTGAATAAAATATAAATTAAACTGGGTTTAAACCGAGGTTTAATAGACGGCGTTTTGATTTAAATCAAACAGGTCCTGCCTCAAAACTATATAGGTTGAACTAAAATCTCTCAGCTAAGTATGGTTTAATAACAACCTTAACCAGCGTATGAGTATGGTTGAACTGAAAGTCTACCTCAAACATTTCATGTAAAGATATTGATGAACAAAATTTGGCTTCTTTAGGGTCTTGTCCTCCAGTTTTCACCCAGGCCCGTAAAGACGTAGCTACGCCACTGGGTCAACCCCCTTTCGGCCGCGCGGTGAATGCAGCGGTGGCTCATAAATTATAGCTGTCAACAGGTCATCTATTGAAACGGTAATTATCTACAGTAACAGACAGTCGAAATAATTTGATAAATGTTGCGAAATATTATTGATTGCGTGAATTTTCAATGTATGGATATAACTACCGTTTCAGTAGGCGCAATGATGACAAGTATAATTTTGTATAGCCACCGCTGCACTCACCGCGCGGCCGGATGGTGGGGGTAGACCCTTGGCGGGCAAGGGGGTTTAGTGCAAGAACGGCATTGTTCAACTACACTGTAGCGGTTATTTGCCACCTATTCGGATCCCAGCCATCACCAAAGTTCGTCCAGTAGTTCTTCACAAGGTCGACTTGATCTCCGCCTAGCGGAGGCTCGGGGTGAGTCCGACGAGCCTCCGCTATTATGGGTTTCACTGCGAGGTGCGATCACCTCAGGCTACGGAAACTCGTTTCTCTCACTAGCCTAGGCTGTATGTACACCCCCTTGAGTCGCTAGCAGTGTTGGAACTGCTGATGGTAACATAAGAATGCGGAGAGGAACTGTCATGTCCGATTAGTGCGGTTGATTGGAACTGGGAAGGTTGTTCAATTGTTATCTCAGACGGAACTGTTAAAATTTCGGTTTCCAAAAACTATTTTCATTTTTGTTATTGAAGTCCGAGTGGAAACCAGGAATACAATTAGCAACCCCCTGCCTGTCGCCCCTTTATGTTACGAAAGGTCGTTTTTGCAACCGTTGAGCGTATAAAAGATTGAATGACAAGATAATGGCACAAGGACTTGTAAACCTGTAAGTGAACATAAAGAAGACTTTAGGGGTTACACAAACAGTCAGCAAATTGGAAACCGTGCCATTTTTCTCGCTCGCAGTGAAACCCATAATAGGCGGAGATCAAGTAGACCTTGAGTTGTTCAGTACTACTACTTTACCGGCCTTGAGTCATCACACACGAAGTCACCAAGACATGTCTCACGCTGTCCAACCCAATACAAGAACCCCATTGGCTCAGTCTAGAAGGGGCGATGCTGGAGAATGGATTCAGGGACTAAGAAATATCGCAGTTTTTTTTTTTTTTTTTAGCTGCAAACCAGGTTTAAGGTTCCACTATGTGTTATTTAATGATAATAATATTATGATTCACAAATACATAAATTTATAATTGTGACTTGTGAGCATGTTTACTTCTCTCCTTTTCTCTGTAATGGTTCTGAATGACGTCTCACAACAACAATTAAATCTGTTTATTATTTGTATCACAATACAGTATACAATAAAGCTTACTTTTATTTCTTGTTCTCGAAGTTCTGGCCTGCCCAGGGACCACTATCTTATCGTGGTGGGAGGGTTTGTGTGCTTTGATGATTCCTGGAGTTATGCCGTCGGAAGCGTATGCTTCTGGTACGGCAACCCTGGCCGGACAGGTCGAGGTGGAGAAGCCAGACGAAAGTCAGTCCACATTCTCCCCTTTCCCTTTTCCTCTAATTTCCCTGCGCCTCCCCGCCGTCCTACTTGCCCCTTCCCTCAAAATACCCCCCGAATAATCATCATATTTCACCCACTCATCGTCTCGATTAGCCAAGTTACAAAAATATGGGACGTAAAACACAAATATCAACCAATCTCTATAAGTTCTGGCTTGCTGGACTTTAGAGCTAATGTGGCGGTGACCCTGACTGACTGTAAGTGTGACTTACTGGCCGTATGCAGAGTCAGGTGTCAAGTTAAGTACAGGATTTGTTGCTATGGAATTGTTTTATTACATGCTATTTTCATAAGAAGAACAAACTACATAGCAACCATAAACAAATCACATACTTAAATCGACTCTGCATTCCTGACAACAACCATCGTTGTTTATATAGCTGAACAGGATACAATTTTAATAGACTTAACAATATTAAGATAACGGATTAATTAGAGATAGAAAAGAAAGAATGGCAGCCTATTTGTAGCCTAAGTCCGACGTACTCTAACTTTTTCTCTGCTCTACTTCGATCAGACCCGAGCAACCGCGAGTTGGCTTCTGAAACGTCAGAGCAACTCCGAGCACTGATGACGGACGAACGCGTTTCCAGTGCCGAGAGTAAACAAACTAACTTGGCATATAATAATAATAACTTACGGTAATTCACAACTTTCTTATCAACTGTCTTGTACAGGAAACATCCGTTGACACTTTCTTCCATGTTTACACAGAACACTTCATTGGCCATTTTCGCGCGCGAGTAACTTACTCTAGCTTGATCTGACTTCAAAACGAGAGTAATGCTTGTTGCAGTACATGGACGTCGACGAGCGCCGAGCGCCGGAAGTGGATGATCCGACCAATCAGGGCGAAGCGGCGCTTGCAAGCGCCGAAGTTGGTTGGTTCCAACTTCTACTTCCGGCGCTCGGCGCTCGGCGCTCGTCGACGTCCAGGTAGTGAAACAAGCCTTGATCTAAGTTGCTCGGATCACTTTACACTGGTCGGGCGAACACAACTCGAGTAGGAATGTGACACAAACGAACGCATTTCCGTGATCTAGAGCAGCCAGGTCAAGTAGAGTAGGCCTACCTCGGGCGAACAAACCTAATATTACATAGAGAGACAGAGAGCGAGAGAGAGAGAGAGAGAGAGAGAGAGAGAGAGAGAGAGAGAGAGAGAGAGAGAGAGAGAGAGAGAGAGAGAGAGAGAGAGAGAGTGGGTGGAGGGGGGTAGTTGTGTCTTAGAAAGTGACTCAACACATGTCGATATACCAAGACAAAATGAGTTCAACGGAATGCGTCATGCATAGGTACCATCTTACTCGCACTGTCTCAGCAAATACCTTACTACTGACAAAGATTATAAAGGGTTGATAATCTTTGCTACTGAGGTACTTGGTCTCAGGTATAGGGGGACGGGGTTCGTCTTTGCAATGACGGTTGCCGGAAGTGAAAGGTTTGTCAGTGACGAGTCAGCACAACTGCTGCGTCTCTGAAAGGAGTGAGAGAAGTGAAGTTGGTGAGTGAGGGTGCGTTTACACAGATTTTTAAGGTCTAGGTTTAAGAGCGAAGGATACCTTCGCGAATACTTAGCGAAGAATCAGTATGACTGTGATAACGATTTCCTTAAATTACTAAGGAAATCGTTATCACAGTCATACTGATTATAACGTTAAATACATTTATTATTCAGTCTGTAGGGCTAACCGTACCACAGTGCTATATGGTGTCTCAGATTTTCGATTTTGTGTTTCAATCTTGAGATATAATTAAAAAATGAAAATTTTCTGCGGTTTTTGACGTAGAGGTATCCTTCGCTCATAAGGTTTTAATATCCAAGGACTTAGCCTCTCGGTTAACATAGATCTTTGCTAAACACTGAATAATTTGACTGATGCAGTCGCTCTCCGATCGGCAAACGATAGTGTCGTCGACGCTTCTGATTGGTTAGGTCTAAGAATCTTAAATCCCTGGTCTAAGATAAACTGAGATAAACTTTGAAATGATTTAGCAACACAATTATGTGCAGCGGTGGCTCATGAATTATAACCGTCAACAAGTCTTATATTGAAACGGTAATTATCTGCAGTTGAAATCCACATAATCAATTTTTCGCAAGATATATCAAATTAGTTGAACTATAGAATAGGTTATTGTGTTACTGCAGATATATACCGTTTCAATATAGGTGACATGTTGACAGGTATAATAATGAGCCACCGCTTCACTCACCGCGCGGCCGGATGGTGGGGGTAGACCTTGGCGTGCAAGGAGGTTTAGTGCAAGAACAGGAGCCCGATTCTCTTAATCTCTGGTAAATTTCTCACCAGTTTCTGTCGTTACGGAAGGCTAATGGATGGCTGTGATTGGGTCACAGCCTTCTCATAACGACCAAAACCGGTGATCACCTTATCGTTGACCATAGAGAATCAAGGCCCAGGACTGCAAAGTACACTGTATGATGGCATAATATTTCGTGCCGATAAACTTTATTGTCTTATCATTATACTTTTGCACTATTTTTATGTTAAAATGTTAAGAGCTATCAAATCAGAGAATGTATGTAATTTTTCGATTGCTTATAATTTAATACATTGTGTTTGATCATCCTTTATAAATTAAGAAACTCAGGTTAAATGTCAACTAACAATGTGTGTCATTTATTATATTCCGGGTAAATAAAGTAATAGACGAACTCAGTATTATATTTATTTTGCCACATCGGTTGTACATTAAATATTGAAATATAAAGCAAGCATAGAAGATACAATTTATGATTCATGCAGTAGAACCATATTTTACTAACAGGCGATGATTAAAAGCTTAGAAATTTGGATGTGGGGATTAAAATGGTGGCAACCGTGTTTGAGGTGACGAGTAGACATCAACAAATAAACCACTGGCGCTAGAAATTCTCTACTCAAGTATTGGATGCTGGTCAGTCATCGCCCTGATATCTTCCAACCACGCGTGTAAGTAGGGACACTTGTTGCGCCTACTTGTCCTCCAACCACGCGTGTAAGTAGGGACACTTGTTGCGCCTACTTGTCCTCCAACCACGCGTGGAAGTAGGGACACTTGTTGCGCCTACTTGTCCTCCAACCACGCGTGTAAGTAGGGACACTTGTTGCGCCTACTTGTCCTCCAACCACGCGTGTAAGTAGGGACACTTGTTGCGCCTACTTGTCCTCCAACCACGTGGAAGTAGGGACACTTGTTGCGCCTACTTGTCCTCCAACCACGCGTGGAAGTAGAGACACTTGTTGCGCCTACTTGTCCTCCAACCACGCGTGGAAGTAGGGACACTTGTTGCGCCTACTTGTCCTCCAACCACGCGTGTAAGTAGGGATACTTGTTGCGCCTACTTGTCCTCCAACCACGCGTGGAAGTAGGGACACTTGTTGCGCCTACTTGTCCTCCAACCACGCGTGGAAGTAGGGACACTTGTTGCGCCTACTTGTCCTCCAACCACGCGTGGAAGTAGGGACACTTGTGGCGCCTACTAGTCCTCCAACCACGAGTGGAAGTAGGGACACTTGTTGCGCCTACTTGTCCTCCAACCACGCGTGCAAGGGACACTTGTTGCGCCTACTTGTCCTCCAACCACGCGTGAAAGTAGGGACACTTGTTGCGCCTACTTGTCCTCCAACCACGCGTGGGAGTAGGGACACTTGTTGCGCCTACTTGTCCTCCAACCACACGTGGAAGTAGGGACACTTGTTGCGCCTACTTGTCCTCCAACCACGCGTGGAAGTAGGGACACTTGTTGCGCCTACTTGTCCTCCAACCACGCGTGAAAGTAGGGACACTTGTTGCGCCTACTTGTCCTCCAACCACGCGTGGAAGTAGGGACACTTGTTGCGCCTACTCCTCCTCGGAACTGTCGTCCGGCCACGAACCATCTGCCTCCAAAGAGGACAGCACCATAAGAGCGAGAGCCTTGACCATAGGACGGTCCTCCTCTTCGATCTCAGGGTCATTGTCGATGGCGTCGTCAAACTCCTCCCTAGTCAGTTGGAATCTCGTCAGCAGAGCGGCTACCTCGTCACTATTGAGGTAGGCGGCGATGCTCTCCTCGCTGTCCTCGTTGTCCAGTTGCCGTCTTGCTATCCACAAATCAGGAGGCGTCCAGTTCCCAGACCACCGCTTGGTGACTTCCAGGGGTGCTTCCAGTTGCCGGCTATTTCCCCAGGTCCAAGGAGGTAATCTACGCTTGGCGACTTCCAGGGGTGCTTCCAGTTGCCGGCTATTTCCCCAGGTCCAAGGAGGTAATCCACGCTTGGCGACTTCTAGGGGTGCTTCCAGTTGCCGGCTATTTCCCCAGGTCCAAGGAGGTAATCCACGCTTGGCGACTTCCAGGGGTGCTTCCAGTTGCCGGCTATTTCCCCAGGTCCAAGGAGGTAATCCACGCTTGGCGACTTCCAGGGGTGCTTCCAGTTGCCGGCTATTTCCCCAGGTCCAAGGAGGTAATCCACGCTTGGCGACTTCCAGGGGTGCTTCCAGTTGCCGGCTATTTCCCCAGGTCCAAGGAGGTAATCCACGCTTGGCGACTTCCAGGGGTGCTTCCAGTTGCCGGCTATTTCCCCAGGTCCAAGGAGGTAATCCACGCTTGGCGACTTCCAGGGGTGCTTCCAGTTGCCGGCTATTTCCCCAGGTCCAAGGAGGTAATCCACGCTTGGCGACTTCCAGGGGTGCTTCCAGTTGCCGGCTATTTCCCCAGGTCCAAGGAGGTAATCCACGCTTGGCGACTTCCAGGGGTGCTTCCAGTTGCCGGCTATTTCCCCAGGTCCAAGGAGGTAATCCACGCTTGGCGACTTCCAGGGGTGCTTCCAGTTGCCGGCTATTTCCCCAGGTCCAAGGAGGTAATCCACGCTTGGCGACTTCCAGGGGTGCTTCCAGTTGCCGGCCCATTAACCAGGGCGCCCACTGCTTGGGGACCTCTCGGCTTCCTGGCCTGGTTTCCGCTACGCACGACACCACAACACAATAGCAAAATGAAAGGAATTCACAAAATATATGATTTTCAAAACAA
This sequence comes from Isoperla grammatica, assembly GCA_945910005.1. NCBI lineage: Eukaryota > Metazoa > Arthropoda > Insecta > Plecoptera > Perlodidae > Isoperla > Isoperla grammatica. Next base: position 13,877,563 of record OX246744.1, read on the forward strand.
CGAGACATTGGCCTGGTGGGGGCGGGGGGGGGGGGGGGGGGGGGGGTAATGTGTTGAGACATATATGCACATGACATTGTACCAAGATTACTGCGTCTCCAAGATGTTTGATTGTACTAAGTAGGAACAACGAAAGAAGATTCTGTTAAGAAGGCTGTTTGTTGAAAAAGTGTCGGTTTAAAATGCATTAAAACACTTTTAAATGTTCAAAAAGTAAAAGAATCCCCATCACCATCATCATCTCCTAGTGAATTTAATGCTATTGCTTACAAATGTTTCTTGTTCCAATAATTAATATTTCCGTAAGTAAAATGTCCTTAAAAGCGAAAGAAATCTCTACGTAAAAAACCACAAAAAATGTTCTTTCTTTAATTATGTACATCTCAAAATTGAAACACAAAATCGAAAATCTGAGTAATCATAGCGCTGTGGTTTGGTAAGCCCTACACACTGAATGATAAATGTGTTTAACGTTATCAGTATGGCCGTGATAATTATTTCCTTAAATTACTAAGGAAATGAGTATCACAATCATACTGATTATAATGTAAGACACATTTATCATTCAGTCTGAAGGGCTTACCAAACCACAGCGCTTCTCAGATTTTCGATTTTGTGTTTCAATCTTAAGATATAATAAAAAATGAGCTGGTTCTGTGGTTGCTTGACGTAGAGGTATACTTCGCTCTTACTAAGATGTGAAAGAGGATGTGCAGCAACATCACATTACAACATCTGAAAAACGAACATATTTTTTGGAGCAAATAAACATTTTCAACATTTTGGTTTCACAATTTCACGACTTACTTCGGGTGTTCTACAGCCGCAGGATAGGTCGAAATACAGCCTGAAGGAATGACCAACGTAATCTTTTAAGTGCAATATAAACATATGAAAGTTGACCGATTGCGTAAATGACGTAGATTAGCGTAACAAAATTTAAAACGTAGAGTGCTAAGCCTGGATAATCAAAGATGCCTAACTCTATGTTGTCCTTACTCCTAAGTTAGGTAAATCCTAGCTAGATAAATCAAGATAAACGATCTCTGCGTATTTCTAGTCATTCACAAAAAAAATTATGATTTTACTATATTGTACCTTTATGACATTGCAGCACGACATATGCGTGATTTATATCACTAAGATTTGCCTAAACTAGGACGTCTTAGCACTTGGGCATTTTTGTGAACCTGGGCCTTGATATTCTTAGTTTGGCATAGTTTGAAGCGTCACCCCCTATTTATATGACCACCGCCCAGCATAACAAATATGACTTATTATAAACAATATAATAAGAACAAATGAATAGATATGATTGTCGGGTTGTCACGGGGGTAAGGGGTGGTCACATAGCGATAGAGGGGAGCAGCAGGAGAGCGTAACTTGGAAAATCTTAAGTCTAATACAATATATTGACAATAAGCTTGTTAAAAAATAATTGTTTAAATCTTTGGAACATTGAACAGATCATTTTCAGAATTGATCTAGAACCCTTACAGAGTTGACAACGGTCTTCTAAATTGTCAATGACAACAATGGACAATAGTGAAAAATGCACCTTAACAAATATTTGAAAAGTAGTTGTTATTGTTGAGCATTATTGAGCATTGTTGTAATTGATCTATCAAGAACCCTTAGATAGAAGTAAACACGGCTCTCTAGATCAATTCTGAAACTTGTCTATGGGAAGGCGTATGAGACTGCAGCGCTGCGAGCGTTCCGGCCAATGATATGTAACACCTATAGTAGGCTAGATCACCAGTCCCCCAACCTTTCACTCAGTAGTGAGCGTAGCAAGTTTAAGCCATGTTGAATTGGGCAGGGGACAGGCTAAGTTGGACCTTTCAGTACTGCTAGCGCTGCGAGCGGCAGAAAGTCGCTTTTGAGAGTGAGACTCCCATTTCCGCCTGTAGTAGTTGCCCAATTCAAGATGGCTTCTAATTGACAAGCCTGTGGCTGCTAGGTAGCGCATCTAGCCTATCTTTGGTTCTGGCCACTGAGCACTGCCTGCAATGATATTCAACAGCAATAGAAGGCTAGCTAGATGCTCAGCATTTATAGCAGCCACAAGCGTGTCAATTAGAAGCCATCTTGAATTGGGCAAATACTACAGGCGGGAATGGGAGTCTCGAACGCGACTTTCTGCCGCTCGCAGCGCTAGCAGTACTGAAAGGTCCAACTTAGCATGTAAACTGCCCAATTCAAAATGGCTTCAATTTGCCACGCTCGCTACTGAGTGAAAAGTTGGGTGACTGGTGATCTAGCCTAGGCCTACTATAGCTGTTGAATATCATTGACTGCCTGCTAGAAGTCACCGAAAACTCCTTGAAGAGGCAGTTAACTATTTATTACTGGAGAAATACCCAATGTCAAATAGTTTGGTCATTGAATTGTACATTCTTACTGTTGAATGTTGTAGTGTAGTGTATCCAATATATTCATTCAGTGACTGTAGGCCGGACCGCTTGCAACGCTCTCTAAAGATATCCTAACTTAGAAGTGTATTTTCATAGATCTTAGAAAATTGAAAACGACAGTAGAATAACTTTATACCCGAAGCAAAAATTACTTGAATATAGAAGTAGAATGCAAAAAGTAAAGTAAGTTAGTGAAGTTGGTAAACTTACCGTCAGAGGGCAGCATGACGCACATGGCGGCCACGATCAGCAACAAGGCGCAGAACTTCATGGTGACTTGTTGAGACTTCTAGAAGGCTATGAGGTAGCCAACTAGGGCCTCAGGTTATATAGTAACTAGGCCCGGGGAAAAATGCTACTTTTTGCTGGTCCTATAGCTGTAATCAGGCATAATTTAGGAACCTAGCCCCGGGGAAAAATGCTACATTTTGCAGCGCCCAAATCTGTAATCAGTAGAGGTGATTGCTTTTCGCGGACCGCGAAATCGCGAAATGTGTTGATTAAGAAGGGGGAGATAAACAAAGTGTATATCTGTTGATAGGCACCTTAAAAAAATCAAAATTTCACCGCAAAAGTTCCAGAAACCCGTCAATTTATAGTCATAACATCAAATTTTGTATTAAAGAGCGAAATAGCACTAAATCTCGATTGTTTATAATATATTATTAACATTATTTTTTTTAAATTAAATTTTGCATTATAATGATGATTTCGTTAAGAAGATCAACGATTTATTTTTGCTGAAATTCGGCGTCAAGCAGAGCAAACGAGTACAATTCTGAGGGATTTTACGTGACGGACAAGAAGATTCATATGTGTTATGACTGCCGCCTTTAATTCAACCGTAAAGACACACTAGACAAACACAGGTAATGGTAAATTAATACACTTCTATTAACTAGTACTAGTTTGTACATACAATTCAAATACATTTTATTACATTAAAATTCCATTTTAATTTAAACATGTTTCTGGTGAAATTTACAGTAGAAAATCTCCCAAAAAGCATAACACCGCCATAACATCGAAATCATTAAATCTATAAACGAAATTTAAGAAAACATAACACCATTTACAAACACCTCTAGTAATCAGGTATATAGGAAACTGCGATATACCAGCGGAAGTTCCATTAATTCATACATACTTCAAGGTACCGTACTTTAAGTGCAGGTGTACTGAAAACCCTTTGCCCATTCATGTCCTGGACCGGGGTTAACCATAGGCAGAGGCAGGAGTTTGGGCGTTTTTTTTTTGAAACTTTTGTATTAAGATCATAAAAGAAATGTGAATATTTTGGCAAAAATCGTTTTTATCGCAAAGTAAATATTTTTTTCTTTTTTGACTACTCTTGGGTTATGGATAATTAATGCATAGGATAAGAACAGGAACACATATGAATAAACTTCCATGTATTAGATGGTGTTACTATTATGAATACATGCATAAATCAATGGTATTGATTTTATGGGGGAAACTTCAAGGGGATTAACACAAATAGCAAGAAGTTGAACATTGAATCGCAAATGTTTCATTTTTTATTTTATTCCAGTATTCCAACGTTATTCGTGAATAATTAGTAAAATAGCTCAAATCGTGGCTATACTTCAAAATCGCAGAAATTCGCGAGGACAGAATTGTCATTTACAGCATCACAAACGCCTAAAACGTCCTCATCTTTCGTTCAAAAACGTTTTCGAAGAAAAAAATGAGCTCATTTGTACCGGTAGAGGGGAAAAATCATAACTCAAATACTAAGACAGATAAAGAACTGAAAATTCCTCAACTCCTAGAACAAAGTATGTACGTTAACTACAATAAATATTGGCTATCACAAATGTTTATTTTTGGGCAAAGTTATGGTCTGGGCGAAGCGGCGTAAATCTTGCAATATCGAAGGTACTGGTACAATCAAAACTTAGAAAAAAATTATTTTTTACTTTCAGAAGTCATGGTTTCAATTTCAAAGCTTAAATTTTGTATGTTGTTGATATTTTAGAAAACTGCAAACAACGCCCGCACAGCCTTAATAATACCATAAACTCCTGTCTCTACCATAGGTGTTTATAACTTTATATATTATATAAATTATATTATATTATATATTATATAAATTATTATATAAAATGTATATAATATATATATATATATATATATATATATATATATATGTTGATTTTCAAGTTTTCGCGGACATAAGTAATGTTTTTGTTCACCATTTTCTGGGTTTCGTCACACGATATAAATTGAGTAGGTGGTTTAAACTTACCCCACCTCACCCGACGTTTCGAGGGAATAACATCCCCCATTAACCAGGGTCACCACGACGCGTTGTTCTCCGTTCGGTACTCTCTGCACGACTGGGAATCTCGGGTCTTCCTACGTTGCGCGCGCATCCGCGTGTTGTCATCCTGTCACTGCCATTGGCGGGAATCGAAGCCTGAAGCGTTTTAGCCCTAGCCATGCTTCTTGTCATGGGGCCTCGAATCTCGTTGGGCGTGTTGTCCTCACATGTCTTCTTTACGTTTTTTTCCCCATTGTTCTCAAACACTGTTATTTTATTTCCTGAACCGTCAAGATGCTGGGCGGCAGGTTTGAAATTAGAGTTATGTTTATGTAGCACTGGTAGCCATGTGGCTGGTAGTCGTTGACCGTCATCCCGTTTGTTTAAATTATGTGGTCGTTTTTCTATTTCAATAGCTTCTCTTACTATTCTAAGTGGGTAGTTTTGTATTGTGGCCAAAGTTCTTGAACCCTCGAAATCAATTAAGTGTCCCGTGTTTCTAACATGTTGAGCCAAAGCCGAAGTTTCCTTGTTTTGTTTAACAGCGAGACGGTGTTCATCCACCCGCACTGAGATGCGTCGGTTCGTTTGACCCACATACACGTCTTGGCACGTGCTACATGGAACTTCGTACACACCCTGGTTTTCAAGGGGGATATGGTCTTTAGCGCTCCTAAGCAGGGCTCCTATTTTGCGATGTGGACGGTAAATCGTTTTTATATTGTTTTTCCTAAGTATTCTTCCAACTCTATCAGTAACCCCCTTCATGTAGGGTAGGTGAACCCAGGGTGCCGACTTCTCTTTTTCCTCTGGTACCTGTTTGCTACCAGTGTCCGGCTTCACACTAAGGGATTTAGAAATAGTACTTTGGGAATAACCATTCGACAGTAGAATGTTATTTAGTTTACCCATCTCTTCTGTTACATGTTCCTCATCTGCTAGTCTAAGTGACCGGGACACCAAAGAATTAACTACTGAATTAAGTTGAGCGGGGTGGTGATGGGAAGCTGCGTTTAAATATCTATTAGTGTTCGTCGGTTTGCGATATACCGTGTGACCGAGTGTGCCGTCTTCTCTTTTACTTATTATCACATCCAGGAAGGGTAAACACCCATTCTTCTCTATTTCCATGGTGAGTTTTATATTGGGATGTAAACTATTGAGAAAAATCAGAAAATCATCCAGTTTTTCTTTACCGTGTGGCCAAATTGCAAAGAAATCATCCACATATCGAAGCAACAAAGACGGTTTCAAAGGGGTGAGTGACAACGCGCGTTCTTCAAACTTTGACATAAACAAATTCGATACAGCTGGTGAGAGAGGAGAGCCCATTGGTGCCCCTGTAGTCTGTTTATAACGTTGTCCCTCGAATATAAAATAAGTGTTCGTCAAACAATGTTTAATTAAATCCATTATCCAATCTGGTACTTTTAGCTCACGGATGACATCAATCGTTTCATCAATAGGAATACTCGTAAAAAGAGATTCCACATCAAAACTCACAAGAATATCTTCTTTGTTAACTGTATGGGTTCTAATGAGTTCCAGAAAGTGATAAGCATTCTTAACGTATGTTTGTGCATCCTCGACGTAGTGTTGAAGGTACTTAGCCAGATACCTAGCCAAGGGCTGGAGCGGCGAGTGTAACGAACTCACAATAGGCCTCAACGGAGTGTTTTGTTTGTGAATTTTCGGTAACCCGTATAATTTGGGACACTTGGATGATTTTTCTCTGGGTATTAAGTACTTCTGCTGTTCGGGGTCTATGTTTGAAGAAATGATTTTCTTTCGTGTTTCCTTCTCTAAGTACGTAGTGGGGTCAGTTTTTAAAAGTTTATATGTGGGTTTATTGATAAGATCTCTAATTTTTTCCCGGTAGTCGTCAATATTTAAAATAACTATATAGCATTGCCTTTGTCTGCAGGTAAAACTATAATTTCGTCATTGTCCTTAATACATTTAAGTGCTCGTAATTCTTCTCTAGAGATATTGGGCTTCAGAACTCGGGCATTGCGCAAAATAACTGAAGTGTCCTGTCTTATAGTTTCCGCCACATCCTTATCAAGGTTTTGAATCGCACACTCGACGCTGCAGACAATCTCCTCCACGGGCACACGACTCGGAGTAATAGCGAAGTTCAACCCCTTTCCCAAGGCCTTTAAAGTAGCGTCACTAATATTGACATTGGACAGGTTGTGGACTGTAGTTGCACTAGCGTGTCTGTTATCAGTGGCCGACCGGTTACGTGTTTGTGATGTCAACAAACGATCTAACTTGCTCTTGTGACGTTTCTCTATTAAAAACATGTCATCCTGGG
>OX246744.1:13889580-13934580 GCA_945910005.1 Isoperla grammatica
AGAAAAACCTGCAACCGTTTCCGTTGTTAGCTTTTGTAAATGTAATCAATAAAGAAAGGAAAATGTGGTTGATTAGTAATTTCGACTTCCTATATGATTATTCTCATTTTGATAAATAATAAGGAATTTTTTCAAAACAGCTTATGAAGCCATAACTAATAAAAATAAGATATTTTTGAATAAAAGTTTACTTGCAGAGCAACTGTTTGTCGGGATGTATTAATTCAAGACAAAAAAAAACGAAACGAAACCCAAAAATGTTATCATCTTTTTCGCGCGGGACATGCCCTTCTTATTGTCACTCATTTGGCTGGTGACCATTATATTAAACCATATCATTGTAGCCCTATAGCTGGGCCTTTTTATAATCCTATTTTGATATTATCCAGTATGCGCATATTATTGTAACTGCTCTCTTTAATAATCATGTTAGCATTATACCATATGTGCATCTCTTTGTATAGCCGCTATCTTTTATAATTATGCTTGTATTATACCGTTTGTGCATTTCATGGTACAACCTGCCATTATTTTGAGAATGGTAGCATTTTATTTTATTCTATTTTATTTTATTGCACTAATTTTACTGTACTCTTACTATAAATTGCATTATTGTATATGTGTTAGGCAATAGAGTATCTGGCACCCTGTATCAGCCAGCTGTTTATAAAATTGTAAATATCTGTAAAATAATCTGACGAAACCAATATTTGTACCATGTACAGGTCTGACAGTGAATAAAAATCTTATCTTATCTTATCTTATCATATCTTATCATTTCATCAAAAATATGTGTTTACACAAAGTTTTTGGATCAAAATCAAAATTTGGAGTTTACTTTTGATCCGGTATAAGCCACCTTTGTTCATTGTTGTCCACCTATTTTGGAGAATAATTATCTTTATTTACTCTTGTTGTACGATTATTTTCCAACAGTACGTGCAAAAAAAACGTACAAAATAATATATTTGTATCGATATACCAAAAATGTGTGGGAATTAAAAGTAATCACGTATATATGCATTTTTCTGGATACTTTGTGAAGAACAAAGGTGTTGTTAAGGAACATAGGCTTACAAAATCCTAATCAGGGCCAGTTTCACCAAACTTTAATCCGGCGATTTTCTATTAATCGGAGATCAAAAATGGCGCCCACTAGAAGCAACCATGCATTTTGTATGTACTGTTTGTTGGCACCATGGGAACCAATCCGAGATTAGTAAATCGTGAATTTAAAAGTTTGGTGAATTCGGACCTTATGCCGACATTACACGACTCAATACTTTTGTCAAACTTATTGAATTCAAGAACAAAAGCGAGTCAAAAACAGTTTGGTAAAAAACTGCAACAATATAGCTTCTATTAATTGGTGCTTTTTTTGTCCTTGAATTTAATAACTTTGACGAAAGTATTGAACCGTGTAATGTGGGTATTAGCCAACTACTTTTTGTCCAGAAAAGAAACACGTGACTATGGGAAATGCATAATTTATAATATCGTGTATTTATTTATTTGTTGTTTACAGAGTAAAAAATCATAATTTTACATATTAAATTCGAAAAGTAAGAATTAGCACTCACGACAATAGTTTGTAATAAATTAGTTGACTGCTATTATCTGATACCAAGATATTACATCACTTTAATGCAAGTCCGACAATACATGCTGGTTCCTGACGGATATTATATAAGACTAGACTAGATTGTTACCATGTTTACATGTTTACATGTTCCCGTTAGTTGGATCAACAGCTGTCGTCCGAGTTATCAATACCGATAAGAATATGATTATACATGTTGGTGAGTGAATATAAGTGATTTACATAATATATTATCTTGGTCTAACATGTCTACAGGTATATGATGTAATAAATAAGATTTTATGTAAGATGTTCGAGACAGATGATACATCAGGCGCGTTTATTGGTTAGCGGGGTCGTCTTCCTGGGGATCCCCCGATGACGTCACGCACGGCCGCGCCTATTGGTCAGTAGCTCGTCTTCCGGGGGATCCCCCGATGACGTCACGCACGGCCGCGCCTATTGGTCAGTAGCTCGTCTTCCGGGGGATCCCCCGATGACGTCACGCACGGCCGCGCCTATTGGTCAGTAGCTCGTCTTCCGGGGGATCCCCCGATGACGTCACGCACGGCCGCGCCTATTGGTCAGTAGCTCGTCTTCCGGGGGATCCCCCGATGACGTCACGCACGGCCGCGCCTATTGGTCAGTAGCTCGTCTTCCGGCGGATCCCCCGATGACGTCACGCACGGCCGCGCCTATTGGTCAGTAGCTCGTCTTCCGGGGGATCCCCCGATGACGTCACGCGCGGCCGCGCCTATTGGTCAGTAGCTCGTCTTCCGGGGGATCCCCCGATGACGTCACGCGCCTATTGGTTAACATCGTCTATCTTCATCTGCGGGATGACGTCATGCGCGGGTAGACTGCGCCTGCGTCGACTGTCCTCGTCGTCTCCCCCGCACAAACCCCGTCGACAACCACCCCCACAGTTACAGCCGAACCAGTTACACTTGCCCCTGCCGCAGTACGGCGTCCCACTCCTGCAGTCGTCGCAGAGGGTGTGACGGTTGAGGCGGTGCGTAGGGCAGCACACGGCCTCGCCTGTGAGACAGAGGAACGTGGTTAGAGGCAGCATAGAGGGTTACACTGCCGCAGTACGGCGCCCCACTCCTGCAGAGGGTGTGACGGTTGAGGCGGTGCGTAGGGCAACACACGGCCTCGCCTGTGAGACAGAGGAACGTGGGTAGAGGCAGCATAGAGGGTTACACTGCCGCAGTACGGCGCCCCACTCCTGCAGAGGGTGTGACGGTTAAGGCGGTGCGTAGGGCAACACACGGCCTCGCCTGTGAGACAGAGGAACGTGGTTAGAGGCAGCATAGAGGGTTACACTGCCGCAGTACGGCGCCCCACTCCTGCAGAGGGTGTGACGGTTGAGGCGGTGCGTAGGGCAGCACACGGCCTCGCCTGTGAGACAGAGGAACGTGGTTAGAGGCAGCATAGAGGGTTACACTGCCACAGTACGGCGTCTCACTCCTGCAGAGGGTGTGACGGTTGAGGCGGTGCGTAGGGCAGCACACGGCCTCGCCTGTGAGACAGAGGAACGTGGTTAGAGGCAGCATAGAGGGTTACACTGCTGCAGTACGGCGTCCCACTCCTGCAGAGGGTGTGACGGTTGAGGCGGTGCGTAGGGCAGCACACGGCCTCGCCTGTGAGACAGAGGAACGTGGTTAGAGGCAGCATAGAGGGTTACACTGCCGCGGTACGGCGTCCCACTCCTGCAGAGGGTGTGACGGTTGAGGCGGTGCGTAGGGCAACACACGGCCTCGCCTGTGAGACAGAGGAACGTGGTTAGAGGCAGCATAGAGGGTTACACTGCCGCAGTACGGCGTCCCCCTGCAGAGGGTGTGACGGTTGAGGCGGTGCGTAGGGCAAAACACCGCCTCGCCTGTGAGACAGAGGAACGTGGTTAGAGGACGCAGCCGTGAAACAGAGGAACGTGATTAGAGGCAGCATAGAGGGTTACACTGCCGCAGTACGGCGTCCCCCTGCAGAGGGTGTGACGGTTGAGGCGGTGCGTAGGGCAGCACACGGCCTCGCCTGTGAGACAGAGGAACGTGGTTAGAGGCAGCATAGAGGGTTACACTGCTGCAGTACGGCGTCCCACTCCTGCAGAGGGTGTGACGGTTGAGGCGGTGCTTAGGGCAGCACACGGCCTCGCCTGTGAGACAGAGGAACGTGGTTAGAGGCGGCATAGAGGGTTACACTGCCGCAGTACGGCGTCCCACTCCTGCAGAGGGTGTGACGGTTGAGGCGGTGCGTAGGGCAGCACACGGCCTCGCCTGTGAGACAGAGGAACGTGGTTAGAGGCAACATAGAGGGTTACACTGCCGCAGTACGGCGTCCCCCTGCAGAGGGTGTGACGGTTGAGGCGGTGCGTAGGGCAGCACACGGCCTCGCCTGTAACACAGAGGAACGTGGTTAGAGGCAGCATAGAGGGTTACACTGCCGCAGTACGGCGTCCCACTCCTGCAGAGGGTGTGACGGTTGAGGCGGTGCGTAGGGCAACACACGGCCTCGCCTGTGAGACAGAGGAACGTGGTTAGAGGCAGCATAGAGGGTTACACTGCCGCAGTACGGCGCCCCACTCCTGCAGAGGGTGTAACGGTTGAGGCGGTGCGTAGGGCAGCACACGGCCTCGCCTGTGAGACAGAGGAACGTGGTTAGAGGCAGCATAGAGGGTTACACTGCCGCGGTACGGCGTCCCACTCCTGCAGAGGGTGTGACGGTTGAGGCGGTGCGTAGGGCAGCACACGGCCTCGCCTGTGAGACAGAGGAACGTGGTTAGAGGCAGCATAGAGGGTTACACTGCCGCAGTACGGCGTCCCACTCCTGCAGAGAGTGTGACGGTTGAGGCGGTGCGTAGGGCAGCACACGGCCTCGCCTGTGAGACAGAGGAACGTGGTTAGAGGCGGCATAGAGGGTTACACTGCCGCGGTACGGCGTCCCACTCCTGGCAGAGGGTGTGACGGTTGAGGCGGTGCGTAGGGCAGCACACGGCCTTGCCTGTGAGACAGAGGAACGTGATTAGAGGCAGCATAGAAGGAGACCGTATGACAGTAGCGCTGTGAATAAGGACAATTTGCCAGGCTAGATTGTGACGTGACCTATTCTTTGTCCCACTGCGAGAAGTGAGTAGAAAAACGGGTTTTTCCTAAGTTATTATTTTGTTCATCCCTAATAGCGGTCCAGTGACGGGCGCAAGCTGTCACTGAAGGTTTATCGCATAATTAGATCTCTATAGCTATTTGAAAGCCGCCGCGGAGGCAGTTAGTCATTTGTCCACCGATCATCTGATGACGAGGGTACGACATTATAGTATCATCATCACCACTTTTTTAATAGAAATTATTCTGTTTGTTATATCAATGTGAAACATAGAAAAATGGAAATTTCGTCCAAAAGTAAGTCAAATTACATTTTTAATTGAAATTTGTATACAAAAATCAGATAACTAATCGACTTAAATCTAAACCAATTATAAGACCGATTTATAAGACCGAGCAATATTTACAGTCAGTCATATTATAACAAGAAAAACAGGCCAAATAATTATTATGAATTTTAGTTTACTATTTGAGATGAAAGTATGATTTGTTTTCTATTTTATTTATTTATGTATTTATGTATTTATTTATTTATTTATTCATTTATTTATTTTGTTTTTTTGTTTTTTACATACGTGCATGACGTTGCTATCGTGATTTATTCCACGCAACTTTTGGTTTGTAAAAAAAATAATAATAATCAAACCAGAAACCAGTGTAACATATTATTATAGGCTATTATTAATACGTACGTAATATAAATATCTGTGTGTATAGGCATACCTTATTTAAGGTATTTTAAAAATCGATCATTGATTCTCGACGAACACCCGCGCCTCCATTACATGTTAGTAATTTCGTTTCCATTATTGTATACATGAATGTTACATGATAATACGTACATTTAACCCGACAGATATTAATATTTTTTATCGGTTGTGTGAAAAGTGTAGAAAAGATAATAATAACTAATTTTCTGACAATCTCTAAATCGTTAATATTAAAGCGATTAGAGCGATTCAAACATAGAAATGTGTTAGTTTTTATTCAAGAATCCAAAAACTTTGTTAAAATTTGGGAAATATTAAATCTCTAGATTTTTAATATGTAACTATGACAATCCTGTGACAATAGTCGACATTTGACAGGTGAGATTTACCGGTAGTGTAAACATCTCATTATCTCGGCTACCTGGACAAGGGTCGCGCTATGTCCGCCAGCGCTGTGAGCAATTAGGGGTCAGTAAAAAAGCCCTCTTGTCAATGAAAATGCCACGTCTCGCGCTCACTTCTGGGACTGGGCCAAGAATAGAGGCTAGGAAACTGGCCAGGCGGGTAGGACAATTTGCCAGGCTAGATTGTGACGTCACTTAGAAAGTAGGACAACTTGCCAGGCGGGTAGGACAATTTGCCAGGCTAGATTGTAACGTTACCTAGAGGCTAGAAAACTTGCCAGGCGGGTAGGACAATTTGCCAGGCTAAATTATTACTTCATTTAGAAGGTAGGACAACTTGCCAGGCGGGTAGGACAATTTGCCAGGCTAAATTATTACTTCATTTAGAAAGTAGTACAACTTGCCAGGCGGGTACGACAATTTGCCAGGCTAAATTATTACTTCATTTAGAAGGTAGGACAACTTGCCAGGCGGGTACGACAATTTGCCAGGCTAAATTATTACTTCATTTAGAAGGTAGGACAACTTGCCAGGCGGGTACGACAATTTGCCAGGCTAGATTGTGTCTTCACTAAGAGGCTAGGAAACTTGCCAGGCGGGTAGGACAATTTGCCAGGCTAAATTATTACTTGATTAAGAAGGTAGGACAACTTGCCAGGCGGGTACGACAATTTGCCAGGCTAGATTGTGACTTCACTTAGAGGCTATGAAACTTGCCAGGCGGGTAGGACAATTTGCCAGGCTAGATTGTAACTTGATTTAGAGGCTAGGAAACTTGCAAGGCGGGTAGGACAATTTTCCAGGCTAGATTGTGACTTGATTTAGAGGCTAGGAAACTTGCCAGGCGGGTAGGACAATTTGCCAGGCTAGATTGTGACTTGATTAAGATGCTAGGAAACTTGCCAGGCGGGTAGGACAACTTGCCAGGCTAGATTGTGACGTCACTTAGAGGCTAGGAAACTTGCCAGGAGGCTAGGAAACTTGCCAGACAGGACGGACAATTTGCCAGGCTAGATTGTGACGTCAACTAGAGGCTAGGACAACTTGCCAGGCTGGTAGGACAATTTGCAAGGCTAGATTGTGACGTCACTTAGAGGCTAGGGAACTTGCCAGGCGGGTAGGACAATTTGCAAGGCTAGATTGTGACGTCACTTAGAGGCTAGGACAACTTGCCAGGCGGGTAGGACAATTTGCCAGGCTAGATTGTGACGTCAACTAGAGGCTAGGGAACTTGCCAGGCGGGTAGGACAATTTGCCAGGCTAGATTGTGACGTCACTTAGAGGCTAGGAAACTTGCCAGGCGGGTAGGACAATTTGCCAGGCTAAATTATTACTTCATTTAGAAGGAAGGACAACTTGCCAGGCGGGTACGTCAATTTGCCAGGCTAGATTGTGACGTCACTTACAGGCTAGGAAACTTGCCAGGCGGGTAGGACAATTTGCCAGGCTAGATTGTGACTTCATTTAGTGGCTAGGAAACTTGCCAGGCGGGTACTGCAAATTGCCAGGCTAGATTGTGACGTCACTTAGATGCTAGGAAACTTGCCAGGCGGTTAGGACAACTTGCCAGGCGGGTAGGACAATTTGCCAGGCTAGATTGTGACGTCACTAAGAGGCTAGGAAACTTGCCAGGCGGGTAGGACAATTTGCCAGGCTAGATTGTGACTTGATTTAGAGGCTAGGAAACTTGCCAGGCGGGTAGGACTATTTGCCAGGCTAGATTGTGACGTCACTTAGAGGCAAGGAAACTTGCCAGGCGGGTAGGACAATTTGCCAGGCTAGATTGTGACTTCATTTAGTGGCTAGGAAACTTGCCAGGCGGGTAGGACAACTTGCCAGGCTAGATTGTGACGTCACTTAGAGGCTAGGAAACTTGCCAGGAGGCTAGGAAACTTGCCAGGAGGCTAGGAAACTTGCCAGGCAGGTAGGACAATTTGCCAGGCTAGATTGTGACGTCAACTAGAGGCTAGGACAACTTGCCAGGCTGGTAGGACAATTTGCAAGGCTTGATTGTGACGTCACTTAGAGGCTAGGGAACTTGCCAGGCGGGTAGGACAATTTGCAAGGCTAGATTGTGACGTCACTTAGAGGCTAGGAAACTTGCCAGGCGGGTAGGACAAATTGCCAGGCTAGATTGTGACGTCACTTAGATGCTAGGAAACTTGCCAGGCAGTTAGGACAACTTGCCAGGCGGGTAGGACAATTTGCCAGGCTAGATTGTGACGTCCCTAAGAGGCTAGGAAACTTGCCAGGCGGGTAGGACAATTTGCCAGGCTAGATTGTGACTTGATTTAGAGGCTAGGAAACTTGCCAGGCGGGTAGTACTATTTGCCAGGCTAGATTGTGACGTCACTTAGAGGCTAGGAAACTTGCCAGGCATGTAGGACAATTTGCCAGGCTAGATTGTGACGTCATCTAGAGGCTAGGAAACTTGCCAGGCGGGTAGGACAATTTGCCAGGCTAGATTGTGACTTGATTTAGAGGCTAGGAAACTTGCCAGGCGGGTAGTACTATTTGCCAGGCTAGATTGTGACGTCACTTAGAGGCTAGGAAACTTGCCAGGCATGTAGGACAATTTGCCAGGCTAGATTGTGACGTCATCTAGAGGCTAGGGAACTTGCCAGGCGGGTAGGACAATTTGCCAGGCTAGATTGTGACGTCATTTAGAGGCTAGGAAACTTGCCAGGCGGGTAGGACAATTTACCAGGCTAAATTATTACTTCATTTAGAAGGAAGGACAACTTGCCAGGCGGGTACGACAATTTGCCAGGCTAGATTGTGACGTCACTTACAGGCTAGGAAACTTGCCAGGCGGGTAGGACAATTTGCCAGGCTAGATTGTGACTTCATTTAGTGGCTAGGAAACTTGCCAGGCGGGTACGACAAATTGCCAGGCTAGATTGTGACGTCACTTAGAGGCTAGGAAACTTGCCAGGCGGGTAGGACAATTTGCCAGGCTAGATTGTGACGTCACTTAGAGGCTTGGACAACTTGCCAGGCGGGTAGGACAATTTGCCAGGATAGATTGTGACGTCACCTAGAGGCTAGAAAACTTGCCAGGCGGGTAGGACAATTTGCCAGGCTGCTTTTGACATTGAGGGATATATACTACAGAAAGCTTATGAATATGACGTCTAATTTTGCACGCCGCCTGGTAAATTGGCCAAGGGTACAGACTTCAAGCCTGGCAAATTGTCCACCTGGCAAATCGTCCGTGATTCGTCAAATGGATGGTTTCCTGACCCTAGGTGGCTCGTTGGTCCAGTGGTTAACATCCCTGCTTCCAATGCAGAAGGTCCCGGATTCAAATCCCGCTTCAAGCAAAAAGTTTTTTAACTTCTAATATTATTATTATTATTATTATTTATTTTCAACATGTTAAGAAGGAATACAAGTATACAATACAATATATCGGTCAAAACACGCTGATGGTAGTGAGCGTCAGAGCAAGCCCCATATACACATGAAATGTGCCTCACTACCATTCTCTTAACTGCTAGTTACATAATTCTAGGTTCATAAAATTAATGTATGTGATGTATGATATTGTACAGATGAAGATACATGATAAACTTCTTGGCATAGGAATAAGAAACGGTGACTTTGGAGCCGTCATAGCAACGAAGCACCCATTAAATTCAAAGTTTTTCTACTTGTTGATTCTGGCATTTGTCCGTAGGTGTTCGCACTGTCCAATCACTGATTCAAATGTTTCATGTTTGAAATATAGATCTTTGATTGGTTATCGCTCACTCGTCGATGATGTTTGGGGCCAACAGGAGTCCCCCACTGCAAATCAGTTTTCTTACTGAGTGGGTAGACTCTATGAATACTAATTTATTAAGGGCCGGTATTTCAATGTCCAGTTAAAATTTACTTTTCAGTTAAATTGTTTTCACCATAACAACGGCCAATAGAAACACACCAAACTGGGCTTACCTGACAGTTAAATTTACTTGGCACTTTAACTGGACATTGAAATACCGGCCCTAAATAAAATAAATAAATTCACATTTAGAGTCTACCCACTCAGTAACGAAACTGATTTGCAGTGGGGGAATTTTTTTTAAAGCGACTAAACCAACCCTGTAGGCTACGAACACCATCGTCGAGTGAGCGATAACCAATCAAAGATCAATATTTCAAATATGAAACACATGAATCAGTGATTGCACAGTGCGAACACCTGCGGACAAATGTCAGAATCAACAAGACCTTCTGCATTGGAAGCAGGGATGCTAACCACTGGACCAACGAGCCACCATTTGTATTTTTTTTTAGGTGAGCACAGATAACTTTCGGTTTCAGAGAGTTTCTATCAGGATTGCCGGTGAAGGGTATCGAAGCGGCGACCTGTGTTACTTGTGTGTGGGCCCCTTCTACAGGTAGGGTACCCCCCATGTCACGTGACCGCGCCCATATTGCAGCATCAAGTGGTGAGTCAACAGTTCAACGTGACTGCCATGAGAATTATTACAGAACAACCGTGTTCTGCTGGATGGAATGTGGGTGGGCGGGTGAGCACGCACACGCACACGCACACGCACACGCACACGCACCCGCACCCGCACACGCACACGCACACGCACACGCACACACGCACACGCACACACGCACACGCACACGCACACGCACACGCACACGCACACGCACACGCACACGCACACGCACACGCACACGCACACGCACACGCACACGCACACGCACACGCACACGCACACGCACACGCACACGCACACGCACACGCACACGCACACGCACACGCACACGCACACGCACACGCACACGCACACGCACACGCACACGCACACGCACACGCACACGCACACGCACACGCACACGCACACGCACACGCACACGCACACGCACACGCACACGCACACGCACACGCACACGCACACGCACACGCACGCGCACACGCACACGCACACGCACACGCACACGCACACGCACACGCACACGCACACGCACACGCACACGCACACACGTCATACGGGGTTATAGAGACCCACCGCATTTATTTTAAAAATATATGTATTTAAAAAAAGAGTAAAAATAAATATTAAAAATAAAATAAAAATAAATATTAAAAAATAAAGAAAAAACAAATGTTAAAAAATAAATTGAAAATAAATATAAAAAATTATGTTAAAATAAATATACCTATTAATTTTCGTATTTTGTAAATTTTCTTCGTTTTCTATTTACTGATTTACGCTCTTATTTATTTGTCCTGTTCAGTTATAAAAGTGATTCACAAATGGTGACAATAATTGAATATTTCCTAACAAATTACACCTCATTACTTTTTTTTACAAAAATATACAGGATTGAAAAAGAAATACTTGGGGAAAAATCCATTCAACCCTAAAAAATAGAAAATAATCAAGAAATATTTACATTTTCAAGACAGGATATGGAATATAAGGAATTCGTTTATTTCTGGAAACGCCTAAATGCAGAATCATCGCCAACACCGTAATGCGTATATAATGGTGGATAATTAATAACACTGAAATTGAAAAATTAATAACAAAATCCAACATTTTCATTAGATAAGTTGGAAGAAGAATTGAGGGCGAGAGGGGAACAATAGAAACGGTCCCGCCCTACAAATCTCGCCAAGCTATAAACCTTGACATCAATATTATTGTTTCTCCGTTCAAGTCAAGTCTCCCAAAGTGAATCCACTCGCAATCCGCGGTACCATTTTCACAAACCGCGAGAGTATAGTTTCCATAAAACGCGAGAGTACTTGTACGCTGTGCTAATTGATGTTGTACTTGCTTGGCCTTGGTCCGAATACACCTCGGATTTGTAATACGCGGCGCAGGAGGGGGGGGGGGGGGGGGCAATAGCGACGATATGGACTAATTGTGGTACCAAACTCGCTACTGAAAATCAGTTCTTGTATCGGAGTGGGTAGACTAAATGTATTTATTTATTTTATTTAAATTCATTGATTCAATTTTGCTTTATTAAAACTAGTGAGATAAACACTTTGGGATATTTCTTGAATATAACCAGCGTTGTTATCATATATATACAAATATTACAACACTTTAACTATAATATGTAAGTTCTGTGAGATAGTGAGATGTTCAAAAATAATTACAAGAATAGGACATGATATTATAAATATCGGCCCACCCCCTCCGATAGAAAAAAGCGAAAGAATGTTAGGTTTTTTTGTTCAAATCTTTCAAGCTTAAAATTACATTATTTATTAAAATTTTGGAAATATTCAGGAGTAGATATTATGAAGATGTGCGTCAACACTAATTTTAATTGTCTAATTTTTTCAAAGACAATAAATATGACATTTTTTTTAAACACACACATACACACAGTTTTTCAACACAGTTGGAACTGAGATTATTATTACTATAAATCAATTGATCATGATATATCTATATCTACTATCTAGCCAGTATTATGGCCCAAAATTTTGATACCTACTGAAAATCGTTAAAAAATCTTACGACAAACCGCTTTTCAAGCTGTGTGTCGAACACGTTTGATGGAATTACTAACTAAGCTGTGCAATGCGATGTATGACACAACACCGAGCACGACAGCAAGTAGTCCTACCTTCAGTCGGCAGCTGCAGCCACAAGACAGCAATGAAACAGATGACAATCACTTTCATCTTGACGGTGTCCAAACAACTCGGAGAACCAGTCAGGTCGCGCGCTAATATCTCTCTACTCTCTTGTTGTTATTCGCACTAACCCAAAACAATGAACGTCCTTCGTTCGGTTGGTCCACATCCGGTTCGTGAATATTCATCGGGAGACTTCGATAAACAATCTCGTTGCTACATTTCCCGGACGACGTCGGAGGGCGGGGCTATCGATGCCATCGGACACTGGCGCTATCTGTTGGTCATCTTGTAAACTAACTAACTAACTGGATAAAATTATTTCATTGTTTCGTTAATGAGTATGTAAAGGTCGGTTTACAAATTTAATCAAGATGAACATTTATGGGTTAACAAAATCGAATAAAGCCAAAAGCAATATGGCGTTCGTTTACACACTTTCATAAGGAAATCACATCAACGTTAGCTCTTATAAATAAAATTCTTAGCCCAGCCAATGAGAGGCGACGTTTTATACATCCGGTCAATGGTAGCGATCCTAAGTAAATAAATAATAAAATAAAATTCACATTTAGAGTCTACCCACTCAGTAACTAAACTGATTAACAGTGGGGGACTTTAATTTAAAGCGACTAAATGAACCCTGTGGAGACACCTCGGACAACGAACCAGTCGATCCACCGCGTCGAGCTTATATTTATCTGGTTTGTAAACCCCTCGTTAGGGGGGTAGTTGGGCCGACTCGTTCGCGCTACATTCCATTCACTGATTTTCTAGAATTTCATAATTGGCTACACAAACAACTGTAAAAACTAAATTCCAAATATAAATTAATGTTTTATTTGAATTAACGTTTTGCAAACTTATTCCTTAATATAGATCAGAACACCACGAGCTTGAAACTTTTTTATTTTTGCTTGTAGCGTTATTATTAGATGAATGCGAATCAAACGATTTGCATACTGCATACATGAATTACATAATATGTTTCTTCATAATCCTACTACAAAGACGATTAAAAGATGACAATATGCATAAATGTATTTAGAAAACGATTGTGATAATTGAAAATGACGTAAAACCAGAAGCAAAAATAATAAAACTAGCACGGGGTATTTAACAGAATACAACAGTCCGCAATCTGATTTAACAATCTTCTAGCTTTGAATATTGACATGAATGCGATGCATTCCCAAGGGTTGTACAAAATATGATCATCGCTCAGAACCGGTTTTCGCCAGAAATTCTGGTTCGTTGTCCGAGGTGTACGTACTGTAGGCTTCGAACACCATCGACGAGTGAGCGATAAGCAATAAAAGATCGATATGGCAAATAAGAAAGATATGAATCAGTGATTGGACAGTGCGAGCACCTGCGGACAAATGTCAGAATCAACAAGGCCGATTCAGAACAACTTTGAATTTATTGAGTGCTTCGTTGCTAGGACGGCTCCAAAGTCACCGTTTACTTATTCCTAAGACAAGAAGTAATGCAATTGAATACACATTAGAAGTTAAAAAACTTCTGCCTGAAGCGGGATTTAAACCCGGGACCTACTGCATTGGAAGCAGGGATGCTAACCACTGGACCAACGAGCCACCTAACTATCATTTCATTGTTTCGTTAATGAGTATGTAAAGGTTGGTTATCAAATTTAAGGGTTAACAGGGAAGGATATCTCTACGCCAAAAACCGCACAAAATTTTAATTTATAAATTATATCACAAGAATGGGCTTCGATATCGAAAATCTGAATCAACAGTGCACTGTGGTTTAGTAACCTCTACATACTGAATGCTCTAAGTTGTGTCTTACATTATAATCAGTGTGTTTTTGTATACCTAATTAATTTTATTACTAGCTATCGAATTAATAATTAAAATAACTTCGCAAATGGTTATAACATTTTATTCAGTCTTTAGGGCTTACCAAAACACAGTGCGCTGTTGATTAAGATTTTTGATTTCTTGTTGCAATCTTCAGATATAATTAAATAATGAAAATTGTCTGCGGTTTTTGACGTAGAGACTACCCTTCGCTTTTAACAAAATCAAATGAGCCTAAAGCATTATGGCGTTCGTGTACACACTTTCTTAAGGAAATCATATCAATTAACAAAATTAATTGGCGGAATGCACAGTCGAGTTAAGTATGTGATTTGTTTATGGTTGCTATGGAGTTTGTCCTTCTTATGAAAAATAGCATGTAATAAAACATTATTCCATAGCAACAAATCCTGTACTTTACTTGACATTTGACTTTGCATACGGCTCTCTCGTAGGAAAGTGTTTGAACCGATCTTAATTAGTTCAATGTTAAATTATAGTTCCATGTATCATACACGGTGGGCGTATGCTGCTTTTCTCATCCAACTTGAACATTCCATTTGATGATAGATTATTAAATAATTGTAATTAAAATAAATAAATATGTAGACAAAATAACAATTGTTAAATAATTAAAACCCCCCAGAATCAACATTTCCCTACATGCAAGAAATTATTTTGATTCTTGAATAATTGATTCTGTGGATTTAGACCATTTTCAAAAGTGATCTAGGAGTCCCCTTAATCTCCAATGACAACAATGCACAACAATAAAAACTAGTTTTCAAATGTTATGTCAAGGTTAATTTTTATTGTTGTGCATTGTTGTGATTGAAGATTTAGAAGATCTTGATTAATTCTATCTAAGGGTCCTAGTTCAATTTTGAAAATGGTCTATTACCGTTTGCGACATGTTGACAGGGATAATTTATGAGCCACCGCTGCACTCACCGCGCGGCCGGATGGTGGGGGTAGAGCCTTGGCGTGCAAGGGGGTTTAGTGCAACAACGGCACGCAACGTTTTCTAATATATTTAGTAATAATTCAAATGTAAGTATTCCATTTCCTGTGGGCATTAAAATAACCGTATCAGCAAACAGGTACTTTTGTCGTGGGTGCCGTATTTCAATGAATATAAAAAATGGATCTCGCAGTCATGTATATGGTTTACAATAATGGGTCGTTGAGCAAAGCGCTCACAAAAAGATTGATTGATTGATTGATTAATGGGGCTTACCGTCTCATATTTGTGCAACAATGGCTAATCGAGACGATGAGACCTATTTTGATTATTATTGTCATTGTTTTTGAGTAATAGTTATTATTATAATAATAATAAAAATAGTAATAATAATAATAATAATAATAATAATAATAATAATAATAATAATAATAATAATAATTATAATAATAATAATAATAATAATAACAATAATAATAATAATAATAATAATAATAATAATAATAATAATAATAATAATAATAATAATAATAATAATAATAATAATAATAATAATAATAGTAATAATAGTAATAATTTCATTTCATTTCATTTATTTATTATTCTGTACAATTGCACAAGTTTAATATTGAGCAAACACCTTCATGAGCTCTCTGCTCGCTCGAAGGTTTGCTTTTAATACTTAAATAAAATAGTGCACAGTCAACGTTAATCAATACAAATTTAGATTTAGACTAAGAATTACAAAAAACATGTTTGATTCTCTATAAAAACGAACGGTTGTTGAAATACATTGGTTTAATATAATAATAATAATAATAATAATAATAATAATAATAATAATAATAATAATAATAATAATAATAATAATAATAATAATAATAATAATAATAATAATAATAATAATAATAATAATAATAATAATAATAATAATTAATAATATATTAAGTAGTTCTAAGTAGATTTTAATAAGGTAAACACATGGAAATACTTGACATTTGTGTCCGTACAACATGTTTATGCCGGTTTTGACCGAGTTTGTATGTATTGCAACAATAAAATAATAAGAATAAGAATAATTATCATTATTATTGTAAATATAAGATATAGATTATTGGTTTCCTTCTCCTGCTTGTAATTCAAAACCACATCCTGTGAAACGCCAGCAATAATACTAAGACGAATACAAGATAACATACAGAAATGAAATTAATCGCAATAAAACCAAAGCGCGATTAACAAATGCCGATGGCAGTGTTAATTATTTCCTGCATCAAACCGACGTTTTGGTCAAGTGATAAGATACCACACGCTTTATTGGACGATTATCACAACCAATTAAAACATTATCAATTTGGGTCGGTGGTGCGTAAATGTAGATAGATTAGAAAGTAAATAGATTAGAGGGTGTTACCCAATAGCACAAGCCTTAATTGAGGAGGTTGTGACATCACAGGCGGAGAAACAACGTGTTGCTAGGCAACTGCATTGTTGTATCTTTCTTTGATTGGTGCATATTCAATGTTTTCCGAAACAAAACACGGCAACACGGCTATTTTTAGAATTAAGTCTTGTGCTATTCCTTCTAGAACTGGGATTTAAATTAATAGACCTTTTTCAGAATTGATCTAGGACCTTAGATGGAGCTAATCACGGCCCTCTAAATCTTCAATGACAACAATGCACGACAGTGAAAAAGCTATCAAGGACACTTAGAAAGAGCAAATCACGGCTTTCTAGACCAATTATGAAAATTATTTCTCTTCGACGCGAAGGTACGTTTCAAACTGATCCAGACTTCTCGTCAAAAATGGGTACTGATCCCTTGGATTAAAAATAAAGCTAAAAATTATGATTAACATTCACACAGCATTCTACATTCGTTGTTATTTTTCATCATCATATTTTATAAGTAATATCCTAAACAAAAATCATTCGACACAATTTTAGTGAAAAACTGCCAAAATAAAAACGTAAATATATCCCTGCCTATCTCGAAATAAAATGATCTTCATTTAGCAAAGGACTCCATCAATGATTTAAAAATATTAGCTTGGTCGTTGCCATGGATGATAACATAAGTTATTGCAATAATGAACGTTGTTACCAAGTGGGCTTGCGCCTAGGCGCTTTTTCACAGTACTGTTGTTTAAATTTTAAGAATCCATGTAGTATTCAGTATTCACAATATTTATAATTGAGAAAAAATATGATATCTCAACGTCTTCATGTATTCAGGTTTAATTTCTGTAAAATCTTTTTCTGGCCACTTAAAACAATCGCCCCCCCCCCCCCCCCCACCCACCGTGCACCCGTAAATTTGACCGCCTAGGCACTTAATATTTAAGGAATACACCACTGGTTGACACTATAACACATATTCCATAGCTTATAATCTTTGTAGCGCCAGAAAGACTGGCAACACACAGTGAAAATTAAACATAGATCTTTTCTAAACCAAATTTATTGACATATATTTTACGTCTTCCGTACATTTAATGTATGGTAAACTAAGTTATTTCCGTTGGGCTGCCACAGGACACGAAGCGATAAGCTATCGCCGGCCCAGATTTTTCTAGTGTCAGAAGTGTTGATGTTATGAATGTCCAACACGTTTTGTATTTATGAATATCTGAGCGGAAATGCTCGTTGCCAATTCACCGTGATTTACATTATAGGGCAAATATCACGCGCACTGGGTGGTAAAGTCGTCTTACAACAACTTCGGTTATGCTTTCATCATCATTCAATGACGTGTTTACGGTCTCGGCCAACCTGAACAGGTATTTGAATAAGCTACGGCCGCTGGTTCGCTGATGCCGCTCACCCACCCGTGACGGAAGCATTACCGAAGTTGTTGTACGACGACTAAATATATATATATATATATAAAGTAAGAAAACATCTTTCGGTTTAACCGTCTTTTTTTCATCTTGAAAAAGACGACGCTAAAGTCGTTGAAACATTGATTTATTTTATTTTAAATACAATTTGGATTGGTAAAACTGAAAAATGTTTTCTTACTTTACATTTTGCAACCAACAAAATCTAAGAAATCATATACATATATATATATACACTACGTTTATACCACGACGAAAACGGTTCGACTTCAAACCGGCTTCAAATGCTTGATAAACACCACCAATTCGCATTGAGGTCAATACTCTACCGAAAGCAGATTGAGTTGAGTAATGCGGTTCGACTTTCCTTGATATACGGTTGAAAACCAGGATTTATTTTTTGGATTGTAGACACCAAAAGTGCTATCATCTACATAAGACTATTTTATTTCATAACTAGACCTATTATCTGTTCGGAAAAAGCACGTGAACAACTTAATGCAGAAGGTCCCGGGTTCAAATCCCGCTTCAGGCAGAAGTTTTTCAACCTCTAATGTGGATTCAATTCCATTACTTCTTGGCATAGGAATAAGTATACGGTGACTTTGGAGCCGTCCTAGCAACGAAGCACTCAATAATTTCAAAGTTGTTCTTAATCGGCTTTGTTGATTCTGGCATTTGTCCGCAGGTGTTCGCACTGTCCAATCACTGATTCATATGTTTCATGTTTGAAATATCGGTCTTTGATTGGTTATCGCTCACTCGTCGATGGTGTTTGGAGCCTACAGGGTTGATTTAGTCACTTTAAATTAAAGTACCCCACTAAAAATCAGTCTTGTTACTGAGTGAGTAGACTATAAATACGAATGTATTTATTTATTTATTTGTTTATTTATTTATTTATTTATTTATTTATTTATTTATTTATTTATTCATTCAGACATTCATTCATTCATTCATTCATTCATTCATTCATTCATTCATTCATTCATTCATTTATTCATTTATTCATTCATTTATTTATTTATTTATTTATTTATTTATTTATTTATTTATTTATTTATTTATTTATTTATTTATTTATTTATTTATTTATTTATTTATCTATTTATTTATTTATTTATTTATTTATTTATTTATTTATTTATTTATTTATTTATTTATTTATTTATTTATGTATTTTTTTAAGGATAGTATCGACTCCTCGCTACACTGCTGAGATAAAGCGGTATTCGGCCATCTTGATTCACCGCCCATATGTCACCTCCCTTACCAAACAACACCTCAATCAGTTTGACTTTCTTCCCGTTACAGGCGTACTCTGCCTGCCAACCTAAGAAGCACCCTGCCAATCACTAACCTCAAAGAGAGGCGATAGTATTACGGAGATCATAAATGTCAATCGTCCCTATTATTCAGCAAAGCACTCACCTTCTCAGCCGGTACCGACAGCTGAATGTGAAGAATGTCGATTACGGACGGGTATCGCTCCTTGTATATAGGGAGACTGTCCCTTTTTTGTAACTGTGTGTCCACACTCTTGACTGCCGTTTGAGATTTTAGACAAGATTGACATTAACAACTGTCAACAAAGGAGGCGACGGCTAAGTCGTTCTTTGTGTGTAGTGATTGTCAGGGTGCTTCTTAGGTTGGCACGCAGAGTAGAGTAGAGCCCTGTCACCCTTTGTATAGCATTACAGACAAGTGGGCTAAGGGTGCCAACCCATTTTTGTCCCTTTTGGTTCACTGCCCATATATCTCCACTTTTAGACACAAGTAGTTTCATTATGTTTTTGTGTACGTTGGCAACATTCTGTAATGTGTAGGGTTTCTGTGTAGGAGTAGTGAATATCCGGTGGTATATCATACGCCTGATTACAGCTATAGGCGCTGCAAAAAGTAGCATTTTTCCCCGGGGCTAATTTCCTATATGCCTGATTCATTACTGATATAGGCCCTGAAAAAAGTAGTATTTTTCCCCGGGGCTAGTTACTATATAACCTGGGGCCCTACTTGGCTACCTCACTGCCTTCTAGAATCCTCAACAAGTCACCATGAAGTTCTGCGCCTTGTTGCTGATCGTGGCCGCCGTGAGCGTCATGCTGCCCTCTGACGGTAAGTTTACCAACTTCACTAACTTACATTACTTTTTGCTTTCTACTTTTTATTGATATTTTGATAATTTTGCTTCGGGTAAAAAGTTGTTCCACTGTGATTTTCCAATTTCTAAGATCTATAAAAATACACTTATAGGATCTGAAACTAAACAGGGAAGGATACCTCTACGTCAAAAACCGCACACAATTTTCATTTTTAAATTATATCACAAGAATGGGCTTCGAAATCGAAAATTTGAATCAACAGCGCACTGTAGTTTAGTAAGCCCTACACATTGAATGCACTGAGTCGTGATTTATACTATAATCAGTAGGTTTTTACTCACTTTTTTTTTATAAATAATTAATTTTATTACTAATTATCGAATTATAATCAAAATACTACGCTAATGGTTATAATATTTTATACAATTTGTAGGGCTTACCAAAGTAAAGTGCGCTGCTGATTTAGATTTTAGATTTCTTGTTGCAATCTTCAGATAAAATTTAATAATGAACATTTTCTGCGGTTTTTGACGTAGAGACTAGAGACTACCCTTTGCCAAGGAAGGTTACCTCTACGTCAAAAACCGCAAAACATTTTCATTTTTAAACTATATCTAAAGAATGGGCTTCGAAATCGAAAATCTGAATGAACAGCGCACTGTGGTTTGTTAAGCCCTACATACTGAACGCTCTTAGTTGTGTTCTACGATAAAACCAGTATGATTTTTGATTTTTATATCTAATTAATTTTATTACTAATTATCGAAAAAATAATCAAAATAAGTATGCGAAGGTTATAATTCTCCATTCAAAATGTAGGGCTTAACAAAATACTGTGCGCTGTTGATTTAGATTTTCGATTTTGTGTTGCAATCTTGAAATATAATTAAAAAATTAAAATATCCTGCAGTTTTTAACGTAGAGGTATCCTCCGCTCTTTAAGCGGTCCGTTTCAACGTTCCAAAGTATTAAAAATTATTTTTTTCTGTCGATGTATTAAAATTTTATCACGCTGACTCGAGTAATTGGCAAAATCGGTCAAGTATCATATTTTTATACTGCAGGAAAAGTAATACATCACAGCTTTTCTTACAGCTTCTTGCAGATTGCCACAGGTTCATTTATTTTTTCATGTGTAAAGGAACAGTGAATAATGGTACCAATTCCCTGGGTGAAACAGAAATTACCTTTGTTATGTTCCTATTTATTTTCATGATATAGACTGGGGCTAAGCCCCAGCCGCCGGAGGCGGCGGATTTTTTTTTCACTTCTATATTATTTCGTGTCTTTTGGACTCAAAGAATACTACTCGAACTACTACTCATTAATTGTTTGTATTATATTGAAGTTAGTGTTACAGTAGAATAGTATCTAAATAAGGATTGCATAGAAATTGTGTTTCTAATGTTTTATGGTTGTTCAATATAATCTCAACATAAAGTCAAACATTGTAGTCACATACGTTATTTAAATTTTAATTCACATACCGTGATATTGTAATATTAGATTAATGGATTGTTATTTATAGGTACTCTCACTTTTACTGGTTCAAGCGAAAGGTGTATTAGTTGTAGATGAACACATAAATAATATAATTGAATTTATGAAAGAAAAAGTGCATGGTATGATAAATATATTGAAAATGTTGTTTGTTGCGATTGTTGTACACTTAAGTGGTTTAAGGATCTTACAATATAGTATTAAGTAAATGTAGTATTACGTAAAATCATTCTCGATGTAGTTTCGGGGGGGGGTTTAAACCCCCTAACCCCCCCCCCCCCCCCTTAGGTACGCCACTGATTCCTTAGGGCTGTGTGTCGCCTAAACTTGCGTAACCCCCGGTGTCTGTCGGTTAGAGTTCCTTCGCAATGCTTTAAAATCGTCAAACTAAACCTAAATATGTATGTCACCCACTAGAGAACATACCTTTTTCAGAATTGATCTAGGACCCTTAGGCACGGTTTCACCAAATTATTTAAATCGGAGATTGGCTTGATCGGCGCCGTCACCAAACTTTACATAAACAAATAATTTTGCATGTATTGACAACATTGCATGTGGTTGCATTACAAAATTTAGTAATTAATTAGTGTCAGCTATTAGTAGCTATAAAATATCATACTGTTATTACTGGTATTTAAACTAATTTTCATGAAAAACGAAAAAATGTAATCAGTACGTCACCAACAAAAGTTCTTTTAGATTGGCAATAAATGTCTGACACGTGTTTAGTCATTTGTTATGCATTATTGGATCCTTTATTAAAATGCATACAGAAGGCCATGGCCGAGGTTTATTATCTCAAAATAAATCCATGCTCTGTCTTCAGATCAGGACAACAATGGATATTCGATCTATCTGTTGAGTCTTTGTTTTGATTTCATGTTTATTTACAAGAACAAATGAACGTTGCGACGAAGTAACAATAAGTAGCAAACTTTAGAATATGAATCATTGTATGAATTATAACATATTTCATTGTCGAGTGTAAATACCTGCAATAATGTTAGGTTTTTTTACATCTACTCTAAAACTGACGCTTATTAATTACTAAATTCTGAAATATAACAAAATACAATATTTTCACTGGATGAAAGATTATTTATTTATGAACAGTTGGTGATGGCACCGATCAAGCTAATCTCCGATTTAAATACGTTGGTGAAACCGGGCCTTAGACCCGGTTTCACCAAATTATTTAAATCGGAGATTGGCTTAATCGACGCCGTCACCAAGTTTTACATAAACAAATAATTTTGCATGTATTGACAACATTGCATGTGGTTGCATTACAAAATTTAGTAATTAATTAGTGTCAGCTATGAGTAGCTATAAAATATCATACTGTTATTACTGGTATTTAAACTAATTTTCATGAAAAACGAGAAAATGTAATCAGTACGTCACCAACAAAAGTTCTTTCAGATTGGCAAAAAATGTGTGACACATGATTAGTCATTTGTTATGCATTATTGGATCCTTTATTAAACTGCATACAAAAGGCCATGGCCGAGGTTTATTATCTCAAAATAAATCCATGCTCTGTCTTCAGATCAGGACAACAATGGATTTTCGATCTATCTGACTTTGTTTTGATTTCATGTTTATTTACAAGAACAAACGAATGTGGCAACAAAGTAACAATAAGTAGCAAACTTTAGAATATAAATCTGTATAATGAATTATGAACATAGTTCATTATCTAGTATAAATAACTGTCATAATGGTAGGCTATTTTATTTTATTACTACTTTTAAACTGACGCTTATTTATTACTAAATTCTGAAATATTACAATATACAATATTTTTACTGAATGAAAGATTATTTTGTCATGTGAAAATGGTGATGGCACCGATCAAGCTAATTTCCGATTTAGATATGTTGGTAAAACCGGGCCTTAAGCTAATCACGGCCCTCTAGATCTTCAATGACAACAATGCACAACAATGAAAAATGCACCTTAACATAACTATCAAGGACCCTTAGATAGAGCAAATCACGGCACTCTAGATCTTCAATGACAACAATGCACAACAGTGAAAAATGCACCTTAACATAACTATCAAGGAACCTAAGATAGAGCAAATCACGGCCCTCTAGATCTTCAATGACAACAATGCACAACAATGAAAAATGCACCTTAACATAACTATCAAGGAACCTTAGATAGAGGAAATCACGGCTTTCTAGATCAATTCTGAAAATCATCTATTGATGCTCTTTCTTCCGAATGTTTCTTCGTGCCAATAAATATTTTCGTTTTCTAAAGTTTTCTAATGTGTTTCTGGACACCTTTCACACCTAAACAAGAATATTTGATTAACGGAAACACTTATTATAACCAAGAAACATTCATAAGAAAGAGCACCAACTTCTTTAGATACTGACATCTTGACATATGTTGGCTGAGCCCCGAACATGATAGCGTTGCCACTGGCCACTATCAAATCGACGTGAACAGGGTCAAGTGTGTTATTATAAAAACATCTTTTTCATAATCTCAGTCTTGAGGATAAAATAAAATTTGCCAACGGTTTAGTCGCGGTCGCTTAGCCGGTTTCCATACGAACACCAAAGTAAAGTAACCTCAAGCTAGGTCAGGAGGAGGCTGGGTGACCGCTCTCCTCTAAAACACTATAGTTACCGTTGGTTAGAACAGATTGGAGGGTTCGAAAGCTTCGTTCTTCTCGTCAACTGCTCGGCAGTCCAGGTTGGTGGAGGAACCTATATGACTGGTCAAAGTTACACCGTTCTTTCGGGTAGGACGTAAAGCCGATGGTCTTCCTGGAAGAGTAGGCTACGTGCCGGTACCAGGCTTCCCCTCCTCCTTTCCTCATAATCATTCATCATAAACAGTATATTAAATTTGCACTAACGGGGCCTCGGTCCTGTTGCAGATATTGACGGAATAAAAGTGAAAAATCTACGTATGCCAATACCTGATTTGCATATAGTGCAGAAATCTGCTACTAAAGAAAGAAACCCTTATCAACATACGTACTTATAGTCTACCCACTCAGCTACAAGAAATGATTTTCAGCGGGGGACATTTATACCATTATTTTTGGATACGCTTCGTTGCTGTGTCTTCCCTAAAGTTACCATTGACATACACACCAGGGCCCAGATTCACAAAGGTGCCTAAGTGCTGAGACGTCCTAGTTTAGGCCAATCTCAGTGATATAAATCACGTGCATGTCGTACTGCAATGTCATAAATATATAATATAGTAAAATGTGAACAAATTTAACTAATAATATTTTATTTGTGAATGTGTAGTAAATAGTAATACCCAGAGACGCTTTAATTGTATTTATCTACCTAGGATTTGCCTAACTTAGGACAACTTTAGAGTAAGGCACTTTTCTGAATCCAGGCCCTGTATCATATCTTAAAAAACCTTACCTAAACCGGGGTTTGAACACTAGACCGCCTGCATTGGAAGTAGGAATAAACCCACAACTTATTCTAGGATTTCCTAATCCGAGAAAAAGAATGGTTTGTTGAAAGTCATTCTCAAAATAGCAGTTTACTAAAATACATATAAAACAGTCATTTGAATATTTGTATAAGCAACCCAAGACAACCTCACATGTGCTTTCGTCACAGGCGAGGTTCTTGTAGCCAATGAGCGATCGTTATTTGCGCGCTTGTCTCGGGCGGTTCGCTGGTTGGCTATGAGTGCCTCGCTTGTGACGAAAGCATATGTAAGGTAGTCTTGGGTTGTCTATATTGCCCCCGCCCCTCCAACACAATCACTACAAAAAAGACTTTCGGCTGAAATAATATTTAAGTGCCAACGCACTACCTACCTTAACGGTCACGAGCGCCACTGTTTACGAAAATATTTGTTGTTTTGCAATTTCAACGAAACTTTCTCAGCACTTCGGTTTGGGAACCACTATTATAGTTGCCCCAACGAATGTATTCTAATGCTTACGACACCGCCGAGTCCAAGGTGACAACGTAACTTTTTACTTCGCTAAATCCCACCATCTAATCTAAACAGGTCCATTGGGGATAATTTAATACCTTCCGTTGGTTACCTGTATCGGTGGGTGTGGCCAAACCGCCTGTGCACTAGTCTAAGCCGAACCATGAGTTTACGAATGTATAAAAGAACGCCAGGTATCTGTTGATTTTCTTTCAATTGGCGCGATGGAAAGAGGCAGTAGACAATGGGCTGAGATCGGTATGCGCATACTTTCGTTGGGGCTAGTATATATTGTAAACTTGAACTTGGCTTACGGGTATAGCCACGTCGATCACTGCTAAAGCGCTGACGTTTCGGGCAAGTTGCACCACCCATCCTCAGAGCTAAAACTTGAAGCAGTCACAGAATGAAACCTACTCGGTCCAGCTCCACTCTGTGACTGTGACAAGACCTATTGTATCCCGCGTATCGTTCTTACTCGTGAGCCACCCCGCGCCTGTTCTACCGGTTCAACTCCGTCGTTATCTGCTGACGTCAAACATTTTGAAGCGTCAGCGTTTTAGCAATAATCGACGCGGCTATACCCGGAAGCCAAGTTCAAGTTTATTATTTGTTTCGGGCCGCGAAAGCCTACGTGAGAGTATATATTGTGTTTTGTGTGTCTAGCGGAAGCCGGACCAGGAAGCCAAAGGCAACTGGAAGAACCCCTGGCGGTCGCCAAGCGGTGGCCTTTAATATGGGGAGGAAGGCGGCAACTGGAAGAACCCCTGGCGGTCGCCAAGCGGTGGCCTCTAATATGGGGAGGAAGGCGGCAACTGGAAGAACCCCTGGCGGTCGCCAAGCGGTGGCCTTTAATATGGGGAGGAAGGCGGCAACTGGAAGAACCCCTGGCGGTCGCCAAGCGGTGGCCTCTAATATGGGGAGGAAGGCGGCAACTGGAAGAACCCCTGGCGGTCGCCAAGCGGTGGCCTCTAATATGGGGAGGAAGGCGGCAACTGGAAGAACCCCTGGCGGTCGCCAAGCGGTGGCCTCTAATATGGGGAGGAAGGCGGCAACTGGACAGCGAGGACAGCGAGGAAGTCGACGCCTACTTCAAGAGTGACGAGATAGCCGCTCTGCTGGCGAAATACGACCTGACTATGGACGAGTTTGACGACGCCATCGACAATGACCCTGAGATCGAAGAGGAGGACCGTCGCAAGGTCAAGGCTCTCGCTCTTATGATCCTCTCCGATTTCGACAAGAGTGGTGCGTGGTTGGACGACAGTTCCGAGGAGGACAAGTAGGCGCAACAAGTGCCCCTACTTCCACGCGTGGTTAGAAGATATCACAGCAATGATTGACCAGCATCCAATACTTTTCCGTATTTCTAAACCTGTCGTTGCAGGTTAGAAAGCTTCTTTGCTTCACTAAAATGCTTGCTTATTATTTCAATATTCAATAAACAACCGCTGTTGCAGAATAAATATAATACCTACTGAGTTCCTCTATTACTTTCTTTACCCGGAATATAATAAATCAGACACATACTTGTCGGTTTAACCTGTTAAGGTACTAAGGCACATGCCATCAGTGTATTATGCAGTGATATTCTTGCACTAAACCCCATTGCACGCCAGGGGTCTACCCAGTGGCGTAGCTATCGAGTGGCAGAGTTTGCAGTTGCACTGGGGCACGGTCCCCGGGTAAATGTGTACATATATACAATTTTCACACAATTGTCCAAGGGTAAAAAGGATAGGCCTATACAAAAATTATTTGAATAAAATATAAATTACACTGGGTTTAAACCGAGGTTTAACAGACGGCGTTTTGATTTCAATCAAACAGGTCCTGCCTCGAAACCATATAGGTAGAACTGAAATCCCTCAGCTAAGTATGGTTTAATAACAACCTTAAACAGCGTATGAGTATGGTTGAATTGAAAGTCTACCTGAAACATTTCATGTAAAGATATTGATGGACAAAATTTGGCTTCTTTAGGGTCTTGTCCTCCAGTTTTCACCCAGGCCCGTAAAGACGTAGCTACGCCACTGGGTCTACCCCCTTCCGGCCGCGCGGGGAGTGCAGCGGTGAATGCAGCGGTGGCTCATAAATTATACCTGTCAACAGGTCATCTATTGAAACGGTAATTATCTAGAGTAACAAACAGTCGAAATAATTTGATAAATGTTGCGAAATATTATTGATTGCGGGAGTTTTCAATGTAGATATAACTACCGTTTCAGTAGGCGCAATGTTGACAAGTATAATTTTGTATAGCCACCGCTGCACTCACCGCGCGGCCGGATGGTGGGGGTAGACCCTTGACGTGAAAGGGGCCTTAAAGCAAGAACGGCACTGTTTAACTACACTGTAGCTGTTATTTCCACCTATTTGGAACCCGGCCATCACCATTGTTGGTCAAGTAGTTCGTCACAAGGTCGACTTGATCTTCGCCTAGCGGAGGCTCGGGGTGAGTTCGACGATCCTCCGCTGTTTCACTGCGAGCTGCGATCACTCAGGCTCCGAAAACTCGTTTCTCTCACTAGCCCAGGCGGTACACACTCTTGAGTCGCAAACAGTTTTGGAACTGCTGATGGTAACATAAGAATGCGAGGAGGAAGTGTCATGTCCGATTAGTGTGGTTGATTGGAACTGGGAAGGTTGTTCAATTGTTATCTCAGACGGAACTGTTAGAATTTCGGTTTCCAAAAACTATTTTTATTTTTGTTGTTGAAGTCCGAGTGGATACCAGGAATACAATTACCAACCCCTGCCTGTCGCCCCTTTATTATAGGAAATGTCGTTTTTGCAACCGTTAAGCGTCTAAAAGATTGAACGACAAGATAATGGCACAAGGACTTGTAAACCTGTAAGTGAACATAAAGAAGACTTTAGGGGTAACACAAACAGTCGGAAAATTGGAAACCGTGCCATTTTTCTCGCTCGCAGTGAAACCCATAATAGGCGGAGATCAAGTAGACCTTGAGTTGTTCAGTACTACTACTTTACCGGCCTTGAGTCATCACACACGAAGTCACCAAGACATGTCTCACGCTGTCCAACCCAATACAAGAACCCCATTGGCTCAGTCTAGAAGGGGCGATGCTGGAGAATGGATTCAGGGACTAAGAAATATCGCAGTTTTTTTTTTTTTTTTTAGCTGCAAACCAGGTTTAAGGTTCCACTATGTGTTATTTAATGATAATAATATTATGATTCACAAATACATAAATTTATAATTGTGACTTGTGAGCATGTTTACTTCTCTCCTTTTCTCTGTAATGGTTCTGAATGACGTCTCACAACAACAATTAAATCTGTTTATTATTTGTATCACAATACAGTATACAATAAAGCTTACTTTTATTTCTTGTTCTCGAAGTTCTGGCCTGCCCAGGGACCACTATCTTATCGTGGTGGGAGGGTTTGTGTGCTTTGATGATTCCTGGAGTTATGCCGTCGGAAGCGTATGCTTCTGGTACGGCAACCCTGGCCGGACAGGTCGAGGTGGAGAAGCCAGACGAAAGTCAGTCCACATTCTCCCCTTTCCCTTTTCCTCTAATTTCCCTGCGCCTCCCCGCCGTCCTACTTGCCCCTTCCCTCAAAATACCCCCCGAATAATCATCATATTTCACCCACTCATCGTCTCGATTAGCCAAGTTACAAAAATATGGGACGTAAAACACAAATATCAACCAATCTCTATAAGTTCTGGCTTGCTGGACTTTAGAGCTAATGTGGCGGTGACCCTGACTGACTGTAAGTGTGACTTACTGGCCGTATGCAGAGTCAGGTGTCAAGTTAAGTACAGGATTTGTTGCTATGGAATTGTTTTATTACATGCTATTTTCATAAGAAGAACAAACTACATAGCAACCATAAACAAATCACATACTTAAATCGACTCTGCATTCCTGACAACAACCATCGTTGTTTATATAGCTGAACAGGATACAATTTTAATAGACTTAACAATATTAAGATAACGGATTAATTAGAGATAGAAAAGAAAGAATGGCAGCCTATTTGTAGCCTAAGTCCGACGTACTCTAACTTTTTCTCTGCTCTACTTCGATCAGACCCGAGCAACCGCGAGTTGGCTTCTGAAACGTCAGAGCAACTCCGAGCACTGATGACGGACGAACGCGTTTCCAGTGCCGAGAGTAAACAAACTAACTTGGCATATAATAATAATAACTTACGGTAATTCACAACTTTCTTATCAACTGTCTTGTACAGGAAACATCCGTTGACACTTTCTTCCATGTTTACACAGAACACTTCATTGGCCATTTTCGCGCGCGAGTAACTTACTCTAGCTTGATCTGACTTCAAAACGAGAGTAATGCTTGTTGCAGTACATGGACGTCGACGAGCGCCGAGCGCCGGAAGTGGATGATCCGACCAATCAGGGCGAAGCGGCGCTTGCAAGCGCCGAAGTTGGTTGGTTCCAACTTCTACTTCCGGCGCTCGGCGCTCGGCGCTCGTCGACGTCCAGGTAGTGAAACAAGCCTTGATCTAAGTTGCTCGGATCACTTTACTCTGGTCGGGCGAACACAACTCGAGTAGGAATGTGACACAAACGAACGCATTTCCGTGATCTAGAGCAGCCAGGTCAAGTAGAGTAGGCCTACCTCGGGCGAACAAACCTAATATTACATAGAGAGACAGAGAGCGAGAGAGAGAGAGAGAGAGAGAGAGAGAGAGAGAGAGAGAGAGAGAGAGAGAGAGAGAGAGAGAGAGAGAGAGAGAGAGAGAGAGAGAGAGAGAGAGAGAGAGAGAGAGAGAGAGAGAGAGGAGAGAGAGAGAGAGAGAGAGAGTGGGTGGAGGGGGGTAGTTGTGTCTTAGAAAGTGACTCAACACATGTCGATATACCAAGACAAAATGAGTTCAACGGAATGCGTCATGCATAGGTACCATCTTACTCGCACTGTCTCAGCAAATACCTTACTACTGACAAAGATTATAAAGGGTTGATAATCTTTGCTACTGAGGTACTTGGTCTCAGGTATAGGGGGACGGGGTTCGTCTTTGCAATGACGGTTGCCGGAAGTGAAAGGTTTGTCAGTGACGAGTCAGCACAACTGCTGCGTCTCTGAAAGGAGTGAGAGAAGTGAAGTTGGTGAGTGAGGGTGCGTTTACACAGATTTTTAAGGTCTAGGTTTAAGAGCGAAGGATACCTTCGCGAATACTTAGCGAAGAATCAGTATGACTGTGATAACGATTTCCTTAAATTACTAAGGAAATCGTTATCACAGTCATACTGATTATAACGTTAAATACATTTATTATTCAGTCTGTAGGGCTAACCGTACCACAGTGCTATATGGTGTCTCAGATTTTCGATTTTGTGTTTCAATCTTGAGATATAATTAAAAAATGAAAATTTTCTGCGGTTTTTGACGTAGAGGTATCCTTCGCTCATAAGGTTTTAATATCCAAGGACTTAGCCTCTCGGTTAACATAGATCTTTGCTAAACACTGAATAATTTGACTGATGCAGTCGCTCTCCGATCGGCAAACGATAGTGTCGTCGACGCTTCTGATTGGTTAGGTCTAAGAATCTTAAATCCCTGGTCTAAGATAAACTGAGATAAACTTTGAAATGATTTAGCAACACAATTATGTGCAGCGGTGGCTCATGAATTATAACCGTCAACAAGTCTTATATTGAAACGGTAATTATCTGCAGTTGAAATCCACATAATCAATTTTTCGCAAGATATATCAAATTAGTTGAACTATAGAATAGGTTATTGTGTTACTGCAGATATATACCGTTTCAATATAGGTGACATGTTGACAGGTATAATAATGAGCCACCGCTGCACTCACCGCGCGGCCGGATGGTGGGGGTAGACCTTGGCGTGCAAGGAGGTTTAGTGCAAGAACAGGAGCCCGATTCTCTTAATCTCTGGTAAATTTCTCACCAGTTTCTGTCGTTACGGAAGGCTAATGGATGGCTGTGATTGGGTCACAGCCTTCTCATAACGACCAAAACCGGTGATCACCTTATCGTTGACCATAGAGAATCACGGCCCAGGACTGCAAAGTACACTGTATGATGGCATATTATTTCGTGCTGGTAAACTTTATTGTCTAATCATTATACTATTGCACTATTTTTATGTTAAAATGTTGAGAGTTATCAACTCAGAGAATGTATGTAATTTTTTTGATTGCTTATAATTTAATACATTGTGTTTGATCATCCTTTATAAATTCATTAACCCAGGTTAAATTTCAACTAACAATGTGTGTCATTTAATTCATTAACCCAGGTTAAATTTCAACTAACAATGTGTGTCATTAGTCCAGCATCAAAGTGTCGAAAATCATAGTCCTGTGCAATTTCGAGGAAAGAGTATAGCACCATATATCAATGTGTTCATAAGGTTTCACAGTATTTAGCGCACTTTGGTGCCAGAGCGATATCCGCGACTGGGGGCGGGGGCGGTGCCCCCAATTTTGACTACGCATTGCATTGAATATCGCTCAATTACGGCCAAACGGTTGGTCTGACAACGAAAATAATGATTATAAAATATATTTGTGTGTAATTGATAAATATTTCCTTGTCACAATTATTCATGTACGGTACATAGTGCGAAAGTTATCGTCAATTAAGTATAAAATTAATATATTCTCAATATATAAAACCATGGGACAACCATATATTATCAAAACATTACAAACACATTCATACACGTATAGAAATGTCAGAGTGTTGCCATATCGGTAATTTTTTTTCATAATTTTATCTTTAAGCGATTGGTATTAGTGAAGTATTAAAGACAAGAATGCGTGGGGCTTTTGTGCGCCCGCTAAACACAGGTGTAATGCATAGAAGCATTGGCAATCATAATATTGTACTATTTCGAAAGAAAAGTACACTTATATCTTCGTTTTAGCTTGTAAAATAATAATTTGGATGGTGCCAAGCTCCAAAATTAGTCGTTTACAAGTTATACATAAAAAACAAAATGGCCGACTCTCATGAGGTTTTTCCTATTTGTCTTCACAATCGTGCATTTTTTGGCAAAACTTAATATGACGAAAATTGTTTCTAGTAAAATTCTACATACATATGATACTTGGATATTTTCATAGGAAGTACTACTTACGTACAAATTTAATTTTTGTATGTGTGCATCTGAACTCAAATGAGCAAAACTTGGCTCCCGTTCGCTTCTTGATGAAGCAACTGTGACCTACGGGAGTGCTCTTAATATCTTCTTTTAAGCTCATCAAATAATAATATTGATGGTGCCAAGCTCCAGTGATAGGCGTTGACGAGTTGCATGTGAAAAACAAAATGGCTGTCACTTCAGGTGTTTTTAGCAATTTATCTTCATAACCGTACTATTTATGACAAAATCTAACATGACAAAAAATATT
Organism: Isoperla grammatica; assembly: GCA_945910005.1. NCBI lineage: Eukaryota > Metazoa > Arthropoda > Insecta > Plecoptera > Perlodidae > Isoperla > Isoperla grammatica. The sequence goes on from OX246744.1 coordinate 13,922,527, forward strand.
CCTTGTAAAATTCTACATACAATTCATATTTAGGTATTTTCATATGATTTACCATTTACCTACACATTTAGATTTGTGTATGTTAATCTGTACTCAAATGTACAAGCATTGGCTCCCCTGGGCTACTTGATGAAGCAAGTATGGACTATGGGAGCGGGCTCAATCTCTTCCTTTTAACTTATAGAATAATAATTTCGATGGTGCCAAACTCAAGTATTAGGCGTTCAAGAGAAACACGTAAAAAAAAAAAAAAAACATTTTAGTACTAATTAACATGAAGAAATTTTAATTTTTAGGTTAATAGTAAGTCCTATAAAAATATGTAAATATCATATGTGTGTACAATTTTACAAGAAATAATTTTTGTCATATTAGATTTTGTCATAAAACGTACGGCTATGACGGTAAATTGGAAAAACTACCTATAGTGGTGGCCATTTTGTATTTTACGTGTAACTCGATAATGCCCCATATTTAAGGTAGGCACCATCACAATTATTACTTTATAAGCTATAAAGAAGAGATTGAGCCCACTCCTATATTTGCTTCATCAAACAACCGACGGATGTACATCTGAATACATCCTATTGGCGGGCATTTTGTTTTTTGCGTGTTTCTCTTGAACGCCTAATACTTGAGTTTGGCACCATCGAAATTATTATTCTATAAGTTAAAAGGAAGAGATTGAGCCCGCTCCCATAGTCCATACTTGCTTCATCAAGTAGCCCAGGGGAGCCAATGCTTGTACATTTGAGTACAGATTAACATACACAAATCTAAATGTGTAGGTAAATGGTAAATCATATGAAAATACCTGAATATGAATTGTATGTAGAATTTTACAAGGAATGTTTTTTGTCATGTTAGATTTTGTCATAAATAGTACGGTTATGAAGATAAATTGCCAAAACCACCTGAAGTGACAGCCATTTTGTTTTTCACATGCAACTCGTAAACGCCTATCACTGGAGCTTGGCACCATCAATATTATTATTTGATGAGCTTAAAAGAAGATATTAAGAACACTCCCGTAGGTCACAGTTGCTTCATCAAGAAGCGAACGGGAGCCAAGTTTTGTTCATTTGAGTTCAGATGCACACATGCAAAAATTAAATTTGTACGTAAGTAGTACTTCCTATGAAAATATCCAAGTATCATGTGTATGTAGAATTTTACTAGAAACAATTTTTGTAATATTAAGTTTTGCCAAAAAATGCACGATTGTGAAGATAAATAGGAAAAACCTCATGAGAGTCGGCCATTTTGTTTTTTATGTATAACTTGTAAACGCCTAATTTTGGAGCTTGGCATCAATAAAATTATTATTTTACAAGCTAAAACGAAGATATAAGTGTACTTTTCTTTCGAAATAGTACAATATTATGATTGCCAATGCTTCTATGCATTACACCTGTGTTCAGCGGGCGCACAAAAGCCCCACGCATTCTTGTCTTTAATACTTCACTAATACCAATCGCTTGAAGATAAAATTATGAAAAAAAATTACCGATATATCAACACTCTGACATTTCTATACGTGTATGAATGTGTTTGTAATGTTTTGATAATATATGGTTGTCCCATGTTTTTATATATTGAGAATATATTATTTTTTTACTTAATTGACGATAACTTTCGCACTATTTACCGTACATGAATAACTGTGCCAAGGAAATATTTATCAATTACACACAAATATATTTTATAATCATTATTTTCGTTGTCAGACCAACCGTTTGGCCGTAATAGAGCGATACTCAATGCAATGCGTAGTCAAAATTGGGGGCACCGCCCCCGCCCCCAGTCGCGGATATCACTCTGGCACCAAAGTGCGCTAAATACTGTGAAACCTTATGAACACATTGATATATGGTGCTATACTCTTTACTCGAAATTGCACAGGATTCCATTTGATGCTGGACTCCGGGTAAAGAAAGTTATAGACGAACTCAGTATTATATTTATTTTGCCACATCGGTTGTACATTGAATATTAAAATATAAAGCAAGCATGCAAGACACAATCTATGATTCATGCAGTAGAACCATAATTTACTAACAGGCGATGATTAAAAGCTTAGAAAGTTGGATGTGGAGATTAAAATGGTGGCAACCATGTTTGAAGTGACGAGTAGACTTCAACAAATAAAACCATTGGCGCTAGAAATTCTCTACTCAAGTATTGGATGCTGGTCAGTCATCGCCCTGATATCTTCTAACCACGCGTGGAAGTAGGGACACTTGTGGCGCCTACTTGTCCTCCAACCACGCGTGGAAGTAGGGACACTTGTTGCGCCTACTTGTCCTCCAACCACGCGTGGAAGTAGGGACACTTGTTGCGCCTACTTGTCCTCCAACCACGCGTGGAAGTAGGGACACTTGTTGCGCCTACTTGTCCTCCAGCCACGCGTGGAAGTAGGGACACTTGTTGCGCCTACTTTCCTCCAACCACGCGTGGAAGTAGGGACACTTGTTGCGCCTACTTGTCCTCCAACCACGCGTGGAAGTAGAGACACTTGTGGCGCCTACTTGTCCTCCAACCACGCGTGGAAGTAGGGACACTTGTTGCGCCTACTTGTCCTCCAACCACGCGTGGAAGTAGGGACACTTGTTGCGCCTACTTGTCCTCCAACCACGAGTGGAAGTAGGGACACTTGTTGCGCCTACTTGTCCTCCAACCACGCGTGGAAGTAGGGACACTTGTTGCGCCTACTTGTCCTCCAACCACGCGTGAAAGTAGGGACACTTGTTGCGCCTACTTGTCCTCCAACCACGCGTGGAAGTAGGGACACTTGTTGCGCCTACTCCTCCTCGGAACTGTCGTCCGGCCACGAACCATCTGCCTCCAAAGAGGACAGCACCATAAGAGCGAGAGCCTTGACTATGGGACGGTCCTCCTCTTCGATCTCAGGGTCATTGTCGATGGCGTCGTCAAACTCCTCCCTAGTCAGTTCGAATCTCGTCAGCAGAGCGGCTACCTCGTCACTATTGAGGTAGGCGGCGATGCTCTCCTCGCTGTCCTCGTTGTCCAGTTGCCGTCTTGCTATCCACAAATCAGGAGGCGTCCAGTTCCCAGACCACCGCTTGGTGACTTCCAGGGGTGCTTCCAGTTGCCGGCTATTTCCCCAGGTCCAAGGAGGTAATCTACGCTTGGCGACTTCCAGGCGTGCTTCCAGTTGCCGGCTATTTCCCCAGGTCCAAGGAGGTAATCCACGCTTGGCGACTTCCAGGGGTGCTTCCAGTTGCCGGCTATTTCCCCAGGTCCAAGGAGGTAATCCACGCTTGGCGACTTCCAGGGGTACTTCCACTTGCCGGCTATTTCCCCAGGTCCAAGGAGGTAATCCACGCTTTGTGACTTCTAGGGGTGCTTCCAGTTGCCGGCTATTTCCCCAGGTCCAAGGAGGTAATCCACGCTTGGCGACTTCCAGGGGTGCTTCCAGTTGCCGGCTATTTCCCCAGGTCCAAGGAGGTAATCCACGCTTGGCGACTTCTAGGGGTGCTTCCAGTTGCCGGCTATTTCCCCAGGTCCAAGGAGGTAATCCACGCTTGGCGACTTCCAGGGGTGCTTCCAGTTGCCGGCTATTTCCCCAGGTCCAAGGAGGTAATTCACGCTTGGCGACTTCCAGGGGTGCTTCCAGTTGCCGGCTATTTCCCCAGGTCCAAGGAGGTAATCCACGCTTGGCGACTTCCAGGGGTGCTTCCAGTTGCCGGCTATTTCCCCAGGTCCAAGGAGGTAATCCACGCTTTGCGACTTCTAGGGGTGCTTCCAGTTGCCGGCTATTTCCCCAGGTCCAAGGAGGTAATCCACGCTTGGCGACTTCCAGGGGTGCTTCCAGTTGCCGGCTATTTCCCCAGGTCCAAGGAGGTAATCCACGCTTGGCGACTTCTAGGGGTGCTTCCAGTTGCCGGCTATTTCCCCAGGTCCAAGGAGGTAATCCACGCTTGGCGACTTCTAGGGGTGCTTCCAGTTGCCGGCTATTTCCCCAGGTCCAAGGAGGTAATCCACGCTTGGCGGCTTCTAGGGGTGCTTCCAGTTGCCGGCTATTTCCCCAGGTCCAAGGAGGTAATTCACGCTTGGCGACTTCCAGGGGTGCTTCCAGTTGCCGGCTATTTCCCCAGGTCCAAGGAGGTAATCCACGCTTGGCGACTTCTAGGGGTGCTTCCAGTTGCCGGCTATTTCCCCAGGTCCAAGGAGGTAATCCACGCTTGGCGACTTCCAGGGGTGCTTCCAGTTGCCGGCTATTTCCCCAGGTCCAAGGAGGTAATCCACGCTTGGCGACTTCTAGGGGTGCTTCCAGTTGCCGGCTATTTCCCCAGGTCCAAGGAGGTAATCCACGCTTGGCGACTTCCAGGGGTGCTTCCAGTTGCCGGCTATTTCCCCAGGTCCAAGGAGGTAATCCACGCTTGGCGACTTCCAGGGGTGCTTCCAGTTGCCGGCTATTTCCCCAGGTCCAAGGAGATAATCCACGCTTGGCGACTTCTAGGGGTGCTTCCAGTTGCCGGCTATTTCCCCAGGTCCAAGGAGGTAATCCACGCTTGGCGACTTCCAGGGGTGCTTCCAGTTGCCGGCTATTTCCCCAGGTCCAAGGAGGTAATCCACGCTTGGCGACTTCCAGGGGTGCTTCCAGTTGCCGGCTATTTCCCCAGGTCCAAGGAGGTAATCCACGCTTGGCGACTTCTAGGGGTGCTTCCAGTTGCCGGCTATTTCCCCAGGTCCAAGGAGGTAATCCACGCTTGGCGACTTCCAGGGGTGCTTCCAGTTGCCGGCTATTTCCCCAGGTCCAAGGAGGTAATCCACGCTTGGCGACTTCCAGGGGTGCTTCCAGGTCCCGGCCCATTAACCAGGGCGCCCACTGCTTGGGGACCTCTCGGCTTCCTGGCCTGGTTTCCGCTACGCACGACACCACAACACAATAGCAAAATGAAAGGAATTCACAAAATATATGATTTTCAAAACAACGAGACATTGGCCTGGTGGGGGCGGGGGGGGGGGGGGGGGGGGGTAATGTGTTGAGACATATATGCACATGACATTGTACCAAGATTACTGCGTCTCCAAGATGTTTGATTGTACTAAGTAGGAACAACGAAAGAAGATTCTGTTAAGAAGGCTGTTTGTTGACAAAGTGTCGGTTTAAAATGCATTAAAACACTTTAAAATGTTCAAAAAGTAAAAGAATCCCCATCACCAACATCATCTCCTAGTGAATTTGATGCTATTGCTTATAAATGTTTCTTGTTCCAATAATTAATATTTCCGTAAGTAAAATGTTCTTAAAAGCGAAGGATACCTCTTCGTAAAAAACCACAAAAAATGTTCTTTTTTTAATTATGTACATCTCAAAATTGAAACACAAAATCGAAAATCTGAGTAATCATAGCGCTGTGGTTTGGTAAGCCCTACACACTGTATGATAAATGTGTTTAACGTTATCAGTATGGCCGTGATACTTATTTCATTAAATTACTAAGGAAATAAGTATCACAATCATACTGATTATAATGTTAGACACATTTATCATTCAGTCTGAAGGGCTTACCAAACCACAGCGCTACTCAGATTTTCGATTTTGTGTTTCAATCTTAAGATATAATTAAAAAATAGCTTGTTCTGTGGTTTTTGACGTAGAGGTATACTTTGCTCTTAGTTAGATGTGAAAGAGGATGTGCAGCAAGATCACATTACAACATCTGAAAAACGGAAATATTTTTTGGAACAAATAAACATTTTCAACATTTTGGTTTGACAATTTCCCGACATACATCGGGAGTTCCGCAGCCGCATGATGGGTCGAAATACAGCCTAAAGGAATGACCAACGTAATCTTTTAAGTGCAATATAAACATATGAAAGTTGACCGATTGCGTAAATGACGTAGATCAGCGTAACAAAATTTAAAACGTAGAGTGCTAAGCCTGGATAATCAAAGATGCCTAACTCTATGTTGTCCTAACTCCTAAGTTAGGTAAATCCTAGCTAGATAAATCAAGATAAATGATCTCTGCGTATTTCTAGTCATTCACAAAAAAAATTATGATTTTACTATATTGTACCTTTATGACATTGCATAACGACATATGCGTGATTTATATCACTAAGATTTGCCTAAACTAGGACGTCTTAGCACTTGGGCATTTTTGTGAACCTGGGCCTTGATATTCTTAGTTTGGCATAGTTTGAAGCGTCACCCCCTATTTATATGACCACCGCCCAGCATAACAAATATGACTTATTATAAACAATATAATATGAACAAATGAATAGATATGATTGTCTGTTGTCACGGGGGTAAGGGGTGGTCATATAGCGATAAAGGGGAGCAGCAGAGGAGCGTCAAACTTTGAAAATCTTAAGTCTAATACAATATATTGACAATAAGCTTGTTAAAAAATAATTGTTTAAATCTTTGGAACATTGAACAGATCATTTTCAGAATTGATCTAGAACCCTTACGGAGTTGATAACGGTCTTCTTAATTGTCAATGACAACAATGGACAATAGTGAAAAATGCACCTTGACAAATTTTTTAAAAGTAGTTGTTATTGTTGAGCATTATTGAGCATTGTTGTAATTGATCTATCAAGAACCCTTAGATAGAAGTAAACACGGCTCTCTAGATCAATTCTGAAACTTGTCTATGGGAAGGCGTATGAGACTGCAGCGCTGCGAGCGTTCCGGCCAATGATATGTAACACCTATAGTAGGCTAGATCACAAGTCCCCCAACCTTTCACTCAGTAGTGAGCGTAGCAAGTTTAAGCCATGTTGAATTGGGCAGGGGACAGGCTAAGTTGGACCTTTCAGTACTGCTAGCGCTGCGAGCGGCAGAAAGTCGCTTTTGAGAGTGAGACTCCCATTCCCGCCTGTAGTAGTTGCCCAATTCAAGATGGCTTCTAATTGACAAGCCTGTGGCTGCTAGGTAGCGCATCTAGCCTATCTTTGGTTCTGGCCACTGAGCACTGCCTGCCTGCAATGATATTCAACAGCAATAGAAGGCTAGCTAGATGCGCAGCATTTATAGCAGCCACAAGCGTGTCAATTAGAAGCCATCTTGAATTGGGCAAATACTACAGGCGGGAATGGGAGTCTCGAACGCGACTTTCTGCCGCTCGCAGCGCTAGCAGTACTGAAAGGTCCAACTTAGTATGTAAACTGCCCAATTCAAAATGGCTTCAATTTGCCACGCTCGCTACTGAGTGAAAAGTTGGGTGACTGGTGATCTAGCCTAGGCCTACTATAGCTGTTGAATATCATTGACTGCCTGCTAGAAGTCACCGAAAACCCCTTGAAGAGGCAGTTAACTATTTATTACTGGAGAAATACCCAATGTCAAATAGTTTGGTCATTGAATTGTACATTCTTACTGTTGAATGTTGTAGTGTAGTGTATCCAATATATTCATTCAGTGACTGTAGGCCGGACCGCTTGCAACGCTCTCTAAAGATATCCTAACTTAGAAGTGTATTTTCATAGATCTTAGAAAATTGAAAACGACAGTAGAATAACTTTATACCCGAAGCAAAAATTACTTGAATATAGAAGTAGAATGCAAAAAGTAAAGTAAGTTAGTGAAGTTGGTAAACTTACCGTCAGAGGGCAGCATGACGCACATGGCGGCCACGATCAGCAACAGGGCGCAGAACTTCATGGTGACTTGTTGAGGCTTCTAGAAGACAGTGAGGTAGCCAAGTAGGGCCCCAGGTTATATAGTAACTAGCCCCGGGGAAAAATGCTACTTTTCGCTGGTCCTATAGCTGTAATCAGGCATAATTAAGGAACCTAGCCCCGGGGAAAAATGCCACTTTCTGCAGCGCCAAAATCTGTAATCAGTAGAGGTGTTTGCTTTTCGCGGACCGCGAAATCGCGAAAAGTGTTGATAAAGAAGGGGGAGATAACAAAGTGTATATCAGTTGATAGGCACCTTAAAAACATCAAAATTTCACGGCGAAAATTCACGAAATCCGTTTATTTCCAGTCATAACATCGAAATTTAAATTTATTATTACAGTCAAACGTCATTAGAACACAATCGTGGAGACCTAATATTTTTTATTTTAATGATGATTTTGTTATGAAGATCAACGATTTATTTTTGCTGAAATTCCGCGTCAAGCAGAGCAAACGAGTACAATTCTGAGGGATTTTACGTGACGGACAAGAAGATTCTTATGTGTTGTGACTGCCGCCTTTAATTCGACCGTAAAGACACACTAGACAAACACAGGTAATGGTAAATTAATACCCTTCGTATGTACTAGTACTAGTTTGTACATACAATTCAAATACATTTTATTACATTAAAATTCCATTTTAATTTAAACATGTTTCTGGTGAAATTTACAGTAGAAAATCTCCCAAAAAGCATAACACCGCCATAACATCGAAATCATTAAATCTATAAACGAAATTTAAGAAAACATAACACCATTTACAAACACCTCTAGTAATCAGGTATATAGGAAACTGCGATATACCAGCGGAAGTTCCATTAATTCATACATACTTCAAGGTACCGTACTTTAAGTGCAGGTGTACTGAAAACCCTTTGCCCATTCATGTCCTGGACCGGGGTTAACCATAGGCAGAGGCAGGAGTTTGGGCGTTTTTTTTTTGAAACTTTTGTATTAAGATCATAAAAGAAATGTGAATATTTTGGCAAAAATCGTTTTTATCGCAAAGTAAATATTTTTTTCTTTTTTGACTACTCTTGGGTTATGGATAATTAATGCATAGGATAAGAACAGGAACACATATGAATAAACTTCCATGTATTAGATGGTGTTACTATTATGAATACATGCATAAATCAATGGTATTGATTTTATGGGGGAAACTTCAAGGGGATTAACACAAATAGCAAGAAGTTGAACATTGAATCGCAAATGTTTCATTTTTTATTTTATTCCAGTATTCCAACGTTATTCGTGAATAATTAGTAAAATAGCTCAAATCGTGGCTATACTTCAAAATCGCAGAAATTCGCGAGGACAGAATTGTCATTTACAGCATCACAAACGCCTAAAACGTCCTCATCTTTCGTTCAAAAACGTTTTCGAAGAAAAAAATGAGCTCATTTGTACCGGTAGAGGGGAAAAATCATAACTCAAATACTAAGACAGATAAAGAACTGAAAATTCCTCAACTCCTAGAACAAAGTATGTACGTTAACTACAATAAATATTGGCTATCACAAATGTTTATTTTTGGGCAAAGTTATGGTCTGGGCGAAGCGGCGTAAATCTTGCAATATCGAAGGTACTGGTACAATCAAAACTTAGAAAAAAATTATTTTTTACTTTCAGAAGTCATGGTTTCAATTTCAAAGCTTAAATTTTGTATGTTGTTGATATTTTAGAAAACTGCAAACAACGCCCGCACAGCCTTAATAATACCATAAACTCCTGTCTCTACCATAGGTGTTTATAACTTTATATATTATATAAATTATATTATATTATATATTATATAAATTATTATATAAAATGTATATAATATATATATATATATATATATATATATATATATATATATGTTGATTTTCAAGTTTTCGCGGACATAAGTAATGTTTTTGTTCACCATTTTCTGGGTTTCGTCACACGATATAAATTGAGTAGGTGGTTTAAACTTACCCCACCTCACCCGACGTTTCGAGGGAATAACATCCCCCATTAACCAGGGTCACCACGACGCGTTGTTCTCCGTTCGGTACTCTCTGCACGACTGGGAATCTCGGGTCTTCCTACGTTGCGCGCGCATCCGCGTGTTGTCATCCTGTCACTGCCATTGGCGGGAATCGAAGCCTGAAGCGTTTTAGCCCTAGCCATGCTTCTTGTCATGGGGCCTCGAATCTCGTTGGGCGTGTTGTCCTCACATGTCTTCTTTACGTTTTTTTCCCCATTGTTCTCAAACACTGTTATTTTATTTCCTGAACCGTCAAGATGCTGGGCGGCAGGTTTGAAATTAGAGTTATGTTTATGTAGCACTGGTAGCCATGTGGCTGGTAGTCGTTGACCGTCATCCCGTTTGTTTAAATTATGTGGTCGTTTTTCTATTTCAATAGCTTCTCTTACTATTCTAAGTGGGTAGTTTTGTATTGTGGCCAAAGTTCTTGAACCCTCGAAATCAATTAAGTGTCCCGTGTTTCTAACATGTTGAGCCAAAGCCGAAGTTTCCTTGTTTTGTTTAACAGCGAGACGGTGTTCATCCACCCGCACTGAGATGCGTCGGTTCGTTTGACCCACATACACGTCTTGGCACGTGCTACATGGAACTTCGTACACACCCTGGTTTTCAAGGGGGATATGGTCTTTAGCGCTCCTAAGCAGGGCTCCTATTTTGCGATGTGGACGGTAAATCGTTTTTATATTGTTTTTCCTAAGTATTCTTCCAACTCTATCAGTAACCCCCTTCATGTAGGGTAGGTGAACCCAGGGTGCCGACTTCTCTTTTTCCTCTGGTACCTGTTTGCTACCAACACTAAGGGATTTAGAAATAGTACTTTGGGAATAACCATTCGACAGTAGAATGTTATTTAGTTTACCCATCTCTTCTGTTACATGTTCCTCATCTGCTAGTCTAAGTGACCGGGACACCAAAGAATTAACTACTGAATTAAGTTGAGCGGGGTGGTGATGGGAAGCTGCGTTTAAATATCTATTAGTGTTCGTCGGTTTGCGATATACCGTGTGACCGAGTGTGCCGTCTTCTCTTTTACTTATTATCACATCCAGGAAGGGTAAACACCCATTCTTCTCTATTTCCATGGTGAGTTTTATATTGGGATGTAAACTATTGAGAAAAATCAGAAAATCATCCAGTTTTTCTTTACCGTGTGGCCAAATTGCAAAGAAATCATCCACATATCGAAGCAACAAAGACGGTTTCAAAGGGGTGAGTGACAACGCGCGTTCTTCAAACTTTGACATAAACAAATTCGATACAGCTGGTGAGAGAGGAGAGCCCATTGGTGCCCCTGTAGTCTGTTTATAACGTTCTCCCTCGAATATAAAATAAGTGTTCGTCAAACAATGTTTAATTAAATCCATTATCCAATCTGGTACTTTTAGCTCACGGATGACATCAATCGTTTCATCAATAGGAATACTCGTAAAAAGAGATTCCACATCAAAACTCACAAGAATATCTTCTTTGTTAACTGTATGGGTTCTAATGAGTTCCAGAAAGTGATAAGCATTCTTAACGTATGTTTGTGCATCCTCGACGTAGTGTTGAAGGTACTTAGCCAGATACCTAGCCAAGGGCTGGAGCGGCGAGTGTAACGAACTCACAATAGGCCTCAACGGAGTGTTTTGTTTGTGAATTTTCGGTAACCCGTATAATTTGGGACACTTGGATGATTTTTCTCTGGGTATTAAGTACTTCTGCTGTTCGGGGTCTATGTTTGAAGAAATGATTTTCTTTCGTGTTTCCTTCTCTAAGTACGTAGTGGGGTCAGTTTTTAAAAGTTTATATGTGGGTTTATTGATAAGATCTCTAATTTTTTCCCGGTAGTCGTCAATATTTAAAATAACTATAGCATTGCCTTTGTCTGCAGGTAAAACTATAATTTCGTCATTGTCCTTAATACATTTAAGTGCTCGTAATTCTTCTCTAGAGATATTGGGCTTCAGAACTCGGGCATTGCGCAAAATAACTGAAGTGTCCTGTCTTATAGTTTCCGCCACATCCTTATCAAGGTTTTGAATCGCACACTCGACGCTGCAGACAATCTCCTCCACGGGCACACGACTCGGAGTAATAGCGAAAACTTTTGAAAAACTTCGTTGTACGAGAGGTAAACTCCTTTGTGAACTGGCTTTTCTCAAACGCTGTCGGGATGCTGGTGTTATTCCTACGTGTATGTCTTTACGTTTTCACACTGTAAATTCGACTACAACTAGAATACTCAACAGATCTAGTTTAGCCCTGACAAGAGAGGCCATACGTCGTAACCGTTTCAATTTGGATAGGGTCAATATAAAACTTCAAGATGCTCACGACGAATTAAGTACGCTCATTCACCCAGTTTTATGGCAAGATATAGAATTTAAGTCA
>OX246744.1:13939580-14002080 GCA_945910005.1 Isoperla grammatica
TTGATAGCTTTTGTAAATGTAATCAATAAAGAAAGGAAAATGTGGTTGATTAGTAATTTCGACTTCCTATATGATTATTCTCATTTTGATAAATAATAAGGAATTTTTTCAAAACAGCTTATGAAGCCATAACTAATAAAAATAAGATATTTTTGAATAAAAGTTTACTTGCAGAGCAACTGTTTGTCGGGATGTATTAATTCAAGACAAAAAAAAACGAAACGAAACCCAAAAATGTTATCATCTTTTTCGCGCGGGACATGCCCTTCTTATTGTCACTCATTTGGCTGGTGACCATTATATTAAACCATATCATTGTAGCCCTATAGCTGGGCCTTTTTATAATCCTATTTTGATATTATCCAGTATGCGCATATTATTGTAACTGCTCTCTTTAATAATCATGTTAGCATTATACCATATGTGCATCTCTTTGTATAGCCGCTATCTTTTATAATTATGCTTGTATTATACCGTTTGTGCATTTCATGGTACAACCTGCCATTATTTTGAGAATGGTAGCATTTTATTTTATTCTATTTTATTTTATTGCACTAATTTTACTGTACTCTTACTATAAATTGCATTATTGTATATGTGTTAGGCAATAGAGTATCTGGCACCCTGTATCAGCCAGCTGTTTATAAAATTGTAAATATCTGTAAAATAATCTGACGAAACCAATATTTGTACCATGTACAGGTCTGACAGTGAATAAAAATCTTATCTTATCTTATCTTATCTTATCTTATCATTTCATCAAAAATATGTGTTTACACAAAGTTTTTGGATCAAAATCAAAATTTGGAGTTTACTTTTGATCCGGTATAAGCCACCTTTGTTCATTGTTGTCCACCTATTTTGGAGAATAATTATCTTTATTTACTCTTGTTGTACGATTATTTTCCAACAGTACGTGCAAAAAAAACGTACAAAATAATATATTTGTATCGATATACCAAAAATGTGTGGGAATTAAAAGTAATCACGTATATATGCATTTTTCTGGATACTTTGTGAAGAACAAAGGTGTTGTTAAGGAACATAGGCTTACAAAATCCTAATCAGGGCCAGTTTCACCAAACTTTAATCCGGCGATTTTCTATTAATCGGAGATCAAAAATGGCGCCCACTAGAAGCAACCATGCATTTTGTATGTACTGTTTGTTGGCACCATGGGAACCAATCCGAGATTAGTAAATCGTGAATTTAAAAGTTTGGTGAATTCGGACCTTATGCCGACATTACACGACTCAATACTTTTGTCAAACTTATTGAATTCAAGAACAAAAGCGAGTCAAAAACAGTTTGGTAAAAAACTGCAACAATATAGCTTCTATTAATTGGTGCTTTTTTTGTCCTTGAATTTAATAACTTTGACGAAAGTATTGAACCGTGTAATGTGGGTATTAGCCAACTACTTTTTGTCCAGAAAAGAAACACGTGACTATGGGAAATGCATAATTTATAATATCGTGTATTTATTTATTTGTTGTTTACAGAGTAAAAAATCATAATTTTACATATTAAATTCGAAAAGTAAGAATTAGCACTCACGACAATAGTTTGTAATAAATTATTTCACTGCTATAATCTGATACCAAGATATTACATCACTTTAATGCAAGTCCGACAATACATGCTGGTTCCTGACGGAGGTTATATAAGACTAGATTGTTTCCATGTTTACATGTTTACATGTTCCCGTTAGTTGGATCAACAGCTGTCGTCCGAGTTATCAATACCGATTAGAATATGATTATACATGTTGGTGAGTGAATATAAGTGATTTACATAATATATTATCTTGGTCTAACATGTCTACAGGTATATGATGTAATAAATAAGATTGAATGTAACATGTTCGACACAGTTGATACATCAGGCGCGTTTATTGGTTAGCGGGGTCGTCTTCTGGGGGATCCCCCGATGACGTCACGCACGGCCGCGCCTATTGGTCAGTAGCTCGTCTTCCGGGGGATCCCCCGATGACGTCACGCACGGCCGCGCCTATTGGTCAGTAGCTCGTCTTCCGGGGGATCCCCCGATGACGTCACGCACGGCCGCGCCTATTGGTCAGTAGCTCGTCTTCCGGGGGATCCCCCGATGACGTCACGCACGGCCGCGCCTATTGGTCAGTAGCTCGTCTTCCGGGGGATCCCTCTGATGACGTCACGCACGGCCGCGCCTATTGGTCAGTAGCTCGTCTTCCGGGGGATCCCCCGATGACGTCACGCACGGCCGCGCCTATTGGTCAGTAGCTCGTCTTCCGGGGGATCCCCCGATGACGTCACGCACGACCGCGCCTATTGGTCAGTAGCTCGTCTTCCGGGGGATCCCCCGATGACGTCACGCACGGCCGCGCCTATTGGTCAGTAGCTCGTCTTCCGGGGGATCCCCCGATGACGTCACGAACGGCCGCGCCTATTGGTCAGTAGCTCGTCTTCCGGGGGATCCCCCGATGACGTCACGCACGGCCGCGCCTATTGGTCAGTAGCTCGTCTTCCGGGGGATCCCCCGATGACGTCACGCACGGCCGCGCCTATTGGTCAGTAGCTCGTCTTCCGGGGGATCCCCCGATGACGTCACGCACGGCCGCGCCTATTGGTCAGTAGCTCGTCTCCCGGGGGATCCCCCGATGACGTCACGCACGGCCGCGCCTATTGGTCAGTAGCTCGTCTTCCGGGGGATCCCCCGATGACGTCACGCACGGCCGCGCCTATTGGTCAGTAGCTCGTCTTCCGGGGGATCCCCCGATGACGTCACGCACGGCCGCGCCTATTGGTCAGTAGCTCGTCTTCCGGGGGATCCCCCGATGACGTCACGCACGGCCGCGCCTATTGGTCAGTAGCTCGTCTTCCGGGGGATCCCCCGATGACGTCACGAACGACCGCGCCTATTGGTCAGTAGCTCGTCTTCCGGGGGATCCCCCGATGACGTCACCTCACGCGCCTATTGGTTAACAGCGTCTATCTTCATCTGCGGGATGACGTCATGCGCGGGTAGACTGCGCCTGCGTCGACTGTCCTCATCGTCTCCCCCGCACAACCCCCGGCGACAACCACCCCCACAGTTACAGCCGAACCAGTTACACTTGGCCCTGCCGCAGTACGGCGTCCCACCCCTGCAGTCGTCGCAGAGGGTGTGACGGTTGAGGCGGTGCGTAGGGCAGCACACGGCCTCGCCTGTGAGACAGAGGAACGTGGTTAGAGGCAGCATAGAGGGTTACACTGCCGCAGTACGGCGTCCCACTCCTGCAGAGGGTGTGACGGTTGAGGCGGTGCGTAGGGCAGCACACGGCCTCGCCTGTGAGACAGAGGAACGTGGTTAGAGGCAGCATAGAGGGTTACACTGCCGCAGTACGGCGTCCCCCTGCAGAGGGTGTGATGGTTGAGGCGGTGCGTAGGGCAACACACGGCCTCGCCTGTGAGACAGAGGAACGTGGTTAGAGGCAGCATAGAGGGTTACACTGCCGCAGTACGGCGTCCCACTCCTGCAGTCGTCGCAGAGGGTGTGACGGTTGAGGCGGTGCGTAGGGCAGCACACGGCCTCGCCTGTGAGACAGAGGAACGTGGTTAGAGGCAGCATAGAGGGTTGAACTGCCGCAGTACGGCGTCCCCCTGCAGAGGGTGTGACGGTTGAGGCGGTGCGTAGGGCAGCACACGGCCTCGCCTGTGAGACAGAGGAACGTGGTTAGAGGCAGCATAGAGGGTTACACTGCCGCAGTACGGCGTCCCACTCCTGCAGAGGGTGTGACGGTTGAGGCGGTGCGTAGGGCAGCACACGGCCTCGCCTGTGAGACAGAGGAACGTGGTTAGAGGCAGCATAGAGGGTTACACTGCCGCAGTACGGCGTCCCACTCCTGCAGAGGGTGTGACGGTTGAGGCGGTGCGTAGGGCAGCATACGGCCTCGCCTGTGAGACAGAGGAACGTGGTTAGAGGCAGCATAGAGGGTTACACTGCCGCAGTACGGCGTCCCACTCCTGCAGAGGGTGTGACGGTTGAGGCGGTGCGTAGGGCAGCACACGGCCTCGCCTGTGAGACAGAGGAACGTGGTTAGAGGCGGAATAGAGGGTTACACTGCCGCAGTACGGCGTCCCACTCCTGCAGAGGGTGTGACGGTTGAGGCGGTGCGTAGGGAAGCACACGGCCTCGCCTGTGAGACAGAGGAACGTGGTTAGAGGCGGAATAGAGGGTTACACTGCCGCAGTACGGCGTCCCACTCCTGCAGAGGGTGTGACGGTTGAGGCGGTGCGTAGGGCAGCACACGGCCTCGCCTGTGAGACAGAGGAACGTGGTTAGAGGCAGCATAGAGGGTTACACTGCCGCAGTACGGCGTCCCCCTGCAGAGGGTGTGACGGTTGAGGCGGTGCGTAGGGCAGCACACGGCCTCGCCTGTGAGACAGAGGAACGTGGTTAGAGGCGGAATAGAGGGTTACACTGCCGCAGTACGGCGTCCCCCTGCAGAGGGTGTGACGGTTGAGGCGGTGCGTAGGGCAGCACACGGCCTCGCCTGTGAGACAGAGGAACGTGGTTAGAGGCGGAATAGAGGGTTACACTGCCGTAGTACGGCGCCACCCCTGCAGAGGGTGTGACGGTTGAGGCGGTGCGTAGGGCAGCACACGGCCTCGCCTGTGAGCCAGAGGAACGTGGTTAGAGGCGGAATAGAGGGTTACACTGCCGCAGTACGGCGTCCCACTCCTGCAGAGGGTGTGACGGTTGAGGC
This sequence comes from Isoperla grammatica, assembly GCA_945910005.1. Classification (NCBI taxonomy): domain Eukaryota; kingdom Metazoa; phylum Arthropoda; class Insecta; order Plecoptera; family Perlodidae; genus Isoperla; species Isoperla grammatica. The sequence goes on from OX246744.1 coordinate 13,944,307, forward strand.
GGTGCGTAGGGCAGCACACGGCCTCGCCCGTGAGACAGAGGAACGTGGTTAGAGGCAGCATAGAGGGTTACACTGCCGCAGTACGGCGTCCCCCTGCAGAGGGTGTGACGGTTCAGGCGGTGCGTAGGGCAGCACACGGCCTCGCCCGTGAGACAGAGGAACGTGGTTAGAGGCAGCATAGAGGGTTACACTGCCGCAGTACGGCGTCCCACTCCTGCAGAGGGTGTGATGGTTGAGGCGGTGCGTAGGGCAACACACGGTCTCACCTGTACCACAGAGGAACGTGGTTAGAGGCAGCATAGAGGGTAACACTGCCGCAGTACGGCGTCCCCCTGCAGAGGGTGTGACGGTTGAGGCGGTGCGTAGGGCAGCACACGGCCTCGCCTGTGAGACAGAGGAACGTGGTTAGAGGCAGCATAGAGGGTTACACTGCCGCAGTACGGCGTCCCCCTGCAGAGGGTGTGACGGTTGAGGCGGTGCGTAGGGCAGCACACGGCCTCGCCTGTGAGACAGAGGAACGTGGTTAGAGGCAGCATAGAGGGTTACACTGCCGCAGTACGGCGTCCCACTCCTGCAGAGGGTGTGACGGTTGAGGCGGTGCGTAGGGCCGCACACGGCCTCGCCTGTGAGACAGAGGAACGTGGTTAGAGGCAGAATAGAGGGTTACACTGCCGCAGTACGGCGCCCCACTCCTGCAGAGGGTGTGACGGTTGAGGCGGTGCGTAGGGCAACACACGCCCTCGCCTGTGAGACAGAGGAACGTGGTTAGAGGCAGCATAGAGGGTTACACTGCCGCAGTACGGCGTCCCACTCCTGCAGAGGGTGTGACGGTTGAGGCGGTGCGTAGGGCAACACACGGCCTCGCCTGTGAGACAGAGGAACGTAGTTAGAGGCAGCATAGAGGGTTACACTGCCGCAGTACGGCGTCCCACTCCTGCAGAGGGTGTGACGGTTGAGGCGGTGCGTAGGGCAGCATACGGCCTCGCCTGTGAGACAGAGGAACGTGGTTAGAGGACGCAGCCGTGAAACAGAGGAACGTGATTAGAGGCAGCATAGAGGGAGACCGTATGACATAAGCGCTGTGAGAGTTCCTAACCAAACAATGCTCAGTTTTCCTCCAAACATCAAGTCACTCGGGAGTTCTACAAAACTCTACTAGACGAAGATTAAATAACAATCGGTTTCGCTCTACCTGTCTTAGTTTTGCAGCACAACACGAAAAAAGAAAATGCACAAGGCAGCCAATGATGTTATATGGGGTGACCGGACGATTTGCCAGGCGGACAATCTGCCAGTCAAGTGTAAGACAATTTGCCAGGGGGCTGGGGCAACTTGCCAGGCAAGTGTATGATTCCACGGTAGGGCTAGGACAACTTGCCAGGCGGGTAGGATCATTTGCAGGCTAGGATATGACGTCACTTAGAGGCTAGGAAACTTGCCAGGCGGGTAGGACAATTTGCCAGGGGGCTGGGGCAACTTGCCAGGCCAGTGTATGATTCCACGGTAGGCCTAGGACGACTTGCCAGGCGGGTAGGTTAACTTGCCAGGTGGGTAGGACAATTTGCCAGGCTGGATTGTGACGTCACTTAGAGGCTAGGAAACTTGCCAGGCGGGTAGGACAATTTGCCAGGCTAGATTGTGACGTCACTTAGAAGCTAGGACAACTTGCCAGGAGGGTAGGACAATTTGCCAGGCTAGATTGTGACGTCACTTAGAGGCTAGGAAACTTGCCAGGTGGGTAGGAAAATTTGCCAGGCTAGATTCTGACGTCACCTAAAAACTAGGAAACTTGCCAGGCGGGTAGGACAATTTGCCAGGCTAGATTGTGACGTAACCTAGAGGCTAGGAAACTTGCCAGGCGGGTAGGACAATTTGCCAGGCTGCTTTTTACATTGATCTTTACTACGGAAAGCTTATGAATATGACGTCTTCTCGTGCACGCCGCCTGGCAAATTGTCCTAGGGTACCGACTTCAAATGGTCCGCCAGGCAAATTGTCCGCCTGCCAAATTGTGTACCGACTTTAAGCCTGGCAAATGGTCCGCCTGGCAAATTGTCCGCCTGGCAAATCGTCCGTGATTCGTCAAATAAATGGTTCCCTGACCCTAGGTGGCTCGTTGGTCCAGTGGTTGCATCCCTGCTTCCAATGCAGAAGGTCCCGGATTCAAATCCCGCTTCAAGCAAAAAGTTTTTTTACTTCTTATATGGATTCAATTCTATCACTTCTTGGCTCAGGAATAAGTAAACGGTGATTTTGGAGCCGTCATAGCAACGAAGCACTCATTAAATTCAAAGTTGTTCTGAATCGGCCTTGTTGATTCTGGCATTTGTCCGCAGGTGTTCGCACTGTCCAATCACTGATTCATATGTTTCATATTTGAAATATTTATCTTTGATTGGTTATCGCTCACTCGTCGATGGTGTTCGGAGCCTACAGGGTTGGTTTAGTCACTTTAAATTAAAGTACTCCACTGAAAATCAGTCTTGTTACTGAGTGGGTAGACTCTTTAAATGCGAATTTATTTAATTTAATTTACTTATTTATTTAGTTGAGCACAGATAACTTTCGGAATCGAGATGGAGAATTCTCATGTAACACTGCTGTTACTCAATACACATTCTGGTTTTCTTCCTTCTTTTTTTTTGATTTTTTTGTTTTCGTCTCACTTCAGTATGATGCCTTTACATACAATAATTCGATTATATTATCTTTCTTTCTTTACTTTTCGATTAACACTGTATTACTTTTGAATGTATAATTACCAGTGATGATTTCAGGCATATCCCGGGGGGGGGGGCAGAGCCCCCCCCCCCCCCCCCCCCTAGCAGATTGAAAAAATCACAAGAAGTAAATTTGCAAAAAAAAAAAAAGCAAAATACAAGGAAATTAGGTATATTTTTCCACCTCATATAGGACTAGGAAATAAATCGATTTCCACGAAAAACTCATCTACATAAATGTTGCAACATTTTATTTTCTATTTAAACGATGTTAGGTAAAGGTAACAATGGCAAATAGGAATCACCTCATATTCGAAAACTGAAAGGATGGCATCAACAGAGACCGTAACCCCTTCCACCCCTGCCTTTTGTCACGGCGTCAAAAAAAGCCATAAAATGAGTTACTAATTAAGCAACACCCCAGATTTGTATCAGCCCCCCCCTAGGAAAAATGTCTGAAATCATCACTGATAATTACTCTTACGTGTCAGTTTTAGTTTTAGGCCTATATTATAAACATAGCTGATTAGTAAACATCCAACCATGTAATTACAAATCTAATTTTATCTTAGTTTAGTCTTATATTAGAACCAGGATTAATAATTAAGCATCTTACCAACAATGTTACAGTGTTACTACAAAATCTGTTAAGAGTGTAATACACTCAAGATTGTATACTACAATAAAGATTCAATTCAATTCAGAGAGTTACAGTCAGGATTGCCGGTGAAGGGTATCGAAGCGGCGACCTGTGTTACCTGTGTGTGGGCCCCTTCTACAGGTAGGGTACCCCCCATGTCACGTGACCGCGCCCGTATTGCAGCATCACGTGATGAGTCAACAGTTCAACGTGACTTCCATGAGAATTATTACAGAACAACCGTGTTCTGCTGGATGGAATGTGGGTGGGCGGGTGAGCGTGATATACGGCCGCACACGCACACGCGCACGCACAACCACACGCACACGCACGTGCACACGCACACGCACACGCACACGCACACGCACACGCACACGCACACGCACACGCACACGCACACGCACACGCACACGCACTCGCACACGCTCACGCACACGCACACGCACACGCACACGCATACGCACACGCACACGCACACGCACACGCACACGCACACGCACACGCACACGCACACGCACACGCACACGCACACGCACACGCACACGCACACGCACACGCACACGCATACGACCACGCACACGCACACGCACACGACCACGCACACGCACACGCACACGCACACGCACACGCACACGCACACGCACACGCACACGCACACGCACACGCACACGGACACACTCTCGGACACGCACACACGTCATACGTAGTTTTAGAGACCCACCGAATCTATTTTCAAAATATATTCATAGGTTGCACGTACGTCACATCTTTGCGCGTGGCGGCCACATTTGTGATCAAACTTTGACGTTGCCACGGAGAAACAATTGAAGACTGTTGTGGTAGAAAACAGAAATTCTTAGTTCTTTAAAATTCAGCGTTTAAAAAAAAACAGTATGTGTCGTAGTTTTTAATTGTTTTACTACTTATGTCTACTTTTTAAATTTTAAATTATGCTTTTTTATCGAATTTGAATAGTATTTGCCAATGATCTAGGATTGGTCCTCATCAATTGTGTCGCAATCATGGCCGCTGTGACGTCACGTGGGAGCTATGAATATTTAAAAATAAAGTAAAAATAAATATAAAAAAATAAAGTAAAAATAAATATTAAATAAAGTGAAAATAAATATGCCTATTAATTTTTGTATTTTGTAAATTTTCTTCTTTTTCTATTTACTGATTTACGCACTTACTTATGTATCTCCTATTCATTCAAAAAAAAAGTTATTTATTAATGGAGACAATTGAATATTTTTTTCCTAACAGATTACACTTCATTACTTTTTTTTTTTTTTTTACAAAAATGTACAGGATTGGAAAAAAATACTAGGGGAAAAATCCATTCGACCCTAAAAATAAAAAATAATCAAATAATATTTACATGTTTCAAGACATATGATATGGAATATAAGGAATTCGTTTATTTCTGGAAATGCCTAAATGCAGAATCATCGCCAACACCGAAATGCGTGTATAATAGTGAATAATTAATAACACTGAAATTGAACAAAATTAATAACAATATCCAACATTTTCATTAGATAAGTTGAAAGAGTGTGGGGGCGAGAGGTGAGGGGGGGGGGGGGACAAAAGAAACATGGTATGGCCCTGCAAACCTCGCCAAGCTATAATAAACCTTGACATCAATACTATAGTTTCTCCTTTCAAGTCAAGTCTCCCAAAGTGAATCCACTCGCAATCCGCGGTACCATTTTCACAAACCGCGAGAGTATAGTTTCCATAAAACGCGAGAGTACTTGTACATTGTGCTAATTGATGTTGTACTTGCTTGGCCTTGGTCTGAATACACCTCGGATTTGTAATACGCGGCGCAGGAGGGGGGGGGGGGGGGGGGAGTAGGGGTGGGGGGGGGGGGCTATCGCGGCGATATAGACTAATTGTGGTATCAAACTCGCTACTGAAAATCAGTTCTTGTAACTGAGTGGGTAGACGTAATTTATGTATTTATTTAATTTAAATTGATTGATGGAATTTTACTTTATTAAAACTAGTGAGGTAAACACTATGGGATATTTCTTGAATATAACCAGCGTTATCATCATATATATATATATGATTTTTTTTTTTTTTATATATATATATATATATATATATCATATTTGATAATAATGATATCATATACATATATATGATATGATATATGATGATATGATGATTTTGTATAATAATGATTGTATATATATACAATCATTATTTAATACAGAATAAACGAGTTAAGGAAAACATAATTAATATTACAACACTTTATAATAAAATGTAAGTTAAGTTCTGTGAGATAAAGAGATGTTAAAAAAATGATTATAAGAATAGGATAGGACATAATATTATAAATATCGGCCCACCCCCTCGGATAGAAAAAAGCGAAAGAATGTTAGGTTTATCTTGTTCAAATCTTTAATCAAAATTACAATATTATTTTTTTAAATTTTGGAACTATTCGATTATTAAGATGTACGTAAATTCTAAAACAATGTTCAAAGATGTTTCAATAGTCTAATTGTAACTGTCTAATTTTTTCAAAGACAATATATATGACATTATTTTTTTAAAACACAACACACAGTTTTTCAACACAATTGGAACTGAGATTATAATTAGGTTTACTATCTATCATTTGATGATGTAATATCTATATCTACTATCTAGCCAGTATTATGGCCCAAAATTTTGATACTGATAATCATTAAAAAATCTAACGACAAACCGCTTTTGAAGCTGTGTGTCGAACATGTTTGATGGAATTACTAACTAAGCTGTGCAATGCGATGTATGACACAACACCAAGCACGACAGCAAGTAGTCCTACCTTCAGTCGGCAGCTGCAGCCACAAGACAGCAATGAAACAGATGACCATCACTTTCATCTTGACGGTGTCCAAACAACTCGGAGAACCAGTCGGGTCGCGCGCTAAAATCTCTCTACTCTCTTGTTGTTATTCGCACTAACCCAAAACAATGCTCGTCCTTCGTTCGGTTGGTCCACATCCGGTTCGTGAATATTCATCGGGAGACTTCGATAAACAATCTCGCCGCTACATTTCCCGGACGACGTTCGAGGGCGGGGCTATCGATGCCATCAGACACTGGCGCTATCTGTTGGTCATCTTGTAAACTTACTAAACTGAATAAAATTATTTCATTGTTTCGTTAATGAGTATGTAAAGGTCGGTTTACAAATTTATTTAAGATAAACATTTATGGGTTAACAGAATCGAATAAAGCCAAAAGCAATATGGCGTTCGTTTACACACTTTCATAAGGAAATCACATCAACGTTAGCTCTTATAAATAAAATTCTTAGCCCAGCCAATGAGAGGCGACGTTTTATACATCCGGTCAATGGTAGCGATCCTAAGTAAATAAATAATAAAATTAAATTCACAGTTAGAGTCTACCCACTCAGTAACTGAACTGATTTGCAGTGGGGGACTTTAATTTAAAGTGACTAAACCAACCCTGTAGTCTTTGAACACCATCGACGAGTGAGCGATAACCAATCAAAGATCGATATGGCAAATAAGAAAGATATAAATCAGTGATTGGACAGTGGGAACACCTGCGGACAAATGTCAGAATCAACAATGCCAATTCAGAACAACTTTGACTTTAATGGGTGCTTCGTTGCTATTATTATTAGGACGGCTCCAAAGTCACCGTTTACTTATTCCTAAGACAAGAAGTAATGGAACTGAATCCATATTAGAAGTAAAATCTGTGTGTAGCCGACCTTTTAGTTAAACGTTATTATAGTTCCATGTATCATAAGGTGGGCGTAGACTGCTTTTCTCATCCAACTTGAACATTCCATTTGATGATAGATTATTAAATAATTGTAATTAGAATAAATAAATATGTAGAAAAAATAACAATATTGTAAAATAATTAAAACCCCCAGAATGAACATTTCCCTAAATATAAGAAATTATTTTGATTCTTGAATAATTGATTCTGTGGATTTAGACCATTTTCAAAAGTGATCTAGGAGTCCCCTTAATCTCCAATGACAACAATGCACAACAATAAAAACTAGTTTTCAAATGTTATGTTTAAGTTCATTTTCATTGTTGTGCATTGTTGTCATTGAAGATTTAGAAGATCTTGATTAATTCTATCAAAGGGTCCTAGTTCAATTTTGAAAATGGTCTATTACCGTTTCAATAGGCGACATGTTGACAGGGATAATTTATGAGCCACCGCTGCACTCACCGCGCGGCCGGATGGTGGGGGTAGACCCTTGGCGTGCAAGGGGGTTCAGTGCAAGAACGGCACGCAACGTTTTCTAATATTCTATTTTGGTATTTACTGATACTTTAAGTATTTCAGTTCCTGCATGTGGGCATTAAAATAACCGTATCAGCTAAGAAGTACTTTTGTCGTGGCTGCCGTACTTCAATGAATATAAAAAAAATGGATCTCGCAGTCATGTGGCACTCACAAAAAGATTGATTGATTGATTAATGGGGCTTAACGTCTCATATTTGTGCAACAATGGCTAATCGAGACGATGAGAGATTTTAATTATTATTTTGATTATTTTTTTATGATAATAATAGTAATTATAATAAAAATAATAATAAATATAGAAATTATAATAATAATAATAGAAATAATAATAATAATAATAATAATAATAATAATAATAATAATAATAATAATAATAATAATTATAATCATAATCATCATCATCATCATCATCATCATCATCAAGTAGGTGGCACGACAAAGTGAGGAAGGATGTGGAAATGCGAGGAGGGGACTGGAATGTAATTGAGGAGGAAGAGTGGTGGCAGGATAGAAGAAGATGGAGAGGCTTATCTTCAATTCCGACCCAACGGGACGAGGCAACAGATGAATAATAATAATAATAATAATAATAATAATAATAATAATAATAATAATAATAATAATAATAATAATAATAATAATAATGATAATAATAATAATAATAATAATAATAATAATAATAATAATAATAATAATAATAATAATAATAATAATAATAATAATAATAATAATAATAATAATAATAATAATGATAATAAATAATAATAATAATAATAATAATAATAATTTTGATTTGTAAAGTTTTGTAAACATAACAATAATTATTATTAATACTATCATTTTTATTATTATCATATATAAATATATATATAGATTATTGGCTTCCTTCTCCTGCTTGCTATTCAAAACCACAGCTTGTGCAACGCCAGCAATAATACTAGGACGAATACGAGATAACATACAGTAATCAAATTAATCACAATAAAACCAGAGCGCGATTAACAAATGCCGATGTCGGTGTTAATTATTTCCTGCATCAAACCGACGTTTTGGTCAAGTGATAAGAGGTGATACCACACGTTTTATTGAACGCTTATCACAACCAATTAAAACATTATCAATTGGGGTCGGCGTTGCGTAAATGTAGATAGATTAGAAATAAAATAGATTAGAGGGTGTTACCCTGCAATCCCTTCTAGAACTGGGATTTTAATTAATAGACCTTTTTCAGAATTGATCTAGGACCCCCAGATGGAGCTAATCACGACCGTCAAGATCACCAATGACAACAATGCACAACAATAAAAAATGCACCTTAACATAACTGCCAAGAAGATAGATAGAGCAATAGAGCACTCAAAATACACTAGACGCATTCTGGTGGCAAGAAAATAAACTTCTATTAGGAGTGGTCTAGCTGTCAATTTTCATTGTTGTTGTATTGTTATTATTCATCAATGGCGCTGAAAGGAGGTTGCTTAGCAGCGCTATCTATAGCTTTGTTCATTTGTGTCAACTATCTCAACTTTTAGTTGAGGTGGAAGTAAAATGGCGTTCATCTGTACCACCAACTCAACCTCAACTGTGTTTTTCTGAGTCCACCTATTGGAGAATTAACTCTACTTTTTCCACCCAGGTGAGAGGTAGTTGAGATAGTGGAGGTAAAAAATAACGCGCGAAATTTATCAAAATACAAACATGGCTGCCGAGTTGAAACAGTATGCTACGCCGTGAAAGTAATTTACCCATCATTCGTGAAGGACACTATGTTTTTACCTGCGTGGGTAAGTATTTGAATTGATTCAACATGATATGAGATTAAAATAGGCTACAATTGTAGGCCTAGTTAGTACCTTTGGCTGCACCTGTTAGGTACTAAGGTTTTTTTTAGGTTAGGTCTAGGAGCTAGCTTTTTTTTAAATGAGGTGTAGGCCTACACGTGTATTTATAAAATACACACTTTTCCCATCACTAATAAATATAGCCTATTTGTAGTACTAGGGCCTAGGTGAATTAGGTAACAGATTGAGAAAAGATACGCAATAATGCAGTAGCCTAACACAAGTAGGCCTAGGCCTAGCCTAGGCCTAGTGGCATAATATTCATTGAGTTATTATTTATTCTTTGTAGATACAAAGGAAATCATCTGAATCCGATGATTCAGATGTTGAAACTGACAGCGAATCTTCATCTGAAGATTGAGCCGCTTCTAACATTTCTCTCACCAAGTCAGTTTCTAGATCACGCGCCATTTTTAAGTCAAACTGCACTCACGTCGTTCATCTGTCTTTGGTTGAGAAGCATCCACTACTTCCACCTATGACGTCATACTCCTTCCACCTCCACTCATTTTTACATGGGACGGGTGGACACAAATGAACAAAGCTTATGTTAGTTTTGAGTCCTCTATAGGGCACTAGCAACACCAACAGACAACAATGGAACAAATGAATTGAACTGATCGACAAACAATCAGCTGTCAAAATAATAAAATGGCAACCATAGAAATAAAAACAAGTGTAGCAATAGTAACTGCATGCTCGCCATTGAAAACTTTTAATGATAGACAACGACTTAGTGCAAGTTTTGTATGTGTATCTGTTTGTTTTTTGTTTTGTTTTCCAAAATCAGAAGAAATTATTTTTTGACAGCTTGTTGTTGTCCATCAATTCAATTCATTTGTTTCATTGTTGTCTTTTGGTGTTGCTAGTGCCCTATAGATAAAGTAAATCACGGCTTTCTAGACCAATTCTGAAAATAAACTATTAGTGTGTAGAATTATTTTTCTTCGACGCGAAGGTATGAATTTCAAACTGCTCCAGAATTCTCGTCGAATGGTAACTGATCCCTTAGATCAATGAAAACAGTTAAAAATTACGATTGAACATTCACACAGCATTATACATTTGTTGTTATTTATCATCATCATATTTTATAAGTAATATCCTAAATAAAAATCAAACTACACAATTTTAGTGAAAAACTGCCAAAATAAAAACGTAAATATATCCCAGCCTATCTCGAAATAAAATGATCTTCATCTAGCAAAGGACTCCATCAATGATTTAAAAATATAAGCTTGGTCGTTGCCATGGATGATAACATAAGTTATTAAGCGAGCGAAGCGAGCGTTTTCATTTGACTCTTATGGCACTTCATTCTGTTTTTTGTTTTGTTTTTTGTTTTTATGTCTGTCGATAGCGGTCGAACGGAAAGTCCGATCAACTTGAAATTTAGACCATTCACAAGCCTCGATGTGGATTTAAGGTGTATAGTTTTGAGGCAAAATCGTTTGAAAAGTTACAAAGTTACACCATAGTTACTGCAAATTTTTTTTCTGAAACAAAATGGCGGCAAAATGTGAGATGGCCATATTTTTTGAAAGCTTTTTCCGGTGACGAATATGTTCATTTTAACGTCTTCATGTATTCAGGTTTAATTTCTGTAAAATCTTTTTCAGGCCACTTAAAACAATCGCAATCCCCCCCCCCCCCTCCCCTCACCCCACCCGTAAATTTGACCGCCTAGGAATACATTACTGGTTGACAGTATTGCTCATATTCCATAGCTTATAATCTTTGTAGTGCCAGAAAGACTGGCAACAAGCAGTGAAAATTAAATACGGATTTTTTTATAAACCAAATTTATTTACATATATTTTAAGTCTTCCGTATATTTAATGTATGGTAAACCAAGTTATTTCCGTTGGGCTGCCACACGACACGAAGCGATAAGCTATCGCCGGCCCAGATTGCGTCTAGTGTCAGAAGTATTGATATTATGAATGTCCAACACGTTTTGTATTTATGAATATCTGAGCGGAAATGCTCGTTGCCAATTCACCGTGATTTACATTATAGGGCAAATATCACGCGCACTGGGTGGTAAAGTCGTCTTACAACAACTTCGGTTATGCTTTCATCATCATTCAATGACGTGTTAACAGTCTCGGCCAACCCGAGCAGGTATTTGAATTAGCCACGGTCGCTGGTTGGCTGCCCCACCCACCCGTGACGGAAGCATTACCGAAGTTGTTGTACGACGACTATAGACGACTATATATATACACTACCTTTATACCACGGGCCTCAATACGTATTTAACGAAAACGGTTCGACTTCAAACCGGCTTCAAATGCTTGATAAACACTACCAATTCGTATTCGAGGTCAATCCTTTATTGAAAGCAGATTGAGTTGTGTAATGCGGTTCCCACAATGCTATATATTTTTTGGATTGTTGACACCAAATACTGGCCCACAACGTGCTATCATCTACATAAGACTATTTTAGTTCATAACTAGACCTATTATCTGTTCGGTAAAAGCACGTGAACAACTTTAAGCTTAGCACATTGTTTAGGGTGCACAACAAAGATGTCTTATTGACATAGAATCGAGGAACAAACCGTTTTGAAGTCGAGCCGATTTCGTTCAATGCGTTCTGATGCTGGTGGTAAACGAAGTGATTCATAGACTATAAAGTAGGGGAGAGCTCGTGCCGTAAGTCAGGCGTGATTGTGCGTGACACGTTATCAACCATATATTGTGAAAAATCAGAGTACTAATTTCAGGAAGATGATTTTGTTCCAATTTAAAACATCAGTTGACGATGGCGACTATGGTTTCTTTAAGGGTTGCATCGACAGTTTTCAGTTTTCTAAAATAATATGCATTCCATGCAAACGATTAACTTTCAAATTGAAACATTGATTTCAGAAAGTACCAAAAATATGTTTGTATTAATTTTGCAACGCCGGTACCGCCAATATTGCATCAATTGCATCCGCTTAATTAATCTACTGAAAGCATGAAATACGTGATGGTGATACACAAATTGTATTGTGGTTAAAGAACACTTTTTGGTCTTGGTTATGAATTATTTTCCGTTCATTATCTTTAACTGTAATTAATTTACGATTGTTTTAATCTGCCGGTACGGCGGGCGCATTTGTACCGGTAGATTCGAAAAATCGCACACAAAATAAACGTTTGAGATAATGAGATTAATAAGAGGCTAAGGGTAGACTTCCGGTAGGCTGGGCAGTCAAGAGTCTACAATAGCATAACGGGGACACAATTCATTCAATCTAATCCTAAGGTCACTCGACTCATAAAAAAAAAAAAAATGTTATACTTTTTTCATTTACAAGAAACGTAGCAGAATAATAAACTTGAAAGTAATACTTTAAAGATGACATTTTCATTTTCTAGAGGGGGGCAGGGGGTTAGCAACGCCCCCCCTTGCACCCACGTGCGGACGCCCATGCTCATTGGTGTAGTGGTTAGCATCCCTGCTTCCAATGCAGAAGGTCCTGGGTTCAAACCCCGCTTCCGCCAAAGATTTTTTAACTTCTAATATGGATTCAATTCCATCACTTCTTGGCTAAGAAATAAGTAAACGGTGACTTTGGAGCCGTCCTTGCAACGAATCACTCAATAATTTCAAAGTTGTTCTGAATCGACCTACAGTTCGTTTATTTCGCTGTTGGACAGGCCCGAGGGCATGAGGCTCGGGTAGCGTTTGTACCAACCTCTGACCAAAGTACGGGTTTCCCTCCCTCTCGCCTCGACCGTACCTTCGACCGGCGAGCCTTGCATTATCTTGTTTATTAATCATGATGACCTGTCACAACAAAAGTCATCTTATAGGAAAGAAGTTTTTTTTTAGGAATTAAACGTATATTATATGATCGCGTTAAACAGCATTAAACAGCTTGAAATTATGTAATCAGGTTTTTTTTTATTTATCTTTCTATGACGAAAACAACCGGACTTAAAACATTATGTAGCAATAATAGCAAATAATATTATAGTCTTACAAACAAAATCAGAGTATGGAAGTTACAAATAGTCAAACAACACGTACTCAAGGGAATTATCAATATTATTATACTGATCAGTTTTATTGTACTATAATTGCCTTGCCCTTACGTTTAAAATATAAACGCAATTTTAAAAATGTGGTAATGAAATTTGAAGCCGTTTTATGAAAGAAACCACACATTTTTTTATACGTTGGCATTAATTTTCAAATCTAATTGTAATTAAAATGTAAGATTTTTTTTTAAAGCAGCGGGTCCTCTGATTGTAAGACTACTGTTTCCTTTAATCCACGTAAAAACATTTATCTACTAATATTAATTCATTTAGGTCCAGTCTTACAATGTCCCAATAATTACTACTTATTTGTCGAATAGCATGTTTTCTCCATAGCAACCACCAATCAAAACCCTTGAAATCCTCCAAATAGCTTAATTGCTACAAATAACTTTCTTATTAGGAGATTGTAAGCCCGGCCCTAAGTATGGTTGTATCCGTCATAGAAAGACAAATAGAGAACCACTGATTATATAATTTCCAGCTCTTTATAGCGCAATGTAGAAATACCCATTTAATTAAGAAAAAAGTGTTGTTGAAAATTCTATATGACATTTGTTGTGACAGGTCATCAGGATTAACAGGTAAAATTATGAACAGCTCGCCGATCAAAGGTATTTGCCGTCGATGGGTCGAGGGAAGGAATGTCAGAAGGTTTTGCCAAACGATCCAACTTTCAGACCTCAAAAATATCTGTGTGTCCAACTGGGGGTTGTATCTACTGTAGTTGATTCTGACATTTATCCGCAGATGTTCGCACTGTCCAATCACTGATTCATATGTTTCATGTTTGAAATATCGATCTTTGATTGGTTATCGCTCACTTGTCGATGGTGTTTGGAGCCTAAAGGGTTAGTTTAGTCGCTTTTAATTAAAGTACCCCACTAAAAATCAGTCTTGTTACTGAGTGGGTAGACTCTATAAATACGAATGTATTTATTTATTTATTTAAGAATAGTATCGACTCCTCGCTACACTGTTGAGACAAACAGTGGACATGAAGCGGTGTTCGGCCATCATGATTCACCGTTCACATGTCCCCTCCCTTAGCGACCAACACCTCAATCAGTTTGACTTTCTTCCCGTTACAGGCGTACTCTGCATGCCAACCTAAGAAGCACCCTGCCAATCACTAACCTCAAAGGGAGGCGATAGTATTGTGGAGGTCATAAATGTCAATCGCCCCTATTATTCAGCAAAGCACTCACCTTCTCAGCCGGTACCGACAGCTGAATGGGAAGAACGTCGACTACGGACGGGTATCGCTCCCTGTATATAGGAGAAGGTCCCCTATTTGTAACAGTGTGTCCACCCCTTTGACTACCAATTGAGATTTTAGACAAGATTGACATTAACAACTGTCAACAAAGGAGGCGACGGCTAAGTCGCCCTTTGTGTGAAGTGATTGGCAGGGTGCTTCTTAGGTTGGCACGCAGAGTAGTGTAGAGCCCTGTCACCCTTTTTAGCATTACAGACAACTGGGCTAAGGGCGCAAACCCCATTTTTGTCCCTTTTGGTTCACTGCCCATATATCTCCACCCTTGGTCACGAGTATGTTTTGTACGTTGGTAGCATTGTGTAATGAGTAGGGCTTGAAGTATGTGCGTATTGATATAATATCCGGTGGTATATCATACGCCTGATTACAGATATAGGCGCTGCAAAAAGTAGCATTTTTCCCCGGGGCTAGGTTCCTATATTATGCCCGATTACAGCTATAGGCCCTGCAAAAAGTAGCATTTTTCCCCGGGGCTAGTTACTATATAACCTGAGACCCTACTTGGCTACCTTACTGCCTTCTAGAAGCCTCAACAAGTCAACATGAAGTTCTGCGCCTTGTTGCTGATCGTGGCCGCCGTGAGCGTCATGCTGCCCTCTGACGGTAAGTTTACCAACTTCACTAACTTACATTACTTTTAGAATTCTACTTTTTATTGATATTTTGATAATTTGGCTTCGGGTGTAAAGTTGTTCCACTGTGCTTTTCCAATTTCTAAGATAAAACCGCACAAAATTTTCATTTTTAAATTACATCACAAGAATGAGTTTCGAAATCGAAAATTTGAATCAACAGCGCACTGTAGTTTAGTAAGCCCTACACATTAAATGCACTGACTCGTGTTTTATATTATAATCAGTATGTCTTTACTCACTTTTTTTATAAATAATTGATTTTATTACTAATTATCGAATTATAATCAAAATACTACGCTCATGTTTATAATATTTTATACAATTTGTAGGGCTTACCAAAGTAAAGTGCGCTGCTGATTTAGATTTTCGATTTCTTGTTGCAAACTTTAGATAAAATTTAATAATGAACATTTTCTGCAGTTTTTGACGTAGAGACAAAAGACTACCCTTTGCCAAGGAAGGCTTCCTCTACGTCAAAAACCGCACAACATTTTCATTTTTTAAACTACATCTCAAGAATGGGCTGCGAAAACGAAAATCTGTATCAACAGCGCACTGTGGTTTGATAACCCTACATACTGAACGCTCTTAGTTGTGTTCTACGATAAAATCAGTATGATTATTGATTTTTATATCTAATCAATTGTATTACTTATTATCGAAATAATAATCAAAATAAGTATGCGAAGGTTATAATACTTCCTTCAGTATGTAGGGCTTACCAAAATACAGTGCGGTGTTAATTTAGATTTTCGATTTTGTGTTGCAATCTTGTGATATAATTAAAAAATGAATATGTTCAGCAGTTTTGGACGTAGAGGTACTCTCCGCTCTGTCATTTCGAATGGGACGTAAAGCTGGTGGTCCCCTTGATATTTTTCGAGAGGTGTAGACTACGTGCCGGTACCAGGCTTCCCTACCTCCCTCATAATCATTAATTGATCATCATATGTACAGTATATAAAATTTGCACTTAGTGGGACCTCGGTCATATTGCAGATATTGACGGAATAAAAGTGAAAAATCTAGGTATGCCAACACCTGATTTGCATATAGTGCAGAAATCTGCTACTAAAGAAAGAAACCCTTATCAACATACGTACTTATAGTCTACCCACTCAGCTACAAGAAATGATTTTCAGCGGGGGACATTAATACCATTATTTTTGGATACGCTTCGTTGCTGTGTCTTCCCTAAAGTTACCATTGACATATACACAAGGGCCCAGATTCACAAAGGTGCCTCAGTGCTAAGACGTCCTAGTTTAGGCCAATCTCAGTGATATAAATCACGCGCATGTCGTTCTGCAATGTCATAAATATAAAATATAGTACAATGTCAACAAATTTAACTAATAATATTTTATTTGTGAATGTATAGTAATACCCAGAGACGCTTGATCTGGATTTATCTAGCTAGGATTTGCCTAACTTAGGACAACTTTAGAGTAAGGCACTTTTCTGAATCCAGGCCCTGTATCATATCTTAAAAAACCTCACCTCAACCGGGGTTTGAACACTAGACCGCCTGCATTGGAAGTAGGAATAAACCCACAACTTATTCTAGGATCTTCTAATCCAAGAAAAAGACAGTTTTGTTGAAAGTCATTCTCAAAAAAGCAGTTTACTAAAATACATATAAAACAGTCATTTGAATATTTGTATAAGCAACCCAAGACAACCTCACATGTGCTTTCGTCACAGGCGAGGTTCTTGTAGCCAATGAGCGATCGTTATTTGCGCGCTTGTCTCGGGCGGTTCGCTGGTTGGCTATGAGTGCCTCGCCTGTGACGAAAGCATATGTAAGGTAGTCTTGGGTTGTCTATATGGGCCCCGCCCCTCCACCACAATCACTATAAAAATATACTTTCGGCTGAAATAATATTTAAGTGCCAACGCACTACATACCTTAACGGTCACGAGCGCCACTGTTCACGAAAATATTTGTTGTTTTGCAATTTCAAAGAAACTTTCGCAGCACTTCGGTTTGAGAACCACTATTATAGTTGCCCCAACGAAAGTATTCTGATGCTTACGACACCGCCGAGTCCAAGGTGACAACGTAACTTTTTACTTCGCTAAATCCCACCATCTAATCTAAACAGGTCCATTGGGGATAATTTAATACCTTCCGTTGGTTACCTGTATCGGTGGGTGTGGCCAAACCGCCTGTGCACTAGTCTAAGCCGAACCATGAGTTAACGAATGTATAAAAGAACGCCAAGTATCTGTAGATTTTCTTTCAATTGGCGCGATGGAAAGAGGCAGTAGACAATGAGCTGAGATCGGTATGCGCATACTTTCGTTGGGGCTAGTATATATTGTAAACTTGAACTTGGCTTACGGGTATAGCCACGTCGATCACTGCTAAAGCGCTGACGTTTCGGGCAAGTTGCACCACCCATCCTCAGAGCTAAAACTTGAAGCAGTCACAGAATGAAACCTACTCGGTCCAGCTCCACTCTGTGACTGTGACAAGACCTATTGTTTCCCGCGTATCGTTCTTCCTCGTGAGCCACCCCGCGCCTGTTCTACCGGTTCAACTCCGTCGTTATCTCCTGACGTCAAACTTTTTGAAGCGTCAGCGTTGTAGCAATAATCGACGCGGCTATACCCGGAAGCCAAGTTCAAGTTTATTATTTGTTTCGGGCCGCGAACGCCTACGTGAGAGTATATATTGTGTTTTCTGTGTCTAGCGGAAGCCGGACCAGGAAGCCAACGGCAACTGGAAGCACCCCTGGCGGTCGTCAAGCGGATGCCTTGGCCATGGAGACGAAGCCAGCAACTGGAAGCACCCCTGGCGGTCGCCAAGCGGATGCCTTGGCCATGGAGACGAAGCCAGCAACTGGAAGAACCCCTGGCGGTCGCCAAGCGGATGCCTTGGCCATGGAGACGAAGCCAGCAACTGGAAGAACCCCTGGCGGTCGCCAAGCGGATGCCTTGGCCATGGAGACGAAGCCAACAACTGGAAGAACCCCTGGCGGTCGCCAAGCGGATGCCTTGGCCATGGAGACGAAGCCAGCAACTGGAAGAACCCCTTGCTGTCGCCAAGCGGTGGCCTGGGAACTGGAGAAATGGCCGGCAACTGGACAGCGAGGACAGCGAGGACAGCGGGGACAGCGAGAGCAGCGAGGAAGTCGACGCCTTCTTCAAGAGTGAGGAGGTAGCCGCTCTGCTGGCGAAATACGACCTGACTATGTAGGAGTTTGACGACGCCATCGACAATGACCCTGAGATCGAAGAGGAGGACCGTCCCAAGGTCAAGGCTCTTGCTCTCATGATCCTCTCCGATTTCGACAAGAGTGGTGCGTGGTTGGACGACAGTTCCGAGGAGGACAAGTAGGCGCAACAAGTGTCCCTACTTCCACGCGTGGCTAGAAGATATCACAGCAATGATTGACCAGCATCCAATACTTTTCCGTATTTCTAAACCTGTCGTTGCAGGTTAGAAAGCTTCTTTGCTTCACTAAAATGCTTGCTTATTATTTCAATATTCCATGTACAACCGCTATTGCAAAATAAATATAATACCTACTGAGTTCCTCTATTACTTTCTTTACCCGGAATATAATAAATGAGACACATAAAGTTACTTGTAGTTTAACCTGTTACGGTACTAAGGCACATGCCATCATTGTATTATGCAGTGATATTCTTGCACTAAACCCCATTGCACGCCAGGGGTCTACCCAGTGGCGTAGCTATCGAGTGGCAGAGTTTGCAGTTACACTGGGGCCCGGTCCCCGGGTAAATGTGTATATACAATTTTCACACAGTTGCCCAAGGGTAAAAAGTATAGACCCATACAAAAATTATTTGAATAAAATATAAATTACACTCGGTTTAAACCGAGGTTTAATAGACGGCGTTTTGATTTAAATCAAACAGGTCCTGCCTCAAAACTATATAGGTTGAACTAAAATCTCTCAGCTAAGTATGGTTTAATAACAACCTTAACCAGCGTATGAGTATGGTTGAACTGAAAGTCTACCTCAAACATTTCATGTAAAGATATTGATGGACAAAATTTGGCTTCTTTAGGGTCTTGTCCTCCAGTTTTCACCCAGGCCCGTAAAGACGTAGCTACGCCACTGGGTCAACCCCCTTTCGGCCGCGCGGTGAGTGCAGCGGTGGCTCATAAATTATAGCTGTCAACAGGTCATCTATTGAAACGGTAATTATCTACAGTAACAGACAGTCGAAATAATTTGATAAATGTTGCGAAATATTATTGATTGCGTGAATTTTCAATGTATGGATATAACTACCGTTTCAGTAGGCGCAATGTTGACAAGTATAATTTTGTATAGCCACCGCTGCACTCACCGCGCGGCCGGATGGTGGGGGTAGACCCTTGGCGGGCTAGGGGGTTTAGTGCAAGAACGGCACTGTTCAACTACACTGTAGCGGTTATTTGCGACCTATTTGGATCTCAGCCATCACCAAACTTGGTCAAGTAGTTCTTCACAAGGTCGACTTGATCTCCGCCTAGCGGAGGCTCGGGGTGAGTTCGACGAGCCTCCGCTATTATGGGTTTCACTGCGAGCTGCGATCACCTCAGGCTACGAAAACTCGTTTCTCTTACTAGCCTAGGCTGTACACCCCCTTGAGTCGCTAGCAGTGTTGGAACTGCTGAAGGTACCATAAGAATGCGGGGAGGAACTGTCATGTCCGATTAGTGCGGTTGATTGGAACTGGGAAGGTTGTTCAATTGTTATATGAGACGGAACTGTTAAAATTTCGGTTCCCAAAAACTATTTTTATTTTTGTTATTGAAGTCCGAGTGGATACCAGGAATACAATTAGCAACCCCCTGCCTGTCGCCCCTTTATGTTAGGAAAGGTTGTTTTTGCAACCGTTGAGCGGAGAAAGATTGAACGACAAGATAATGGCACAAGGACTTGTAAACCTGTAAGTGAACATAAAGAAGACTTTAGGGGTTACACAAACAGTCGGCAAATTGAAAACCGTGCCATTTTTCTCGTTCGCAGTGAAACCCATTATAGGCGGAGATCAAGTAGACCTTGAGTTGTTCAGTACTACTACTTTACCGGCCTTGAGTCACTCATCACACATGAAGTCACCATGAGATGTCTCAGGCTGTCAAACCCAATACAAGAACCCCATTGGCTCAGTCTAGCAGGGGCGATGATGGAGAATAGAGTCAGAGACTAAGAAATATCGCAGTTTTTTAAGTTCAACATGTTTTATTAAATTATAACAATATTATCACTCAGAATGCATTCGTCTAAAACTGTTTTTATTAATGCTCCTTATCCTATTTCTATCAACTTGTGGTTGGCTCTTTGTAGATCTATATGAACCACAGGTAATTTATGGCATAAATGTTTATTGTTACACAGAAATATTCATAAGGACACTAAAATCTCTAGTAGGCCTACAGACGTATTTTATTTTACTATTGTGAAACTTTTAAAGCAATTTCAAGATACAGAAATTGGGGGTTCCGCTGGTTATCAAGAAATGATACCTCTACGTCAAACACCGCACAAAAGTTTCATTTTAAAATTATATCACAAGAATGGGGTTCGCAATCGAAAATCTGAATCAACAGAGCACTGTGGTTTAGTAAGCCCTACATACTGAATGATCTAAGTTGAATCTTACATTATAATCAGTATTCAGAATGTTTTATATAATAATTAATTTTGTTACTAATAATCGAATTAATAATCAAAATAACGACGCTAATGGTTATAATATTTTATTCAGTCTGTAGGGCTTGCCAAAGCACATTACGCTGTTTATTTAGATTTTCGATTTGTTGTTGCAATTTTGAGATATAATTATATAATGATATGGTTTTGTTTAATTTATAAGTATTTATCAGAATAACTTGTTTATTAACATGGCACAGTGTCGTCTGTATCTAATAGTAATAAATAGAAATAATAATTATTTCCATTCAGTGGCTTAACTAAGGGCCCGCAGGGCCCGCAGTCGCGGGGGGGCCCAGGTCCAAAATGGCATATGTGGGGGCCCATATCGCCGGCCGACTGGCCGATTTACTTGTTAAGCATTGCAAACTGAGATGGCACTGTCACTAACTGTTGTCAGTGTTGCCGATCTTTCGTTTTCTTGTCCGCCTCCTTCACAAACCAATAGAAGCGTCCCTTTGAGAAAAACGAAATTAGTTTTTGGACAAACGGGACCGTGTACACTTTTTCACGAAAAACTCACCCACGATCCTAATCTCCTTAAATACATTCATTCAGTAAACTGGTTAGGGGGATAGCTCACTTTGCAGTGGGCAAGTTTTCCGTGGGCAAGTTTACGCTGACCCGTCCAGATAGTGTCCAGACATTTGCGGCACGAGACAATATCAATCAGAGTGTCCAAGCTAGAAAAAATTAATTATTGAAAAAAATACACAATTTTGTTCGTCGCGCACAGGACAAACGGCTTGACGGATTTGGCTGACATTTTCGGTCAACACTGCCTTGTGACCACTAAACTAGATGCTGTTAACATAATCAGACAAATCCGTCAAGATGCCAACCTACAAAAATTTAATTATTTATTAGTGAATTATATGATATGCAAAAGATTTGTTTGATTTATTGAAAACAAAAACACTCATGGCAACGCGGAGCATTTTCCTAGTTTAAAACATCATGTGCTTCAAACAGCACAGTTAAAAACACTACTGAAAACATCGACGCGTGTGTAAGTGAACCCTCGATTGAAACTGTTAAAAACACTACTGAAAACATCGACGCGTGTGTTAGTGAACCCTCGATTGAAACTGTTAAAAACACTACTGAAAACATCGACGCGTGTGTAAGTGAACCCTCGATTGAAACTGTTAAAAACACTACTGAAAACATCGACGCGTGTGTAAGTGAACCCTCGATTGAAACTGTTAAAAACACTACTGAAAACATCGACGCGTGTGTAAGTGAACCCTCGATTGAAACTGTTAAAAACACTACTGAAAACATCGACGCGTGTGTAAGTGAACCCTCGATTGAAAAAGTTAAAATCACTACCTCTATCTCAAGTGATACGGCCGAATATTGTGTTCAAGTTCTGTTAAAGAGTGAACATCAAACCGATAGAGGCAACTATTCAGTTGTCAGTTGATATACATGACGCCAACATTAAAAAGTTTATTGTAGAAACCAAGAAAATAAACGTCGATACTTTAATTGACAGATTTGCTGAACCAAATGCCAGGACAAAATTTTAGTCAAAGCGCAACGGTAAGTTATTTTTTTATTTGCTGGCGGTGGTGGGGGAGGTAGTGTTAGTGGTTGGGGGGGAAGCAAGGCGGCAACTTCTGCGGGGGGGCCCCGAATCTGAGTTTACGCCACTGTTTCCATTTATTACTATTAGACACAGACCACATTATCAACTCATAAGGTGGCTCGTTGGTCTAGTGGTCAGCATCTCTGCTTCCAATGCAGAAGGTCTCTGGTTCAAATCCCGCTTCAGGTGAAAGTTTTTAACTTCTATTATGGATTCATTTTTTTGGATAGGAATAAGTAAAAACGGTGACTTTGAAACCGTCCTAGCAACGAAGCACTCAATATGTTCAAAGTGGTTCTGAATCGACCTTGTTGATTCTGGCATTTGTCCGCAGGTGTTCGCACTGTCCAATCACTGATTCCAATGTTTTGTATTTGAAATATCGATCTTTGATTGGTTATCGCTCACTCGTCAATGGTGTTCGGAGCCTACAGGGTTTGTTTTAGTCGCGTTTAGTTTCATTAAAATCTCCC
The DNA here is from genome assembly GCA_945910005.1 of Isoperla grammatica. Lineage (NCBI taxonomy): Eukaryota > Metazoa > Arthropoda > Insecta > Plecoptera > Perlodidae > Isoperla > Isoperla grammatica. Next base: position 13,967,506 of record OX246744.1, read on the forward strand.
ATTGAACATCAGTCTTGTTACTGAGTGAGTAGACTCTATAAATACAAATGTATTTATTTTTTGTATTTATTAATTGGACTGATAACACTGACTGAAGTATTTAGACAGGTTGTGAGAGCCAAGGCCGGCGATAAGGTGTCACGGTGTGCCTGCTTACACTATATTAGTTATTAGTAGTTTAGATTAGTATTGTAATTATAGGAATGGAAATAGTAAGAAGGCGGTGTAATTGGAATTGTATAAAGCATCAAGAAGACCGTGGAGTATTCAGATTAAGTTATAGGATTGGAAATAGTGAGAAGGCGGTGAAAAGACAGAATGGGGATTGTTGTAAAAGGGAAATGGAGGAGTGTTTTGTATCTCTAAAAAGAGGAAATAAAAGTAATATTACGCAGTATTTATAGAACAGTTATTTGTATATTAGACGACGCTACAATTGGGGGCTCGTCCAAAGCAGTATAAGGTAACGTTTAAACACTGTTTATTATTTGTAGCTTATAAAATCAGTTCCTAACCCCGGCGCATTTGACATAATGGAGGGGTTTCTTCAAGAAGATTTGCTACCTCTGGACATTGTTCACAAGCTAATGGCTCTTCAAGCCGAGGGTACTGAGGTATACCATCACAGGCTGCGTGAGCTGTTGTCTCCCAAAGCTGCAGCAATTCCACTCCGTTTGCAAACACAGCCTACTACTATTGCCCACGCATCTCGTGAGCTGCCTGCCGCTTCTGGTACATCCTCAAGTCATGCCACAGGACGTCCTACGAGTATCTCGGGAAGTACTTCTGTCACACCACCTCCCATCCCGCCAAGACGACATTCGGTCGCGCCTAGTTCACACTCACTGCCCGTAGTTACATATTCGAATTTGCAGGCATCGATAACCATACCAGTCTCCGAGATGCTAGGTCAGGCCGGTTCACAAGTCGTGCAAGAGCCCTTGTATTCTACTCCTGTACAACGCACTGCGCACGATTCCCCACTTCACCCCGACACATCCATAAATCCATTTGTTTCGCCATACTACCAACAGCAGCCGCAAAACCCTTCGCCCCATGTTCAGGGCCCGCTTCCTACATTCTTTGGCTGTGGGGACCCGAAAAGCGCAGAGGAATTCTTGTTGGACATGGAGCAATACGCTCGGGGACAGGGCGTACCACTCTCGTACATTGTTAGCCATGTTCTTCCAGCAGCGCTTGTTGGTGACGCTTTCCGCTGGTGGAATTTCGTGGGAGGATGCAACAGTTGGGAGGACTTCAAAGTTGCCCTTCACAATGAGTATGATAGGCCAGACTATCTGGCACGACTTAAGGCTGAACTAGAAATGCGAACCCAACATCCAGATGAACCCCTTTCTGCTTATGTGCGCACTATCTCCAGCTACTACGATCGTATTGGGTCCACGGTATCCGATGCAGAGAAAGTGGCGCGGGTAATGCGCCAGATGCACCCACAGTATTATCCCTTTCTTCAAGGACGCTCTTTTGCAAACCTGCGTGACCTCGCTGTGGTTGCACCTACAATCCAGGCTATTTTGTGGCGGCACAACAACTACCGACCTCCGCCTCCGCCCACAAATGCTGTGGCAGCTGATTTGGCATTTTCATCTCCTACTTCGTCAGGCCAACAGAGTTCGTCTTCATCACGAGGATCTACTGACAGAAACGCTTGTTGGGTATGTGGTTCGTTTGATCATTTTAAACGAAACTGCCCTCGACGCCAGGGAAACGGGAAACTGTAGTTCGGGACATAGGGCCAGTTCAGGAGAACTACAGTACAAACAACGTGTTTATGGCTCTCGATACACCCAAACTGACACAGGAATGTGACCCAATTATTACATTGTTTATAGGTCACCACACTATTCAGGCATTACTGGACACGGGCTCAAGTTGTTCTTTGATTGGACCGTCGGCGCTATCAGCGGCACAAGGAATAGGTGCCAAGGTTGAACAATGCTCGATCTCTATCAGCATGGCATCTGGTAATGTCCGTAGTGAACTCGCTGTGTTTGTGCCTATTGTTATCGCCGATCGCTGGCACATATTGAAGTGTCTGTACTTACCCCACCTCTGTCGGGAGCTAATTCTTGGCCGGGACTTTCTTACTCAGTTTGATGTTACAGTGTCTATCAGAAGTGGTGGTTGGGCAATTGGTAACAGCACCCACTTTCATTCCTTTAATGAATCCTGTCTTACAAGCACTTCTCTTCCTGCACGCGCGTCTGTACCACAACCTTGTCCCAATCTACTGGACTCATCTGCCATGGTTGATTGCCCGAAACGCATACAGCCAGCACTACATAACCTTCTTCATAAATACTCTTGCCTCTTTTCGGATACACCCGGTTTCACAGATCTAATCCAGCATCAAATCATCACAGACTCTCATCCACCAGTTCAATGTCGCCTTCGACCAGTCAATCATATGAAAAGAAACGTCATGGACGGCCTAGTCGACAAACTACTTGAACAGAAAATCATTCAACCATCATCAAGCTCTTGGACCAGTGCTCCGGTTATCGTGCCCAAGAAAACAGGAGGTTATAGATTGGCGGTTGACTACCGTCATCTTAATAAATGCAGCCAGGTTCCCAAATGGCCAATGCCACGTACAGACTGGATTTTGGCCCAGCTTGGTCCTGCACGCTACTTCTCGACAATCGACCTTTCTCAAGGTTTTTTCCAAATTGCGGTTGCACCTAAAGATCGCCACAAGACAGCCTTCTTATGTCACAGGGGCACTTTTGAGTTCCTGCGAATGCCATTTGGTTTAGCCGGGGCTCCGGCTTCGTTTCAGAAACTGATGGACAAGGTTCTTGCTGGTATATCTCATCGGTTCTGTCTGGCATTCTTAGACGACATTATTATTTATTCCAACTCATTGGAGGAACATCTGCAACAAATAGAGGAGGTGTTTGCTCGACTTGCCAAAGCAGGACTGACTGTAAACACAAGTAAACTCCAGCTCTTTCAAACCTCTATTAACTTCTTGGGGCACATTATCAAACAAGGATTGTACAGCCCAAATCCTTCAAAAGTTGCTGCAGTCAACGATTTTCCTTCTCCCCGCAAAGTGAAAGACCTGCAAAGTTTCCTTGGTTTAGTTGGTTACTATAGAACCTTCATACAAAACTTTTCTACGATTGCTAAGCCTCTTACATGTCTGCTAAGGAAAGATACTCCTTGGACATGGGACTTACCCCAGAAAAATGCGTTCATAGCTTTAAAAAATGCCCTCTCTTATGTCACAGATCTGGCTTTGCCGGACTTAAATCAACCTTTTGTGATCGAGACAGACGCGAGTGGCTTAGGTTTGGGTGCGGTTTTGCTCCAAGCCTCGGACCCCAACGTAACCAATAGTCCTCTCCGGCCAGTTGCCTTCATAAGTCGGACACTCAGTAAACATGAAGAGAATTACACGGTACAGGAGTGGGAATGTCTCGCTGTGGTGTGGGCGGTGGATAAATTCCGTCCATACATTGAAATGACAAGCTTTGATATTATTTGTGACCACGCTTCTCTGAGTTGGATGTTTTCTACAGAATTGGCCTCCAACAGAGTCAAAAGATGGGTGTTGCGTTTGCAGGGGTACGATTGTACGATCAAGTACCGCAGAGGAATAGCAAACGTTCCCGCTGATGCTCTCAGTAGGCACCCCATTGCCATACACCCGCCGTCTCACCTGGATTCAACAACGTTTGTGAATCAACTATTGCCGCTCTTCGTTGAAGCTCCTGATGCCGAAGTTACTTTTGAAGATCCTCCACAAGAAGTATGCGTTACAAACCTAGCGACCATCTCAATTGACACCCTCACAGACATGCCTAAACTAGCAGCGGAACAGCTACAGGACGAACAGTTACGGGAGATACATCGGGTGGTTACGAGGAACCAGAGCTCTACTACGGTAACGTGTTCGAGGCAGACAAAGGATCTTGCTAGCGAAACCGAGATAGATGCAGATGGTGTTATGTGGCGAGTAAGCCAGCTGTCGCCTCCCCGCGTTTGGTTGCCACAACACCTGCGTCAAATTGTCTTGGCTGCAACTCACTCACATCCTTTAAGCGGTCACCTCGGATTTTTCAAGACATTACATCGCACCCAAGAACGCTACACGTGGCTAGGGATGAGACATGATATTCTAACGTATGTCCGCTCCTGTCAAACTTGTCAGCGAATAAAACCAAGGTCACAAAAACAGTTCGGATACATGGAGGTTTCGCCTGCGGTCAGACCGTTTGCAGAGCTAAGCATCGATCTAGTAGGGCCCCTACCACGTTCGCGAAACAATTTCCTTTACATCTTGGTCGTCATCGACAAGTTCACGAGGTACCCGGAAATTTTTCCTTTACGTTCCCCGACTACTAAGCAAATAACATCCAAACTAGAAGAACTGTTCTGTCGTCATGGATTCCCTGATGCCATTTCGAGCGATAACGGCAAACAATTTGTCAGTGCCATCTGGAAAAGCACGATGGCATTGTTTGGCATTTCTGATCGCCATACTGTTCCTTACAGGCCTTGTGGGCAACAGGTGGAGAGGCATAATGGTACCCTAAAAACAAGCATTCGAGCCTACTGCGATAACCACCGAGATTGGGATCGTCATCTTCATGCTTTAGCGTTTGCATTAAGAACCGCAGTAAGTGAGGTAACTGGGTACTCTCCTGCTACGCTAACCTACGGCAGAGACCTGCACGCACCCTGGGATCGCAGGGACCCTCTCGACGAGGATTCATCAGCCGTCCAAGTTCATGAATATGCCGTGGACCTCAAACATCGATTAACAGACGCATGGCACTGGGCGAGGACTCGTGCAAGCGCGGCTCAAGCTAAGTCTAAACAAAACTATGATGTCCGTCGTCAACCAAACCCCTTTGTTGTTGGTGATCTAGTTTTGCGAGACGCTCACGTTCTCAGTGATGCAGCGATGGCAGTGTCTGCTGGTTTAGCTCCACGCCACTCCGGACCTTATCAAATCACTCGACAGATTGCCACTAACTCTTTTGAGTTAGTCGATCCTAAGTCTGGCAAATGTATGGGAAGAGCGAATGCTGACCAGCTTAAGAAATGGGTATCGAGTCCTTCTTGGGCTACAAGAGTGGATGATCAGCAACGCCGAGTTTTACGCCCGAGGAAGTCCAAGTCTACGGTTCACGACTAAGGGGGGGAGAATGTCACGGTGTGCCTGCTTACACTATATTAGTTATTAGTAGTTTAGATTAGTATTGTAATTATAGGAATGGAAATAGTAAGAAGGCGGTGTAATTGGAATTGTATAAAGCATCAAGAAGACCGTGGAGTATTCAGATTAAGTTATAGGATTGGAAATAGTGAGAAGGCGGTGAAAAGACAGAATGGGGATTGTTGTAAAAGGGAAATGGAGGAGTGTTTTGTATCTCTAAAAAGAGGAAATAAAAGTAATATTACGCAGTATTTATAGAACAGTTATTTGTATATTAGACGACGCTACAATGGGTTGTAACTGCATCCACATTGACTTGTTCAGACTCGCACAGGACATGGAGGGGTGTTTGACCCTTTTGGTTCACCGCCAATAAATCTCCTCCCTTGGTCACCAGTAAATAAATAAATAAATTCACATTTAGAGTCTACCCACTCAGTAATTAAACTGATTTGCAGTGGGGGACTTTAATTTAAAGTGACTAAACCAACCCTGTAGGCTTCGAACACCATCGACGAGTGAGCGATAACCAATCAAAGATCGATATTTCAAATACGAAACATATGAATCAGTGATTGGACAGTGCGAACACCTGCAGACAAATGCCAGAATCAACAAGGCCGATTTAGAACAACTTTGAATTTATTGAGTGCTTCGTTGCTAGGACGGCTCCAAAGTCACCGTTTACTTATTCCTAAGCCAAGAAGTAATGGAATTGAATCCTGATTAAAAGTTAAAAAAACTTCTGCCTGAAGCGGGATTTGAACCCGGGACCTTCTGCATTGGAAGCAGGGATGCTGACCTCTGGACCAACGAGCCAGCATTGTGTAGGACTTGAAAGTGTGTGCGTATTGATGTAATATCCGGTGGTATATCATACGCCTGATTATAGATATAGGCGCTGCAAAAAGTAGCATTTTTCCCCGGGGCTAGTTACTATATAACCTGGGGCCCTACTTGGTTACCTCACTGCCTTCTAGAAGCCTCAACAAGTCACCATGAAGTTCTGCGCCTTGTTGATGATCGTGGCCGCCGTGTGCGTCATGCTGCCCTCTGACGGTAAGTTTACCAACTTCACTAACTAACACTACTTTTTGAATTCAACTTTTTAATTATATTTTGATAATTTTGCTTCGGGTATAAAGTTGTTCCACTGTGCTTTTCCAATTTCTAAGATCTATAAAAATACACTAATAGGATCTGAACCTTAACAGGGAAGGATACCTCTACGTCAAAAACCGCACAAAATTTTCATTTTTAAATTATATCACAAGAATGAGTTTCGAAATCGAAAATTTGAATCAACAGCGCACTGTAGTTTAGTAAGCCCTACACATTGAATGCACTGACTCGTGTTTTATATTATAATCAGTATGTCTTTACTCACTTTTTTTTATAAATAATTGATTTTATTACTAATTATCGATTCATAATCAAAATACTACGCTAATGGTTATAATATTTTATACAATCTGTAGGGCTTACCAAAGTAAAGTACACTGCTGATTTAGATTTTCAATTTCTTGTTGCATTCTTCAGATAAAATTTCATAATGAACATTTTCTGCGGTTTTGGACGTAGAGACATAAAGACTACCCTTTGCCAAGGAAGGCTACCTGTACGTCAAAAACCACACAACATTTTTATTTTTTAAACTACATCTCAAGAACGGGCTGCGAAAACGAAAATCTGAATCAACAGCGCACTGTGGTTTGGTAAGCCCTACATACTGAACGCTCTAAGTTGTGTTCTACGATAAAATCAGTATGATTATTGATTTTTATATCTAATTAATTTTATTACTAATTATCGCAAAAAAAAAAAATATGCGAAGGTTATAATACTTCATTCAAAATGTAGGGCTTAACAAAACACAGTGCACTGTTGATTTAGATTTTCGATTTTGTGTTGCAATCTTGAAATATAATAATTATAAAATGGAAATATCCTGCAGTTTTTAACGTAGAGGTATCCTCCGCTCTTTATGCGGTCCGTTTCAAAGTTCCAAAGTTTTAGAAATTATTTTTTACTGTCGATACGTATTATGTTTTAAAATTTTGTTACGCTGACTAGCGTAATTGGCAAAATCGGTCAAGTATCATATTTTTATACTGCAGGAAAAGTAATATATAACAGCTTTTCGTACAGCTTCTTGCAGATTGCCAATCGGTTCTCAAATATTGCTTCTATTTAATTTTTCATGTGTAAAGGAACAGTGAATAATGGTACCAATTCCTTGGGTGAAACAGAAATTAACTTATTTATGTTCCTATTTATTTTCATGATATAGAATAGATCATTCCTTACAGTGGCGTAACTAGGAATTATTTCGGGGGGGGGTTATTATGGAAAAGTGAGACGAGGGGACCGAAAGGGGTCTGGGGCGAAGCCCCAGCCGCCGGAGGCCATTTCGGCGAAGGCGAATTTTTTTTTCACTTCTATAATATTATCTCGTGTCTTTTGGACTCAAAGAATACTACTCGAACTACTACTCATTAATTGTTCGTATTATATTGAAGTTAGTGTTACAGTAGAATAGTATCTAAATAAGAATTGCATAGAAATTGTGTTTTTAATGTTTTATGGTTGTTCAATATAATCTCAACATAAAGTCAAACATTGTGGTCACATACGTTATTTAAATTTTAATTCACATACCGTGATATTGTAATATTAAATTAATGCATTTTTATTTATAGGTACCCTCACTTTTACTGTTTCAAGCGAAAGGTGTATTAGTTGTAGATGAACACATAAATAATATAATTGAATTTATTAAAGAAATTATATATCTTATCTAAGTGAAGTGCATGGTATGATAAATATATTGAAAATGTTGTTTGTTGCGATTGTTATACACTGAAGTGGTTTAAAAATCTTACAATATAGTATTAAGTAAATGTAGTATTACGTAAAATCATTCTCGATGTAGTTTCGGGGGGGGGGGGGGGTTCCCCCCCTTAGTTACGCCACTGATTCCTTAGGGCTGTGTGTCGCCTAAACTTGCGTAACCCCCGGTGTCTGTCGGACAGAATTCCTTCGCAATACTTTAAAATCGTCAAACAGTAAACCTAAGTACGTCACCCACTAGAGAACATACCTTTTTCAGTTATTGATCTAGGACCCTTAGGCCCGGTTTCACCAAAGTATTTAAATCGGAGATTGGCTTGATCGGCGCCGTCACCAACTTTACATAAACAAATAGTTTTGCATGTATTGAAAACATTGCATGTGGTTGTATTCCAGAATTGAGTAATTAATTAGTATCAGCTATGAGTAGCTATGAAATATCATGCTGTTATTACTGGTATTTAAACTAATTTTCATGAAAGACGAGAAAATGTAATCAGTACGTCACCAACAAAAGTTCTTTCAGATTGGCAAAAAATGTGTGACACATGATTAGTCATTTGTTATGCATTATTGGATCCTTTATTAAACTGCATACAGATGGCCATGGCCGAGGTTTATTATCTCAAAATAAATCCATGCTCTGTCTTCAGATCAGGACAACAATGGATTTTCGATCTATCTGACTTTGTTTTGATTTCATGTTTATTTACAAGAACAAACGAATGTGGCAACAAAGTAACAATAAGTAGCAAACTTTAGAATATAAATCTGTATAATGAATTATGAACATAGTTCATTGTCTAGTATAAATAACTGTCATAATGGTAGGCTATTTTATTTTATTACTACTTTTAAACTGACGCTTATTTATTACTTAATTCTGAAATATTACAATATACAATATTTTTACTGAATGAAAGATTATTTTGTCATGTGAAAATGGTGATGGCGCCGATCAAGCTAATTTCTGATTTAGATATGTTGGTGAAACCGGGCCTAGAGCTAATCACGGCCCTCTAGATCTTCAATGACAAAATTGCACAACAATGAAAAATGCACCTTAACATAACTATCAAGGAACCTTAGATAGAGGAAATCACGGCTTTCTAGATCAATTCTGAAAATCATCTATTGATGCTCTTTCTTCGGAATGTTTCTTCGTGCAAATAAATATTTTCGTAAGTTTTCTAATGTGTTTCTGGACATCTTTCACACCTAAGCAAGAACATTTGATCAACGGAAACACTTATTATAACCAAGAAACATTCATAAGAAAGAGCACCAACTTCTTTAGATACTGACATCTTGACATATGTTGGCTGAGCCCCGAACATGATAGCGTTGCCACTGGCCACTATCAAATAGACGTGAACAGGGTCAAGTGTGTTATTATAAAAAAATCTTTTTCATAATCTCAGTCTTGAGGATAAAATAAAATTTGCCAACGGTTTAGTCGCGGTCGCTTAGCCGGTTTCCATACGAACACCAAAGTAAAGTAACCTCGGGCTAGGTCAGGAGGAGGCTGGGTGACCGCTCTCCTCTAAAACACTATAGTTACCGTTGGTTAGAACAGATTGGAGGGTTCGAAAGCTTCGTTCTTCTCGTCAACTGCTCGGCAGTCCAGGTTGGTGGAGGAACCTATATGACTGGTCAAAGCTACACCGTTCTTTCGGGTAGGACGTAAAGCCGATGGTCTTCCTGGAAGAGTAGGCTACGTGCCGGTACCAGGCTTCCCCTCCTCCTTTCCTCATAATCATTCATCATAAACAGTATATTAAATTTGCACTCACGGGGCCTCGGTCCTGTTGCAGATATTGACGGAATAAAAGTGAAAAATCTACGTATGCCAATACCTGATTTGCATATAGTGCAGAAATCTGCTACTAAAGAAAGAAACCCTTATCAACATACGTACTTATAGTCTACCCACTCAGCTACAAGAAATGATTTTCAGCGGGGGACATTTATACCATTATTTTTGGATACGCTTCGTTGCTGTGTCTTCCCTAAAGTTACCATTGACATATACACCAGGGCCCAGATTCACAAAGGTGCCTCAGTGCTAAGACGTCCTAGTTTAGGCCAATCTCAGTGATATAAATCACGCGCATGTCGTTCTGCAATGTCATAAATATAAAGTATTGTAAAATGTCAACTAATAATATTTTATTTGTGAATGTGTAATAATACCCAGAGACGCTTTATATGGATTTATCTAGCTAGGATTTGCCTAACTTAGGACAATTTTAGAGTAAGGCACTTTTGTGAATCCAGGCCCTGTATCATATCTTAAAAAACCTTACCTAAACCGGGGTTTGAACACTAGACCGCCTGCATTGGAAGTAGGAATAAACCCACAACTTATTCGAGGATTTCCTATTCCGAGAAAAAGACTGTTTTGTTGAAAGTTATTCTTAAAAAAGCAGTTTACTTAAATACATATAAAACAGTCCTTTGAATATTTGTATAAGCAACCCAAGACAACCTCACATATTGTGCTTTCGTCACAGGCGAGGTTCTTGTAGCCAATGAGCGATCGTTATTTGCGCGCTTGTCTCGGGCGGTTCGCTGGTTGGCTATGAGTGCCTCGCCTGTGACGAAAGCATATGTAAGGTAGTCTTGGGTTGTCTATATGGGCCCCGCCCCTCCACCACAATCACTATAAAAATATACTTTCGGCTGAAATAATATTTAAGTGCCAACGCACTACATACCTTAACGGTCACGAGCGCCACTGTTCACGAAAATATTTGTTGTTTTGCAATTTCAACGAAACTTTCGCAGCACTTCGTTTTGAGAACCACTATTATAGTTGCCCCAACGAAAGTATTCTGATGCTTACGACACCACCGAGTCCAAGGTGACAACGTAATTTTTTACTTCGCTAAATCCCACCATCTAATCTAACTAAAAAGGTCCATTGGGGATAATTTAATACCTTCCGTTGGTTAGCTAGGCCTATAACGGTGGGTGTGGCCAAACCGCCTGTGCACTTGACTAAGCCGAACCATGAGTTTACGAATGTATGAAAGAACGCCAGGTATCTGTTGATTTTCTTTCAATTGGCGCGATGGAATGAGGCAGTAGACAATGAGCTGAGATCGGTATGCGCATACTTTCGTTGGGGCTAGTATATATTGTAAACTTGAACTTGGCTTTCGGGTATAGCCGCGTTGATCACTGCTAAAGCGCTGACGTTTCGGGCAAGTTGCACCACCCATCTCTAGAGCTAAAACTTGAAGAAGTCACAGATTGAAACCTACTCGGTCCAGCTCCACTCTGTGACTGTGACCAGACCTATTGTTTCCCGCGTATTGTTAACCACTCGTAAACCACCCCGCGTCCGTTCTACCGGTTTAACTCCGTCGTTATCTCCTGACGTCAAACTTTTTGAAGCGTCAGCGTTGTAGCAATAATCGACGCGGCTATACCCGGAAGCCAAGTACAAATTTTTTATTTGTTTCGGGCCGCGAACGCCTACGTGAGAGTATATATTGTGTTTTCTGTGTCTAGCGGAAGCCGGACCAGGAAGCCAACGGCAACTGGAAGCACCCCTGGCGGTCGCCAAGCGGATGCCTTGGCCATGGAGACGAAGCCAGCAACTGGAAGAACCCCTTGCTGTCGCCAAGCGGTGGCCTGGGAACTGGAGAAATGGCCGGCAACTGGACAGCGAGGACAGCGAGGACAGCGGGGACAGCGAGAGCAGCGAGGAAGTCGACGCCTTCTTCAAGAGTGAGGAGGTAGCCGCTCTGCTGGCGAAATACGACCTGACTATGTAGGAGTTTGACGACGCCATCGACAATGACCCTGAGATCGAAGAGGAGGACCGTCCCAAGGTCAAGGCTCTCGCTCTCATGATCCTCTCCGCTTTCGACGAGAGTGGTGCGTGGTTGGACGACAGTTCCGAGGAGGACAAGTAGGCGCAACAAGTGTCCCTACTTCCACGCATGGTTAGAAGATATCACAACGATGATTGACCAGCATCCAATACTTTTCCGTATTTCTAAACCTGTCGTTGCAGGTTAGAAAGCTTCTTTGCTTCACTAAAATGCTTGCTTATTATTTCAATATTCCATGTACAACCGCTATTGCAAAATAAATATAATACTGAGTTCCTCTTTTACTTTCTTTACCCGGAATATAATAAATGAGACACATAAAGCTACTTGTAGTTTAACCTGTTACGGTACTAAGGCACATGCCATAATTGTATTGTGCAGTGATATTCTTGCACTAAACCCCATTGCACGCCAAGGGTCTACCCAGTGGCGTAGCTATCTTGTGGCTGAGTTTGCAGTTACACTGGGGCCGGGTCCCCGGGTAAATGTGTATATACAATTTTCACACAATTGTCCAAGGGTAAAAAATATAGGCCTATACAAAAATTATTTGAATAAAATATAAATTACACTGGGCTTAAACCGAGGTTTAATAGACGGCGTTTTGATTTAAATCAAACAGGTCCTGCCTCGAAACCATATAGGTAGAACTAAAATCTCTCAGCTAAGTATGGTTTAATAACAACCTTAACCAGCGAATGTGTATGGTTTAATTGAAAGTCTACCTCAAACATTTCATGTAAAGATATTGATGGACAAAGTTTGGCTTCTTTAGGGTCTTGTCCTCCAGTTTTCACCCAGGCCCGTAAAGACGTAGCTACGCCACTGGGTCTACCCCCTTTCGGCCGCGCGGTGAGTGCAGCGGTGAATGCAGCGGTGGCTCATAAATTATACCTGTCAACAGGTCATCTATTGAAACGGTAATTATCTACAGTAACAGACAGTCGAAATAATTTGATAAATGTTGTGAAATATTATTGAATGCTGAATTTTCAATGTAGATATAACAACCGTTTCAGTAGGCGCAATGTTGACAAGTATAATTTTGTATAGCCACCGCTGCACTCACCGCGCGGCCGGATGGTGGAGGTAGACCCTTGGCGGGCAAGGAGGTTTAGTGCAAGAACGGCATTGTTCAACTACACTGTAGCGGTTATTTGCCACCTATTCGGATCCCAGCCATCACCAAAGTTGGTCCAGTAGTTCTTCACAAGGTCGACTTGATCTCCGCCTAGCGAAGGCTCGGGGTGAGTCCGACGAGCCTCCGCTATTATGGGTTTCACTGCGAGGTGCGATCACCTCAGGCTAAGAAAACTCGTTTCTCTCACTAGCCTAGGCTGTACGTACACCCCCTTGAGTCGCTAGCAGTGTTGGAACTGCTGATGGTTACATAAGAAAATGGGGAGGAACTGTCATGTCCGATTAGTGCGGTTGATTGGAACTGGGAAGGTTGTTCAATTGTTATCTCAGAAGGAACTGTTAAAATTTCGGTTTCCAAAAACTATTTTCATTTTTGTTATTGAAGTCCGAGTGGAAACCAGGAATACAATTAGCAACCCCCTGCCTGTCACTCCTTTATGTTACGAAAGGTCGTTTTTGCAACCGTTGAGCGGATAAGAGATTGAATGACAAGATAATGGCACAAGGACTTGTAAACCTGTAAGTGAACATTAAGAAGACTTTAGGGGTTACACAAACAGTCGGCAAATTGGAAACCGTGCCATTTTTCTCGCTCGCAGTGAAACCCATAACAGGCGGAGATCAAGTAGACCTTGAGTTCTTCAGTACTACTACTTTACCGGCCTTGAGTCATCACACATGAAGTCACCATGAGATGTCTCAGGCTGTCCAACCCAATACCAGAACCCCATTGGCTCAGTCTAGCAGGGGCGATGATGGAGAATAGAGTCAGGGACTAAGAAATATCACAGTTTTTTAAGTTCAACATGTTTTATTAAATTATAACAATATTATCACTCACAAATGCATTCGTCTAAAACTGTTTTTATTAATGCTCCTTATCCTATTTCTACTAACTCGTGGTTGGCTCTTTGTAGATCTATATGAACCACAGGTAATTTATGGCATAAATGTTTATTGTTACACAGAAATATTCATAAGAAAGGACACTAAAATCTCTAGTAGGCCTACAGACGTATTTTATTTTACTATTGTGAAACTTTTAAAGCAATTTCAAGATACAGAAATCGGGGGTTCCGCTGGTTATCAAGAAATGATACCTCTACGTCAAAAACCGCACAAAAGTTTCATTTTAAAATTATATCACAAGAATGGGGTTCGAAATCGAAAATCTGAATCAACAGAGCACTGTGGTTTAGTAAGCCCTACATACTGAATTAACTAAGTTGAGTCTTACATTATAATCAGTATTCAGTATGTTTTATATAATAATTAATAATATTACTAATAATCGAATTAATAATCAAAATAACGACGCTAATGGTTATAATATTTTATTCAGTCTGTAGGGCTTGCCAAAGCACATTACGCTGTTTATTTAGATTTTCGATTTGTTGTTGCAATCTTGAGATATAATTATATAATGAAACTTTTCTGTGGTTTGTGACGTGGAGACTACCCTTCGCTCTAATTAAGCCCAAATAGCATTATCATTAAATAGTATGGTTTTGTTTAATTTATAAGTATTTATCAGAATAACTTGTTTATTAACATGGCACAGTGTCGTCTGTATCTAATAGTAATAAATAGAAATTAATAATTATTTCCATTCAGTGGCTTAACTAAGGGCCCGCAGGGCCCGCAGTCGCGGGGGGGCCCAGGTCCAAAATGGCATATGTGGGGGCCCATATCGCCGGCCGACTGGCCGATTTACTTGTTAAGCATTGCAAACTGAGATGGCACTGTCACTAACTGTTGTCAGTGTTGCCGATCTGTCGTTCCCTTGTCCGCCTCCTTCACAAACCAATAGAAGCGTCCCTTTGAGAAAAACGAAATTAGTTTTTGGACAAACGGGACCGTGTACACTTTTTCACGAAAAACTCACCCACGATCCTAATCTCCTTAAATACATTCATTCAGTAAACTGGTTAGGGGGATAGCTCACTTTGCAGTGGGCAAGTTTTCCGTGGGCAAGTTTACGCTGACCCGTCCAGATAGTGTCCAGACATTTGCGGCACGAGACAATATCAGAGTGTCCAAGCTAGAAAAAATTAATTATTGAAAAAAATACACAATTTTGTTCGTCGCGCACAGGACAAACGGCTTGACGGATTTGGCTGACATTTTCGGTCAACACTGCCTTGTGACCACTAAACTAGATGCTGTTAACATAATCAGACAAATCCGTCAAGATGCCAACCTACAAAAATTTAATTATTTATTAGTGAATTATATGATATGCAAAAGATTTGTTTGATTTATTGAAAACAAAAACACTCATGGCAACGCGGAGCATTTTCCTAGTTTAAAACATCATGTGCTTCAAACAGCACAGTTAAAAACACTACTGAAAACATCGACGCGTGTGTAAGTGAACCCTCGATTGAAACTGTTAAAAACACTACTGAAAACATCGACGCGTGTGTTAGTGAACCCTCGATTGAAACTGTTAAAAACACTACTGAAAACATCGACGCGTGTGTAAGTGAACCCTCGATTGAAACTGTTAAAAACACTACTGAAAACATCGACGCGTGTGTAAGTGAACCCTCGATTGAAAAAGTTAAAATCACTACCTCTATCTCAAGTGATACGGCCGAATATTGTGTTCAAGTTCTGTTAAAGAGTGAACATCAAACCGATAGAGGCAACTATTCAGTTGTCAGTTGATATACATGACGCCAACATTAAAAAGTTTATTGTAGAAACCAAGAAAATAAACGTCGATACTTTAATTGACAGATTTGCTGAACCAAATGCCAGGACAAAATTTTAGTCAAAGCGCAACGGTAAGTTATTTTTTTATTTGCTGGCGGTGGTGGGGGTGGTAGTGTTAGTGGTTGGGGGGGGGCAAGGCGGCAACTTCTGCAGGGGGGCCCCGAATCTGAGTTTACGCCACTGTTTCTATTTATTACTATTAGACACAGACGACATTATCAACTCATTAGGGGGCTCGTTGGTCTAGTGGTCAGCATCCCTGCTTCCAATGCAGAAGGTCTCTGGTTCAAATCCCGCTTCAGGTGAAAGTTTTTAACTTCTATTATGGATTCATTTCTTGGATAGGAATAAGTAAAAACGGTGACTTTGGAGCCGTCCTAGCAACGAAGCACTCAATATGTTCAAAGTGGTTCTGAATCGACCTTGTTGATTCTGGCATTTGTCCGCAGGTGTTCGCACTGTCCAATCACTGATTCCAATGTTTTGTATTTGAAATATCGATCTTTGATTGGTTATCGCTCACTCGTCGATGGTGTTCGGAGCCTACAGGGTTTTTTTTAGTCGCGTTTAGTTTCATTAAAATCTCCCATTGAACATCAGTCTTGTTACTGAGTGAGTAGACTCTATAAATACAAATGTATTTATTTTTTGTATTTATTAATTGGACTGATAACACTGACTGAAGTATTTAGACAGGTTGTGAAGGTCAAGGCCGGCGATAAGGGTTGTAACTGCATCCACATTGACTTGTTCAGACTCGCACAGGACATGGAGGGGTGTTTGACCCTTTTGGTTCACCGCCAATAAATCTCCTCCCTTGGTCACCAGTAGTTTCATTAACTTTATGTTTTGTTTGTTGGCAGCATTGTGAAGGACTTGAAAGTGTGTGCGTATTGACATAATATCCGCTGGTTTATCATACGCCTACATTACAGCTATAGACCCTGCAAAAAATAGCATTTTTCCCCGGGGCTAGTTACTATATAACCTGGGGCCCTACTTGGCTACCTCACTGCCTTCTAGAAGCCTCAACAAGTCACCATGAAGTTCTGCGCCTTGTTGCTGATCGTGGCCGCCGTGTACGGCATGCTGCCCTCTGACGGTAAGTTTACCAACTACTCTAACTTACTTTACTTTTTGCATTCTACTTTTTATTGATATTTTGATAATTTTGCTTCGGGTATAAAGTTGTTCCACTGTAATTTTCCAATTTCTAAGAACTATAAAAATACACTTATAGGATCTGAACCTTAACAGGGAAGGATACCTCTACGTCAAAAACCGCACAAAATTTTCATTTTTAAATTATATCACAAGAATGTGCTTCGAAATCGAAAATCTGAATCAACAGTGCACTGGAGTTTAGTAAGCCCTACACATTGAATGCGCTGTGTCGTGACTTATATTATTATCAGTATGTTTTTACTCAATTTTTTCATAAATAATTAATTTTATTACTAATTATCGATTCATAATCAAAATACTACGCTAATGGTTATAATATTTTATACAATCTGTAGGGCTTACCAAAGTAAAGTACACTGCTGATTTAGATTTTCAATTTCTTGTTGCATTCTTCAGATAAAATTTAATAATGAACATTTTCTGCGGTTTTTGACGTAGAGACAAAAGACTCCCCTTTGCCAAGGAAGGATACCTCTACGTCAAAAACCGCACAACATTTTCGTTTTTAAACTATATCTCAAGAATGGGCTTCGAAATCGAAAATCTGAATAAACAGCTCACTGTGGTTTGGTAAGCCCTACATACTGAACGCTCAAAGTTGTGTTCTACGATAAAAATCAGTATGATTATTGATTTTTATATCTTATTAACTTTATAACTAATTATAGAAATAATAATCAAAATAAGTATGCGAAGGTTATAATACTTCATTCAGTATGTAGGGCTTACCAAAATACAGTGCGGTGTCAATTTAGATTTTCGATTGTGTGTTGCAATCTTGTGATATAATTAAAAAATGAAAATGTTCTGCAGTTTTTGACGTAGAGGTACTCTCCGCTCCTTCATTTCGAATGGGACGTAAAGCTGGTGGTCCCCTTGATACTTTTCGAGAGGTGTAGACTACGTGCCGGTACCAGGCTTCCCTACCTCCCTCATAATCATTAATCAATCATCATATACAGTATATTAAATTTGCACTAGTGGAACCTTGGTCCTATTGCAGATATTGACGGAATAAAATTGAAAAACCAAGGTATGCCAACACCTGATTTGCATATAGTGCAGAAATCTGCAACTTAAGAATTAAACCCTTATCAACATACGTACTTATAGTCTACCCACTCAGCTACAAGAAATGATTTTCAGCGGGGGACATTTATACCATTATTTTTGGATACGCTTCGTTGCTGTGTCTTCCCTAAAGTTACCATTGACATATACACCAGGGCCCAGATTCACAAAGGTGCCTAAGTGCTAAGACGTCCTAGTTTAGGCCAATCTCAGTGATATAAATCACATGCTTGTCGTTCAGCAATGTCATAAATATAAAATATAGTAAAATGTCAACAAATTTAACTAATAATATTTTATTTGTGAATGTGTAATAATACCCAGAGACTCTTTATATGGATTTATCTAGCTAGGATTTGCCTAACTTAGGACAACTTTAGAGTAAGGCACTTTTGTGAATCCATGCCCTGTATCATATCTTAAAAAATCTTACTAAACCGGGGTTTGAACACTAGACCGCCTGCATTGGAAGTAGGAATAAACCCACAACTTATTCTAGGATCTCCTAATCCGAGAAAAAGAATGTTTTGTTAAAAGTCATTCTCAAAACAGCAGTTTACTAAAATACATATAAAACAGTCCTTTGAATATTTGTATAAGCAACCCAAGACAACCTTACATGTGCTTTCAACACAGTCGAGGTTCTTGTAGCCAATGAGCGATCGTTATTTGCGCGCTTGTGCCCGGGCGGTTCGCTGGTTGGCTATGAGTGCCTCACCTGTGACGAAAGCATCTTGGGTTGTCTATATAGCCCCCGCCCCTCCCCCACAATCACTAGGCCTACATAAAAATACTTTCGGCTGAAATAATATTGAAGTGCCAACGCACCACCTACCATAACGGTCACGAGCCACCACCGTTCACGAAAATATTTGTTGTTTTGCAATTTCAACGAAACTTTCGCAGCACTTCGGTTTGGGAACCACTATTATAGTTGCCCCAACGAAAGTATTCTAATGCTTACGACACCGCCGAGTCCAAGGTGACAACGTAACTTTTTACTTCGCTAAATCCCACCATCTAATCTAAACAGGTCCATTGGGGATAATTTAATACCTTCCGTTGGTTACCTGTATCGGTGGGTGTGGCCAAACCGCCTGTGCACTAGTCTAAGCCGAACCATGAGTTAACGAATGTATAAAAGAACGCCAGGTATCTGTTGATTTTCTTTCAATTGGCGCGATGGAAAGAGGCAGTATAGACAATGAGCTGAGATCGGTATGCGCATACTTTCGTTGGGGCTAGTATATATTGTAAACTTGAACTTGGCTTACGGATAAAGCCGCGTCGATCACTGCTAAAACGCTGACGTTTCGGGCAAGTTACACCGCCCATCTTCAGAGCTAAAACTTGTAGAAGTCACAGAATGAAACCTACTCGGTCCAGCTCCACTCTGTGACTGTGACAAGCCCTATTGTTTCCCGCGTATCGTTCTCACTCGTCAGCCACCCCGCGCCTGTTCTACCGGTTCGGCTCCGTCGTTATCTCCTGACGTCAAACTTTTTGAAGCGTCAGCGTTTTAGCAATAATCGACGCGGCTATACCTGGAAGCCAAGTTCAAGTTTATTATTTGTTTCGGGCCGCGAACGCCTACGTGAGAGTATATATTGTGTTTTCTGTGTCTAGCGGAAGCCGGACCAGGAAGCCAACGGCAACTGGAAGAACCCCTGGCGGTCGCCAAGCGGATGCCTTGGCCATGGAGACGAAGCCAGCAACTGGAAGAACCCCTGGCGGTCGCCAAGCGGATGCCTTGGCCATGGAGACGAAGCCAACAACTGGAAGAACCCCTGGCGGTCGCCAAGCGGATGCCTTGGCCATGGAGACGAAGCCAGCAACTGGAAGAACCCCTTGCTGTCGCCAAGCGGTGGCCTGGGAACTGGAGAAATGGCCGGCAACTGGACAGCGAGGACAGCGAGGACAGCGGGGACAGCGAGAGCAGCGAGGAAGTCGACGCCTTCTTCAAGAGTGAGGAGGTAGCCGCTCTGCTGGCGAAATACGACCTGACTATGTAGGAGTTTGACGACGCCATCGACAATGACCCTGAGATCGAAGAGGAGGACCGTCCCAAGGTCAAGGCTCTCGCTCTCATGATCCTCTCCGCTTTCGACGAGAGTGGTGCGTGGTTGGACGACAGTTCCGAGGAGGACAAGTAGGCGCAACAAGTGTCCCTACTTCCACGCATGGTTAGAAGATATCACAGCAATGATTGACCAGCATCCAATACTTTTCCGTATTTCTAAACCTGTCGTTGCAGGTTAGAAAGCTTCTTTGCTTCACTAAAATGCTTGCTTATTATTTCAATATTCCATGTACAACCGCTATTGCAAAATAAATATAATACCTACTGAGTTCCTCTATTACTTTCTTTACCCGGAATATAATAAATGAGACACATAAAGTTACTTGTAGTTTAACCTGTTACGGTACTAAGGCACATGCCATAATTGTATTATGCAGTGATATTCTTGCACTAAACCCCATTCCACGCCCAGGGTCTACCCAGTGGCGTAGCTATCGAGTGGCAGAGTTTGCAGTTGCACTGGGGCCAGGTCTGCGGGTAAATGTGTATATACAATTTTCACACAATTGTCCAAGTGTAAAAAGTATAGACCTATACAAAAATTATTTGAATAAAATATATATGACACTGGGTTTAAACCGAGGTTTAACAGACGGCGTTTTGATTTAAATCAAACAGGTCCTGCCTCGAAACCATATAGGTAGAACTAAAATCTCTCAGCTAAGTATGGTTTAATAACAACCTTAACCAGCGAATGTGTATGGTTTAATTGAAAGTCTACCTCAAACATTTCATGAAAAGATATTGATGGACAAAATTTGGCTTCTTTAGGGTCTTGTCCTCCAGTTTTCACCCAGACCCGTAAAGACGTAGCTACGCCACTGGGTCTACCCCCTTCCGGCCGCGCGGGGAGTGCAGCGGTGAATGCAGCGGTGGCTCATAAATTATACCTGTCAACAGGTCATCTATTGAAACGGTAATTATCTACAGTAACAGATTACAAATCCACACACTCAATTATTCTACAGTCCAAATAATTTGATACATGTTGCGAAATATTATTGATTGCGCGAATTTTCAATGTAGATATAACTACCGTTTCAGTAGGCGCAATGTTGACAAGTATAATTTTGTATAGCCACCGCTGCACTCACCGCGCGGCCGGGTGGTGGGGGTAGACCCTTGGCGTGCAAGGGGGTTTAGTGCAAGAACGGCACTAATTTGAGCCACCGCTGCACTCACCGCGCGGCCGGATGGTGGGGGTAGACCCTTGGCGGGCAAGGGGGTTTAGTGCAAGAACGGCACTTTTCAACTACACTGTAGCGGTTATTTGCCAC
The DNA here is from genome assembly GCA_945910005.1 of Isoperla grammatica. Taxonomy (NCBI): domain Eukaryota; kingdom Metazoa; phylum Arthropoda; class Insecta; order Plecoptera; family Perlodidae; genus Isoperla; species Isoperla grammatica. The sequence continues at coordinate 13,988,857 of OX246744.1, forward strand.
CTATTTGGATCCCAGCCATCACCAAACTTGGTCAAGTAGTTCTTCACAAGGTCGACTTGATCTCTGCCTAGCGGAGGCACGGGGTGATTTCGACGAGCCTCCGCTATTATGGGTTTCACTGCAAGCTGCGATCACCTCAGGCTACGAAAACTCGTTTCTCTCACCAGCCTAGGCTGTACGTACACCCCCTTGAGTCGCTAGCAGTGTTGGAACTGCTGATGGTAACATAAGAATGCGGAGAGGAACTGTCATGTCCGATTAGTGCGGTTGATTGGAACTGGGAAGGTTGTTCAATTGTTATCTCAGACGGAACTGTAAAAATTTCGGTTTCCAAAAACTATTTTCATTTTTGTTATTGAAGTTCGAGTGAATACCAGGAATACAATTAGCAACCCCCTGCCAGTCGCCCCTTTATGTTAGGAAAGGTCGTTTTTGCAACCGGTGAGCGGATAAAAGATTGAATGACAAGATAATGACACAAGTACTTGTTAATCTTTGAGTGAACATTAAGAAGTCTTTAGGGGTTACACAAACAGTCGGCAAATTGGAAACCGTGCCATTTTTCTCGCTCGCAGTGAAACCCATAATAGGCGGAGATCAAGTAGACCTTGAGTTCTTCAGTACTACTTCTTTACCGGCCTTGAGTCATCACACATGAAGTCACCATGAGATGTCTCAGGCTGTCCAACCTAATACCAGAACCCCATTGGCTTAGTCTAGCAGGTGCGATGCTGGAGAATGGAGTCAGAGACTAAGAAATATCGCAGTTTTTTTAAAGCGAGAAACCAAGTTTAATGTCCCAATATGTGTTATTTAATTATAATGATATTATTATGACTCACAAATTCATAAATCTAGAATTGTGAGCATTATTACTCCTCTCCTCTCCTCTGTTATGGTTCTGATGAGGATTCACAACAACAATTAAATATGTGTATTATTTGTATCACAGTACAGTATACAATATAAAATAAAGCTTACTTTTAATTCGTTTTCTCGAAGTTCTGGCTTGCCCAGGGACCGCTATATTATCGTGGTGGGCAGGTTTGTGTGCTTTGATGATTCCTGGAGCTATGCCGGCGGAAGCGTATGCTTCTGGTAGGGCCACCCTGGCAGGACAGGTCGAGGTGGAGAAGCCAGACGAAAGTCAGTCTCCATTCTCCCCTTTCCCCTGTCCTCTTATTTCCCTGCGCCTCCCTGCCGTCCTACTTGCCCCTTCCCTCAAAACACCCCCCGATTTCATCATCATATTTCACCCACTCATCGTCTCGATTAGCCAAGTTGCAAAAATATGGGACGTAAAACCCAAATATCAACCAATCTCTATAAGTTCTGGCTTGCTGGACTTTAGAGCTAACTGTGGCTTTGACTCTGACAGACTGTATTGTGACTCACTGGCCGTATGCAGAGTCAGGTATAAAGTTATAAGTACAGGATTTGTTTTTATGGAATTGTTTTATTACATGCTAGTTTTCATAAGAAGAGCAAACTACATAATATCAACCATAAACAAATCACATACTTAAATCGACTCTGCATTCCTCCTTGACGTTTTTGTGACAACAACTATCGTTGTTTATATAGCTGAACAGGATACAGTTTTAATAGACTTAACAATATTAAGATAACGGATTAATTAGAGATAGAAAAGAAAAAATGGAAGCCTATTTGTAGGTGACAGACATAAACAGATTCACGTAAGGTTTGTTTGCCCTACGTACTCTAACTTACTCTCTGCTCTACTTCGATCAGACCCGAGCAACCGCGAGTAGGCTTCTGAAACGTCAGAGCAACTCCGAGCACTGATGACGGACGAACGCGTTTCCAGTGCCGAGAGTAAACAAACTAACTTGGCATATAATAATAATAACTTACTGTTATTCACAACTTTCTTATCAACTGTCCTGTACAGGAAACATCCGTTGACACTTTCTTCCATGTTTACACAGAACACTTCATCGGCCATTTTCGCGCGCGAGTAACTTACTCTAGCTTGATACTTCAAAAGGAGAGTAATGCTTGTTGCACAACATGGACGTCGACGAGCGCCGAGCGCCGGAAGTGGATGATCCGACCAATCAGGGCGAAGCGGCGCTCGCAAGCGCGGAAGTTGGTTGGTTCCAACTTCTACTTCCGGCGCTCGGCGCTCGTCTACGTCCAGGTAGTGAAACAAGCCTTGGTCTTAGTTGCTCGGATCACTTTATTCTGGTCGAGCGAACACAACTCGACTAGGAATGTGACACAAACGAACGCATTTCCGTGATCTAGAGCAGCCAGGTCAAGTAGAGTAGGCCTACATCGGGCAAACAAACCTAATATTACATAGAGAGACAGAGAGCGAGAGAGCGAGAGAGAGAGAGAGAGAGAGAGAGAGAGAGAGAGAGAGAGAGAGAGAGAGAGAGAGAGAGAGAGAGAGAGAGAGAGAGAGAATGGAGGGGGGTAGTTGTGTCTTACGAAGTGACTCAACACATGTCGATATACCAAGACAAAGTGAGTTCGATGGAATGCGTCATGCGTAGGTACCTTCTTACTCGCACTGTCTCAGCAAATACCTTACTACTGACAAAGATTATAAAGGGTTGATAATCTTTGCTACTGAGGTACTTGGTCTCAGGTATAGGGAGGGGGTTCGTCATTGCAATGACGGTTGCCGGAAGTGAAGGATCAGTCAGTGACGAGTCAGCACGACTGCTGCGTCTCTGCTGCGTCTCTGAAAGGAGTGAGAGAAGTGAAGTTGGTGAGTGAGGGTGCGGTTACACAGATTTTTGAGGTCTAGGTTTTAGTTTTAATATCCAAGGACTAAGCCTCTCGGTTCACATAGATCTTTGCTAAACACTGAATAATTTATTAATTTGACTGATGCACTCGCTTTCCGATTGGCAAACGATAGTGACGTCGACGCTTCTGATTGGTTGGGTCTAATAATCTAAAATCCTTGGTCTAAGATAAACTGAGATAAACATTGAAATGATTTAGCAACACAATTTTGTGCAGCGGTGGCACATGAATTATAACCGTCAACAAGTCTTATATTGAAACGGTAATTATCTGCATTTGAAATCCACATAATCAATTTTTCGCAAGATATATCAAATAAGTTGAACCATAGAAAAGGTTATTGTGTTACTGCAGATATATACCGTGTGTGACGTGCCAAAATAAGCAGGTGCACACCACTCGGCAGGCCTGACGCACTTACCGGGCCGGACCGACTCAGAGGAGATGGGGGGTGGGCTAAGTTGCGACTCGTCTTCAGATGGTGGGCGCCACTTCGTTTCGAGTAGATGACCTGTAGGGGATATTGTAGAAGGAACGAAGAAATTCTACGTTGAAAAATAACCCCAGTTCATGAGAGAGCAAAGATAGGAATTTATTATGACAGAGAACGTCTGACAACAAATGGACAATGGTGGACAAGACACAGCTTGAGAGACTTCAGTCGATAAACATGAGAAAACAACACAAATGGTTCATTGACAAAAATACAATATAAGAAAAATAGAAAATACTTGTTTAGTTAAATACGCTACCCTTGATGGGCGTACGGTACCTACATTTAGTTTACACGTTCGCTCTTCTTGAGCCTATTGTGACAATACACTAATACTTAGTAATAGTAAGGTAGAAAAATATGGAATAATCGGTAGGCCTTACAATGTAACTGTAGGTTAAAGCTTTTAAGCTCGGGCCTTCATGGGCACTGGGAGACTCAAAGCGACTAACCCTACGTCATGTAATTCCCTATCTCGGTCGGCCACGGACACTTTGAGATTCTAAGTACCCGTCAGTAACTTCTCGCCCTCACATTCGCCACGGAATAGGTTGAGGTTCAAAGCTACTACGGTACGTTAGTTAGTACATACGGAAGAGGCTACGTGCCTACCTAGCAAGACAAGTTGCCAGCAAATCCATCGGCTCTACCGGCCGTGACTATTGCTATCTTAAGACTAACAAGTTACTAAGGTTACGCTACAACTAAACATGGGTTATGATACGGACTTAAATTTAAACACAAAATGGTGATCACCTTACACTGGTTGTTAAGATGCATGAGAATTATTACTAGTTAAACGCTGAATGCTAGTCTGTACGTCAGGCTTAAATCCGCTACAAGCGTGTGGGTATCAGACCCGGATGCTTTGATCGTACAGACCTTAACGGCTTAAATTATAATTACATTAACAGGGTTATACAAGGTTGCTATACACTTAGCCTAGGGGATTTTCCCCTTGCACCGGCTTCTAGTTACAGGATAATGAATAACGCTCTACCTTGGTAGGCTTGTACACTGGTTCACTAAGTTAGCATATGGCCTAACTGAAATGTAAGCATGTAGGCTTCACGCCAGACACGTAAGTCTACATATGGTAAGACTGAATAGTAAAGTTAATGTTCCTCCATTCACTAAGTTAGCATATGGCCTAACTGAAATGTAAGCATGTAGGCTTCACGCCAGACACGTAAGTCTACATATGGTATGACTGAATAGTTAAGTTAAAGTTCCTCCACATGCTGGATAAAAGTTGACCAGGCTTTATGCACATGGGTAATTAGTGATTTCGAATTCGGGTATCTAAATGGTCAGCGAGGCCCTGCCTCTAGTGGCTCAATTACAGTACCGACATATCGGGGTTCTCGTGGACCGAACCTGGCTGGGGAAGTCTACGACGGAAATTCCCACGTGGTTGTCCGTGAAAATCCACCTCGCCGAGGAGCTTCCTAGATTAGGCCTAGAGGCTAGACTGACAGTCGCCTCGGATCGGATGCTGCTAGCCTAGAGGTCCGCTGCGTCGCACGCTCGCCCATCGGGAAAACTTCGCTCTGCCGGAAAATGTAGGCTAGACCCTCCGGAAAAATCCACTGAATGGATTTACGAAATACAGGTTATTAAACCATGCTGCACGTAGAACGCCTCTGGTAGCTTACATGCTCGAGCAAAATGTAGCTCCGAAACACAAAGTTCTCTCAGGACTTCTCTCACGAAACAGACCAAATCTAACCTTCCTGCTGTGGCTCCTCAGCTCTCGTCGTGCGATAGAGTCGAACGAAACTAGTGCTGCGCGGCGACACTTGGAACTTGCTCGGCTGCGTTAGGCTCTCACCGGCGGTGGAATGCGCGGGATTTCAAACGCCGTGCGGGACGTTCAAAACACTCGATCATCCGACGCTATGGAGAGGGGTCCCGTTGGCTCTGGCCAGCCTTCAGAACATGTGAGACGACCGGAATATCACTAGGGGCCAGCCCAGTGGATTCCCAGCCGTCACACGTGTCAATATAGGTGACATGTTGACAGGTATAATTTATGAGCCACCGCTGCACTCACCGCGCGGCCGGATGGTGGGGGTAGACCCTTGGCGTGCAAGGGGGTTTAGTGCAAGAACAGGACTGCAAAGTACACTGTATGATGGCATATTATTTCGTGCTGATAAACTTTATTGTCTTATCATTATACTTTTGCACTATTTTTATGTTAAAATGTTAAGAGTTATCAAATCAGAGAATGAATGTATTTTTTCGATTGCTTATAATTTAATGCATTGTGTTTGATCATCCCTTATAAATGAAGAAACGCAGGTTAAATATCAACTAACAATGTGTGTCATTAATTATATTCCAGGTAAAGAAAGTAATAGACGAACTCAGTATTATATTTATTTTGCCACATCGGTTGAAACTCGTCTCTGGTTATTATAGTTTTCCGTGTAGACCTACAAGTAATTCTTACCGTAGTTGTAGACGTTCACTTCGTGAATAAGTCTATGTAGAGAGGAACAACTTGCTGAACAAGATCGAATACAAATTTTAATTTCGTTCATTATAGTAACAACTTTCTATTGGCTTCCAACGAAAATCAAGTGGTTATTGGTTGATATTCATGACATCACCTATGATATCACGGATATGTAAATATTTACTAACTCCGAAAATAAATCCCGTTTGTGGATACGGAAACTGGAGTAAAAAAACGAGATAAAATTTGGGAGTTAGCGAGGAGTGAAAAACGGGAGTTATATTAACTCTACTCCCATATTTAAAATCTGTTTTGTGGATTCGGGCCCAGGTGTCCCGATCATAGATTGGTTTGTTGTGTATTCTTTCAAATAGTTCAATGTTTATTCTATTAGCTACACAATTTTGCGCTCAACAACAACGCAACAAACGCAATGCTGCACTCATATAAGGAGCCAAACATTGAAAAATTGTAATATAGCTTTTCTATGTTTAAATAAAATTTTACTTCAAATAAACTTCAAATCGTCTCTGTCCAATAAATATTTAAAATAAATCAATTCGTATTTACAGTCTACCCACTCAGTAACAAGACTGATTTTCACTGGGGATTTTAATACGACTAAACTCGACTAAAGCACACCCAGAAGGTTTCGAACACAATCGACAAGTGAGCGATAACCAATGAAAGATCGATATTTCGAGTAGGCCTATGAAACAAATGCATCAGTGATTGGACAGTGCGAACACCTGCGGACAAATTCCAGAATCAACAAGGCCGATTCAGAACAACATTGAATTGATTGAGTGCCTCGTTGCTAGGACGGCTCCAAAGTCACCGTTTACTTATTCCTAAGCCAAGAAGTAATGGAATTGAATACACATTAGAAGTTAAAAAACTTCTGCCCGTAGCGGGATTTGAACTCAGGATCTTCTGCATTGGAAGCAGGTATGCTAACCACTGGACCAACGAGACAGACCACTCTGTGACTGTGACATGTTAATAATGAAAGTAAATCAGATAAATACTTTAAAATTCATTATTAAACAAAAACCATACTATTCACTTAGAGCGAAGGGTAGTATCTCCGTCAAAAACCGCAGAAAAGTTTCAATATTTAATCATGTCTCAAGATTGCAACAAGTAATCGAAAATCTAAATCAATAGCGCACTGTGCTTTGGCAAGCCCTGCAGACTGAATAAAATATTATAACCATAAGCGTAGTTATTTTGATTATTAATTCGATTATTAGTAATAAAATTAATTATTATAAAAAACATACTGATTATAATGTAAGACACGACTAAGATCATTCAGTATGTAGAGTTTACTATAAACCACAGTGCACTGTTGCTTCAGATTTTTTATTTCGAAGCCCATTCTTGTGATATAATTTCAAAATGAAAATTTTGTGTGGTTTTTGACGTAGAGGTATCCTTCCTCGAAAACTGGCGGAACCCCTGATTTCTGAATCTTGAAATTGCTTTAAAATTTTAACAATAGTAAAATAAAATACGTCTGTACTAGAGATTTTAGTGCCCTTTCTTATGAATATTTCTATGTTACAATAAACGTTTATGCCAAAAATTAACTGTGGTTCATATAGATCCACAAAGAGCCAACCACAAGTTGATGGGAACAGGATAAGGAGCAATAATGGTGACAAATTTAAAGGAATGCATTTCTGAGACATAATGTTATTAAAATTAAATAAAACATGTTAAACTTAAAAAACTGCGATATTTCTTAGTCCATGATTCCATTCTCCAGCATCGCCCCTGCTAGAATGAGCCATTGGGGTTCTTGTATTGGGTTGGACAGCCTGTGACATCTCTTGGTGACTCTATGTGTGATGACACATGGCCGGTAAAGAAGTAGTACTGAAGAACTACTTGACCAAGTTTGGCAATTGCCGGGTTCCAAATAAGTGGCAAATAACAGCTACAGAACAGTGCCGTTCTTGCACTAAGCCCCCTTGCACGCCAAGGGTCTACCCACACCATCCGGCCGCGCGGTGAGTGCAGCGGTGGCTCATAAATTATACCCGTCAACATGTCGCCTATTGAAACGGTAATTATCTATACAGTTGAAATCCACATAATCAATTTTTCGCAAGATGTATCAAATTAATTGCAATCTAGAATAGGTAATTGTGTTACTACAGATATTTACCGTTTCAATAGGTGACATGTTGACTGGAATAATTTTTTACCCACTCTGCACTCACCGCGCGGCCGGATGGTGGGGGTAGACCCTTGGATGCAAGCGGGTTTAGTGCAAGAACACGACTGCAAAGTACACTGTATGATGGCATATTATTTCGTGCTGATAAACTTTATTGTCTAATCATTATACTTTTACACTATATTTATGTTCAAATGTTCAGAGTTATCACCTCAGAGAATGTATGTAATTTTTCGATTGATTAATTGTTTGATCATCCCTTATAAATTAAGTGACCCAGGTAAAAGTATAACTAACAATGTGTGTCATTTATTATATGCCGGGTAAAGAAAGTAATAGACGAACTCAGTATTATATTTATTTTGCCACATCGGTTGTACATTGAATATTAACATATAAAGCAAGCAATTGAGATACAATCTATGATTCATGCAGTAGAACCATATTTTAAGAACAGGCGATGATTAAAAGCTTAGAAAGTTGGATGTGGAGATTAAAATGGTGGCAACCATGTTTGAAGTGACAAGTAGACTTCAACAAATGAAACCACTGGCGCTAGAAATTCTCTACTCAAGTATTGGATGCTGGTCAGTCATCGCCCTGATATCTTCTAACCACGCGTGGAAGTAGGGACACTTTTTGCGCCTACTTGTCCTCCAACCACGCGTGGAAGTAGGGACACTTGTTGCGCCTACTTGTCCTCCAACCACGAGTGGAAGTAGGGACACTTGTTGCGCCTACTTGTCCTCCAACCACGCGTGGAAGTAGGGACACTTGTTGCGCCTACTGTCCTCCAACCACGCGTGGAAGTAGGGACACTTGTTGCGCCTACTTGTCCTCCAACCACGCGTGGAAGTAGGGACACTTGTTGCGCCTACTTGTCCTCCAACCACGCGTGTAAGTAGGGACACTTGTTGCGCCTACTTGTCCTCCAACCACGCGTGGAAATAGGGACACTTGTTGCGCCTACTTGTCCTCCAACCACGCCTGGAAGTAGGGACACTTGTTGCGCCTACTTGTCCTCCAACCACGCGTGGAAGTAGGGACACTTGTTGCGCCTACTTGTCCTCCAACCACGCGTGGAAGTAGGGACACTTGTTGCGCCTACTGTCCTCCAACCACGCGTGGAAGTAGGGACACTTGTTGCGCCTACTTGTCCTCCTCGGAACTGTCGTCCGGCCACGAACCATCTGCCTCTAAAGAGGAGAGGATCATAAGAGCGAGAGCCTTGACCATAGGACGGTCCTCCTCTTCGATCTCAGGGTCGTTGTCGATGGCGTCGTCAAACTCCTCCCTAGTCAGTTGGAATCTCGTCAGCAGAGCGGCTACCTCGTCACTATTGAGGTAGGCAGCGATTTCCTCGCTGTCCTCGCTGCTCAGTTGCCGGGCTGATCTCCCATTCCACCGGTTGGCGACTTCCAGGGGTGCTTCCAGGTCCCGGCTCATAAACCAGGGCAAAGGCGACCCCCGCTTGGCGACTTCCAGGGGTGCTTCCAGGTCCCGTCCCGTTAACCAGTAATCAGGCAGCGACCACCGCTTAGCGTCTTCCAGGGGTGCTTCCAGTTGCCGGCTATTTCTCCAGGGCAAAGGAATACGCTTGGCGACTTCCAGGGGTGCTTCCAGGTCCCGGCTCATAAACCAGGGCAAAGGCGACCCCCGCTTGGCGTCTTCCAGGGGTGCTTCCAGGTCCCGTCCCGTAAACCAGTAATCAGGCAGCGAAAACCGCTTAGCGTCTTCCAGGGGTGCTTCCAGTTGCCGGCTATTTCTCCAGGGCAAAGGAATACGCTTGGCGACTTCCAGGGGTGCTTCCAGGTCCCGGCTCATAAACCAGGGCAAAGGCGACCCCCGCTTGGCGTCTTCCAGGGGTGCTTCCAGGTCCCGTCCCGTAAACCAGTAATCAGGCAGCGAAAACCGCTTAGCGTCTTCCAGGGGTGCTTCCAGTTGCCGGCTATTTCTCCAGGGCAAAGGAATACGCTTGGCGACTTCCAGGGGTGCTTCCAGGTCCCGTCCATATAAAATGCCATAAGGAACACGCTTGGCGACTTCCAGGGGTGCTTCCAGGTCCCGTCCATATAAAATGCCATAAGGCACACGCTTGGCGACTTCCAGGGGTGCTTCCAGGTCCCGTCCATATAAAATGCCATAAGGAACACGCTTGGCGACTTCCAGGGGTGCTTCCAGGTCCCGGCCCGTTAACCAGTAATCAGGAAGCGACCACCGCTTGGCGACTTCCAGGGGTATTTCCAGGTCCCGTCCCGTAAACCAGTAATCAGGCAGCGAAAACCGCTTAGCGTCTTCCAGGGAAGCTTCCAGTTGCCGGCTATTTCCCCAGGGCACAGGCCAATGCCGCTTGGCGACCTCTCGGCTTCCTGGTCTGGCTTCCGCTACGCACGACACCACAACACAATAGCAAAATGAAAGGAATTCACAAAATATATGATTTTAAAAACAACGAGACATTGGCCTGGTGGGGGCGGGGGGGGGGGGGGGGTAATGTGTTGAGACATATATGCAGATGACATTGTACCAAGATTACTGCGTCTTCAAGATGTTTGATTGTACTAAGTAGAAACAACGAAAGAAGATTCTGTTAAGAAGACTGTTTGTTGACAAACTGTCGGTTAAAAATGCATTAAAACAATTTAAAATGTTCAAAAAGTAAAAGAATCCCCATCACCATCATCATCTCCTAGTGAATTTAATGCTATTGCTTACAAATGTTTCTTGTTCCAATAATTAATATTTCCGGAAGTAAAATGTTCTTAAAAGCGAAGGATACCTCTACGTAAAAAACCACAAAAAATGTTCTTTTTTTAATTATGTACATCTCAAAATTGAAACACAAAATCGAAATCTGAGTAATCATAGCGCTGTGGTTTGTTAAGCCCTACAACCTGAATGATAAATGTGCTTTACGTTATTATCAGTATGGCCGTGATACTTATTTCATTAAATTACTAAGGAAATAAGTATCACAATCATACTGATTATAATGTTAGACACATTTATCATTCAGTCTGAAGGGCTTACCAAACCACAGCGCTACTCAGATTTTCGATTTTGTGTTTCAATCTTAAGATATAATTAAAAAATGAGCGTGTCCTGTGGTTTTTGACGTAGAGGTATACTTTGCTCTTAGTTAGATGTGAAAGAGGATGTGCAGCAACATCACATTACAACATCTGAAAAACGGAAATATTTTTTGGAACAAATAAACATTTTCAACATTTTGGTTTGACAATTTCCCGACATACATCGGGAGTTCCGCAGCCGCATGATGGGTCGAAATACAGCCTAAAGGAATGACCAACGTAATCTTTTAAGTGCAATATAAACATATGAAAGTTGACCGATTGCGTAAATGACGTAGATCAGCGTAACAAAATTTAAAACGTAGAGTGCTAAGCCTGGATAATCAAAGATGCCTAACTCTATGTTGTCCTAACTCCTAAGTTAGGTAAATCCTAGCTAGATAAATCAAGATAAATGATCTCTGCGTATTTCTAGTCATTCACAAAAAAAATTATGATTTTACTATATTGTACCTTTATGACATTGCATAACGACATATGCGTGATTTATATCACTAAGATTTGCCTAAACTAGGACGTCTTAGCACTTGGGCATTTTTGTGAACCTGGGCCTTGATATTCTTAGTTTGGCATAGTTTGAAGCGTCACCCCCTATTTATATGGCCACCGCCCAGCATAACAAATATGACTTATTATAAACAATATAATATGAACAAATGAATAGATATGATTGTCTGTTGTCACGGGGGTAAGGGGTGGTCACATAGCGATAAAGGGGAGCAGCAGAGGAGCGTCAAACTTTGAAAATCTTAAGTCTAATACAATATATTGACAATAAGCTTGTTAAAAAATAATTGTTTAAATCTTTGGAACATTGAACAGATCATTTTCAGAATTGATCTAGAACCCTTACGGAGTTGATAACGGTCTTCTAAATTGTCAATGACAACAATGGACAATAGTGAAAAATGCACCTTGACAAATTTTTTAAAAGTAGTTGTTATTGTTGAGCATTATTGAGCATTGTTGTAATTGATCTATCAAGAACCCTTACATAGAAGTAATCACGGCTCTCTAGATCAATTCTGAAACTTGTCTATGGGAAGGCGTATGAGACTGCAGCGCTGCGAGCGTTCCGGCCAATGATATGTAACACCTATAGTAGGCTAGATCACCAGTCCCCCAACCTTTCACTCAGTAGTGAGCGTAGCAAGTTTAAGCCATGTTGAATTGGGCAGGGGACAGGCTAAGTTGGACCTTTCAGTACTGCTAGCGCTGCGAGCGGCAGAAAGTCGCTTTTGAGAGTGAGACTCCCATTTCCGCCTGTAGTAGTTGCCCAATTCAAGATGGCTTCTAATTGACAAGCCTGTGGCTGCTAGGTAGCGCATCTAGCCTATCTTTGGTTCTGGCCACTGAGCACTGCCTGCAATGATATTCAACAGCAATAGAAGGCTAGCTAGATGCGCAGCATTTATAGCAGCCACAAGCGTGTCAATTAGAAGCCATCTTGAATTGGGCAAATACTACAGGCGGGAATGGGAGTCTCGAACGTGACTTTCTGCCGCTCGCAGCGCTAGCAGTACTGAAAGGTCCAACTTAGTATGTAAACTGCCCAATTCAAAATGGCTTCAATTTGCCACGCTCGCTACTGAGTGAAAAGTTGGGTGACTGGTGATCTAGCCTAGGCCTACTATAGCTGTTGAATATCATTGACTGCCTGCTAGAAGTCACCGAAAACCCCTTGAAGAGGCAGTTAACTATTTATTATTGGAGAAATACCCAATGTCAAATAGTTTAGTTTTGTAGTGTAGTGTATCCAATATATTCATTCAGTGGCTGTAGGCCGGACCGCTTGCAACGCTCTCTAAAGATATCCTAACTTAGATGTGTATTTTCATAGATCTTAGAAAATGGAAAACGACAGTAGAATAACTTTATACCCGAAGCAAAAATTACTTGAATATAGAAGTAGAATGCAAAAAGTAAAGTAAGTAAGTGAAGTTGGTAAACTTACCGTCAGAGGGCAGCATGACGCTCACGGCGGCCACGATCAGCAACAAGGCGCAGAACTTCATGGTGACTTGTTGAGGCTTCTAGAAGGCAGTGAGGTAGCCAAGTAGGGCCCCAGGTTATATAGTAACTAGCCCCGGGGAAAAATGCTACTTTTCGCTGGTCCTATAGCTGTAATCAGGCATAATTTAGGAACCTAGCCCCGGGGAAAAATGCTACTTTTTGCAGCGCCCAAATCTGTAATCAGTAGAGGTGTGTGCTTTTC
>OX246744.1:14007080-14057080 GCA_945910005.1 Isoperla grammatica
AGATAGTTGATACATCAGGCGCGTTTATTATTAGGGGGTGTCGTCTTCTGGGGAATCCCTCTGATGACGTCACGCACGGCCGCGCCTATTGGTCAGTAGCTCGTCTTCCGGGGGATCCCCCGATGACGTCACGCGCGGCCGCGCCTATTGGTCAGTAGCTCGTCTTCCGGGGGATCCCCCGATGACGTCACGCGCGGCCGCGCCTATTGGTCAGTAGCTCGTCTTCCGGGGGATCCCCCGATGACGTCACGCACGGCCGCGCCTATTGGTCAGTAGCTCGTCTTCCGGGGGATCCCCCGATGACGTCACGCACAGCCGCGCCTATTGGTCAGTAGCTCGTCTTCCGGGGGATCCCCCGATGACGTCACGCACGGCCGCGCCTATTGGTCAGTAGCTCGTCTTCCTGGGGATCCCCCGATGACGTCACGCGCGGCCGCGCCTATTGGACAGTAGCTCGTCTCCCGGGGGATCCCCTGATGACGTCACGCGCCTATTGGACAGTAGCTCGTCTCCCGGGGGATCCCCCGATGACGTCCCGCGCCTATTGGACAGTAGCTCGTCTCCCGGGGGATCCCCCGATGACGTCCCGCGCCTATTGGTCAGTAGCTCGTCTCCCGGGGGATCCCCTGATGACGTCCCGCGCCTATTGGACAGTAGCTCGTCTCCCGGGGGATCCACCCGATGACGTCACGCGCCTATTGGACAGTAGCTCGTCTCCCGGGGGATCCACCCGATGACGTCACGCGCCTATTGGACAGTAGCTCGTCTCCCGGGGGATCCCCCGATGACGTCCCGCGCCTATTGGACAGTAGCTCGTCTTCCGGGGGATCCCCCGATGACGTCACGCACGGCCGCGCCTATTGGTCAGTAGCTCGTCTTCCGGGGGATCCCCCGATGACGTCACGCACGGCCGCGCCTATTGGTCAGTAGCTCGTCTTCCGGGGGATCCCCCGATGACGTCACGCACGGCCGCGCCTATTGGTCAGTAGCTCGTCTTCCGGGGGATCCCCCGATGACGTCACGCACGGCCGCGCCTATTGGTCAGTAGCTCGTCTTCCGGGGGATCCCCTGATGACGTCACGCACGGCCGCGCCTATTGGTCAGTAGCTCGTCTTCCGGGGGATCCCCTGATGACGTCACGCACGGCCGCGCCTATTGGTCAGTAGCTCGTCTCCCGGGGGATCCCCTGATGACGTCACGCACGGCCGCGCCTATTGGTCAGTAGCTCGTCTTCCGGGGGATCCCCCGATGACGTCACGCACGGCCGCGCCTATTGGACAGTAGCTCGTCTCCCGGGGGATCCCCCGATGACGTCACGCACGGCCGCGCCTATTGGACAGTAGCTCGTCTCCCGGGGGATCCCCCGATGACGTCACGCACGGCCGCGCCTATTGGTCAGTAGCTCGTCTTCCGGGGGATCCCCCGATGACGTCACCTCACGCGCCTATTGGTTAACATCGTCTATCTTCATCTGCGGGATGACGTCATGCGCGGGTAAACTGCGCCTGCGTCGACTGTCCTCGTCGTCTCCCCCGCACAACCCCCGTCGACAACCACCCCCACAGTTACAGCCGAACCAGTTACACTTGGCCCTGCCGCAGTACGGCGTCCCACTCCTGCAGTCATCGCAGAGGGTGTGACGGTTGAGGCGGTGCGTAGGGCAGCACACGGCCTCGCCTGTGAGACAGAGGAACGTGGTTAGAGGCAGCATAGAGGGTTACACTGCCGCAGTACAGCGTCCCACTCCTGTAGTCATCGCAGAGGGTGTGACGGTTGAGGCGGTGCGTAGGGCAGCACACGGCCTCGCCTGTGAGACAGAGGAACGTGGTTAGAGGCAGCATAGAGGGTTACACTGCCGCAGTACGGCGTCCCACTCCTGCAGAGGGTGTGACGGTTGAGGCGGTGCGTAGGGCAACACACGGCCTCGCCTGTGAGACAGAGGAACGTGGTTAGAGGCAGCATAGAGGGTTACACTGCCGCAGTACGGCGTCCCACTCCTGCAGAGGGTGTGACGGTTGAGGCGGTGCGTAGGGCAGCACACGGCCTCGCCTGTGAGACAGAGGAACGTGGTTAGAGGCAGCATAGAGGGTTACACTGCCGCAGTACGGCGCCCCACTCCTGCAGAGGGTGTGACGGTTGAGGCGGTGCGTAGGGCAGCACACGGCCTCGCCTGTGAGACAGAGGAACGTGGTTAGATTCAGCATAGAGGGTTACACTGCCGCAGTACGGCGTCCCACTCCTGCAGAGGGTGTGACGGTTGAGGCGGTGCGTAGGGCAGCACACGGCCTCGCCTGTGAGACAGAGGAACGTGGTAAGAGGCAGCATAGAGGGTTACACTGCCGCAGTACGGCGTCCCACTCCTGCATAGGGTGTGACGGTTGAGGCGGTGCGTAGGGCAACACACGGCCTCGCCTGTGAGACAGAGGAACGTGGTTAGAGGCAGCATAGAGGGTTACACTGCCGCAGTACGGCGTCCCACTCCTGCAGAGGGTGTGACGGTTGAGGCGGTGCGTAGGGCAACACACGGCCTCGCCTGTGAGACAAAGGAACGTGGTTAGAGGCAGCATAGAGGGTTACACTGCCGCAGTACGGCGCCCCACTCCTGCAGAGGGTGTGACGGTTGAGGCTGTGCGTAGGGCAGCACACGGCCTCGCCTGTGAGACAGAGGAACGTGGTTAGAGGCAGCATAGAGGGTTACACTGCCGCAGTACGGCGTCCCCCTGCAGAGGGTGTGACGGTTGAGGCGGTGCGTAGGGCAGCACACGGCCTTGCCTGTGAGACAGAGGGACGTGGTTAGAGGCAGCATAGAGGGTTACACTGCCGCAGTACGGCGTCCCACTCCTGCAGAGGGTGTGACGGTTGAGGCGGTGCGTAGGGCAGCACACGGCCTCGCCTGTGAGACAGAGGAACATGGTTAGAGGCAGCATAGAGGGTTACACTGCCGCAGTACGGCGTCCCACTCCTGCAGAGGGTGTGACGGTTGAGGCGGTGCGTAGGGCAGCACACGGCCTTGCCTGTGAGACAGAGGAACGTGGTTAGAGGCAGCATAGAGGGTTACACTGCCGCAGTACGGCGTCCCACTCCTGCAGAGGGTGTGACGGTTGAGGCGGTGCGTAGGGCAACACACGGCCTCGCCTGTGAGACAGAGGAACGTGGTTAGAGGCAGCATAGAGGGTTACACTGCCGCAGTACGGCGTCCCACTCCTGCAGAGGGTGTGACGGTTGAGGCGGTGCGTAGGGCAGCACACGGCCTCGCCTGTGAGACAGAGGAACGTGGTTAGAGGCAGCATAGAGGGTTACACTGCCGCAGTAAGGCGTCCCACTCCTGCAGAGGGTGTGACGGTTGAGGCGGTGCGTAGGGCAGCACACGGCCTCGCCTGTGAAACAGAGGAACGTGGTTAGAGGCAGCATAGAGGGTAACACTGCCGCAGTACGGCGTCCCACTCCTGCAGAGGGTGTGACGGTTGAGGCGGTGCGTAGGGCAGCATACGGCCTCGGTTGTGAGACAGAGGAACTTGGTTAGAGGCAGCATAGAGGGTTACACTGCCGCGGTACGGCGCCCCACTCCTGCAGAGGGTGTGACGGTTGAGGCGGTGCGTAGGGCAGCACACGCCCTCGCCTGTGAGACAGAGGAACGTGGTTAGAGGCAGCATAGAGGGTAACACTGCCGTCATCGCAGAGGGTGTGACGGTTGAGGCGGTGCGTAGGGCAGCACACGGCCTCGCCTGTGAGACAGAGGAACGTGGTTAGAGGCAGCATAGAGGGTTACACTGCCGCAGTACGGCGTCCCACTCCTGCAGAGGGTGTGACGGTTGAGGCGGTGCGTAGGGCAGCACACGGCCTCGCCTGTGAGACAGAGGAACGTGGTTAGAGGCAGCATAGAGGGTTACACTGCCGTAGTACGGCGCCACTCCTGCAGAGGGTGTGACGGTTGAGGCGGTGCGTAGGGCAGCACACGGCCTCGCCTGTGAGACAGAGGAACGTGGTTAGAGGCGGCATAGAGGGTTACACTGCCACAGTACGGCGTCCCACTCCTGCAGAGGGTGTGACGGTTGAGGCGGTGCGTAGGGCAGCACACGGCCTCGCCTGTGAGACAGAGGAACGTGGTTAGAGGCGGCATAGAGGGTTACACTGCCGCAGTACGGCGCCCCACTCCTGCAGAGGGTGTGACGGTTGAGGCGGTGCGTAGGGCAGCACACGGCCTTGCCTGTGAGACAGAGGAACGTGGTTAGAGGCGGCATAGAGGGTTACACTGCCACAGTACGGCGTCCCACTCCTGCAGAGGGTGTGACGGTTGAGGCGGTGCGTAGGGCAACACACGGCCTCGCCTGTGAGACAGAGGAACGTGGTTAGAGGCGGCATAGAGGGTTACACTGCCACAGTACGGCGTCCCACTCCTGCAGAGGGTGTGACGGTTGAGGCGGTGCGTAGGGCAACACACGGCCTCGCCTGTGAGACAGAGGAACGTGGTTAGAGGCAGCATAGAGGGTTACACTGCTGCAGTACGGCGTCCCACTCCTGCAGAGGGTGTGACGGTTGAGGCGGTGCGTAGGGCAACACACGGCCTCGCCTGTGAGACAGAGGGACGTGGTTAGAGGCAGCATAGAGGGAGACCGTATGACAGAAGCGCTGTGAGAGTTCCTAACCAAACAATGTTCAGTTTTCCCCAAACATCAAGTCACTCGGGCGTTCTACAAAACTCTACTATGCCGAAGAGCAAATTACAATCGGTTTCGCTCTACCTGTCTTAGTTTAGCAGAACAACACGAAAAAAGAAAATGCCCAAGGCAGCCAATTATGTTATATGGGGTCACTGGACGATTTGCCAGGCGGACAATCTGCCATTCAAGTGTAAGACAATTTGCCAGGGGGCTGGGGCAACTTGCCAGGCAAGTGTATGATTCCACGGTGTGGCTTTAGAACAATTTGCCAGGCTAGATTGTGACGTCAACTAGAGGCTAGGAAACTTGCCAGGCGGGTAGGACAATTTGCCAGGCTTGATTGTGACGTCATTTAGAGGCTAGGAAACCTGCCAGGCGGGTAGGACAATTTGCCAGGCTTGATTGTGACGTCATTTTGAGGCTAGGAAACTTGCCAGGCGGGTAGGACAATTTGCCAGGCTTGATTGTGACGTCATTTAGAGGCTAGGAAACCTGCAAGGCGGGTAGGACAATTTGCCAGGCTAGATTGTGACGTCACCTAGAGGCTAGGAAACTTGCCAGGCGGGTAGGACAATTTGCCAGGCTAGATTGTGACGTCACCTAGAGGCTAGGAAACTTGCCAGGCGGGTAGAACAACTTGCCAGGCTGCTTTTGACATTGAGGGATATCTGTACTACAGAAAGCGTATGAATATGATGTCTACTCGTGCACGCCGCCTGGCAAATTGTCGTAGGGTACCGACATTAAACCTGGCCAATTGTCCGCCTGCCAAATTGTCCTAGGGTACCGACTTCAAGGTTGGCAAATTGTCCGCCTGGGAAATTGTCCTAGGGTACCGACTTCAAGCCTGGCAAATTGTCCTAGGGTACCAACTTCAAGCCTGGCAAATTTTCCGCCTGGCAAATTGTCCTAGGGTACCGACTTCAAGCCTGGCAAATTGTCCGCCTGGCAAATTGTCCTAGGGTACCGACTTCAAGCCTGGCAAATTGTCCGCCTGGCAAATTGTCCCAGGGTACCGACTTGAAATTAACCGTCTGGCAAATTGTCCGTGATTCGTCAAATGGATGGGTCCCCAACCCTTGGTGGCTCGTTGACCCAGTGGTTAGCATCCCTGGTTCAAATCCCGTTTCAAGCAAAAAAAATTTGTCTTCCAATATGGATTCAATTCTATCACTTCTAGTCTTAGGAATAAGCAAACGGTGACTTTGGAGCCGTCCTAGCAACGAAGCACTAAATATATTCAAAGTTATTCGAATCGGCCTTGTTGATTCTGGCATTTGTCCGCAGGTGTTCGTACTGTCCAATCACTGATTCATATGTTTCATATTTGAAATATTTATCTTTGATTGGTTATCGCTCACTCGTCGATGGTGTTCGGAGCCTACAGGGTTGGTTTAGTCACTTTAAATTAAAGTACCCCACTGAAAATCAGTCTTTTTACTGAGTGGGTAGACTCTATAAATGCGAATTTATTTAATTTTATTTATTTATTTAGTCGAGCACAGATAACTTTCGGAATCGAGATGGAGAATTCTCATGTAACGCTGCTGTTGCTCAATACACATTCTGTTTTTCTTTCTTCTTTATTGTTTTGCATTTTTTTGTGTGTGTGTTTTTGTCTCACTTCACTATGATGCATTTACATATCATAAAACATATCATAAATCGATTATATTATCTTCCTTTCTTTACTTTTTGATTAACACTAAATTACTTTTGAATAATAATAATAATAATAATAATAATAATAATTCTTTTTAGGAATCCCTGTTATAGGGTGCACACCAGCTTTACCTGATGTGCCCCTCTTCAGTCTTCAGGAGGCTTACTAGGTTATTAGGGTGTTTGGATAGCTGGGGAGGAATGTCCGAGGGCTGTTAGTATGACTCAGTCCCAGCATTCGCCTTTACGACTGAGGAAAACCTCGGGAAAAACCTTCAGTCAGGACTGCCGGTGGCCGGAATCGAACGGGCGACCTCCCGAATTAGAGTCTCGCGTCTTACCGCTGAGCCACCTATATCGGTACTTTTGAATGTTTAGTTACTCTTAAGTGTCAGTTTTAGTTTTAGGCCTATATTATAAACATAGCTCATTAGTAAACATCCAACTATGTAATTACAAATCTAATTTTATCTTAGTTTAGTCTTATATTAGAACCAGGATTAATAATTAAGCATCTTACCAACAATGTTACAGTGTTACTACAAAATCTGTAAAGAGTGTAATACGCTCAAGATTGTACTACAATAAAGATTCAATTCAATTCAGAGAGTTACAGTCAGGATTGCCGGTGAAGGGTATCGAAGTGGCGACCTGTGTTACCTGTGTGTGGTCCCCTTCTACAGGTAGGGTACCCCTCGCGTCACGTGACCGCGCCCATATTGCAGCATCACGTGATGAGTCAACAGTTCAACGTGACTTCCATGAGAATTATTACAGAACAACCGTGTTCAGCTGGATGGAATGTGGGTGGGCGGGTGAGCACGCTCACGCTCACACGCACACGGGCACGCACACGCACACGCACACGCACACGCACACGCACACGCACACGCACACGCACACGCACACGCACACGCACACGCACACGCACACGCACACGCACACGCACACGCACACGCACACGCACACGCACACGCACACGCACACGCACACGCACACGCACACGCACACGCACACGCACACGCACACGCACACGCACACGCACACGCACACGCACACGCACACGCACACGCACACGCACACGCACACGCACACGCACACGCACACGCACACGCACACGCACACGCACACGCACACGCACACGCACACGCACACGCACACGCACACGCACACGCACACGCACACGCACACGCACACGCACACGCACACGCACACGTACACGCACACGCACACGCACACGCACACGCACACGCACACGCACACGCACACGCACACGCACACGCACACGCACACGCACACGCACACGCACACGCACACGCACACACGTCTTACGTGGTTATAGAGACCCACCGCATTTATTTTCAAAATGTATGTATTTAAAAAAAGAGTAAAAATAAATATTAAAAATGAAATAAAAATAAATATGAAAAATAAAGTAAAAACAAATATTAAAAAATAAAAATAAAATAAATATGCCTATTAATTTTTGTATTTTGTAGATTTTCTTTTTTTTCTTGTTACTGATTTACGCACTATCTTATGTATCTCCTATTCAGTTATAAAAGTGATTCATAAATTGAGATAATTGAATATTTTTTTCCAAACAGATAACACTTCATTATTTTTTTTTTTTTTACAAAAATGTACAGGATTGGAAAAGAAATACTTGGGGAAAAGTCCATTCAACCCTAAAAATAGAAAATAATCAAATAATATTTACATGTTTCAAGACATGATATGGAATATAAGGAATTCGTTTATTTCTGGAAATGCCTAAATGCAGAATCATCGCCAACACCGAAATGCGTATATAATGGTGACTAATTAATAACACTGAAATTGAAAAATTAATAACAATATCCAACATTTTCATTAGATAAGTTGGAAGAAGAATTGAGGGCGAGAGGGGAACAATAGAAACGGTCCCGCCCTACAAATCTCGCCAAGCTATAAACCTTGACATCAATATTATTGTTTCTCCGTTCAAGTCAAGTCTCCCAAAGTGAATCCACTCGCAATCCGCGGTACCATTTTCACAAACCGCGAGAGTATAGTTTCCATAAAACGCGAGAGTACTTGTACACTGTGCTAATTGATGTTGTACTTGCTTGGCCTTGGTCCGAATACACCTCGGATTTGTAATACGCGGCGCAGGAGGGAGGGGGGGGGGGCCAATAGCGACGATATGGACTAATTGTGGTACCAAACTCGCTACTGAAAATCAGTTCTTGTGACTGAGTGGGTAGACTAAATTTATTTATTTAATTTAAATTGATTGATCGAACTTTACTTTATTAATACTAGTGAGGTAAACACTATGGGATATTTCTTGAATACAACCAGCGTTATTATCATATATATATATATATAAACAATCATTATTTAATACAAAATAAGCGAGTTAAGGAAAATTTAATAAATATTACAACACTTTAACTATAATATGTAAGTTCTGTGAGATAGTGAGATGTTCAAAAATTATTATAAGAATAGGACATAATATTATAAATATCGGTCCACCCCCTCCGATAGAAAAAAGCGAAAGTAGATGTAAGGTCTTCTGTTCACACTATTATTTTTTAAAATTTTGGAACTATTCGATTAATAAGATGTGCGTAAATTCTAAAACAATGTTCAAAGATGTTTCAATAGTCTTGAAAAATCTAACGACAAACCGCTTTTCAAGCTGTGTGTCGAACACGTTTGATGGAATTACTAACTAAGCTGTGCAATGCGATGTATGACACAACACCAAGCAAGACAGCAAGTAGTCCTACCTTCAGTCGGCAGCTGCAGCCACAAGACAGCAATGAAACAGATGACAATCACTTTCATCTTGACGGTGTCCAAACAACTCGGAGAACCAGTCGGGTCGCGCGCTAATATCTCTCTACTCTCTTGTTGTTATTCGCACTAACCCAAAACAATGAACGTCCTTCGTTCAGTTGGTCCACATCCGGTTCGTGAATATTCATCGGGAGACTTCGATAAACAATCTCGCCGCTACATTTCCCGGACGACGTCGGAGGGCGGGGCTATCGATGACATCGGACACTGGCGCTATCTGTTGGTCATCTTGTAAACTAATTCATCGGGAGACTATGATAAACAATCTCGCCGCTACATTTCCCGGACGACGTCGGAGGGCGGGGCTATCGTTGCCATCGGACACTGGCGCTATCTGTTGGTCATCTTGTAAACTAACTTACTAACTAACTGGATAAATAAAAAATAAAATAAATAAATAATTCAAATTTAGAGTGTACCCACTCAGTAACTAAACTGATTTTCAGTGGGGGTACTTTAAGAGCGTTCGGCAGTAGGAGTTTTACAAATGTATTGGGCGTCAACCAATTACTCTTAAAACTAATAGTAGGATTATAATAAATATTTAACTTCTTGTAGAGGGATGTCATATCTATGCATGGTATTAATTACATTTGTCACCAACCTATTCAAAAATAATGTACCCATTTTTAAACAGATTCTCCGTATTATTTCGCCGAACATTTTCGACGAATGTAATTTGTTTTCATAATTCAAACGTGAGTATATTATTTTTTAGCAGGCTTGTCACAAATGTACTTAATACCATGCGTAGATATGACACCCCTCAGCAAGTAGGTAAATTTTCATAATAATCCCACTATTTGTATAAAAGCAATTAGTTGACTAAAAACGTCAAAACTACTTCCGAACGCTCTTGATTTAAAGCGACTAAACCAACCCTGTAGGCTTCGAACACTATCGACGAGTTAGCGATAACCAATTAAAGATTGATATGGCAAAGAAGAAAGATATGAATCAGTGATTGGACAATGCGAACACCTGCGGACAAATGTCAGAATCAACAAGGCCGATTCAGAACAACTTTGAATTTATTGAGTGCTTCGTTGCTAGGACGGCTCCAAAGTCACCGTTTACTTATTCCTAAGACAAGAAGTAATGCAATTGAATACACATTAGAAGTTAAAAAGCCTGCCCTAAGCGGGATTTGAACCCGGGACCTTCTGCATTGGAAGCAGGGATGCAACCACTGGACCAACGAGCCACCTAACAATCATTTCATTGTTTCGTTAATGAGTATGTAAAGGTCGGTTTCCAAATTTAAGGGTTAACAGGGAAGGAAACCTCTACGCCAAAAACCCCACAAAATTTTAATTTATAAATTATATCACAAGAATGGGCTTCAAAATCGAAAATCTTAATCAACAGTGCACTGTGGTTTAGTAAGCTCTACATACTGAATGCTCTAAGTTGTGTCTTACATTGTAATCAGTATGTTTTTGTATGTATAATTAATTTTATTACTAATTATCAAATTTGTAATCAAAATAACTACGCTAATGGTTATATTTCATCCAGTCTGTAGGGCTTACCAAAACACAGTGCGCTGTTGATTTAGATTTTCGATTTCTTGTTGCAATCTTGACATATAATTAAATACTGAAAAGTTTCTGCGGTTTCTGACGTAGAGACTACCCTTCGCTCTTAACAAAATCAAATCAAGCCTAGAGCATTATGGCGTTCGTGTACACACTTTCCTAAGGAAACCATAGCAACGTTAGCTCTTATACCTAAAATTCTTAGCCCAGCCAATGAGAGGCGACGTTTTATAAATCCGGCCAATGGTAGCGATCCTAAGTAAATACAATCTTAAGGGCGGAATGCACAGTCGAGCTTAATATGTGATTTGTTCATGGTTGCTATGGAGTTTGTTCTTATGGAAAATAGCATGTAATAAAACAATTCCATAGCAAAAAACCCGTTACTTTACTTGACACTTGACTATGCATACGGCTCTCTTAGGAAAGTGTTTAAACCGATCTTAATAAGTTAAATGTTATTATTGTTCCATGTATCATAAGGTGGGCGTAGACTGCTTTTCTCATCCAACTTGAACATTCCATTTGATGATAGATTATTAAATAATTGTAATTAAAATAAATAAATATGTAGACAAAATAACAATTGAAAATAATTAAAACCCCCCAGATTCAACATTTCCTTACATGTAAGAAATTATTTTGATTCTTGAATAATTGATTCTGTGGATTTAGACCATTTTCAAAATTGATCTAAGAGTCCTCTTAATCTCCAATGACAACAATGCACAACAATAAAAACTAGTTTTCGAATGTTATGTTTAAGTTCATTTTCATTGTTGTGCATTGTTGTCATTTAAGATTTAGAAGATCATGATTAATTCTATCTAAGGGTCCTAGTTCAATTTTGAAAATGGTCTTTTACCGTCTCAAATGGCGACATATTGACAGGTATAATTTATGAGTCACCGCTGCACTCACCGCGCGGCCGGATGGTGGGGGGAGACCCTTGGCGTGCAAGAGGGCTTAGTGCAAGAACGGCACTGCAAGGCTTTCTAATATTCTATTTTGGTACTTAGTCATACTTTAAATACTAGGTATTTCATTTCCTGTGGGCATTGAAATAACAGTATCAGCAAACAAGTACTTTTGTCGTGGCTGCCGTATTTCAATAAATATAAAAAAAATGGATCTCGCAGTCATGTATATGGTTTACAGTAATGGGTCGTTGGGCAAGGCACTCACAAAAAGATTGATTAATTGATTAATGGGGCTTAACGTCTCATATTTGTGCAACAATGGCTAATCGAGACGATGAGAGATTTTGATTATTATTTTGATTATTTTTTTATGATAAAAATAGTAACAATAATAATAATAATAATAATAATAATAATAATAATAATAATAATAATAAATATAATAAATATAATAATAATAATAATAATAATAATAATTAGTATAATAATAACAATAATATTAATAATAATAATAATAATAATAATAATAATAATAATAATAATAATAATAAAAATAATAATAATAATCATAATCATCATCATCATCATCATCATCAAGTAGGTGGCACGACAAAGTGAGGAAGGATGTGGAAATGCGAGGAGGGGACTGGAATGTAGTTGAGGGGGAAGAGTGGTGGCAGGATAGAAGAAGATGGAGAGGCTTATCTTCAATTTCTGACCCAACGCAGAGTTGGACGTGGCAACAGATGAATAGTAATAATATTAATAATAATAATAATAATAATAATAATAATAATAATAATAATAATAGTAATAATAATAATAATAATAATAATAATAATAATGATAATAATAATAATAATAATTTTGATTGGTAAAGTTTGGTAAATATAATAATAATTATTATAAATATTATCATTTTTACTATTATCATATTTATATAGGTTATTGGCTTCCTTCTCCCACTTCCTATTCAAAACCACATCCGGTGAAACGCCAGCAATAATACTACGACGAATACGAGATAACATACAGAAATCAAATTAATCACAATAAAACCAGAGCGCGATTAACAAATGCCGATGTCGGTGTTAATTATTTCCTGTATCAAACCGACGTTTTGGTCAAGTGATAAGATACCACACGTTTTATTGAACGATTATCACAACCAATTAAAACGCTATCAATTGCGGTCGGTGGTGCGTAAATGTAGATGATTAGAAAGTAAATAGATTAAAGAGTGTTACCCAATAGCACAAGACTTAATTGAGGAGGTTGTGACATCACAGGCGGAGAAACAATGTGTTGCTAGGCAACTGCATTGTTGTATCTTTCTTTGATTGGTGCATATTTAATGTTTGTCCGAAACAAAAGACGGCAACATGGCTATTTTTGGAATTGAGTCTTGTGCTATTCCTTCTAGAACTGGGATTTTAATTAATAGACCTTTTTCAGAATTGATCTAGGACCCTTAGATGGAGCTTATCACGGCCCTCTAAATCTTCAATGACAACAATGCACAACAATGAAAAATGCACCTTAACATAACTGTCAAGAAGATAGATAGAGCAATAGGGCACTAGCAACACCAACAGACAACAATGGAACAAATGAATTGAACTGATCGACAAACAATCAGCTGTCAAAATAATAAAATGGCAACCATAGAAATAAAAACAAGTGTAGCAATAGTAACTGCATGCTCGACATTTAAAACTTTTAATGATAGACAACGACTAAGTGAAAGTTTTGTATGTGTATCTGTTTGTTTTTTGTTTTGTTTTCCAAAATCAGAAGAAATTATTTTTTGACAGCTTGTTGTTTGTCCATCGATTCAATTCATTTGTTTCATTGTTGTCTTTTGGTGTTGCTAGTGCCCTATAGATAAAGCAAATCACGGCTTTCTAGACCAATTCTGAAAATAATCTATTAGTGTGTAGAATTATTTTTCTTCGATACGAAGGTATGAATTCCAAACTGCTCCAGAATTCTCGTCAAAAATGGAAACTGATCGCTTAGATCAATGAAAACAGTTAAAAATTACAATTGAACATTCACACAGCATTCTACATTTGATGTTATTTATCATCATCGTATTTTATAAGTAATATCCTAAACAAAAATCAACCGACACAATTTAAGTGAAAAACTGCCAAAATAAAAACGTAAATATATCCCTGCCTATCCCGAAATAATAGTATCTGCATTTAGCAAAGTACTCCGTCAATAATTTAAAAATATTGGCTTGGTCGATGCCATGGAAGACAATATAATAAGTTATTACAACAATGAACGTTGTAACCAGTGCTAGGCGGGCTTGCGCCTAGGCGCTTTTTCACAATACTGTTGTTTAAATTTCAAGAATCCATGTAGTAGTCACAATATTTATAATTGAGAAAACATATGTAATATCAACGTCTTCATGTATTCAGGTTTAATTTCTGTAAAATCTTTTTCCGGCCACTTAAAACAATCACCATCGCCCCCCCCCCCACCCCCCACCTCGTGCACTTGTAAATTCGCCGCCTAGGCACTTAGTAATTTAGGAATACACCACTGGTTGACACTATAACACATATTCCATAGCTGATAATCTTTGTAGCGCCAGAAAGACTGGCAACAAGCAGTGAAAATTAAATACCAATTTTTTTACAAACCAAATTTATTTACATATATTTCACGTCTTCCGTATATTTAATGTATGGTAAACTAAGTTATTTCCGTTGGGCTGCCACAAGACACGAAGCGATAAGCTATCGCCGGCCCAGATTGCGTCTAGTGTCAGAAGTGTTGTTGTTATGAATGTCCAACACGTTTTGTATTTATGAATATCTGAGCGGAAATGCTAAGAATTCGTTGCCAATTTATCGTGATTTACATTAAAGGGCAAATAGCACGCGCACTGGGGGGTAAAGTCGTCTTACAACAACCTCGGTATTGCTTCCGTCACAGGTGGGTGAGCGGCAGCCAACTAGCGACCGTGGCTAATTCAAATACCTGCTCGGGTTGGCCGAGACCGTAAACATGTCATTGATTGATGACGGAAGCATTACCGAAGTTGTTGTAAGAGAACTAAAAAGTCGTCGTACAACAACTTCGGCAATACTTTCGTCATCAATCAATGACGTGTTTACTGTCCCAGCCAACCCGAGCAGGTATTTGAATTAGTCACGACCGCTGGTTCGCTGATGCCGCTCACCCACCCGTGACGGAAGCATTACAGAAGTTGTTGTACGACGACTATAGACGACTATATATATATATATATATACACTACGTTTATACCACGGACCTCAATACGCATTTTACCAAAATGGCTCGACTTCAAACCGGCTTCAAATGTTCGATAAACACTACTAATTCGCATTGAGGTCAATCCTTTATCGAAAGCAGATTGAGTTGAGTAATGCGGTTCGATTTTCCTTGATATACGGTTGAAAACGCTTTAACACCGCCACAATGATTTATTTTTTGTTTTTAGACACTAAATACTGGCCCACAACGTGCTAACATCTACATTAGACTATTTTAGTTCATAACTAGACCTATTATCTGTTCAATAAAAGCACGTGAACAACTTTAAGCTTAGCACATTGTATAGGGTGCACAACAAAGACGTTGTATTAACATAGAATCGAGGAACAGCGTTTTCGCTTCGTGGTTTGGAGTTAAACAGTTTTGAAATGAGCCGATTTTGTTCAATGCGTTCTGAGGCTGGTGGTAAACGTAGTGATTCAAAGACTATAGAGTAGGGGACGGCTCGTGCCGTAAGTCAGGCGTGATTGTGAGTGACACGTTATCAATCATATACTGTGAAAAATCAGAGTACTAATTTCAGGAAGATGATTTTGCTCCAATTTGAAGCATTTCAGTTGACGATGGCGACCATGGTTTCTTTAAGGGTGTGCATCGACAGTTTTCAGTTTTCTCAAATGATATACATTCCATAAAAAAGATTAACTTTCAAACTGAAACATTGACTTCAGAAAGTACCAATAATATTTTGTACTTATTTTTCTGCGGCCGGTACCGCCAATATTGCATTTTTAATCAGTTAAATTATAAATATACTGCCTGCACGAAATACGTGATGGTGATTCACAAATTTTATTGTGGTTAAAGAACACATTTTGGTCTTGGTTATGAATTATTTTCCGTTCATTATCTTTAACTGTATTTTATTTACGATCGTTTTAATCTACCGGTACGGCAGGCGCATTTGTACCGGTAGATTCGAAAAATCGCTAACAAAATAAACGTTTGAGATAATGAGATTAATAGCAGCCAAACGGGAAGACTTCCGGTAGGCTGAGCAGTCAAGAGTCTACAATAACATAACGGGTACACAATTCAATCAATCCAATCATGAGGTCACTCGACTCATACAAAAAATAAAATGTTATACTATTTCCATTTACAAAAAACGTAGCAGAATGATGAAACTTGAAAGTAATACTATAAAGATGACATTTTCATTTTCTAGAGGGGGGGGGGTTGGCAGCGCACCCCCTTGCACCACGTGCGGACGCCCATGCTCATTGGTCCAGTGGTTGGCATCCCTGCTTCCAATGCAGAAGGTCCTGGGTTCAAATCCCGCTTCCGCCAGAGATTTTTTTACTTCTAATATGGATTCAATTCCATCACTTGTTGGCTTAAGAATAAGTAAACGGTGACTTTGGAGCCGTCCTTGCAACGAAGCACTCAATAAATTTAAAGTTATTCTTAATCGACCATGTTGATTCTGACATTTATCCGCAGATGTTCGCACTGTCCAATCACTGATTCATATGTTTCATGTTTGAAATATAGATCTTTGATTGGTTATCGCTAACTAGGCGACGGTGTTCGGAGCCTACAGTGTCGGTTAGTCACTTTATAATTAAAATCCCCCCCTTAAAATCAGTCTTGTTACTGAGTGGGTAGACTATAAATACAAATGTATTTATTTATTTATTTAAGGATGGTATAGTATCGACTCCTCGCTACACTGCTGAGTAAAACAGTTGAGATGAAGCGGTGTTTGGTCATCTTGATTCACCGCCCATATGTCCCCTCCCTTAGCGACGAACAACACTTCAATCAGTTTGACTTTATGACCGTTACAGGCGTAGTGTAGAGCCCTGTCACCCCTACGATCTCGTGCGTTCATGTATTTAGACAGGTCGAGGGAGTCAAGGCCGGCGATAAGGGTTGTAACTGCATCCACATTGTCTTGTTCAGACTCGCACAATACATGGAGGGGTGTTTGACCCTTTTGGTTCACCGCCCATATATCTCCTCCCTTAGCGAACAACACTTCAATCAGTTTGACTTTCTTCCCGTTACAGGCGTACTCTGCCTGCCAACCTAAGAAGCACCCTGCCAATCAATAACCTCAAAGAGAGGCGATAGTATTGTGGAGATCATAAATGTCAATCGCCCCTATTATTCAGCAAAGCACTCACCTTCTCAGCCGGTACCGACAGCTGATTGGGAAGAATGTCGACTACGGACGGGTATCGCTCCCTGTATAAAGGAGAAGGTGCCCTTTTTGTAACTGTGTGTCCACGCCCTTGACTGCCGCTTGAGATTTTAGACAAGATTGACATTAACAACTGTCAACAAAGTAGGCGACGGCAAAGTCGCCCTTTGTGTGCAGTGATTGGCAGGGTGCTTCTTAGGTTGGCACGCAAAGTAGTGTAGAGCCCTGTCACCCTTTGTAGCATTACAGACAAGTGGGCTAAGGGCGCCAACCCATTTTTGTCCCTTATGGTTCACTGCCCATATATCTCCACCCTTGGTAACGAGTATGTTTTGTACGTTGGTAGTATTGTGTAATGTGTAGGGCTTGAAGTATGTGCGTATTGATATAATATCCGGTGGTATATCATACTCCTGATTACAGATATAGGCGCTGCAAGAAGTAGCATTTTTCCCCGGGGCTAGTTACTATATAACCTGGGGCCCTACTTGGTTACCTCACTGTCTTCTAGAAGCCTCAACCAGTCACCATGAAGTTCTGCGCCTTGTTGCTGATCGTG
The DNA here is from genome assembly GCA_945910005.1 of Isoperla grammatica. Taxonomy (NCBI): domain Eukaryota; kingdom Metazoa; phylum Arthropoda; class Insecta; order Plecoptera; family Perlodidae; genus Isoperla; species Isoperla grammatica. Next base: position 14,024,729 of record OX246744.1, read on the forward strand.
GCCGCCGTGAGCGTCATGCTGCCTTCTGACGGTAAGTTTACCAACTTCACTAACTTACTTTACTTTTTGCATTCTACTTTTTATTGATATTTTGATAATTTTGCTACGGGTATAAAGTTGTTCCACTGTGATTTTCCAATTTCTAAGATCTATAAAAATACACTTATAGGATCTGAGCCTTAACAGGGAAGGATACCTCTACGTCAAAAACCGCACAAAATTTTTATTTTTAAATTATATCACAAGAATGGGCTTCGAAATCGAAAATCCGAATCGACAGCGCACTGTAGTTTAGTAAGCCCTACACATTGAACGCGCTGACTCGTGACTTATATTATAATCAGTATGTCTTTACTTACTTTTTTTTTATAAATAATTGATTTTATTACTAATTATCGAAATATAATCAAAATACTACGCAAATGGTTATAATATTTTATACAATTTGTAGGGATTACCAGAGTTAAGTGCGCTGCTGATTTAGATTTTCCATTTCTTGTTGCAAACTTTAGATAAAATTTAATAATGAACATTTTCTGCGGTTTTTGACGTAGCGACAAAAGACTACCCTTTGCCAAGGAAGGCTTCCTCTACGTCAAAAACCGCACAACATTTTCATTTTTTAAACTACATCTCAAGAATGGGCTGCGAAAACGAAAATCTGTATCAACAGCGCACTGTGGTTTGATAACCCTACATACTGAACGCTCTTAGTTGTGTTCTACGATAAAATCAGTATGATTATTGATTTTTACATCTAATCAATTGTATTACTAATTAATTATCGAAATAATAATCAAAATAAGTATGCGAAGGTTATAATACTTCCTTTAGTATGTAGGGCTTACCAAAATACAGTGCGGTGTTAATTAAGATTTTCGATTTTGTGTTGCAATCTTGTGATATAATTAAAAAATGAATATATTCTGCAGTTTTGGACGAAGAGGTACTCTCCGCTCTTTCATTTCGAATGGGACGTAAAGCTGGTGGTCCCCTTGATACTTTTCGAGAGGTGTAGACTACGTGCCGGTACCAGGCTTCCCTACCTCCCTCATAATCATTAATTGATCATCATATGTACAGTATATAAAATTTGCACTTAGTGGGACCTCGGTCATATTGCAGATATTGACGGAATAAAAGTGAAAAATCTAGGTATGCCAACACCTGATTTGCATATAGTGCAGAAATCTGCTACTAAAGAAAGATACCCTTATCAACATTTATACTTATAGTCTACCCACTCAGCTACAAGAAATGATTTTCAGCGGTGGACATTTATACCATTATTTTTGGATACGCTTCGTTGCTGTGTCTTCCCTAAAGTTACCATTGACATATACACCAGGGCCCAGATTCACAAAGGTGCCTCAGTGCTAAGACGTCCTAGTTTAGGCCAATCTCAGTGATATAAATCACGCGCTTGTCGTTCAGCAATGTCATAAATATAAAGTATTGTAAAATGTCAACAAATTTAACTAATAATATTTTATTTGTGAATGTGTAATAATACCCAGAGACGCTTTATATGGATTTATCTAGCTAGGATTTGCCTAACTTAGGACAACTTTAGAGTAAGGCACTTTTGTGAATCCAGGCCCTGTATCATATCTTAAAAAACCTTACCTAAACCGGGGTTTGAACACTAGACCGCCTGCATTGGAAGTAGGAATAAACCCACAACTTATTCTAGGATCTTCTAATCCAAGAAAAAGAAAGTTTTGTTGAAAGTCATTCTCAAAAAAGCAGTTTACTAAAATGCATATAAAACAGTCCTTTGAATATTTGTATAAGCAACCCAAGACAACCTTACATGTGCTTTCGTCACAGGCGAGGTTCTTGTAGCCAATGAGCGATCGTTATTTGCGCGCTTGTCTCGGGAAGTTCGCTGGTTGGCTAGGAGTGCCTCGCCTGTGACGAAAGCATATGTAAGGAAGTCTTGGGTTGTCTATATAGCCCCCGCCCCTCCACCACAATCACTACAAAAAAATACTTTCGGCTGAAATAATATTGAAGTGCCAACGCACTACCTACCTTAACGGTCACGAGCGCCACTGTTCACGAAAATATTTGTTGTTTTGCAATTTCAACGAAACTTTCGCAGCACTTCAGTTTGGGAACCACTATTATAGTTGCCCTACCGAAAGTATTCTGATGCTTACGACACCACCGAGTCCAAGGTGACAACGTAATTTTTTACTTCGCTAAATCCCACCATCTAATCTAACTAAAAAGGTTCATTGGGGATAATTTAATACCTTCCGTTGGTTACCTGTATCGGTGGGTGTGGCCAAACCGCCTGTGCACTTGACTAAGCCGAACCATGAGTTTACGAATGTATGAAAGAACGCCAGGTATCTGTTGATTTTTTTTCAATTGGCGCGGTTGAAAGGGGCAGTAGACAATGAGCTGAGATCGGTATGCGAATACTTTCGTTGGGGCTAGTATATATTGTAAACTTGAACTTGGCTTTCGGGTATAGCTGCGTCGATCACTGCTAAAACGCTGACGTTTCGGGCAAGTTACACCACCCATCTTCAGAGCTAAAACTTGAAGAAGTCACAGATTGAAACCTACTCGGTCCAGCTCCACTCTGTGACTGTGACAAGACCTATTGTTTCCCGCGTATCGTTCTCACTCGTGAGTCACCCCGCGCCTGTTTTACCGGTTCAACTCCGTCGTTATCTCCTGACGTCAAACTTTTTGAAGCGTCAGCGTTTCAATAATCGACGCGGCTATACCCGGAAGCCAAGTTCAAGTTTATTATTTGTTTCGGGCGGCGAACGCCTACGTGAGAGTATATATTGTGTTTTCTGTGTCTAGCGGAAGCCGGACCAGGAAGCCAACGGCAACTGGAAGCACCCCTGGCGGTCGTCAAGCGGATGCCTTGGCCATGGAGACGAAGCCAACAACTGGAAGAACCCCTGGCGGTCGCCAAGCGGATGCCTTGGCCATGGAGACGAAGCCAGCAACTGCAAGAACCCCTGGCGGTCGCCAAGCGGATGCCATGGCCATGGAGACGAAGCCAGCAACTGGAAGAACCCCTGGAGGTCGCCAAGCGGATGCCTTGGCTATGGGGACGAAGCCAGCAACTGCAAGAACCCCTGGCGGTCGCCAAGCGGATGCCTTGGCCATGGAGACGAAGCCAGCAACTGGAAGAACCCCTTGCTGTCGCCAAGCGGTGGCCTGGGAACTGGAGAAATGGCCGGCAACTGGACAGCGAGGACAGCGAGGACAGCGGGGACAGCGAGAGCAGCGAGGAAGTCGACGCCTTCTTCAAGAGTGAGGAGGTAGCCGCTCTGCTGGCGAAATACGACCTGACTATGGAGGAGTTTGACGACGCCATCGACAATGACCCTGAGATCGAAGAGGAGGACCGTCCCAAGGTCAAGGCTCTTGCTCTCATGATCCTCTCCGATTTCGACAAGAGTGGTGCGTGGTTGGACGACAGTTCCGAGGAGGACAAGTAGGCGCAACAAGTGTCCCTACTTCCACGCGTGGCTAGAAGATATCACAGCAATGATTGACCAGCATCCAATACTTTTCCGTATTTCTAAACCTGTCGTTGCAGGTTAGAAAGCTTCTTTGCTTCACTAAAATGCTTGCTTATTATTTCAATATTCCATGTACAACCGCTATTGCAAAATAAATATAATACCTACTGAGTTCCTCTATTACTTTCTTTACCCGGAATATAATAAATGAGACACATAAAGTTACTTGTAGTTTAACCTGTTACGGTACTAAGGCACATGCCATCATTGTATTATGCAGTGATATTCTTGCACTAAACCCCATTGCACGCCAGGGGTCTACCCAGTGGCGTAGCTATCGAGTGGCAGAGTTTGCAGTTACACTGGGGCCCGGTCCCCGGGTAAATGTGTATATACAATTTTCACACAGTTGCCCAAGGGTAAAAAGTATAGACCCATACAAAAATTATTTGAATAAAATATAAATTACACTGGGTTTAAACCGAGGTTTAATAGACGGCGTTTTGATTTAAATCAAACAGGTCCTGCCTCAAAACTATATAGGTTGAACTAAAATCTCTCAGCTAAGTATGGTTTAATAACAACCTTAACCAGCGTATGAGTATGGTTGAACTGAAAGTCTACCTCAAACATTTCATGTAAAGATATTGATGGACAAAATTTGGCTTCTTTAGGGTCTTGTCCTCCAGTTTTCACCCAGGCCCGTAAAGACGTAGCTACGCCACTGGGTCAACCCCCTTTCGGCCGCGCGGTGAGTGCAGCGGTGGCTCATAAATTATAGCTGTCAACAGGTCATCTATTGAAACGGTAATTATCTACAGTAACAGACAGTCGAAATAATTTGATAAATGTTGCGAAATATTATTGATTGCGTGAATTTTCAATGTATGGATATAACTACCGTTTCAGTAGGCGCAATGTTGACAAGTATAATTTTGTATAGCCACCGCTGCACTCACCGCGCGGCCGGATGGTGGGGGTAGACCCTTGGCGGACTAGGGGGTTTAGTGCAAGAACGGCACTGTTCAACTACACTGTAGCGGTTATTTGCGACCTATTTGGATCTCAGCCATCACCAAACTTGGTCAAGTAGTTCTTCACAAGGTCGACTTGATCTCCGCCTAGCGGAGGCTCGGGGTGAGTTCGACGAGCCTCCGCTATTATGGGTTTCACTGCGAGCTGCGATCACCTCAGGCTACGAAAACTCGTTTCTCTTACTAGCCTAGGCTGTACACCCCCTTGAGTCGCTAGCAGTGTTGGAACTGCTGAAGGTACCATAAGAATGCGGGGAGGAACTGTCATGTCCGATTAGTGCGGTTGATTGGAACTGGGAAGGTTGTTCAATTGTTATATGAGACGGAACTGTTAAAATTTCGGTTCCCAAAAACTATTTTTATTTTTGTTATTGAAGTCCGAGTGGATACCAGGAATACAATTAGCAACCCCCTGCCTGTCGCCCCTTTATGTTAGGAAAGGTTGTTTTTGCAACCGTTGAGCGGAGAAAGATTGAACGACAAGATAATGGCACAAGGACTTGTAAACCTGTAAGTGAACATAAAGAAGACTTTAGGGGTTACACAAACAGTCGGCAAATTGAAAACCGTGCCATTTTTCTCGTTCGCAGTGAAACCCATTATAGGCGGAGATCAAGTAGACCTTGAGTTGTTCAGTACTACTACTTTACCGGCCTTGAGTCACTCATCACACATGAAGTCACCATGAGATGTCTCAGGCTGTCAAACCCAATACAAGAACCCCATTGGCTCAGTCTAGCAGGGGCGATGATGGAGAATAGAGTCAGAGACTAAGAAATATCGCAGTTTTTTAAGTTCAACATGTTTTATTAAATTATAACAATATTATCACTCAGAATGCATTCGTCTAAAACTGTTTTTATTAATGCTCCTTATCCTATTTCTATCAACTTGTGGTTGGCTCTTTGTAGATCTATATGAACCACAGGTAATTTATGGCATAAATGTTTATTGTTACACAGAAATATTCATAAGGACACTAAAATCTCTAGTAGGCCTACAGACGTATTTTATTTTACTATTGTGAAACTTTTAAAGCAATTTCAAGATACAGAAATTGGGGGTTCCGCTGGTTATCAAGAAATGATACCTCTACGTCAAACACCGCACAAAAGTTTCATTTTAAAATTATATCACAAGAATGGGGTTCGCAATCGAAAATCTGAATCAACAGAGCACTGTGGTTTAGTAAGCCCTACATACTGAATGATCTAAGTTGAATCTTACATTATAATCAGTATTCAGAATGTTTTATATAATAATTAATTTTGTTACTAATAATCGAATTAATAATCAAAATAACGACGCTAATGGTTATAATATTTTATTCAGTCTGTAGGGCTTGCCAAAGCACATTACGCTGTTTATTTAGATTTTCGATTTGTTGTTGCAATTTTGAGATATAATTATATAATGATATGGTTTTGTTTAATTTATAAGTATTTATCAGAATAACTTGTTTATTAACATGGCACAGTGTCGTCTGTATCTAATAGTAATAAATAGAAATAATAATTATTTCCATTCAGTGGCTTAACTAAGGGCCCGCAGGGCCCGCAGTCGCGGGGGGGCCCAGGTCCAAAATGGCATATGTGGGGGCCCATATCGCCGGCCGACTGGCCGATTTACTTGTTAAGCATTGCAAACTGAGATGGCACTGTCACTAACTGTTGTCAGTGTTGCCGATCTTTCGTTTTCTTGTCCGCCTCCTTCACAAACCAATAGAAGCGTCCCTTTGAGAAAAACGAAATTAGTTTTTGGACAAACGGGACCGTGTACACTTTTTCACGAAAAACTCACCCACGATCCTAATCTCCTTAAATACATTCATTCAGTAAACTGGTTAGGGGGATAGCTCACTTTGCAGTGGGCAAGTTTTCCGTGGGCAAGTTTACGCTGACCCGTCCAGATAGTGTCCAGACATTTGCGGCACGAGACAATATCAATCAGAGTGTCCAAGCTAGAAAAAATTAATTATTGAAAAAAATACACAATTTTGTTCGTCGCGCACAGGACAAACGGCTTGACGGATTTGGCTGACATTTTCGGTCAACACTGCCTTGTGACCACTAAACTAGATGCTGTTAACATAATCAGACAAATCCGTCAAGATGCCAACCTACAAAAATTTAATTATTTATTAGTGAATTATATGATATGCAAAAGATTTGTTTGATTTATTGAAAACAAAAACACTCATGGCAACGCGGAGCATTTTCCTAGTTTAAAACATCATGTGCTTCAAACAGCACAGTTAAAAACACTACTGAAAACATCGACGCGTGTGTAAGTGAACCCTCGATTGAAACTGTTAAAAACACTACTGAAAACATCGACGCGTGTGTTAGTGAACCCTCGATTGAAACTGTTAAAAACACTACTGAAAACATCGACGCGTGTGTAAGTGAACCCTCGATTGAAACTGTTAAAAACACTACTGAAAACATCGACGCGTGTGTAAGTGAACCCTCGATTGAAACTGTTAAAAACACTACTGAAAACATCGACGCGTGTGTAAGTGAACCCTCGATTGAAACTGTTAAAAACACTACTGAAAACATCGACGCGTGTGTAAGTGAACCCTCGATTGAAAAAGTTAAAATCACTACCTCTATCTCAAGTGATACGGCCGAATATTGTGTTCAAGTTCTGTTAAAGAGTGAACATCAAACCGATAGAGGCAACTATTCAGTTGTCAGTTGATATACATGACGCCAACATTAAAAAGTTTATTGTAGAAACCAAGAAAATAAACGTCGATACTTTAATTGACAGATTTGCTGAACCAAATGCCAGGACAAAATTTTAGTCAAAGCGCAACGGTAAGTTATTTTTTTATTTGCTGGCGGTGGTGGGGGAGGTAGTGTTAGTGGTTGGGGGGGAAGCAAGGCGGCAACTTCTGCGGGGGGGCCCCGAATCTGAGTTTACGCCACTGTTTCCATTTATTACTATTAGACACAGACCACATTATCAACTCATAAGGTGGCTCGTTGGTCTAGTGGTCAGCATCTCTGCTTCCAATGCAGAAGGTCTCTGGTTCAAATCCCGCTTCAGGTGAAAGTTTTTAACTTCTATTATGGATTCATTTTTTTGGATAGGAATAAGTAAAAACGGTGACTTTGAAACCGTCCTAGCAACGAAGCACTCAATATGTTCAAAGTGGTTCTGAATCGACCTTGTTGATTCTGGCATTTGTCCGCAGGTGTTCGCACTGTCCAATCACTGATTCCAATGTTTTGTATTTGAAATATCGATCTTTGATTGGTTATCGCTCACTCGTCAATGGTGTTCGGAGCCTACAGGGTTTGTTTTAGTCGCGTTTAGTTTCATTAAAATCTCCCATTGAACATCAGTCTTGTTACTGAGTGAGTAGACTCTATAAATACAAATGTATTTATTTTTTGTATTTATTAATTGGACTGATAACACTGACTGAAGTATTTAGACAGGTTGTGAGAGCCAAGGCCGGCGATAAGGTGTCACGGTGTGCCTGCTTACACTATATTAGTTATTAGTAGTTTAGATTAGTATTGTAATTATAGGAATGGAAATAGTAAGAAGGCGGTGTAATTGGAATTGTATAAAGCATCAAGAAGACCGTGGAGTATTCAGATTAAGTTATAGGATTGGAAATAGTGAGAAGGCGGTGAAAAGACAGAATGGGGATTGTTGTAAAAGGGAAATGGAGGAGTGTTTTGTATCTCTAAAAAGAGGAAATAAAAGTAATATTACGCAGTATTTATAGAACAGTTATTTGTATATTAGACGACGCTACAATTGGGGGCTCGTCCAAAGCAGTATAAGGTAACGTTTAAACACTGTTTATTATTTGTAGCTTATAAAATCAGTTCCTAACCCCGGCGCATTTGACATAATGGAGGGGTTTCTTCAAGAAGATTTGCTACCTCTGGACATTGTTCACAAGCTAATGGCTCTTCAAGCCGAGGGTACTGAGGTATACCATCACAGGCTGCGTGAGCTGTTGTCTCCCAAAGCTGCAGCAATTCCACTCCGTTTGCAAACACAGCCTACTACTATTGCCCACGCATCTCGTGAGCTGCCTGCCGCTTCTGGTACATCCTCAAGTCATGCCACAGGACGTCCTACGAGTATCTCGGGAAGTACTTCTGTCACACCACCTCCCATCCCGCCAAGACGACATTCGGTCGCGCCTAGTTCACACTCACTGCCCGTAGTTACATATTCGAATTTGCAGGCATCGATAACCATACCAGTCTCCGAGATGCTAGGTCAGGCCGGTTCACAAGTCGTGCAAGAGCCCTTGTATTCTACTCCTGTACAACGCACTGCGCACGATTCCCCACTTCACCCCGACACATCCATAAATCCATTTGTTTCGCCATACTACCAACAGCAGCCGCAAAACCCTTCGCCCCATGTTCAGGGCCCGCTTCCTACATTCTTTGGCTGTGGGGACCCGAAAAGCGCAGAGGAATTCTTGTTGGACATGGAGCAATACGCTCGGGGACAGGGCGTACCACTCTCGTACATTGTTAGCCATGTTCTTCCAGCAGCGCTTGTTGGTGACGCTTTCCGCTGGTGGAATTTCGTGGGAGGATGCAACAGTTGGGAGGACTTCAAAGTTGCCCTTCACAATGAGTATGATAGGCCAGACTATCTGGCACGACTTAAGGCTGAACTAGAAATGCGAACCCAACATCCAGATGAACCCCTTTCTGCTTATGTGCGCACTATCTCCAGCTACTACGATCGTATTGGGTCCACGGTATCCGATGCAGAGAAAGTGGCGCGGGTAATGCGCCAGATGCACCCACAGTATTATCCCTTTCTTCAAGGACGCTCTTTTGCAAACCTGCGTGACCTCGCTGTGGTTGCACCTACAATCCAGGCTATTTTGTGGCGGCACAACAACTACCGACCTCCGCCTCCGCCCACAAATGCTGTGGCAGCTGATTTGGCATTTTCATCTCCTACTTCGTCAGGCCAACAGAGTTCGTCTTCATCACGAGGATCTACTGACAGAAACGCTTGTTGGGTATGTGGTTCGTTTGATCATTTTAAACGAAACTGCCCTCGACGCCAGGGAAACGGGAAACTGTAGTTCGGGACATAGGGCCAGTTCAGGAGAACTACAGTACAAACAACGTGTTTATGGCTCTCGATACACCCAAACTGACACAGGAATGTGACCCAATTATTACATTGTTTATAGGTCACCACACTATTCAGGCATTACTGGACACGGGCTCAAGTTGTTCTTTGATTGGACCGTCGGCGCTATCAGCGGCACAAGGAATAGGTGCCAAGGTTGAACAATGCTCGATCTCTATCAGCATGGCATCTGGTAATGTCCGTAGTGAACTCGCTGTGTTTGTGCCTATTGTTATCGCCGATCGCTGGCACATATTGAAGTGTCTGTACTTACCCCACCTCTGTCGGGAGCTAATTCTTGGCCGGGACTTTCTTACTCAGTTTGATGTTACAGTGTCTATCAGAAGTGGTGGTTGGGCAATTGGTAACAGCACCCACTTTCATTCCTTTAATGAATCCTGTCTTACAAGCACTTCTCTTCCTGCACGCGCGTCTGTACCACAACCTTGTCCCAATCTACTGGACTCATCTGCCATGGTTGATTGCCCGAAACGCATACAGCCAGCACTACATAACCTTCTTCATAAATACTCTTGCCTCTTTTCGGATACACCCGGTTTCACAGATCTAATCCAGCATCAAATCATCACAGACTCTCATCCACCAGTTCAATGTCGCCTTCGACCAGTCAATCATATGAAAAGAAACGTCATGGACGGCCTAGTCGACAAACTACTTGAACAGAAAATCATTCAACCATCATCAAGCTCTTGGACCAGTGCTCCGGTTATCGTGCCCAAGAAAACAGGAGGTTATAGATTGGCGGTTGACTACCGTCATCTTAATAAATGCAGCCAGGTTCCCAAATGGCCAATGCCACGTACAGACTGGATTTTGGCCCAGCTTGGTCCTGCACGCTACTTCTCGACAATCGACCTTTCTCAAGGTTTTTTCCAAATTGCGGTTGCACCTAAAGATCGCCACAAGACAGCCTTCTTATGTCACAGGGGCACTTTTGAGTTCCTGCGAATGCCATTTGGTTTAGCCGGGGCTCCGGCTTCGTTTCAGAAACTGATGGACAAGGTTCTTGCTGGTATATCTCATCGGTTCTGTCTGGCATTCTTAGACGACATTATTATTTATTCCAACTCATTGGAGGAACATCTGCAACAAATAGAGGAGGTGTTTGCTCGACTTGCCAAAGCAGGACTGACTGTAAACACAAGTAAACTCCAGCTCTTTCAAACCTCTATTAACTTCTTGGGGCACATTATCAAACAAGGATTGTACAGCCCAAATCCTTCAAAAGTTGCTGCAGTCAACGATTTTCCTTCTCCCCGCAAAGTGAAAGACCTGCAAAGTTTCCTTGGTTTAGTTGGTTACTATAGAACCTTCATACAAAACTTTTCTACGATTGCTAAGCCTCTTACATGTCTGCTAAGGAAAGATACTCCTTGGACATGGGACTTACCCCAGAAAAATGCGTTCATAGCTTTAAAAAATGCCCTCTCTTATGTCACAGATCTGGCTTTGCCGGACTTAAATCAACCTTTTGTGATCGAGACAGACGCGAGTGGCTTAGGTTTGGGTGCGGTTTTGCTCCAAGCCTCGGACCCCAACGTAACCAATAGTCCTCTCCGGCCAGTTGCCTTCATAAGTCGGACACTCAGTAAACATGAAGAGAATTACACGGTACAGGAGTGGGAATGTCTCGCTGTGGTGTGGGCGGTGGATAAATTCCGTCCATACATTGAAATGACAAGCTTTGATATTATTTGTGACCACGCTTCTCTGAGTTGGATGTTTTCTACAGAATTGGCCTCCAACAGAGTCAAAAGATGGGTGTTGCGTTTGCAGGGGTACGATTGTACGATCAAGTACCGCAGAGGAATAGCAAACGTTCCCGCTGATGCTCTCAGTAGGCACCCCATTGCCATACACCCGCCGTCTCACCTGGATTCAACAACGTTTGTGAATCAACTATTGCCGCTCTTCGTTGAAGCTCCTGATGCCGAAGTTACTTTTGAAGATCCTCCACAAGAAGTATGCGTTACAAACCTAGCGACCATCTCAATTGACACCCTCACAGACATGCCTAAACTAGCAGCGGAACAGCTACAGGACGAACAGTTACGGGAGATACATCGGGTGGTTACGAGGAACCAGAGCTCTACTACGGTAACGTGTTCGAGGCAGACAAAGGATCTTGCTAGCGAAACCGAGATAGATGCAGATGGTGTTATGTGGCGAGTAAGCCAGCTGTCGCCTCCCCGCGTTTGGTTGCCACAACACCTGCGTCAAATTGTCTTGGCTGCAACTCACTCACATCCTTTAAGCGGTCACCTCGGATTTTTCAAGACATTACATCGCACCCAAGAACGCTACACGTGGCTAGGGATGAGACATGATATTCTAACGTATGTCCGCTCCTGTCAAACTTGTCAGCGAATAAAACCAAGGTCACAAAAACAGTTCGGATACATGGAGGTTTCGCCTGCGGTCAGACCGTTTGCAGAGCTAAGCATCGATCTAGTAGGGCCCCTACCACGTTCGCGAAACAATTTCCTTTACATCTTGGTCGTCATCGACAAGTTCACGAGGTACCCGGAAATTTTTCCTTTACGTTCCCCGACTACTAAGCAAATAACATCCAAACTAGAAGAACTGTTCTGTCGTCATGGATTCCCTGATGCCATTTCGAGCGATAACGGCAAACAATTTGTCAGTGCCATCTGGAAAAGCACGATGGCATTGTTTGGCATTTCTGATCGCCATACTGTTCCTTACAGGCCTTGTGGGCAACAGGTGGAGAGGCATAATGGTACCCTAAAAACAAGCATTCGAGCCTACTGCGATAACCACCGAGATTGGGATCGTCATCTTCATGCTTTAGCGTTTGCATTAAGAACCGCAGTAAGTGAGGTAACTGGGTACTCTCCTGCTACGCTAACCTACGGCAGAGACCTGCACGCACCCTGGGATCGCAGGGACCCTCTCGACGAGGATTCATCAGCCGTCCAAGTTCATGAATATGCCGTGGACCTCAAACATCGATTAACAGACGCATGGCACTGGGCGAGGACTCGTGCAAGCGCGGCTCAAGCTAAGTCTAAACAAAACTATGATGTCCGTCGTCAACCAAACCCCTTTGTTGTTGGTGATCTAGTTTTGCGAGACGCTCACGTTCTCAGTGATGCAGCGATGGCAGTGTCTGCTGGTTTAGCTCCACGCCACTCCGGACCTTATCAAATCACTCGACAGATTGCCACTAACTCTTTTGAGTTAGTCGATCCTAAGTCTGGCAAATGTATGGGAAGAGCGAATGCTGACCAGCTTAAGAAATGGGTATCGAGTCCTTCTTGGGCTACAAGAGTGGATGATCAGCAACGCCGAGTTTTACGCCCGAGGAAGTCCAAGTCTACGGTTCACGACTAAGGGGGGGAGAATGTCACGGTGTGCCTGCTTACACTATATTAGTTATTAGTAGTTTAGATTAGTATTGTAATTATAGGAATGGAAATAGTAAGAAGGCGGTGTAATTGGAATTGTATAAAGCATCAAGAAGACCGTGGTGTATTCAGATTAAGTTATAGGATTGGAAATAGTGAGAAGGCGGTGAAAAGACAGAATGGGGATTGTTGTAAAAGGGAAATGGAGGAGTGTTTTGTATCTCTAAAAAGAGGAAATAAAAGTAATATTACGCAGTATTTATAGAACAGTTATTTGTATATTAGACGACGCTACAATGGGTTGTAACTGCATCCACATTGACTTGTTCAGACTCGCACAGGACATGGAGGGGTGTTTGACCCTTTTGGTTCACCGCCAATAAATCTCCTCCCTTGGTCACCAGTAAATAAATAAATAAATTCACATTTAGAGTCTACCCACTCAGTAATTAAACTGATTTGCAGTGGGGGACTTTAATTTAAAGTGACTAAACCAACCCTGTAGGCTTCGAACACCATCGACGAGTGAGCGATAACCAATCAAAGATCGATATTTCAAATACGAAACATATGAATCAGTGATTGGACAGTGCGAACACCTGCAGACAAATGCCAGAATCAACAAGGCCGATTTAGAACAACTTTGAATTTATTGAGTGCTTCGTTGCTAGGACGGCTCCAAAGTCACCGTTTACTTATTCCTAAGCCAAGAAGTAATGGAATTGAATCCTGATTAAAAGTTAAAAAAACTTCTGCCTGAAGCGGGATTTGAACCCGGGACCTTCTGCATTGGAAGCAGGGATGCTGACCTCTGGACCAACGAGCCAGCATTGTGTAGGACTTGAAAGTGTGTGCGTATTGATGTAATATCCGGTGGTATATCATACGCCTGATTATAGATATAGGCGCTGCAAAAAGTAGCATTTTTCCCCGGGGCTAGTTACTATATAACCTGGGGCCCTACTTGGTTACCTCACTGCCTTCTAGAAGCCTCAACAAGTCACCATGAAGTTCTGCGCCTTGTTGATGATCGTGGCCGCCGTGTGCGTCATGCTGCCCTCTGACGGTAAGTTTACCAACTTCACTAACTAACACTACTTTTTGAATTCAACTTTTTAATTATATTTTGATAATTTTGCTTCGGGTATAAAGTTGTTCCACTGTGCTTTTCCAATTTCTAAGATCTATAAAAATACACTAATAGGATCTGAACCTTAACAGGGAAGGATACCTCTACGTCAAAAACCGCACAAAATTTTCATTTTTAAATTATATCACAAGAATGAGTTTCGAAATCGAAAATTTGAATCAACAGCGCACTGTAGTTTAGTAAGCCCTACACATTGAATGCACTGACTCGTGTTTTATATTATAATCAGTATGTCTTTACTCACTTTTTTTTATAAATAATTGATTTTATTACTAATTATCGATTCATAATCAAAATACTACGCTAATGGTTATAATATTTTATACAATCTGTAGGGCTTACCAAAGTAAAGTACACTGCTGATTTAGATTTTCAATTTCTTGTTGCATTCTTCAGATAAAATTTCATAATGAACATTTTCTGCGGTTTTGGACGTAGAGACATAAAGACTACCCTTTGCCAAGGAAGGCTACCTGTACGTCAAAAACCACACAACATTTTTATTTTTTAAACTACATCTCAAGAACGGGCTGCGAAAACGAAAATCTGAATCAACAGCGCACTGTGGTTTGGTAAGCCCTACATACTGAACGCTCTAAGTTGTGTTCTACGATAAAATCAGTATGATTATTGATTTTTATATCTAATTAATTTTATTACTAATTATCGCAAAAAAAAAAAATATGCGAAGGTTATAATACTTCATTCAAAATGTAGGGCTTAACAAAACACAGTGCACTGTTGATTTAGATTTTCGATTTTGTGTTGCAATCTTGAAATATAATAATTATAAAATGGAAATATCCTGCAGTTTTTAACGTAGAGGTATCCTCCGCTCTTTATGCGGTCCGTTTCAAAGTTCCAAAGTTTTAGAAATTATTTTTTACTGTCGATACGTATTATGTTTTAAAATTTTGTTACGCTGACTAGCGTAATTGGCAAAATCGGTCAAGTATCATATTTTTATACTGCAGGAAAAGTAATATATAACAGCTTTTCGTACAGCTTCTTGCAGATTGCCAATCGGTTCTCAAATATTGCTTCTATTTAATTTTTCATGTGTAAAGGAACAGTGAATAATGGTACCAATTCCTTGGGTGAAACAGAAATTAACTTATTTATGTTCCTATTTATTTTCATGATATAGAATAGATCATTCCTTACAGTGGCGTAACTAGGAATTATTTCGGGGGGGGGTTATTATGGAAAAGTGAGACGAGGGGACCGAAAGGGGTCTGGGGCGAAGCCCCAGCCGCCGGAGGCCATTTCGGCGAAGGCGAATTTTTTTTTCACTTCTATAATATTATTTCGTGTCTTTTGGACTCAAAGAATACTACTCGAACTACTACTCATTAATTGTTCGTATTATATTGAAGTTAGTGTTACAGTAGAATAGTATCTAAATAAGAATTGCATAGAAATTGTGTTTTTAATGTTTTATGGTTGTTCAATATAATCTCAACATAAAGTCAAACATTGTGGTCACATACGTTATTTAAATTTTAATTCACATAACGTGATATTGTAATATTAAATTAATGCATTTTTATTTATAGGTACCCTCACTTTTACTGGTTCAAGCGAAAAGTGTATTAGTTGTAGATGAACACATAAATAATATAATTGAATTTATTAAAGAAATTATATATCTTATCTAAGTGAAGTGCATGCATGGTATGATAAATATATTGAAAATGTAGTTTGTTGCGATTGTTATACACTGAAGTGGTTTAAAAATCTTACAATATAGTATTAAGTAAATGTAGTATTACGTAAAATCATTCTCGATGTAGTTTCGGGGGGGGGGGGGTTCCCCCCCTTAGTTACGCCACTGATTCCTTAGGGCTGTGTGTCGCCTAAACTTGCGTAACCCCCGGTGTCTCTCGGTTAGAATTCCTTCGCAATACTTTAAAATCGTCAAACAGTAAACCTAAGTACGTCACCCACTAGAGAACATACCTTTTTCAGTTATTGATCTAGGACCCTTAGGCCCGGTTTCACCAAAGTATTTAAATCGGAGATTGGCTTGATCGGCGCCGTCACCAACTTTACATAAACAAATAGTTTTGCATGTATTGAAAACATTGCATGTGGTTGTATTCCAGAATTGAGTAATTAATTAGTATCAGCTATGAGTAGCTATGAAATATCATGCTGTTATTACTGGTATTTAAACTAATTTTCATGAAAGACGAGAAAATGTAATCAGTACGTCACCAACAAAAGTTCTTTCAGATTGGCAATAAATGTCTGACACGAGTTAAGTCATTTGTTTTGCATTATTGGATCCTTACGTAAAATTCATACAGAAGACCATGACCGAAGTTTATTATCTCAAACGAAATCCATGCTCCGTCTTCAGATCAGTACAACAATGAATATTCGATCTTTCTGTCGAGTCTTTGTTTTGATTTCATGTTTATTTACAAGAACAAATGAACGTTGCGACGAAGTAACAATAAGTAGCAAACTTTAGAATATGAATCATTGTATGAATTATAACATATTTCATTGTCGAGTGTAAATACCTGCAATAATGTTAGGTTTTTTTACATCTACTCTAAAACTGACGCTTATTAATTACTAAATTCTGAAATATAACAAAATACAATATTTTCACTGGATGAAAGATTATTTATTTATGAACAGTTGGTGATGGCACCGATCAAGCTAATCTCCGATTTAAATACGTTGGTGAAACCGGGCCTTAGACCCGGTTATTTAAATCGGAGATTGGCTTGATCGACGCCGTCACCAAGTTTTACATAAACAAATAATTTTGCATGTATTGACAACATTGCATGTGGTTGCATTACAAAATTTAGTAATTAATTAGTGTCAGCTATGAGTAGCTATAAAATATCATACTGTTATTACTGGTATTTAAACTAATTTTCATGAAAAACGAGAAAATGTAATCAGTACGTCACCAACAAAAGTTCTTTCAGATTGGCAAAAAATGTGTGACACATGATTAGTCATTTGTTATGCATTATTGGATCCTTTATTAAACTGCATACAAAAGGCCATGGCCGAGGTTTATTATCTCAAAATAAATCCATGCTCTGTCTTCAGATCAGGACAACAATGGATTTTCGATCTATCTGACTTTGTTTTGATTTCATGTTTATTTACAAGAACAAACGAATGTGGCAACAAAGTAACAATAAGTAGCAAACTTTAGAATATAAATCTGTATAATGAATTATGAACATAGTTCATTATCTAGTATAAATAACTGTCATAATGGTAGGCTATTTTATTTTATTACTACTTTTAAACTGACGCTTATTTATTACTAAATTCTGAAATATTACAATATACAATATTTTTACTGAATGAAAGATTATTTTGTCATGTGAAAATGGTGATGGCGCCGATCAAGCTAATCTCCGATCTAGATATGTTGGTAAAACCGGGCCTTAAGCTAATCACGGCCCTCTAGATCTTCAATGACAACAATGCACAACAATGAAAAATGCACCTTAACATAACTATCAAGGACCCTTAGATAGAGCAAATCACGGCACTCTAGATCTTCAATGACAACAATGCACAACAGTGAAAAATGCACCTTAACATAACTATCAAGGAACCTTAGATAGAGGAAATCACGGCTTTCTAGATCAATTTTGAAAATCATCTATTGATGCTCTTTCTTCGGAATGTTTCTTCGTGCAAATAAATATTTTCGTAAGTTTTCTAATGTGATTCTGGACACCTTTCACACCTAAACAAGAACATTTGATTAACGAAAACACTTATTATAACCAAGAAACATTCATAAGAAAGAGCACCAACTTGTTTAGATACTGACATCTTGACATATTTGGCTGAGCCCCGGACATGATAGCGTTACCACTGGCCACTATCAAATCGACGTGAACAGGGTCAAGTGTGTTATTATAAAAAAATCTTTTTCATAATCTCAGTCTTGAGGATAAAATAAAATTTGCCAACGGTTTAGTCGCGGTCGCTTAGCCGGTTTCCATACGAACACCAAAGTAAAGTAACCTCGGGCTAGGTCAGGAGGAGGCTGGGTGACCGCTCTCCTCTAAAACACTATAGTTACCGTTGGTTAGAACAGATTGGAGGGTTCGAAAGCTTCGTTCTTCTCGTCAACTGCTCGGCAGTCCAGGTTGGTGGAGGAACCTATATGACTGGTCAAAGCTACACCGTTCTTTCGGGTAGGACGTAAAGCCGATGGTCTTCCTGGAAGAGTAGGCTACGTGCCGGTACCAGGCTTCCCCTCCTCCTTTCCTCATAATCATTCATCATTAACATGGTATATTAAATTTGCACTCACGGGGCCTCGGTCCTGTTGCAGATATTGACGGAATAAAAGTGAAAAATCTACGTATGCCAATACCTGATTTGCATATAGTGCAGAAATCTGCTACTAAAGAAAGAAACCCTTATCAACATACGTACTTATAGTCTACCCACTCGGCTACAAGAAATGATTTTCAGCGGGGGACATTTATACCATTATTTTTGGATACGCATTGTTGCTGTGTCTTCCCTAAAGTTACCATTGACATATACACAAGGGCCCAGATTCACAAAGGTGCCTAAGTGCTAAGACGTCCTAGTTTAGGCCAATCTCAGTGATATAAATCACGCATATGTCGTTCTGCAGCGTCATAAATATAAAATATAGTAAAATATCAAATTTAACTAATAATATTTTATTTGTGAATGTGTAGTAATACCCAGGAAGCTTTATCTTGATTTATCTAGCTAAGATTTGCCTAACTTAGGATAACTTTAGAGTAAGGCACTTTTGTGAATCCAGGCCCTGTATCATATCTTAAAAAACCTTACCTAAACCGGGATTTAAACACTAGACTGCCTGCATTGGAAGTAGGAATAAACCCACAACTTATTCGAGGATTTACTAATCCGAGAAAAAGACTGTTTTGTTGAAAGTCATTCTCAAAACAGCAGTTTACTAAAATACATATAAAACAGTCCTTTGAATATTTGTATAAGCAACCCAAGACAACCTTACATATTGTGCTTTCGTCACAGGCGAGGTTCTTGTAGCCAATGAGCGATCGAAATTTGCGCGCTTGTCTCGGGCGGTTCGCTGGTTGGCCATGAGTGCCTCGCCTGTGACGAAAGCATCTTGGGTTGTCTATATAGCCCCCGCCCCTCCACCACAATCACTACATAAAAATACTTTCGGCTGAAATAATATTGAAGTGCCAACGCACCACCTACCTTAACGGTCACGAGCCGCCACCGTTCACGAATATATTTTTTGTTTTGCAATTTCAACGAAACTTTCGCAGCACTTCGGTTTGGGAACCACTATTATAGTTGCCCCAACGAAAGTATTCTGATGCTAACGACACCACCGAGTCCAAGGTGACAACGTAATTTTTTACTTCGCTAAATCCCACCATCTTATCTAAACAGGTCCATTGGGGATAATTTTATACCTTCCGTTGGTTATACTGTAACGGTGGGTGTGGCCAAACCGCCTGTGCATTTGACTAAGCCAAACCATGAGTTTACGAATGTATGAAAGAACGCCAGGTATCTGTTGATTTTCTTTCAATTCACGAGTGGTGATAGGCGGAGCTTGCGCCGAGTACTGTGTCACGTGACTAGCAGTTGGGAAAAGTCCCTACTGTCTGGACGGATCCACGCAAAACACATCCACACTTATCTCGTTCTAGCTGTTATAATATTCATTTTTAAGATATATCCAGGAAAATATATTTAGTTCACATATCAGTGGTCAATATAAAGGTTATTTCAAAATTATAGACGAAGTAGTTAACTTGTTACAACAATTCACGTACTGAAGAAGATAAAATGAGCAAGGTGTGTTTTGTTTTTTCAACTTCAACTGGCGGAAAACTAATGATCGGATTTGGACGAGAGTTTCTTAAGAATACGTACCAATAATGTGAGACAATAAGCAAATAAACTTTCTAGATAGAAAATGCCCAGAACGAAAATTTATAGCATGCACTAATATGCAAGGTGCTTAGTTTCACGGTCAAAACCGCTACTTTTGAGGCCCAACCGCTACCCCCTGCATATTATTGCATACTATGAATTTTTTTTCTGAGCAATTTCTATCTAGAAAGTTTATTTACTTATTGTCTCTCATTATTGGAACACATGCTAAAGAAACACTCGTCAAAATCCGATCATTAGTTTTTCGCCAATTGAATATTACAACAGCTAGAACGAGATAAGTGTCGTACATTAAGCGCGTGAAAGCGTAACAGGTAGCGGATTTGTCCCAACTATGGGCGCCACGTTCCTTCGTGACGTCAGGGGGCGGATAAATCACCACTCGTCAATTGGCGCGGTTGAAAGGGGCAGTAGACAACGATCTGAGATCGGTATGCGCATACATTCGTTGGGGCTAGTATATATTGTAAACTTGAACTTGGCTTTCGGGTATAGCTGCGTCGATCACTGCTAAAACGCTGACGTTTCGGGCAAGTTACACCACCCATCTTCAGAGCAAAAACTTGAAATAGTCACAGAATGAAACCTACTCGGTCCAGCTCCACTCTGTGACTGTGACAAGCCCTATTGTTTCCCGCGTATTGTTTCCACTCGTAAACCACCCCGCGTCCGTTCTATTGGTTCAACTCCATCGTTATCTCCTGACATCAAACTTTTTGAAGCGTCAGCGTTTTAAAAATAATCGACGTGGCTATACCCGGAAGCCAAGTTCAAGTTTATTATTTGTTTCGGGCCGCGAAAGCCTACGTGAGAGTATATACTGTACTTTGTGTGTCTAGCGGAAGCCGGACCAGAATACCGACGGCAACTGGAAGCACCCCTGGAAGTCGCCAAGCGGTGGCATGGGAACTGGAATAGTGTCCGGCAACTGGAAGCACCCCTGGAAGTCGCCAAGCGGCAGTTGCCTCTCGGATTACTCATCCGCCTTGGGGGAGGAAGGCGGCAACTGGACAGCGAGGACAGCGAGGACAGCGAGGAGAGCATCGCCGCCTACCTCAAGAGTGACGAGTTAGCCGCTCTGCTGGTGAAATACGACCTGACTATGGAGGAGTTTGACGACGCCATCGACAATGACCCTGAGATCGAAGAGGAGGACCGTCCCAAGGTCAAGGCTCTCGCTCTTATGATCCTCTCCGCTTTCGACAAGAGTGGTGCGTGGTTGGACGACAGTTCCGAGGAGGACAAGTAGGCGCAACAAGTGCCCCTACTTCCACACGTGGCTAGAAGATATCACAACGATGATTGACCAGAATCCAATACTGTTTTGTATTTCTAAACCTGTCGTTGCAGGTTAGAAAGCTTCTTTGCTTCACTAAAATAATTGCTTATTATTTCAATATTCAATGTACAACCGCTGTTGCAGAATAAATATAATACCTAATGAGTTCCTCGATTACTTTCTTTACCCGGAATATAATAAATCAGACACATACTTGTCGGTTTAACCTGTTACGGTACTAAGGCACATGCCATCATTGTATTATGCAATGATATTCTTGCACTAAACCCCCTTTGCCCGCCCAGGGTCTACCCCCACCATTCGGCCGCGCGGTGGCTCATAAATTATACCTGTCAACAGGTCATCTATTGAAACGGTAATTATCTACAGTAACAGATTTCAAATCCACACACACAATAGGGAAGTCTCACACATTTTTTTTATTTGCTTACTAGTTACCTCAAGTTAAAATAAATGGAAACTATAATTGGTTTCGGCTTGAAAGGTGCATTAACATCGCTTTAAAAGAAAGTCAAAGATATTGCTGTCAAAACACGCTCAGAAAGGGACCTGCGCCATCTTGCTCGTGATTAAAAGGTTCTGACGTCATAACTCAGTAAATAATAATTTTGTATCATACAAATAGTACTGAAATCCCTCCCTTTAGTAGATTATTGCTCTAATAAGACTTTAACTGAACCAACGTTTTTTTCTAGTTAGTAAATGAACACTGCTCAACATTATCTAACAACAATATGTTAAATAATTGCATTATTTTAAACACGTTTTGGTAAAAACTGTATCAAAATGTTTGTTCTGAAGAAAACAGTGGTATAGAAGGCATTGTTGTAAAGTCACTGCATCCTAGATATTGTAAAATGTCCAACTTAATATCGTTGATATTATTAAGAATACTTCAAAGGAGGCAGTTGTTGACATGAGTTATGACGTCAATCACTGAACGGGAAAATCCAAATTTCAAACTTAAAATGCTAATAGAATTGGAAATATACGCTTCTCAGATATGAAAATTATATCGCCCGTATTTTTATAGAATGATCTTCCATTTTTAGGTACTTTGAGGAATATTTATTTTTGATGAGCCTTCCCTATTATTCTACAGTCCAAATAATTTGATAAATGTTGCGAAATATTATTGATTGCGTGAATTTTCAATGAAGATATAACTACCGTTTTAGTAGGCGCAATGTTGACAAGTATAATTTTGTATAGCCACCGCTGCACTCACCGCGCGGCCGGATGGTGGGGGTAGACCCTTAGCGGGCAAGGGGGTTTAGTGCAAGAACGGCACTGTTCAACTACACTGTAGCGGTTATTTGCCACCTATTTAGAACCTGGCCATCACCATTGTTGGTCAAGTAGTTCGTCACAAGGTCGACTTGATCTTCGCCTAGCGGAGGCTCGGGGTGAGTTCGACGATCCTCCGCTGTTTCACTGCGAGCTGCGATCACTAAGGCTCCGAAAACTCGTTTCTCTCACTAGCCCAGGCGGTACACACTCTTGAGTCGCAAACAGTTTTGGAACTGCTGATGGTAACATAAGAATGCGAGGAGGAAGTGTCATGTCCGATTAGTGTGGTTGATTGGAACTGGGAAGGTTGTTCAATTGTTATCTCAGACGGAACTGTTAGAATTTCGGTTTCCAAAAACTATTTTTATTTTTGTTGTTGAAGTCCGAGTGGATACCAGGAATACAATTACCAACCCCTGCCTGTCGCCCCTTTATTATAGGAAATGTCGTTTTTGCAACCGTTAAGCGTCTAAAAGATTGAACGACAAGATAATGGCACAAGGACTTGTAAACCTGTAAGTGAACATAAAGAAGACTTTAGGGGTAACACAAACAGTCGGAAAATTGGAAACCGTGCCATTTTTCTCGCTCGCAGTGAAACCCATAATAGGCGGAGATCAAGTAGACCTTGAGTTGTTCAGTACTACTACTTTACCGGCCTTGAGTCATCACACATGAAGTCACCAAGACATGTCTCACGCTGTCCAACCCAATACAAGAACCCCATTGGCTCAGTCTAGAAGGGGCGATGCTGGAGAATGGATTCAGGGACTAAGAAATATCGCAGTTTTTTTTTTTTTTTTAGCTGCAAACCAGGTTTAAGGTTCCACTATGTGTTATTTAATGATAATAATATTATGATTCACAAATACATAAATTTATAATTGTGACTTGTGAGCATGTTTACTTCTCTCCTTTTCTCTGTAATGGTTCTGAATGACGTCTCACAACAACAATTAAATCTGTTTATTATTTTTATCACAATACAGTATACAATAAAGCTTACTTTTATTTCTTGTTCTCGAAGTTCTGGCCTGCCCAGGGACCACTATCTTATCGTGGTGGGAGGGTTTGTGTGCTTTGATGATTCCTGGAGTTATGCCGTCGGAAGCGTATGCTTCTGGTACGGCAACCCTGGCCGGACAGGTCGAGGTGGAGAAGCCAGACGAAAGTCAGTCCACATTCTCCCCTTTCCCTTTTCCTCTAATTTCCCTGCGCCTCCCCGCCGTCCTACTTGCCCCTTCCCTCAAAATACCCCCCGAATAATCATCATATTTCACCCACTCATCGTCTCGATTAGCCAAGTTACAAAAATATGGGACGTAAAACACAAATATCAACCAATCTCTATAAGTTCTGGCTTGCTGGACTTTAGAGCTAATGTGGCGGTGACCCTGACTGACTGTAAGTGTGACTTACTGGCCGTATGCAGAGTCAGGTGTCAAGTTAAGTACAGGATTTGTTGCTATGGAATTGTTTTATTTCATGCTATTTTCATAAGAAGAACAAACTACATAGCAACCATAAACAAATCACATACTTAAATCGACTCTGCATTCCTGACAACAACCATCGTTGTTTATATAGCTGAACAGGATACAATTTTAATAGACTTAACAATATTAAGATAACGGATTAATTAGAGATAGAAAAGAAAGAATGGCAGCCTATTTGTAGCCTAAGTCCGACGTACTCTAACTTTTTCTCTGCTCTACTTCGATCAGACCCGAGCAACCGCGAGTTGGCTTCTGAAACGTCAGAGCAACTCCGAGCACTGATGACGGACGAACGCGTTTCCAGTGTCGAGAGTAAACAAACTAACTTGGCATATAATAATAATAACTTACGGTAATTCACAACTTTCTTATCAACTGTCTTGTACAGGAAACATCCGTTGACACTTTCTTCCATGTTTACACAGAACACTTCATTGGCCATTTTCGCGCGCGAGTAACTTACTCTAGCTTGATCTGACTTCAAAACGAGAGTAATGCTTGTTGCAGTACATGGACGTCGACGAGCGCCGAGCGCCGGAAGTGGATGATCCGACCAATCAGGGCGAAGCGGCGCTTGCAAGCGCCGAAGTTGGTTGGTTCCAACTTCTACTTCCGGCGCTCGGCGCTCGGCGCTCGTCGACGTCCAGGTAGTGAAACAAGCCTTGATCTAAGTTGCTCGGATCACTTTACTCTGGTCGGGCGAACACAACTCGAGTAGGAATGTGACACAAACGAACGCATTTCCGTGATCTAGAGCAGCCAGGTCAAGTAGAGTAGGCCTACCTCGGGCGAACAAACCTAATATTACATAGAGAGACAGAGAGCGAGAGAGAGAGAGAGAGAGAGAGAGAGAGAGAGAGAGAGAGAGAGAGAGAGAGAGAGAGAGAGAGAGAGAGAGAGAGAGAGAGAGAGAGAGAGAGAGAGAGAGAGAGAGAGAGAGAGAGAGAGAGAGAGAGAGAGAGAGAGAGAGAGAGAGAGAGAGAGAGAGAGTGGGTGGAGGGGGGTAGTTGTGTCTTAGAAAGTGACTCAACACATGTCGATATACCAAGACAAAATGAGTTCGACGGAATGCGTCATGCGTAGGTACCTTCTTACTCGCACTGTCTCAGCAAATACCTTACTACTGACAAAGATTATAAAGGGTTGATAATCTTTGCTACTGAGGTACTTGGTCTCAGGTATAGAGTGGGGGTTCGTCATTGCAATGACGGTTGCCGGAAGTGAAAGGTTTGTCAGTGACGGGTCAGCACAACTGCTACGTCTCAATAAAGGAGTGAGAGAAGTGAAGTTGGTGAGTGATGGTGCGTTTACACAGATTTTTAAGGTCTAGGTTTAAGAGCGAAGGATACCTTCGCGAATACCTAGCGAAGAATCAGTATGACTGTGATAACGATTTCCTTAAATTACTAAGGAAATCGTTATCACAGTCATACTGATTATAACGTTAAATACATTTATTATTCAGTCTGTAGGGCTAACCATACCACAGTGCTATGGTGATGTCTCAGATTTTCGATTTTGTGTTTCAATCTTGAGATATAATTAAAAAATGAAAATTTTCTGCGGTTTTTGACGTAGACGTATCCTTCGCTAAATTATTTAAGGACTTAGCCTCTCGGTTCACATAGATCTTTGCTAAACACTGATAAACACTGAATAATTTATTAATTTGACTGATGCAGTCGCTCTCCGATTGGCAAACGATAGTGACGTCGACGCTTCTGATTGGTTGGGTCTAAGAATCTAAAATCCTTGGTCTAAGATAAACTGAGATAAACTTTGAAATGATTTAGCAACACAATTATGTGCAGCAGTGGCTCATGAATTATACCCGTCAACAAGTCTTACATTGAAACGGTAATTATCTGCATTTGAAATCCACATAATCAATTTTTCGAAAGATATATCAAATAAGTTGAACTATAGATTAGGTTATTGTGTTACTGCAGATATATACCGTGTCAAGATAGGTGACATGTTGACAGGTATAATAATAAGCCACCGCTGCACTCACCGCGCGGCCGGATGGTGGGGGTAGACCTTGGCGTGCAAGGGGGTTTAGTGCAAGAACAGGAGCCCGATTCTCTAAATCTGTGGTAAATTTCTCACCGGTTTCTGTCGTTACGGAAGGCTGTGATTGGGTCACAGCCTTATCATAACGACCAAAACCGGTGATCACCTTATCGTTGACCATAGAGAATCAAGGCCCAGGACTGCAAAGTACACTGTATGATGGCATAATATTTCATGCCGATAAACTTTATTGTCTTATCATTATACTTTTGCACTATTTTTATGTTAAAATGTTAAGAGCTATCAAATCAGAGAATGTATGTAATTTTTCGATTGCTTATAATTTAATACATTGTGTTTGATCATCCTTTATAAATTAAGAAACTCAGGTTAAATGTCAACTAACAATGTGTGTCATTTATTATATTCCGGGTAAATAAAGTAATAGACGAACTCAGTATTATATTTATTTTGCCACATCGGTTGTACATTAAATATTGAAATATAAAGCAAGCATAGAAGATACAATTTATGATTCATGCAGTAGAACCATATTTTACTAACAGGCGATGATTAAAAGCTTAGAAATTTGGATGTGGGGATTAAAATGGTGGCAACCGTGTTTGAGGTGACGAGTAGACATCAACAAATAAACCACTGGCGCTAGAAATTCTCTACTCAAGTATTGGATGCTGGTCAGTCATCGCCCTGATATCTTCCAACCACGCGTGTAAGTAGGGACACTTGTTGCGCCTACTTGTCCTCCAACCACGCGTGGAAGTAGGGACACTTGTTGCGCCTACTTGTCCTCCAACCACGCGTGGAAGTAGGGACACTTGTTGCGCCTACTTGTCCTCCAACCACGCGTGGAAGTAGGGACACTTGTGGCGCCTACTTGTCCTCCAACCACGCGTGGAAGTAGGGACACTTGTTGCGCCTACTTGTCCTCCAACCACGCGTGGAAGTAGGGACACTTGT
The DNA here is from genome assembly GCA_945910005.1 of Isoperla grammatica. Classification (NCBI taxonomy): domain Eukaryota; kingdom Metazoa; phylum Arthropoda; class Insecta; order Plecoptera; family Perlodidae; genus Isoperla; species Isoperla grammatica. The sequence continues at coordinate 14,051,937 of OX246744.1, forward strand.
TGCGCCTACTTGTCCTCCAACCACGCGTGGAAGTAGGGACACTTGTTGCGCCTACTTGTCCTCCAACCACGCGTGGAAGTAGGGACACTTGTGGCGCCTACTAGTCCTCCAACCACGAGTGGAAGTAGGGACACTTGTGGCGCCTACTAGTCCTCCAACCACGAGTGGAAGTAGGGACACTTGTGGCGCCTACTAGTCCTCCAACCACGAGTGGAAGTAGGGACACTTGTTGCGCCTACTTGTCCTCCAACCACGCGTGGAAGTAGGGACACTTGTTGCGCCTACTTGTCCTCCAACCACGCGTGGAAGTAGGGACACTTGTTGCGCCTACTTGTCCTCCAACCACGCGTGGAAGTAGGGACACTTGTTGCGCCTACTTGTCCTCCAACCACGCGTGGAAGTAGGGACACTTGTTGCGCCTACTCCTCCTCGGAACTGTCGTCCGGCCACGAACCATCTGCCTCCAAAGAGGACAGCACCATAAGAGCGAGAGCCTTGACTATGGGACGGTCCTCCTCTTCGATCTCAGGGTCATTGTCGATGGCGTCGTCAAACTCCTCCCTAGTCAGTTGGAATCTCGTCAGCAGAGCGGCTACCTCGTCACTATTGAGGTAGGCGGCGATGCTCTCCTCGCTGTCCTCGTTGTCCAGTTGCCGTCTTGCTATCCACAAATCAGGAGGCGTCCAGTTCCCAGACCACCGCTTGGCGGCTTCTAGGGGTGCTTCCAGTTGCCGGCTATTTCCCCAGGTCCAAGGAGGTAATCCACGCTTGGCGACTTCCAGGGGTGCTTCCAGTTGCCGGCTATTTCCCCAGGTCCAAGGAGGTAATCTACGCTTGGCGACTTCCAGGCGTGCTTCCAGTTGCCGGCTATTCCCCCAGGTCCAAGGAGGTAATCCACGCTTGGCGACTTCTAGGGGTGCTTCCAGTTGCCGGCTATTTCCCCAGGTCCAAGGAGGTAATCCACGCTTGGCGACTTCTAGGGGTGCTTCCAGTTGCCGGCTATTTCCCCAGGTCCAAGGAGGTAATCCACGCTTGGCGACTTCCAGGGGTGCTTCCAGTTGCCGGCTATTTCCCCAGGTCCAAGGAGGTAATCCACGCTTGGCGACTTCTAGGGGTGCTTCCAGTTGCCGGCTATTTCCCCAGGTCCAAGGAGGTAATCCACGCTTGGCGACTTCCAGGGGTGCTTCCAGTTGCCGGCTATTTCCCCAGGTCCAAGGAGGTAATCCACGCTTGGCGACTTCTAGGGGTGCTTCCAGTTGCCGGCTATTTCCCCAGGTCCAAGGAGGTAATCCACGCTTGGCGACTTCCAGGGGTGCTTCCAGTTGCCGGCTATTTCCCCAGGTCCAAGGAGGTAATCCACGCTTGGCGACTTCTAGGGGTGCTTCCAGTTGCCGGCTATTTCCCCAGGTCCAAGGAGGTAATTCACGCTTGGCGACTTCCAGGGGTGCTTCCAGTTGCCGGCTATTTCCCCAGGTCCAAGGAGGTAATCCACGCTTGGCGACTTCCAGGGGTGCTTCCAGTTGCCGGCTATTTCCCCAGGTCCAAGGAGGTAATCCACGCTTAGCGACTTCTAGGGGTGCTTCCAGTTGCCGGCTATTTCCCCAGGTCCAAGGAGGTAATCCACGCTTAGCGACTTCCAGGGGTGCTTCCAGTTGCCGGCTATTTCCCCAGGTCCAAGGAGGTAATCCACGCTTAGCGACTTCTAGGGGTGCTTCCAGTTGCCGGCTATTTCCCCAGGTCCAAGGAGGTAATCCACGCTTAGCGACTTCTAGGGGTGCTTCCAGGTCCCGGCTCATTAACCAGGGCGCCCACTGCTTGGGGACCTCTCGGCTTCCTGGTCTGGATTCCGCTACGCACGACACCACAACACAATAGCAAAATGAAAGGAATTCACAAAATATATGATTTTCAAAACAACGAGACATTGGCCTGGTGGGGGCGGGGGGGGGGGGGGGGGGGTAATGTGTTGAGACATATATGCAGATGACATTGTACCAAGATTACTGCGTCTTCAAGATGTTTGATTGTACTAAGTAGAAACAACGAAAGAAGATTCTGTTAAGAAGACTGTTTGTTGACAAACTGTCGGTTAAAAATGCATTAAAACAATTTAAAATGTTCAAAAAGTAAAAGAATCCCCATCACCATCATCATCTCCTAGTGAATTTAATGCTTTTGCTTACAAATGTTTCTTGTTCCAATAATTAATATTTCCGGAAGTAAAATGTCCTTAAAAGCGAAGGATACCTCTACGTAAAAAACCACAAAAAATGTTCTTTTTTTAATTTTGTACATCTCAAAATAAAAACACAAAATCGAAAATCTGAGTAATCATAGCGCTGTGGTTTGGTAAGCCCACACACTGAATGATAAATGTGTTTAACGTTATCAGTATGGGCGTGATAATTATTTCCTTAAATTACTAAGGAAATGAGTATCACAATCATACTAATTATAATGTTAGACACATTTATCATTCAGTCTGAAGGGCTTACCAAACCACAGCGCTACTCAGATTTTCGATTTTGTGTTTCAATCTTAAGATATATTAAAAAAATGAGCGTGTTCTGTGGTTTTTGACGTAGAGGTATACTTCGCTCTTAATTAGATGTGAAAGAGGATGTGCAGCAACATCACATTACAACATCTGAAAAACGGAAATATTTTTTGGAACAAATAAACATTTTCAACATTTTGGTTTGACAATTTCACGACTTACTTCGGGTGTTCCACAGCCGCAGGATAGGTCGAAATACAGCCTGAAGGAATTACCAACGTCATCTTTTAAGTGAATATAAACATATGAAACTTGACCGATTGCGTAAATGACGTAGATCAGCGTTACAAAATTTAAAACGTAGAGTGCTAAGCCTGGATAATCAAAGATGCCTAACTCTATATGTTGTCCTAACTCCTAAGTTAGGTAAATCCTAGCTAGATAAATCAAGATAAACGATCTCTGCGTATTTCTAGTCATTCACAAAAAAAATTATCATTTTACTATATTGTACCTTTATGACATTGCAGCACGACATATGCGTGATTTATATCACTAAGGTTTCCCTAAACTAGGACGTCTTAGCACATGGGCATTTTTGTGAACCTGGGCCTTGATATTCTTAGTTTGGCATAGTTTGAAGCGTCACCCCCTATTTATATGACCACCGCCCAGCATAACAAATATGACTTATTATAAACAATATAATATGAACAAATGAAAAGATATGATTGTCTGTTGTCACGGGGGTAAAAGGTGGTCACATAGCGATAAAGGGGAGCAGCAGAGGAGCGTCAAACTTTGAAAATCTTAAGTCTAATACAATATATTGACAATAAGCTTGTTAAAAAATAATTGTTTAAATCTTTGGAACATTGAACAGATCATTTTCAGAATTGATCTAGAACCCTTACGGAGTTGATAACGGTCTTCTAAATTGTCAATGACAACAATGGACAATAGTGAAAAATGCACCTTAACAAATATTTGTAAAGTAGTTGTTATTGTTGAGCATTATTGAACATTGTTGTAATTGATCTATCAAGAACCCTTAGACAGAAGTAATCAAGGCTCTCTAGATCAATTCTGAAACTTGTCTATGGGAAGGCGTATGAGACTGCAGCGCTGCGAGCGTTCCGACCAATGATATGTAACACCTATAGTAGGCTAGATCACCAGTCCCCCAACCTTCCACTCAGTAGTGAGCGTAGCAAATTTAAGCCATGTTGAATTGGGCAGGGGACAGGCTAATTGTTGGACCTTTCAGTACTGCTAGCGCTGCGAGCGGCAGAAAGTCGCTTTTGAGAGTGAGACTCCCATTCCCCGCCTGTAGTAGTTGCCCAATTCAAAATGGCTTCTAATTGACACGCCTGTGGCTGCTAGGTAGCGCATCTAGCCTATCTTTGGTTCTGGCCACTGAGCACTGCCTGCCGGCAATGATATTCAACAGCAATAGAAGGCTAGCTAGATGCTCAGCATTTATAGCAGCCACAAGCGTGTCAATTAGAAGCCATCTTGAATTGGGCAAATACTACAGGCGGGAATGGGAGTCTCGAACGCGACTTTCTGCCGCTCGCAGCGCTAGCAGTACTGAAAGGTCCAACTTAGCATGTAAACTGCCCAATTCAAAATGGCTTCAATTTGCCACGCTCGCTACTGAGTGAAAAGTTGGGTGACTGGTGATCTAGCCTAGGCCTACTATAGCTGTTGAATATCATTGACTGCCTGCTAGAAGTCACCGAAAACTCCTTGAAGAGGCAGTTAACTATTTATTACTGGAGAAATACCCAATGTCAAATAGTTTGGTCATTGAATTGTACATTCTTACTGTTGAATGTTGTAGTGTAGTGTATCCAATATATTCATTCAGTGACTGTAGGCCGGACCGCTTGCAACGCTCTCTAAAGATATCCTAACTTAGAAGTGTATTTTCATAGATCTTAGAAAATTGAAAACGACAGTAGAATAACTTTATACCCGAAGCAAAAATTACTTGAATATAGAAGTAGAATGCAAAAAGTAAAGTAAGTTAGTGAAGTTGGTAAACTTACCGTCAGAGGGCAGCATGACGCACATGGCGGCCACGATCAGCAACAAGGCGCAGAACTTCATGGTGACTTGTTGAGACTTCTAGAAGGCTATGAGGTAGCCAACTAGGGCCTCAGGTTATATAGTAACTAGGCCCGGGGAAAAATGCTACTTTTTGCTGGTCCTATAGCTGTAATCAGGCATAATTTAGGAACCTAGCCCCGGGGAAAAATGCTACATTTTGCAGCGCCCAAATCTGTAATCAGTAGAGGTGATTGCTTTTCGCGGACCGCGAAATCGCGAAATGTGTTGATTAAGAAGGGGGAGATAAACAAAGTGTATATCTGTTGATAGGCACCTTAAAAAAATCAAAATTTCACCGCAAAAGTTCCAGAAACCCGTCAATTTATAGTCATAACATCAAATTTTGTATTAAAGAGCGAAATAGCACTAAATCTCGATTGTTTATAATATATTATAAACATTATTTTTTTTAAATTAAATTTTGCATTATAATGATGATTTCGTTAAGAAGATCAACGATTTATTTTTGCTGAAATTCGGCGTCAAGCAGAGCAAACGAGTACAATTCTGAGGGATTTTACGTGACGGACAAGAA
>OX246744.1:14062080-14117080 GCA_945910005.1 Isoperla grammatica
TAACATAACATATTATCTTGATCTAACATGTCTACAGGTATATAGTGTAATAAATAAGACTGAATGTAAGATGTTCGAGACAGATGATACATCAGGCGCGTTTATTATTAGGAGGTGTCGTCTTCTGGGGAATCCCTCTGATGACGTCACGCACGGCCGCGCCTATTGGTCAGTAGCTCGTCTTCCGGGGGATCCCCCGATGACGTCACGCGCGGCCGCGCCTATTGGTCAGTAGCTCGTCTTCCGGGGGATCCCCCGATGACGTCACGCCCGGCCGCGCCTATTGGTCAGTAGCTCGTCTTCCGATGATCCCCCGATGCCGTCACGCACGACCGCGCCTATTGGTCAGTAGCTCGTCTTCCGGGGGATCCCCCGATGACGTCACGCACGGCCGCGCCTATTGGTCAGTAGCTCGTCTTCCGGGGGATCCCCCGATGACGTCACGCGCCTATTGGTCAGTAGCTCGTCTTCCGGGGGATCCCCCGATGACGTCACGCACGGCCGCGCCTATTGGTCAGTAGCTCGTCTTCCGGGGGATCCCCCGATGACGTCACGCGCCTATTGGTCAGTAGCTCGTCTTCCGGGGGATCCCCCGATGACGTCACGCCCGGCCGCGCCTATTGGTCAGTAGCTCGTCTTCCGGGGGATCCCCCGATGACGTCACGCACGGCCGCGCCTATTGGTCAGTAGCTCGTCTTCCGGGGGATCCCCCGATGACGTCACGCGCCTATTGGTCAGTAGCTCGTCTTCCGGGGGATCCCCCGATGACGTCACGCGCCTATTGGTCAGTAGCTCGTCTTCCGGGGGATCCCCCGATGACGTCACGCACGGCCGCGCCTATTGGTCAGTAGCTCGTCTTCCGGGGGATCCCCCGATGACGTCACGCACGGCCGCGCCTATTGGTCAGTAGCTCGTCTTCCGGGGGATCCCCCGATGACGTCACGCACGGCCGCGCCTATTGGTCAGTAGCTCGTCTTCCGGGGGATCCCCCGATGACGTCACGCGCGGCCGCGCCTATTGGTCAGTAGCTCGTCTTCCGGGGGATCCCCCGATGACGTCACGCACGGCCGCGCCTATTGGTCAGTAGCTCGTCTTCCGGGGGATCCCCCGATGACGTCACGCACGACCGCGCCTATTGGTCAGTAGCTCGTCTTCCGGGGGATCCCCCGATGACGTCATGCACGGCCGCGCCTATTGGTCAGTAGCTCGTCTTCCGGGGGATCCCCCGATGACGTCACGCACGGCCGCGTCTATTGGTCAGTAGCTCGTCTTCCGGGGGATCCCCCGATGACGTCACGCGCGGCCGCGCCTATTGGTCAGTAGCTCGTCTTCCGGGGGATCCCCCGATGACGTCACGCACGACCGCGCCTATTGGTCAGTAGCTCGTCTTCCGGGGGATCCCCCGATGACGTCACGCACGGCCGCGCCTATTGGTCAGTAGCTCGTCTTCCGGGGGATCCCCCGATGACGTCACGCGCGGCCGCGCCTATTGGTCAGTAGCTCGTCTTCCGGGGGATCCCCCGATGACGTCACGCACGGCCGCGCCTATTGGTCAGTAGCTCGTCTTCCGGGGGATCCCCCGATGACGTCATGCACGGCCGCGCCTATTGGCAGTAGCTCGTCTTCCGGGGGATCCCCCGATGACGTCACGCACGGCCGCGCCTATTGGTCAGTAGCTCGTCTTCCGGGGGATCCCCCGATGACGTCACGCACGGCCGCGCCTATTGGTCAGTAGCTCGTCTTCCGGGGGATTCCCCGATGACGTCACGCACGGCCGCGCCTATTGGTCAGTAGCTCGTCTTCCGGGGGATCCCCCGATGACGTCACGCGCCTATTGGTTAACATCGTCTATCTTCATCTGCGGGATGACGTCATGCGCGGGTAGACTGCGCCTGCGTCGACTGTCCTCATCGTCTCCCCCGCACAACCCCCGTCGACAACCACCCCCACAGTTACAGCCGAACCAGTTACACTTGCCCCTGCCGCAGTACGGCGTTCCACTCCTGCAGTCATCGCAGAGGGTGTGACGGTTGAGGCGGTGCGTAGGGCAGCACACGGCCTCGCCTGTGAGACAGAGGAACGTGGTTAGAGGCGGCATAGAGGGTTACACTGCCGCAGTACGGCGTCCCACTCCTGCAGAGGGTGTGACGGTTGAGGCGGTGCGTAGGGCAGCACACGGCCTCGCCTGTGAGACAGAGGAACGTGGTTAGAGGCAGCATAGAGGGTTACACTGCCGCAGTACGGCGTCCCACTCCTGCAGAGGGTGTGACGGTTGAGGCGGTGCGTAGGGCAGCACACGGCCTCGCCTGTGAGACAGAGGAACGTGGTTAGAGGCAGCATAGAGGGTTACACTGCCGCCGTACGGCGCCCCACTCATGCAGAGGGTGTGACGGTTGAGGCGGTGCGTAGGGCAGCACACGGCCTCGCCTGTGAGACAGAGGAACGTGGTTAGAGGCAGCATAGAGGGTTACACTGCCGCAGTAAGGCGTCCCACTCCTGCAGAGGGTGTGACGGTTGAGGCGGTGCGTAGGGCAGCACACAGCCTCGCCTGTGAGACAGAGGAACGTGGTTAGAGGCAGCATAGAGGGTTACACTGCCGCAGTACGGCGCCCCACTCCTGCAGAGGGTGTGACGGTTGAGGCAGTGCGTAGGGCAGCACACGGCCTCGCCTGTGAGACAGAGGAACGTGGTTAGAGGCAGCATAGAGGGTTACACTGCCGCAGTACGGCGCCCCACTCCTGCAGAGGGTGTGACGGTTGAGGCGGTGCGTAGGGCAGCACACAGCCTCGCCTGTGAGACAGAGGAACGTGGTTAAAGGCAGCATAGAGGGTTACACTGCCGTAGTACGGCGCCCCACTCCTGCAGAGGGTGTGACGGTTGAGGCGGTGCGTAGGGCAGCACACGGCCTCGCCTGTGAGACAGAGGAACGTGGTTAGAGGCAGCATAGAGGGTTACACTGCCGCAGTACGGCGTCCCACTCCTGCAGAGGGTGTGACGGTTGAGGCGGTGCGTAGGGCAGCACACGGCCTCGCCTGCGAGACAGAGGAACGTGGTTAGAGGCAGCATAGAGGGTTACACTGCCGCAGTACGGCGTCCCACTCCTGCAGAGGGTGTGACGGTTGAGGCGGTGCGTAGGGCAGCACACGGCCTCGCCTGTGAGACAGAGGAACGTGGTTAGAGGCAGCATAGAGGGTTACACTGCCGCAGTACGGCGTCCCACTCCTGCAGAGGGTGTGACGGTTAAGGCGGTGCGTAGGGCAGCACACGGCCTCGCCTGTGAGACAGAGGAACGTGGTTAGAGGCAGCATAGAGGGTTATACTGCCGCAGTACGGCGTCCCACTCCTGCAGAGGGTGTGACGGTTGAGGCGGTGCGTAGGGCAACACACGGCCTCGCCTGTGAGACAGAGGAACGTGGTTAGAGGCAGCATAGAGGGTTACACTGCCGTAGTACAGCGTCCCACTCCTGCAGAGGGTGTGACGGTTGAGGCGGTGCGTAGGGCAACACACAGCCTCGCCTGTGAGACAGAGGAACGTGGTTAGAAGAAGCATAGAGGGTTACACTGCCGCAGTACGGCGTCCCACTCCTGCAGAGGGTGTGACGGTTGAGGCGGTGCGTAGGGCAGCACACGGCCTCGCCTGTGAGACAGAGGAACGTGGTTAGAGGCAGCATAGAGGGTTACACTGCCGCAGTACGGCGCCCTACTCCTGCAGAGGGTGTGACGGTTGAGGCGGTGCGTAGGGCAACACACGGCCTCGCCTGTGAGACAGAGGAACGTGGTTAGAGGCGGCATAGAGGGTTACACTGCCGCAGTACGGCGTCCCCCTGCAGAGGGTGTGACGGTTGAGGCGGTGCGTAGGGCAACACACGGCCTCACCTGTGAGACAGAGGAACGGGGTTAGAGGCAGCATAGAGGGTTACACTGCCGCAGTACGGCGTCCCCCTGCAGAGGGTGTGACGGTTGAGGCGGTGCGTAGGGCAACACACGGCCTCACCTGTGAGACAGAGGAACGGGGTTAGAGGCAGCATAGAGGGTAACACTGCCGCAGTACGGCGTGCCACTCCTGCAGAGGGTGTGACGGTTGAGGCGGTGTGTAGGGCAACACACGGCCTCACCTGTGAGACAGAGGAACGGGGTTAGAGGCAGCATAGAGGGTAACACTGCCGCAGTACGGCGCCCCACTCCTGCAGAGGGTGCGACGGTTGAGGCGGTGCGTAGGGCAACACACGGCCTCGCCTGTGAGACAGAGGAACGTGGTTAGAGGCCGCATAGAGGGTTACACTGCCGCAGTACGGCGTCCCACTCCGGCAGAGGGTGTGACGGTTGAGGCGGTGCGTAGGGCAGCACACGGCCTCGCCTGTGAGACAGAGGAACGTGGTTAGAGGCAGCATAGAGGGTTACACTGCCGCAGTACGGCGTCCCACTCCTGCAGAGGGTGTGACGGTTGAGGCGGTGCGTAGGGCAGCACACGGCCTCGCCTGTGAGACAGAGGAACGTGGTTAGAGGCAGCATAGAGGGTTACACTGCCGCGGTACAGCGTCCCACTCCTGGCAGAGGGTGTGACGGTTGAGGCGGTGCGTAGGGCAGCACACGGCCTCGCCTGTGAGACAGAGGAACGTGGTTAGAGGCAGCATAGAGGGTTACACTGCCGCAGTACGGCGTCCCACTCCTGCAGAGGGTGTGACGGTTGAGGCGGTGCGTAGGGCAGCACACGGCCTCGCCTGTGAGACAGAGGAACGTGGTTAGAGGCAGCATAAAGGGTTACACTGCCGCAGTACGGCGTCCCACTCCTGGCAGAGGGTGTGACGGTTGAGGCGGTGCGTAGGGCAACACACGGCCTCGCCTGTGAGACAGAGGAACGTGGTTAGAGGCAGCATAGAGGGTTACACTGCCGCAGTACGGCGTCCCACTCCTGGCAGAGGGTGTGACGGTTGAGGCGGTGCGTAGGGCAACACACGGCCTCGCCTGTGAGACAGAGGAACGTGGTTAGAGGCAGCATAGAGGGTTACACTGCCGCGGTACAGCGTCCCACTCCTGGCAGAGGGTGTGACGGTTGAGGCGGTGCGTAGGGCAGCACACGGCCTCGCCTGTGAGACAGAGGAACGTGGTTAGAGGCAGCATAGAGGGTTACACTGCCGCAGTACGGCGTCCCACTGCTGCAGAGGGTGTGACGGTTGAGGCGGTGCGTAGGGCAGCACACGGCCTCGCCTGTGAGACAGAGGAACGTGGTTAGAGGCAGCATAGAGGGTTACACTGCCGCAGTACGGCGCCCCACTCCTGCAGAGGGTGTGACGGTTGAGGCGGTGCGTAGGGCAACACACGGCCTCGCCTGTGAGACAGAGGTATGTGGTTAGAGGCAGCATAGAGGGTTACACTGCCGCAGTACGGCGCCCCACTCCTGCAGAGGGTGTGACGGTTGAGGCGGTGCGTAGGGCAACACACGGCCTCGCCTGTGAGACAGAGGTATGTGGTTAGAGGCAGCATAGAGGGAGACCGTATGACAGTAGCGCTGTGAGAGTTCCTAACCAAACAATGTTCAGTTTTCCCCCAAACATCAAGTCACTCGGCAGTTTTACAAAACCCTACTATGCCGAAGAGCAAATAACAATCGGTTTCGCTCTACCTGTCTTAGTTTAGCAGAACAACACGAAAAAAGAAAATTCCCAAGGCAGCCAATGATGTTATATAGGGTGACCGGACGATTTGCCAGGGGAGGGGCAACTTGCCAGGCAAGTGTATGATTTCACGGTATGGCTAGGACAATTTGCCAGGCTAGATTGTGACGTCACTTAAAGGCTATAGGACAATTTGCCAGGCGGGTAGGACAACTTGCCAGGAGGCTAGGAAACTTGCAAGGCGGGTAGGACAATTTGCCAGGCTAGATTGTGACTTGATTTAGAAGCTAGGAAACTTGCCAGGCGGGTAGGACAATTTGCCAGGCTAGATTGTGACTTCACTTAGAGGCTAAATGACAAATTGCCAGGCGAGTAGGACAACTTGCCAGGCGGGTAGGACAACTTGCCAGGCTAGATTGTGACGTCACTTAGAGGCTAGGACAACTTGCCAGGCGGGTAGGACAATTTGCCAGGCTAGATTGTGACGTCATTTAGAAGCTAGGAAACTTGCCAGGAGGCTAGGATAATTTGCCAGGCTGCTTTTGACATTGAGGGATATCTATACTACAGAAAGCTTATTAATTTGACGTCTACTCGTGCACGCCGCCTGGCAAATTGTCCTAGGGTACCGACTTCAAGCCTGGCAAATGGTCCGCCTGGCAAATCGTCCGTGATTCGTCAAATAAATGGTTTTCTGACCCTAAGTGGCTCGTTGGTCCAGTGGTTAGCATCCCTGCTTCTAATGCAGAAGGTCCTGGATTCAAATCCCGCTTCAAGCAAAAAGTTTTTCAACTTCTAATATAGATTCAATTCTATCACTTCTTGGCTAAGGAGTAAGTAAACAGTGACTTTGGAGCTGTCCTAGCAACGAGTACTCAATAAATCCAAAGTTTTTCTGAATCGGCCTTGTTGATTCTGGCATTTGTCCGTAGGTGTTCGCACTCTCCAATCACTGATTCAAATGTTTCTTGTTTGAAATATAGATCTTTGATTGGTTATCGCTCACTCGTCGATGATGTTTGGGGCCTACAGGAGTCCCCCACTGCAAATCAGTTTTGTTACTGAGTGGGTAGACTCTTAATTTATTAAATAAAATAAAATAAATAAATTCACATTTAGAGTTTACCCACTCAGTAACGAAACTGATTTGCAGTGGGGGAATTTAACTTAAAGCGACTAAACCAATCCTGTAGGCTACGAACACCATTGTCGAGTGAGCGATAACCAATCAAAGATCAATATTTCAAATATGAAACACATGAAAAGTGATTGCACAGTGCGAACACATGCGGACAAATGTCAGAATCAACAAGACCTTCTGCATTGGAAGCAGGGATGCTAACCACTGGACCAACGAGCCACCATTTGTATTTTTTTTTAGGTGAGCACAGATAACTTTCGGTTTCAGAGAGTTTCTATCAGGATTGCCGGTGAAGGGTATCGAAGCGGCGACCTGTGTTACCTGTGTGTGGGCCCCTTCTACAGGTAGGGTACCAGGGGCGGATACAGGGGGGGGGCGGGGGGGGGCGACCGCCCCCCCCATGACCAGTGGTGTATTCCTAAAATATAAGGTGCCTTGGGCGGTCGAATTTACGTACGGGGGGGGGGGGGAGGAGTGTAATTTAAGTGGGTGGAAAAGGATGTTACAGAAATTGAACGGGGTTAAAGAACTTGAGGGGACGTTTTTGAGCAAAAATTCAGAGGCCATATACATGTATTTAGAATTCTCTTTTGAATGTATCGATGTTAATTAGCCCCATAGTGTAGTCTGTCAGATAGAACAATGAAATCGTCGTTTTTAATTATCCACAAGGGGTCATAACAACTATCAAATTTGATACCTGCAACAAAAACCTATTTCTTCTGTCCATCGTTTTGAAGCTATGTATATTTGGTCATGTGTATTTTTGCTGCTTCAATTATAGAAGATGTTTTTAATTACGCCTGGTTGTTCTTTGTTTAGCAATGTAGGACTTCGTGTATGTATTGTAATTGTATAATATGGGCTGTTGGCTGTTAAAAAGCACCTGGGCTAGCCCAGCCTCCAAATAAAAGTACCTAGGCGGCGCCCAGGCCCGCCCAGGCTCGAATACACCACTGCCCATGACCCCGAAAAAATGGAAAGTTTGAATAATTATTATTTTGGAGTCGTTACCGAACTTTAGTTGCCATGCTTTGTGTAACTAATCGAGCCTGTATCCGCCTCTGCCGACGTATGCGCATGCCATACTCAGGTTCTCTTACAAATCGCTACCTTGTGTCAAATTAAGTGATTTTCGAATGATAGGCCGTTAAACTTCCGTAATTATCTCAAAATCAAAAAAAAAATGACGTGTTGTTCGTTTATACGTCAACATTAGTGACAACTATGTTATTGTTTCACCCAAAATGTGACAATGTCAGTATTGACTGAAGTAAAGTATGTTTTGAAAATGTGATTGATAAAAAAAAACATAATGTACATTACTCCTTAAAACTTGTATATAAAGCATGCACTTAAGCCCCCCCCCCCCCCCCCCTATAATAATTGGCAATCGCCTTCCATGAAACCGCCCCCCCCCATAAATCAAGGCTAGATCCGCCCCTGTAGGGTACCCCCCATGTCACGTGACCGCGCCCGTATTGCAGCATCACGTGATGAGTCAACAGTTCAACGTGACTTCCATGAGAATTATTACAGAGCAACCGTGTTCAGCTGGATGGAATGTGGGTGGGCGGGTGAGCACGCTCACACGCACACGCACACGCACACACGTCATACGTTGTTATAGAGACCCACCGCATTTATTTTAAAAATATATGTATTTAAAAAAAGAGTAAAAATAAATATTAAAAATAAAATAAAAATAAATATTATAAAATAAAGAAAAAACAAATGTTAAAAAATAAATTTAAAATAAATATTAAAAATTATGTTAAAATAAATATACCTATTAATTTTTGTATTTTGTAAATTTTCTTCGTTTTCTATTTACTGATTTACGCTCTTATTTATTTGTCCTGTTCAGTTATAAAAGTGATTTACAAATGGTGACAATAATTGAATATTTCCTAACAAATAACACCTCATTACTTTTTTTTACAAAAATATACAGGATTGAAAAAGAAATACTTGGGAAAAAATTAGGGATGACATCGGGTAGTAAAATCTGGATTCGATTCCAGCCCCTCAAGGATTCGGGTAACCCGAATCCTGGAAGTGTAAATCACGTTGCTCAACATGTTATTTGAAGACCATTGGCCGCCCGTGGCAGAAGCTGCCAGCGTGCGTTCTGTCCGCCAGTGATGATGGTCGGTAAGGGGTAGGGGTAGGCCGAGAGCCAGTAGGAGCACAGGCAAACCAGAACTCGCCCGCAGCAATCACACCACATAAAATAGGCTTAGTCTATTTTTAATCAAGCCGATAATGGGTACATAACGGAGCGGGAAAGTTTTTTATTGAATGAAAACAAGTCATTTTGTTATCACCATTGTTGGCGCATTATTGAAGCATACAACAATTCACCAAAAAATGTACCAGAACAAGATTCGAATCCTTAGAACGGATTCGGGTAATTTTTGGATTCGGGTAACCCGGATACCCGGATACCCGATGTCATCCCTAGAAAAAATCCATTCAACCCTTAAAAATAGAAAATAATCAAATAATATTTACATTTTCAAGACAGGATATGGAACATAAGGAATTCGTTTATTTCTGGAAACGCCTAAATGCAGAATCATCGCCAACACCGAAATGCGTGCATAATGGTGACTAATTAATAACACTGAAATTAAAAAAAATAACCAACATTTGCATTAGATAAGTTGAAAGAGTGTGGGGGCGAGAGGTGAGGGGGGGAGGGACAAAAGAAACATGGTATGGCCCTGCAAATCACGCCAAGCTATAAACCTTGACATCAATACTATTGTTTCTCCGTTCAAGTCAAGTCTCTCAAAGTGAATCCACTCGCAATCCGCGGTACCATTTTCACAAACCGCGAGAGTGAAGTTTCCGTGAAACGCGAGAGTACTTGTACGCTCTGTGCTAATTGATGCTGTACTTGCTTGGCCTTGGCCTTGGTCCGAATACACCTCGGATTGTAATACGCGGCGCGGGGTGTGGGGGGTGGGGGGGGGGGGAGGCTGTCGTGACGATATTGACATTATGGCACCAAACTCGCTACTGAAAATCAGTTCTTGTGACTGAGTGGGTAGACTAAATTTATTTATTTAATTTAAATTGATTGATCGAATTTTTTTTTTATTAATACTAGTGAGGTAAACACTATGGGATATTTCTTGAATACAACCAGCGTTATTATCATATATATATATATATATATATACAATCATTATTTAATACAAAATAAGCGAGTTAAGGAAAATATAATAAATATTACAACACTATAATTATAATATGTACGTTAAGTTCTGTGAGATAAAGAGATGTTTAAAAATGATTATAAGAATGGTACATAATATATAAATATCGGCCCATCCCACTCGGATAGAAAAAGCGAAAGAATGTACGGTTTTTTGTTCAAATTCTTAAAGCTTAATCACATTATTTTTTAAAAGTTTGGAACCATTCAATTATGAAGATGTGCGTAAATTCTAAAACAATGTCCAAAGATGTTTGAATACATGTAGACAATTTGAGATATAGTCTAATTGTAATTGTCTAATTTTGTCAAAGACAATACATATTACATTATATTTTTTAAACACACCACAGAGTTTTTTCAAATAATTAGGCCTACTATCTATCTATATTGATCATGACAATATCTATATCTACTATCTAGCCAGTATTATGGCCCAAAATTATGATACCTACTGAAAATCGTTAAAAAATCTAACGACAAACCGCTTTTCAAGCTGTGTGTCGAACACGTTTGATGGAATTACTAACTAAGCTGTGCAATGTGATGTATGACTCAACACCGAGCAAGACAGCAAGTAGTCCTACCTTCAGTCGGCAGCTGCAGCCACAAGACAGCAATGAAACAGATGACAATCACTTTCATCTTGACGTTGTCCAAACAACTCGGAGAACCAGTCGGGTCGCGCGCTAATATCTCTCTACTCTCTTGTTGTTATTCGCACTAACCCAAAACAATGAACGTCCTTCGTTCAGCTGGTCCACATCCGGTTCGTGAATATTCATCGGGAGACTTCGATAAACAATCTCGTTGCTACATTTCCCGGACGACGTCGGAGGGCGGGGCTATCGATGCCATCGGACACTGGCGCTATCTGTTGACCATCTTGTAAACTAATTCATCGGGAGACTACGATAAACAATCTCGTTGCTACATTTCCCGGACGACCTCGGAGGGCGGGGCTATCGATGCCATCGGACACTGGCGCTATCTGTTGGTCATCTTGTAAACTAATTCATCGGGAGACTACGATAAACAATCTCGTGGCTACATTTCCCGGACGACGTCGGAGGGCGGGGCTGTCGATGCCATCAGACACTGGCGCTATCTGTTGGTCATCTTGTAAACTAACTAACTAACCAACCGAATAAAATTATTTCATTGTTTGGTTAATGAGTATGTAAAGGTCGGTTTACAAATTTATTTAAGATAAACATTTATGGGTTAACAAAATAGAATAAAGCCAAAAGCAATATGGCATTCGTTTACACACTTTCTTAAGGAAATCACATCAACGTTAGCTCTTATAAATAAAATTCTTAGCCCAGCCTAATGAGAGGCGACGTTTTATACATCCGGTCAATGGTAGCGATCCTAAGTAAAGAATAATAAAATTAAATTCACATTTAGAGTCCACCCACTCAGTAACTGAACTGATTTGCAGAGGGGGACTTTAATTCAAAGCGACTAAACCAACCCTGTAGGATTCGAACACCATCGACGAGTGAGCGATAACCAATCAAAGATCGATATTTCAAATACGAAACATATGAATCAGTGATTGGACAGTGCGAACACCTGCGGACAAATGTCAGAATCAACAAGGCCAATTCAGAACAACTTTGACTTTAATGAGTGCTTCGTTGCTAGGACGGCTCCAAAGTCACCGTGTTTGGACACTTTTATATTCGTCGGGCGTGATGTTTGGACACTTAAATTAAGACGGTTAGATAGCAGCATCATCTACTTTTTTAGAATTGTTTATTGCCGATAAAGGAGTTGGACGTCGCCGTTTGACGTCCCCATGCCAACGTCGTGACTTTTGTCTTGGTCTTGTGTAAACAGTATCCATTAAACGTTCAAGTTCAAAGATTACAATTTCGTATTGAATTTAATTCCGCCAAGTATACTTCAAGCTTTATTCATTGGTCCTCCGGTAACGGATGCTTATTGTGTTGTGTCCGGCGTGTGTTTATTGCGGTATTCAAGCGTTGTTGTAAGAATTGTATACTTTAAACTGGTCTAGCGTGCGTTCCCATTTTCGCCAAGATGGACGCACTCCTTGCCAAAAAACGTGTTGTGAAGGCCAGCGTGACGCGGCTCGAAACAGCAGTGAGCATAATTGGACCCAGTGACATGTCAATCATTAGCATTCACAAGGGTAGGGTGGATCAATTGTCGACGGACATTGATCGCCTCTTAAACGACATAAGTGCTTATACAAGCGAAGACGAATTTATAGAGTTTGAAAATGAACTCAGCAGTGTTTTTAATAGGTAAGTGTTCCTGCGCGCCAAGCTAATTGACCTGACGGTGAGCGACGAGAGAACATCAGCATCGACCACGTCTGCCCATGTCCACAGACCTAGCGAGGTAAGACTACCCAAGCTACAGTTACCATCATTTAACGGTAGCTTACAAACCTGGTTGTCGTTTCGAGACCTGTTTGAAGCTGCAGTACACAACAACAATAACCTGTCAGGGGTGGAAAAGTTGCAATATCTTAAGGGAGCACTTCAAGGTGAACCGTCTGCACTTCTGCAGTCCATACCGCTCACTAACGTTAACTATAGTGAGGCTTGGGATATTTTAACGTCACGCTACCAGAACACGCGTGAAATTGTACATGCAATAATGCAACGCATGTTTTCTCAGCCTGCTATGCAACATGAGTCGGCAGCCAACTTACGCAAGCTGCTAGATAATACATTAGAGTGTACACGGTCATTGAAAGTGCTAGGACAACCTGTAGAACACTGGGATTCTGTGCTCGTTTATCACACTGCTGATAAACTTGACAGTGAAACTCGGCGTCAGTGGGAGCTTTCACTGACGTCTAACGAAACTTCTACTTTCCAACAATTAACAGATTTCATGGAACATCGTGCTAGAGCACTAGCGGCTGTAGGCGCCCTGAAATCGAAGAGTTCTACAGTCAGCAATGCTGCTAAATATCATACCAATAAACATGCATCCGTTCACCATAGTGCAGCCCAGCAGTCTCAATTGTGCGAGAAATGTGCTGGCAACCATGCTATACATAAATGCCATGAGTTTCTTAATGCTACTGTAAACGAGCGGCACGCATTTGTACGAAACAAGCCATTGTGTTTTAATTGTTTGAGACCCAGCCACGCGGCTAGAGGCTGTAAGTCTCCCGTCAAATGTCGAGTATGCCATAAACAACATCACACACTGTTACATTTTACAGCTGAACCACCGTCAGAAGAACAGACCGTACCAGCGTCTGGTGATTCGACAGTTTGTCACATTACTCTTCTGAATTTGTATCATCCACAGTGTTATTGTCCACAGCAGTTGTTTATGTGCAAGATTTGAATGGAATTAGTAGACCATTGCGAGCTTTGCTGGATTCTGCATCAGAGGCTAGTTTTGTGACGGCAGGTTGTGTGCAAAGGCTTGGTTTACGAAAACACGAATCACAGGTGTTCGTTTCAGGACTGGCTGCCAGCAGTATCGGCAAGTGTCAAGGTGCCGTAAACCTAAATTTCACTTCTACCTTCAACAGTGACGATATATTTTCTGTGAAGGCCTTGGTGCTGCCCAAGGTTACGGGAATGCTCCCCCGACAGCCTGTTAAGATCGACGATAGTTGGACACATCTCCGTGGTCTAAAGTTGGCAGACCCAGCTTTTAATAATCCAAGTGGGATAGACATTCTCCTAGGTGCAGATATCTACCCAATGCTCCTTCTATCTGGACGTTGTTCCGGTGCGGTTGGGTCACCTGTGGCGCTAGAGACAGCGCTCGGGTGGGTACTGACAGGACCGGTCAAGGTGAACAATGCCATGTCAGGGGTGACCATTTTCCACGTTCAATGTGACAATGTGCTGCGCAGGTTCTGGGAACTGGAGGAGATTCCCACTGCAAACATACTGACACCAGAGGAGAAATTATGTGAGCGCCATTTTGAAGGATCTCATAAAAGAAACGATTCAGGCAGATTTGTTGTAGATTTGCCAGTTCGAGAAGACAGTCAAGAGTTAGGCTTATCACGAAATATGGCAGTCAAACGACTTGAACAGCTCGAACGGCGTTTACGTTACCAACCTGAGAAAAGGCAACAATATGTCGATTTTATGGCAGAATACAAGTTGCTTGGGCACATGGAGGCGGTTCCAATTAATCAACTCAACAAGCCATGCTCTGAGGTTTATTATATTCCTCACCATCCCGTGATTAAAGAAAGCAGCTCCACCACTAAGCTAAGAGTTGTCTTTGATGCTTCCGCCAAATCTTCGTCAGGTGTTTCATTAAATGACAAGCTCATGGTGGGACCAAAATTGCAAGAAGATATTGCTCCAATATTAATTCGTTTTCGTAAACACGTCATTCCACTGGTGGCGGATGTTGCCAAAATGTATCGCCAAATACAGGTGAACAACATTCAGACTGATCTCCAAAGAATTGTCTGGAGACCCACACCAGAGGAACCGATCCAAGATTATAAACTGTTGACAGTAACATACGGAGAAAGCTGTGCTCCCTATCTCGCAATAAAATGCCTTCAACAACTTGCCAAGGATGAAGAAGCTTCATTTCCCAAGGCTTCGCCTGTTGTTTTGAAGGATTTTTATGTTGATGACCTATTGTCAGGAGCTGAAACCATTGTTGAGGCCCTGGAATTGCAAGATCAACTAGTCCAGCTGATGAAGAAGGGTGGTTTTGAACTTCGGAAATGGTCTTCTAGCGCAACAGAAGTCCTCAATGCAGTACCAGAAGACATGCGGGAGCCAAACATACTATTAATCATGGACGGGGATAAGACCGTTAAAACACTTGGTCTTCAATGGCACCCAGCAACAGATCAGTTCTCGTTTTCCGTCACACAACCTCTTCAACGGATTGTTGTTACCAAGCGTATGCTACTGTCTGACCTAGCTAAGGTATTTGACCCCCTGGGATGGCTCTCGCCTGTAACAGTCACAGCCAAGCTCGTCTTTCAATCATTGTGGAGACTAGATCTTGCATGGGATGATGCTCTTCCAGACGACATTTTCAATGTGTGGAAGAAGTTCTGTCAAGAATTGCCTGCCTTGCAAGAAATCCGCATTGACCGATGCATTCTTGCCCCGCAGCCAACCATGTGTCAACTTGTCGGCTTTTGTGACGCCTCCGAAGTTGCATATGCAGCCGTAGTGTACCTGCGGTCATGTTACTCTGATGGTACGGTGTTGGTGAAACTCGTAGCCGGGAAAACGAAGGTGTCTCCTGTGAAGCAGGTATCCATTCCCCGTTTGGAATTGTGTGGTGCCTTGTTATTGGCAAGATTGATGGCACTCATTCAAGAGTCGTTGAGTTTCAGCCAAGATCAAGTTTTCGCGTGGACGGACTCAACAATAGTATTAGCCTGGCTAGCATCGCACCCAAAACGCTGGAAAACATTCGTGGCTAACAGGGTATCAGAGATTCAGGAACGCATTCCTTATCAGCACTGGCGACACGTAAAGAGTGAAGACAACCCCGCAGACTGTGCCTCGCGTGGTTTATCACCTGCTTTATTGGCACGTCAGACCTTGTGGTGGTCAGGTCCTGTTTGGCTTCAAGAGGCAGTATTACCAAACTCCACTGAAGACTTACCAGATCAGCTTCTACTGAATATTGAAGAGAGAATTGTTGTATCCAGTGCACATATTAAGGTTGATATGTCACTTCTAGATAAATGGTCATCGCTTAGGAAACTTCAACACGCGACTGCTTGGTGTCTGCGTTTCAGTTCAAACTGCAAGGTGGCACCTGAAAGAAGAGTTTTCGATCCATTGACCGCAAGTGAACTGAACGGAGCACTTTTACGTTGGGTCACCATTGTTCAGAGTGAGGAGTTCCATGCAGAGATTCAGTGCCTTAAACATGGAAGACCCCTGCCTCCGAAAAGCAGAATACTGTCCTTGAATCCATTCCTGGACGAATCCGGTGTGCTCAGGGTGGGCGGACGTCTTCACAATGCTGAAGTATCACATGAGCAGAAGCATCCTGCGTTGCTTCCTCGCCACAGCAGACTGACCGAGCTGATCGTGATCCACGAACATCAAGTGAACCTTCATGCTGGTCCGCAGTTGGTGCAAGCTATACTTAGACAACGTTTCTGGATCGTCCGTGACCGAGACGTCATTCGCTACCAAATCAGGAAATGTGTTACGTGCCATCGACATCGGTCCACAACTTCGAACCAGTTAATGGGCCAGCTTCCTGCAGCAAGAGTGCGTCCTGCTCGACCTTTTCTTCATTGTGGCATAGACTATGCTGGTCCTTTTCTGCTGAGAAACATGAAGGGGAGAAGCCGACTCACCTACAAGGGGTACGTTGCTCTCTTCGTATGTTTCACGACAAAGGCCATCCACCTGGAATTGGTCAGTGACCTCACTACAGCCGCCTTCATCGCAGCATTGAAGAGATTCGTATCACGTCGGGGGCGACCTCATGAAGTCTACAGTGATTGTGGTACAAATTTTGTTGGTGCCGCGCGTGATCTAAAAGAGTTCCTCAATTTTGTCAAGACTGAAGAACACCAGCAGACTGTAGGACGGCATCTTGCCGATCAAGGTATCACGTGGCATTTCAATCCACCTGCAGCCCCTCACCAAGGTGGTCTATGGGAGGCCGGGGTGAAGTCTATGAAACATCATATGCGGCGAGTGGTAGGCAACTGTACTCTTAGTTTTGAAGAGATGTATACCGTCCTCACCCAAATAGAAGCCTGCCTAAATTCACGGCCTTTAACTGCAATTTCCACCGACCCCACTGATCTTTCTGTCCTAACTCCTGGCCATTTCTTGACTGGTGATTCCCTCCTATCCGTGCCGGAACCTGACCTGACATCAGCCAAGTCCAATACACTTTCACGGTGGCAACTGCTACAACAGCTCGTGCAACACTTCTGGCGTCGATGGTCTTCGGAATATCTATCGCGACTGCAGCAACGACCCAAGTGGTGGCTTAAGCAGTCCAACATCCAGTGCGGAGACATGGTACTCGTCAAAGAGGACAGCCTTCCGCCAATGAAGTGGAAACTCGGGCGGATCGAGTCCACACACCCTGGGACGGACGGCCTCGTGAGATCAGTGTCAGTGAGAACGTCGAGTGGAACGGTTAAAAGGCCAATTGTAAAACTATCTCGCCTACCATTTGATGACAAGTAATGTTGTTGTTGAAATGTCTTTCAAGGTGGGCGGGATGTTTGGACACTTTTATATTCGTCGGGCGTGATGTTTGGACACTTAAATTAAGACGGTTAGATAGCAGCATCATCTACTTTTTTAGAATTGTTTATTGCCGATAAAGGAGTTGGACGTCGCCGTTTGACGTCCCCATGCCAACGTCGTGACTTTTGTCTTGGTCTTGTGTAAACAGTATCCATTAAACGTTCAAGTTCAAAGATTACAATTTCGTATTGAATTTAATTCCGCCAAGTATACTTCAAGCTTTATTCACACCGTTTACTTATTCCTAAGAAAAGAAGTAATGGAACTGGATCCATATTAGAAGTTAAATCTTCTGTGTGTAAACCGACCTTTTAGTTAAATGTTATTATAGTTCCATGTATCATAAGGTGGGCGTAGACTGCTTTTCTCATCCAACTTGAACATTCCATTTCATGATAGATTATTAAATAATTGTAATTAAAATAAATAAATATGTAGAAAAAATAACAATTGTAAAATAATTATAATCCCCCAGAATGAACATTTCCCTATACATGAAAGAAATCATTTTGATTCTTGAATAATTGATTCTGTGGATTAAGGCCATTTTCAAAATTGATCTAGGAGTCCCCTTAATCTCCAATGACAACAATGCACAACAATAAAAACTAGTTTTGGAATGTTATGTCAAGGTTCATTTTTCATTGTTGTGCATTGTTGTCATTGAAGATTTAGACGATAGTGATTAATTCTATCTAAGGGTCCTAGTTCAATTTTGAAAATGGTCTATTACCGTTTCAATAGGCGACATGTTGACAGGAATAATTTATGCGCCACCGCTGCACTCACCGCGCGGCCGGATGGTGGGGGTAGACCCTTGGCTTGCAAGGGGGTTTAGTGCAAGAACGACACGCAACGTTTTCTAATATTCTATTTTGGTATTTAGTGATACTTTAACAAGGAAGGATACCTCTACGTCAAAAACCGCACAAAAGTTTCATTTTTAAATTATGTCACAAGAATGGGCTTCGAAATCGAAAATCTGAAT
Organism: Isoperla grammatica; assembly: GCA_945910005.1. Taxonomy (NCBI): domain Eukaryota; kingdom Metazoa; phylum Arthropoda; class Insecta; order Plecoptera; family Perlodidae; genus Isoperla; species Isoperla grammatica. Next base: position 14,080,271 of record OX246744.1, read on the forward strand.
CAACAGCGCACTGTGGTTTAGTAAGCCCTACACATAGAATGCGCTAAGTCGTGACTTATATTACATTCAGTATGTTTTTTATAAATAATTAATTTTATTACTAATTATCGAATTATAATCAAAATACTACGCTAATGGTTATAATATTGTATTCAATCTGTAGGGCTTACCAAAGCAAAGTGCGCTGCTGATTTAGATTTTCGATTTCTTGTTGCAATCTTAAGATATAATTTAATAATGATCATTTTCTGCGGTTTTTGACGTAGAGACTACCCTTTGCCCTTAAGTATTTCATTTCCTGCATGTGGGCAATGAAATAACCGTATCAGCAAAGAAGTACTTTTGTCGTGGCTGCCGTATTTCAATGAATATAAAAAAAATGGATCTCGCAGTCATGTATATGGTTTACAGTAATGGGTCGTTGGGCAAGGCACTCACAAAAAGATTGATTGATTGATTAATGGGGCTTAACGTCTCATATTTGTGCAACAATGGCTAATCGAGACGATGAGAGATTTTGATTTTTATTTTGATTATTTTTTATGATAATAATAATAATAATAATAATAATAATAATAATAATAATAATAATAATAATAATAATAATAATAATAATAATAATAATAATAATAATAATAATAATAATAATAATAATAATAATAATAATAATAATAAATATAATAATAATAATAATAATAATAATAATAATAATAATAATAACAATAATAATAATAATAACAATAATAATAATAATAATAATAATAATAATAATAATAATAATAATAATAATAATAAAAATAATAATAATAATCATAATCATCATCATCATCATCATCATCATTATCAAGTAGGTGGCACGACAAAGTAAGGAAGGATGTGGAAATGCGAGGAGGGGACTAACTGGAATGTAGTTGAGGGGGAAGAGTGGTGGCAGGATAGAAGAAGATGGAGAGGCTTATCTTCAATTCCGACCAAACGCAGAGTTGGACGTGGCAACAGATGAATCATAATAATAATAATAATAATAATAATAATAATAATAATAATAATAATAATAATAATAATAATAATAATAATAATAATAATAATAATAATAATAATAATAATAATACTAATAATAATAATAATAGTAATAATAATAATAATAATAATAATAATAATAATAATAATAATAATAATAATAATAATAATGATAATAATAATAATAATGATAATAATTTTGATTGGTAAAGTTTGGTAAATATAATAATAATTACTATTAATATTATCATTTTTATTATTATCATATATATATATATATATATATATAAGTTACATATAGGTTATTGGCTTCCTTCTCCCGCTTGCTATTCAAAACCACATCCTGTGAAACCAGCAATAATTCTACGACGAATACTACGAGATAACATACAAAAATCAAATTAATCGCATAAAAACCAAAGTGCGATAGACAAATGCCGATGTCGGTGTTAATTATTTCCTGCATCAAACCGACGTTTTGGTCAAGTGATAAGATACCACCCGTTTTATTGAACGTTTATCACAACCAATTAAAACATTATCAATTGGGGTCGGTGGAGCGTAAATGTAAATAGATTAGAAAGTAAATAGATTAGAGGGTGTTACCCAATAGCACAAGACTTGTGACATCACAGGCGGAGAAACAACGTGTTGCTAGGCAACTGCGTTGTTGTATGTGGTTGTATCTTTCTTTGATTGGTGCATTTTCAATGTTTGTCCGAAACAAAACACGGCAACATGGCTATTTTTGGAATTGAGTCTTGTGCTATTCCTTCTAGAACTGGGATTTTAATTAATATACCTTTTTCAGAATTGATCTAGGACCCTTAGATGGAGCTAATCACGGCCCTCTAGATCTTGAATGACAACAATGCACGACAGTGAAAAAGCTATCAAGGACGCTTAGAAAGAGCAAATAACGGCTTTCTAGACCAATTATGAAAATTATTTTTCTTCGATGCGAAGGTACGTTTCGAAATGCTTCAGAATTCTCGTCAAAAATGGGTACTGAGCCCTTGGATTTAAAAAAAAAGTTAAAAATATGATTGAACATTCACGTAGCATTCGACGTTTGTTGTTATTTGTCATCATCATATTTTACGAGTAATATCCTAAACAAAAATCTACCGACATAATTTTTATAAAACCTGCTAAAAAAAATCCGTAAATATATCCCTGCCCATCTCGAAATAAAAGTATCTGCATTTATTAAAGGACTACATCAATGATTTAAAAATATTGGCTTGGTCGTTGCCATGGATGATAACATAAGTTATTACAATAATGAACGTTTGTTACCAGTGTTGTATTTGAGCCTAGGCGGGCTTAGACGCCGCCTAGGCACTTTTATTTGGAGGCTACGCTAGCCTAGGCGCTTTTTTACAGTACTGTTGTTTAAATTTTATGAATCCATGTATTTAGTATTCGCAATATTTATAATTCAGAAAAAATATGATATCTCAATGTCTTCATGTATTCAGGTTTAATTTTTGTAAAATCTTTTTCCGGACACTTAAAACAATCGCCATCCCCCCCCCCCTAGCCCGGCACTTAATATTTTAGTAATACACCACTGGTTGTCACTTTTGCTCATATTCCATAGCTTATAATCTTTGTAGCGCCAGAAAGACTGGTAACAAGCAGTGAAAATTAAACATAGATTTTTTCTAAACCAAATTTATTTACATATATTTTAAGTCTTCCGTATATTTAATGTATGGTAAACTAAGTTATTTCCGTTGGGCTGCCACAGGACACGAAGCGATAAGCTATCGCCGGCCCAGATTGCGTTTCGCTTTTTTTTTTAGTGTCAACAGTGTTGATGTTATGAATGTCCAACACGTTATGTATTTATGAATATCTGAGCGGAAATGCTAAGAATTCGTTGCCAATTCACCAAGATTTACATTATAGGGTAAATAGCACGCGCAGTGGGTGGTTAAGTCGTCTTACAACATCTTGGGTAATGCTTTCGTCATCAATCAATGACCTGTTTACGGTCCCAGCCAACCCGAGCAGGTATTTGAATTAGCCACGGCCGCTGGTTGGCTGCCGCTCACCCACCCATGACGAAAGCATTACCGAAATTGTTGTACGACGACTATAGACGACTATATATATATATATATATATAAACACTACGTTTATACCACGGGCCACAATACGCATTTAACGAAAACGGCTCGACTTCAAACCGGCTTCAAATGCTTGATAAACACCACCAATGTGCATTGAGGTCAATACTCTACCGAAAGCAGATTGAGTTGAGTAATGCGGTTCGACTTTCCTTGATATACGGTTGAAAACCAGGATTTATTTTTTTGGATTGTCGACACCAAATACTGGCCTTCAACGTGCTATCATCTACATAAGACGATTGTATTTCATAACAAGACCTATTATCTGTTCGGAAAAAGCACGTAAACAACTTAATGCAGAAGGTCTCGGGTTCAAATCCCGCTTCAGGCAGAAGTTTTATAACTTCTAATGTGGATTCAATTCCATTACTTCTTCTTGGCATAGGAATATGTAAACGGTGACTTTGGAGCCGTCCTAGCAACGAAGCACTCACTCAATAAATTCAAAGTTGTTCTGAATCGGCCTTGTTGATGCTGGCATTTGTCCGCAGGTGTTCGCACTGTCCAATCATTGATTCATACATGTTTCATGTTTGAAATATAGATCTTTGATTGGTTATCGCTCACTCGTCGATGGTGTTTGAAGCCTACAGGGTTGGTTTAGTCACTTTAAATTAAAGTCCCCCACTTCAAATCAGTATTTTTTACTGAGTGGGTAGACTCTATAAATACGAATGTATTTATTTATTTAATTAATTAAGGATAGTATCGACTTTTCGCTACAGTGCTGAGACAAACAGTTGACATGAAGCGGTGTTCGGCCATCTTGATTCACTGCCCATACACTTCAATCAGTTTGACTTCCTTCCCGTTACAGGCGTACTCTGCCTGCCAACATAAGAAGCACCCTGCAAATCACTAACCTCAAAGGGAGGCGATTGTATTGTGGAGGTCATACATGTCAATCATCCCTATGATTCAGCAGAGCACTCGCCTTCTCAGCTGGTACCGACAGCTGAATGTGAACCTCTAGTCACTAAGGACGGGTGTTGTTCCAAGCTAGTTCAACAATCACATACGCGCAGCGCCGGCATCTATGTGGCGGTTCAAATATTGAAAGATGGCGTATGACTGTTTACGTTTGATCTAGGTGACAGCATATTTTAAATAATCTCCCTACCCCAATTCTGACTGAGGCGTATGTTTATAATATTTGCCTAAGCTTATACGTCCAGCTACTTTGTCACAGAAATGAATTTGATGTGGTCGGGTAGCATAGAAATCTTGAAACATTAGAAGATATTTAGCAGCTGTCACTTGACAGACTGCCTTTTTTTTGTACCGTTTTGTACCGTCCCCCGTGCTGCGATCTCGTGAATAAAAACGGAACAAACATCGATAACGTAAATAGGAAAAAGCCTTTCCGTTGACTACCGCTTGAGATTTTAGACAAGATTGACATTAACAACTGTCAACAAAGGAGGCGACGGCTAAGTCGCCCTTTGTGTGTAGTGATTGGCAGGGTGCTTCTTAGGTTGGCACGCAGAGTAGAGTAGAGCCCTGTCACCCTTTGTATAGCATTACAGACAAGTGGGCTAAGGGCGCCAACCCATTTTTGTCACTTTTGGTTCAATGCCCATATATCTCCAACCTTGGACACGAGTAGTTTCATTATGTTTTTGTGTACGTTGGCAACATTGTGTACTGTGTAGGGTTTCTGTGTAGGAGTAGGCCTATGTGTGTATTGATGTAATATCCGGTGGTATATCATACGCCTGATTACAGCTATAGGCCCTGCAAAAAGTAGCATTTTTCCTCGGGGCTAATTTCCTATACGCCTGATTAATTACAGATATAGGCCCTGAAAAAAGTAGCATTTTTCCCTGGGGCTAGTTTCCTATATGCCTGATTAATTACAGATATAGGCGCTGCAACAAGTAGCATTTTTCCCCGGGGCTAGTTACTATATAACCTGAGGCCCTACTTGGTTACCTCACTGCCTTCTAGAAGCCTCAACAAGTCACCATGAAGTTCTGCGCCTTGTTGCTGATCGTGGCTGCCGTGTGCGTCATGCTGCCCTCTGACGGTAAGTTTACCAACTTCACTAACTAACATTACTTTTTGAATTCTACTTTTTATTGATATTTTGATAATTTTGCTTCGGGTGTAAAGTTGTTCCACTGTGCTTTTCCAATTTCTAAGATCTATAAAAATACACTTATAGGATCTGAACCTTAACAGGGAAGGATACCTCTACGTCAAAAACCGCACAAAATTTTCATTTTTAAATTATATCACAAGAATGAGTTTCGAAATCGAAAATTTGAATCAACAGCGCACTGTAGTTTAGTAAGCCCTACACATTGAATGCACTGACTCGTGTTTTATATTATAATCAGTATGTCTTTACTCACTTTTTTTTTATAAATAATTGATTTTATTACTAATTATCGATTCATAATCAAAATACTACGCTAATGGTTATAATATTTTATACAATCTGTGGGGCTTACCAAAGTAAAGTACACTGCTGATTTAGATTTTCAATTTCTTGTTGCATTCTTCAGATAAAATTTAATAATGAACATTTTCTGCGGTTTTGGACGAAGAGACAAAAGACAACCCTTTGCCAAGGAAAGATACCTCTACGTCAAAAAACGCACAACATTTTCATTTTGAAACTATATCTCAAGAATGGGCTTCGAAATCGAAAATCGGAATCCACAGCACACTGTGGTTTGGTAAGCCCTACATACTGAACGCCCTAAGTTGTGTTCTACGATAAAATCAGTATGATAATTGATTTTTATATCTAATCAATTGTATTACTAATTATCGAAATAATAATCAAAATAAGTATGCGAAGGTTATAATACTTCCTTCAGTATGTAGGGCTTACCAAAATACAGTGCGGTGTTAATTTAGATTTTCGATTGTGTGTTGCAATCTTGTGATATAATTAAAAAATGAAAATGTTCTGCAGTTTTTGACGTAGAGGTACTCTCCGCTCTTTCATTTCGAATGGGACGTAAAGCTGGTGGTCCCCTTGATACTTTTCGAGAGGTTTAGACTACGTGCCGGTACCAGGCTTCCCTACCTCCCTCATAATCATTAATCAATCATCATATACAGTATATTAAATTTGCACTTAGTGGGACCTCGGTCCTGTTGCAGATATTGACGGAATAAAAGTGAAAAATCTAGGTATGCCAACACCTGATTTGCATATAGTGCAGAAATCTGCTACTAAAGAAAGAAACCCTTATCAACATACGTACTTATAGTCTACCCACTCAGCTACAAGAAATGATTTTCAGCGGGGGACATTTATACCATTATTTTTGAATACGCTTCGATGCTGTGTCTTCCCTAAAGTTACCATTGACATATACACCAGGGCCCAGATTCACAAAGGTGTCTCAGTGCTAAGACGTCCTAGTTTAGGCCAATCTCAGTGATATAAATCACGCGCTTGTCGTTCTGCAATGTCATAAATATAAAATATAGTAAAATGTGAACAAATTTAACTAATAATATTTTATTTGTGAATGTGTAGTAATACACAGAGACGCTTTATCTGGATTTATCTAGCTAGGATTTGCCTAACTTAGGACAACTTAAGAGTAAGGCACTTTTGTGAATCCAGGCCCTGTATCATATCTTAACAAACCTTACCTAAACCGGGGTTTGAACACTAGACCGCCTGCATTGGAAGTAGGAATAAACCCACAACTTATTCGAGGATTTCCTATTCCGAGATAAAGACTGTTTTGTTGAAAGTTATTCTCAAAATAGCAGTTTACTAAAATACATATAAAACAGTCCTTTGAATATTTGTATAAGCAACCCAAGACAACCTTACATGTGCTTTCGCACAGGCGAGGTTCTTGTAGCCAATCAGCGATCGTTATTTGCGCGCGCTTGTCTCGGGCGGTTCGCTGGTTGGCTATGAGTGCCTCGCCTGTGACGAAAGCATATGTAAGGTAGTCTTGGGTTGTCTATATAGCCCCCGCCCCTCCACCACAATCACTACAAAAAAATACTTTCAGCTGAAATAATATTTAAGTGCCAACTCACTACCTACCTTAACGGTCACGAGCGCCACTGTTCACAAAAATATTTTTTGTTTTGCAATTTCAACGAAACTTTCGCAGCACTTCGGTTTGGGAACCACTATTATAGTTGCCCCAACGAAAGTATTCTAATGCTTACGACACCGCCGAGTCCAAGGTGACAACGTAACTTTTTACTTCGCTAAATCCCACCATCTAATCTAAACAGGTCCATTGGGGATAATTTAATACCTTCCGTTGGTTACCTGTATCGGTGGGTGTGGCCAAACCGCCTGTGCACTTGACTAAGCCGAACCATGAGTTTACGAATGTATGAAAGAACGCCAGGTATCTGTTGATTCTCTTTCAATTGGCGCGATGGAAAGAGGCAGTAGACAATGAGCTGAGATCGGTATGCGCATACTTTCGTTGGGGCTAGTATATATTGTAAACTTGAACTTGGCTTACGGGTATAGCCGTGTCGATCACTGCTAAAACGCTGACGTTTCGGGCAAGTTGCACCACCCATCTTTAGAGCTAAAACTTGAAGAAGTCACAGATTGAAACCAACTCGGTCCAGCTCCACTCTGTGACTGTGACCAGACCTATTGTTTCCCGCGTATTGTTAACCACTCGTAAACCACCCCACGTCCGTTCTACCGGTTCAACTCCGTCGTTATCTCCTGACGTCAAACTTTTTGAAGCGTCAGCGTTTTAGCAATAATCGACGCGGCTATACCCGGGAGCCAAGTTCAAGTTTATTATTTGTTTCGGGCCGCGAAAGCCTACGTGAGAGTATATATTGTGTTTTCTGTGTCTAGCGGAAGCCGGACCAGGAAGCCAACGGCAACTGGAAGCACCCCTGGCGGTCGCCAAGCGGATGCCTTGGCCATGGAGACGAAGCCAGCAACTGGAAGAACCCCTGGCGGTCGCCAAGCGGATGCCTTGGCCATGGAGACGAAGCCAACAACTGGAAGAACCCCTGGCGGTCGCCAAGCGGATGCCTTGGCCATGGAGACGAAGCCAGCAACTGGAAGAACCCCTTGCTGTCGCCAAGCGGTGGCCTGGGAACTGGAGAAATGGCCGGCAACTGGACAGCGAGGACAGCGAGGACAGCGGGGACAGCGAGAGCAGCGAGGAAGTCGACGCCTTCTTCAAGAGTGAGGAGGTAGCCGCTCTGCTGGCGAAATACGACCTGACTATGTAGGAGTTTGACGACGCCATCGACAATGACCCTGAGATCGAAGAGGAGGACCGTCCCAAGGTCAAGGCTCTCGCTCTCATGATCCTCTCCGCTTTCGACGAGAGTGGTGCGTGGTTGGACGACAGTTCCGAGGAGGACAAGTAGGCGCAACAAGTGTCCCTACTTTCACGCATGGCTAGAAGATATCACAACGATGATTGACCAGCATCCAATACTTTTCCGTATTTCTAAACCTGTCGTTGCAGGTTAGAAAGCTTCTATGCTTCACTAAAATGCTTACTTATTATTTCAATATTCCATGTACAACCGCTTTTGCAAAATAAATATAATACTGAGTTCCTCTATTACTTTCTTTACCCGGAATATAATAAATCAGACCCATACTTGTCGGTTTAACCTGTTACGGTACTAAGGCACATGCCATCATTGTATTATGCAGTGATATTCTTGCACTCAACCCCCTTGCACGCCAAGGGTCTACCCCCACCATCCGGCCGCGCGGTGAATGCAGCGGTGGCTCATAAATTATACCTGTCAGCAGGTCATCTATTGAAACGGTAATCATCTACAGTAACAGATTACAAATCCACACACTCAATTATTCTACAGTCCAAATAATTTGATACATGTTGCGAAATATTATTGATTGCGCGAATTTTCAATGTAGATATAACTACCGTTTCAGTAGGCGCAATGTTGACAAGTATAATTTTGTATAGCCACCGCTGCACTCACCGCGCGGCCGGATGGTGGGGGTAGACCCTTGGCGGGCAAGGGGGTTTAGTGCAAGAACGGCACTGTTTAACTACACTGTAGCTGTTTTTTGCCACCTATTTGGAACCTGGCTATCACCATTGTTGGTCAAGTAGTTCGTCACAAGGTCGACTTGATCTCCGCCTAGCGGAGACTCGGGATGAGTTCGACGATCCTCCGCTATTATGGGTTTCACTGCGAGCTGCGATCACCTCAGGCTACGAAAACTCGTTTCTCTCACTAGCCTAGGCTGTGCATCCTCTTGATTCGCTAGCAGTTTTGGAACTGCTGATGGTAAGATAAGAATGCGGGGAGGAACTGTCATGTCCGATTAGTGTGGTTGATTGGAACTGCGAAGGTTGTTCAATTGTTATCTCAGACGGAACTGTTAAGCTGCGTTTCCACTAGCAGGACATGTCCGGTGAACTTTGTCCGATGAACATTTGTCCCGAGACATTTGTCCTGAGACATTTGTCCCAGGACATTGTCCACCGGACATTTACGTTTCCACCTGTAGGCGGACATTTTACTGCAACAGTGGCATGTTTGCCTTCTAGGATGGAGGATGATACTGTTGGGTTGGTTTTATTGGGTATAACTGCATCTTTTATTTCAATTAGTGAGTCTCTTCAAAAAAAGAAACGAAAACGTCCAAAACAGTACTGCTACAAAAAAGCTTACATAGCTCTCAAGAGCGTCTTTTCTTTTCTTTTTATTTTTATAATGAGAATTGTTTACATTCTACAACACTTGTCTCTTCTCTAGTTCTTCAATGAAATTCAGAATAATGTCCTTATCCCATTCCATTTTTTACATTCAAACTAGTCTTACCCCTTTACGCGAGATTCTAAAATGAACTGTCTTGACCCTGGTCATGGTGTGTGGTTTAGGGGTGGAGCTACAAGGGTTTGCGCGTGCGCAGTACGAAATGTCCTGCAGACACCTAAATGTCTTCCACTCGCCACGGAAAACGCAGGACAAGCCGAATTTTGTCCGAGGACACGGTTCTAGGACAAAAATGTGTCTCGGGACACATTTTTGTTTACATTCTACAAAAAAATGTGTCTCGGGACACATTTTGGTCGTCGGACTTTGTCCCAGGACATTGTCCTGGGACAAAGTCCGCCTGGTGGAAACGCAGCTTTAGAATTTCGGTTTCCAAAAACCATTTTAATTTTTGTTATTGAAGTCCGAGTGGATACCAGGAATACAATTAGCAACCCCCTGCCAGTCACCCCTTTATGTTAGGAAAGGTCGTTTTTGCAACCGTTGAGCGGAGAAAGATTGAATGACAAGATAATGGCACAAGGACCTGTAAACCTGTAAGTGAACATAAAGAAGACTTAAGGGGTTACACAAACAGTCGGCAAATTGGAAACCGTGCCATTTTTCTCGCTCGCAGATAAAACCCATAGTAGGCGGAGATCAAGTAGACCTTGAGTTGTTCAGTACTACTACTTTACCGACATTGAGGCATCACACATGAAGTCACCAAGACATGTCTCAGGCTGTCCAACCCAATACCAGAACCCCATTGGCTCAGTCTAGCAGGGACGATGATGGAGAATGAAGTCAGGAACTAAGAAATATCGCAGTTTTTTATTATGACTCACAAATTCATAGATTTATAATTGTGAGCATTATTATTCCTCTCCTCTCCTCTGTAATGGTTATTAATGAGGTTTCACAACAACAATTAAATCTGTTTATTTTTTGTGTCACAAAACAGTATACAATAAACAATACAATAAAAAAACAAAAAAAAAACAATAAAACAATAGCGTATATACTTTTACTTCTTGTTCTCGAATGTCTGGCCTGCCCAGGGACCGCTACCTTATCGTGGTGGGCATGTTTGCGTGCTTTGATGATTCCTGGAGCTATGCCGGCGGAAGCGTATGCTTCTAATAGGGCCATCCTAGGCAGACTGTCGAGGTGGAGAAGCCAGACGAAAGGCAGTCCACATCCTCCCCTTTTTCTTTTCCTTTCATTTCCCTTCGCCTCCCAGCCGTCCTACTTGCCCCTTCCCTCAAAATACCCCCGAATCATCATCATATTTCACCCACTCATCGTCTCGATTAGCCAAGTTGCAAAAATATGGGACATAAAACCCAAATATCAACCCATCTCTAAGTTCTGGCTTGCTGGACTTTAGAGCTAACTGTGGCTGTGACTCTGACAGACTGTATTGTGACTCACTGGCCGTATGCAGAGTCAGGTATGAAGTTATAAGTACAGGATTTGTTGTTAGGGAATTGTTTTATTACATGCTAGTTTTCATAAGAAGAACAAACTACATAATATCAACCATAAACAAATCACATACTTAAATCGACTCTGCATTCCTCCGTGACCTTCTTGTGACAACAACCATCGTTGTTTATATAGCTGAACAGGATACAATTTTAACAGACTTTACAATATTAAGATAACGGATTAATTAGAGCTAGAAAAGAAAAAATGGCATTAACGGATTCACGTAAGGTTTGTTTCCCGACGTACTCTAACTTACTCTCTGCTCTACTTCGATCAGACCCGAGCAACCGCGAATAGGCTTCTGAAACGTCAGAGCAACTCCGAGCACTGATGACGGACGAACGCGTTTCCAGTACCGAGAGTAAACAAACTAACTTGGCATATAATAATAGTAACTTACGGTAATTAACAACTTTCTTATCAACTGTCCTGTACAGGAAACATCCGTTGACACTTTCTTCCATGTTTACACAGAACACTTAATCGGCAATTTTCGCGCGCGAGTAACTTACTCTAGCTTGATCTGACTTCGCTCGGATCACTGGTCGAGCGAACACAACTCGAGTAGGAATGTGACACAAACGAACGCATTTCCGTGATCTAGAGCAGCCAGGTCAAGTAGAGTACGTCGGGCGAACAAACCTAATGTTACATAGAGAGACAGAGAGAGAGAGAGAGAGATTGATTGATTGATTGATTGATTGATTTCGGTCTTTATTATGGGCGGGATAGAGAGAGAGAGAGAGAGAGAGAGAGAGAGAGAGAGAGAGAGAGAGAGAGAGAGAGAGAGAGAGAGAGAGAGAGAGAGAGAGATTGATTGATTGATTGTCGTCTTTATTGAAGGCGGGATTAAGGCCAGCAAGGCCTTTTCTACCATCCAACCTTTTAGCAATACATTTTGATAAATGCAGACAATACAATAATAGTTATAATACAAGGATTAGTTTAGGAACATCAAAACATCAAAATACACAGTACAAAATACAAAGTCATAATGAAAGAAATTAATTGCAATTAAAAGAGAGAGAGAGAGAGAGAGAGAGAGAGAGAGAAGGATAGAGAAAGAGAGAGAGAGAGAGAGAGAGAAAGAGCGAGAGAGAGAGAAAGATAGAGAAAGAGAGAGAGAGAGAGAGAGGGTGGGGGGGGGGGGGGTTAGGTGTATCTTACGAAGTGACTCATGTCGATATACCAAGACAAAATGAGTTCGACGGAATGCGTCATGCGTAGGTACCTTCTTACTCGCACTGTCTCAGCAAATACCTTACTACTGACAAAGATAATAAAGGGTTGATAATCTTTGCTACTGAGGTACTTGGTCTCAGGTATAGAGTGGGGGTTCGTCATTGCAATGACGGTTGCCGGAAGTGAAAGGTTTGTCAGTGACGAGTCAGCACGACTGCTGCGTCTCTGCTGCTGGTCTGAAGTTGGTGAGTGATGGTGCGTTTACACAGATTTTTAAGGTCTAGGTTTAAGGTTTTAATATCCAAGGACTAAGCCTCTCGGTTCACATAGATCTTTGATTAACACTGAATAATTTAATAATTTGACTGATGCAGTCGCTCTCCGATTGGCAAACGATAGTGACGTCGACGCTTCTGATTGGTTAGGTCTAAGAATCTTAAATCCCTGGTCTAAGATAAACTGAGATAAACTTTGAAATGATTAAGCAACACAATTTTGTGCAGCGGTGGCTCATTAATTATACCCGTCAATAAGTCTTAGGCCTATATTGAAACGGTAATTATCTGAAGTTGAAATCCACATAATCAATTTTACGCAAGATTTATCAAATAAGTTGAACTATAGATTAGGTTATTGTGTTACTGCAGATATATACCGTGTCAAGATAGGTGACATGTTGACAGGTATAATAATGAGCCACCGCTGCACTCACCGCGCGGCCGGATGGTGGGGGTAGACCTTGGCGTGCAAGGGGGTTTAGTGTAAGAACAGGAGCCCGATTCTCTAAATCTCTGGTAAATTTCTCACCGGTTTCTGTCGTTACGGAAGGCTGTAAATGGGTCACAGCCTTCTCATAACGACCAAAACCGGTGATCACCTTATCGTTGACCATAGAGAATCAAGGCCCAGGACTGCAAAGTGCACTGTATGATGGCATATTATTTCGTGCTGATAAATTGTCTTGTCACTATACTTTTGCACTATTTTTATGTTAAAATGCTGAGAGTTATCAACTCAGAGAATGTATGTAATTTTTTTGATTGCTTATAATTTAATACATTGTGTTTGATCATCCTTTATAAATCATTAACCCAGGTTAAATTTCAACTAACAATGTGTGCCATTTATTATAATCAGGGTAAAGAAAGTAATAGACGAACTCAGTATTATATTTATTTTGCCACATCGGTTGTACATTGATAATTAAAACATAAAGCAAGCATGGAAGATACAATCTATGATTCATGAAGTAGAACCATATTTTACTAACAGGCGATGATTAAAAGCTTAGAAATTTGGATGTGGAGATTAAAATGGTGGCAACCATGTTTGAGGTGACGAGTAGACATCAACAAATGAAACCACTGGCGCTAGAAATTCTCTACTCAAGTATTGGATGCTGGTCAGTCATCGCCCTGATATCTTCTAACCACGCGTGGAAGTAGGGACACTTGTTGCGCCTACTTGTCCTCCAACCACGCGTGGCAGACACTTGTTGCGCCTACTTGTCCTCCAACCACGCGTGGAAGTAGGGGCACTTGTGGCGCCTACTTGTCCTCGCCCAACCACGCGTGGAAGTAGGGACACTTGTTGCGCCTACTTGTCCTCCAACCACGCGTGGAAGTAGGGACACTTGTGGCGCCTACTTGTCCTCCAACCACGCGTGGAAGTAGGGACACTTGTTGCGCCTACTTGTCCTCCAACCACGCGTGGAAGTAGGGACACTTGTTGCGCCTACTTGTCCTCCAACCACGCGTGGAAGTAGGGACACTTGTTGCGCCTACTAGTCCTCCAACCACGCGTGGAAGTAGGGACACTTGTTGCGCCTACTTGTCCTCCAACCACGCGTGGAAGTAGGGACACTTGTTGCGCCTACTTGTCCTCCAACCACGCGTGGAAGTAGGGACACTTGTTGCGCCTACTTGTCCTCCAACCACGCGTGGAAGTAGGGACACTTGTTGCGCCTACTTGTCCTCCAACCACGCGTGGAAGTAGGGACACTTGTTGCGCCTATACTTGTCCTCCAACCACGCGTGGAAGTAGGGACACTTGTTGCGCCTACTTGTCCTCCAACCACGCGTGTAAGTAGGGACACTTGTTGCGCCTACTCCTCCTCGGAACTGTCGTCCGGCCACGAACCATCTGCCTCCAAAGAGGACAGCACCATAAGAGCGAGAGCCTTGACTATGGGACGGTCCTCCTCTTTGATCTCAGGGTCATTGTCGATGGCGTCGTCAAACTCCTCCCTAGTCAGTTGGAATCTCGTCAGCAGAGCGGCTACCTCGTCACTATTGAGGTAGGCGGCGATGCTCTCCTCGCTGTCCTCGTTGTCCAGTTGCCGTCTTGCTATCCACAAATCAGGAGGCGTCCAGTTCCCAGACCACCGCTTGGTGACTTCCAGGGGTGCTTCCAGTTGCCGGCTATTTCCCCAGGTCCAAGGAGGTAATCCACGCTTGGCGACTTCCAGGGGTGCTTCCAGTTGCCGGCTATTTCCCCAGGTCCAAGGAGGTAATCCACGCTTGGCGACTTCCAGGGGTGCTTCCAGTTGCCGGCTATTTCCCCAGGTCCAAGGAGGTAATCCACGCTTGGCGACTTCCAGGGGTGCTTCCAGTTGCCGGCTATTTCCCCAGGTCCAAGGAGGTAATCCACGCTTGGCGACTTCCAGGGGTGCTTCCAGTTGCCGGCTATTTCCCCAGGTCCAAGGAGGTAATCCACGCTTGGCGACTTCCAGGGGTGCTTCCAGTTGCCGGCTATTTCCCCAGGTCCAAGGAGGTAATCCACGCTTGGCGACTTCCAGGGGTGCTTCCAGTTGCCGGCTATTTCCCCAGGTCCAAGGAGGTAATCCACGCTTGGCGACTTCCAGGGGTGCTTCCAGTTGCCGGCTATTTCCCCAGGTCCAAGGAGGTAATCCACGCTTGGCGACTTCCAGGGGTGCTTCCAGGTCCCGGCCCATTAACCAGGGCGCCCACTGCTTGGGGACCTCTCGGCTTCCTGGCCTGGTTTCCGCTACGCACGACACCACAACACAATAGCAAAATGAAAGGAATTCACAAAATATATGATTTTCAAAACAACGAGACATTGGCCTGGTGGGGGCGGGGGGGGGGGGGGGGGGTAATGTGTTGAGACATATGCACATGACATTGTACCAAGATTACTGCGTCTCCAAGATGTTTGATTGTACTAAGTAGGAACAACGAAAGAAGATTCTGTTAAGAAGGCTGTTTGTTGACAAAGTGTCGGTTTAAAATGCATTAAAACACTTTAAAATGTTCAAAAAGTAAAAGAATCCCCATCACCAACATCATCTCCTAGTGAATTTGATGCTATTGCTTATAAATGTTTCTTGTTCCAATAATTAATATTTCCGTAAGTAAAATGTTCTTAAAAGCGAAGGATCCCTGTACGTAAAAAACCACAAAAAATGTTCTTTTTTTAATTATGTACATCTCAAAATTGAAACACAAAATCGAAAATCTGAGTAATCATAGCGCTGTGGTTTGGTAAGCCCTACACACTGTATGATAAATGTGTTTAACGTTATCAGTATGGCCGTGATACTTATTTCATTAAATAACTAAGGAAATAAGTATCACAATCATACTGATTATAATGTTAGACACATTTATCATTCAGTCTGAAGGGCTTACCAAACCACAGCGCTACTCAGATTTTCGATTTTGTGTTTCAATCTTAAGATATATTAAAAAAATGAGCGTGTTCTGTGGTTTTTGACGTAGAGGTATACTTCGCTCTTAATTAGATGTGAAAGAGGATGTGCAGCAACATCACATTACAACATCTGAAAAACGGAAATATTTTTTGGAACAAATAAACATTTTCAACATTTTGGTTTGACAATTTCCCGACATACATCGGGAGTTCCGCAGCCGCAGGATGGGTCGAAATACAGCCTAAAGGAATGACCAACGTCATCTTTTAAGTGCAATATAAACATATGAAAGTTGACCGATTGCGTAAATGACGTAGATCAGCGTAACAAAATTTAAAACGTAGAGTGCAGGGCCTGGATTATCAAAGATGCCTAACTCTATGTTGTCCTAACTCCTAAGTTAGGTAAATCCTAGCTAGATAAATCAAGATAAATGATCTCTGCGTATTTCTAGTCATTCACAAAAAAAATTATGATTTTACTATATTGTACCTTTATGACATTGCAGCACGACATATGCGTGATTTATATCACTAAGGTTTCCCTAAACTAGGACGTCTTAGCACTTTGGCATTTTTGTGAACCTGGGCCTTGATATTCTTAGTTTGGCATAGTTTGAAGCTCCACCCTCTAATTATATGACCACCGCCCAGCATAACAAATATGACTTATTATAAACAATATAATATGAACAAATGAATAGATATGATTGTCGGGTTGTCACGGGGGTAAGGGGTGGTCACATAGGATAGAGGGGAGCAGCAGGAGAGCATCAAACTTGGAAAATAAGACAGTATTTTGACACTAAACCTGGTAAAAAATGATTGTTTTAATCTTTGGAACGTTGAAAAAATTGAAAAAAATCATTTTCAGAATTGATCTAGAACCCTTACAGAGTTGACAACGGTCTTCTAAATTGTCAATGACAACAATGGACAATAGTGAAAAATGCACCTTAACAAATATTTGAAAAGTAGTTGTTATTGTTGAGCATTATTGAGCATTGTTGTAATAATTCTATCAAGAACTTTACATAGAAGTAATCACGACCCTGTAGATCAATTCTGAAACTTGTCTATGGGAAGGCGTATGAGACTGCAGCGCTGCGAGCGTTCCGGCCAATGATATGTAACACCTATAGTAGGCTAGATCACCAGTCCCCCAACCTTCCACTCAGTAGCGAGCGTAGCGATTTGAAGCCATGTTGAATTGGGCAGGGGACAGGCTAAGTTGGACCTTTCAGTACTGCTAGCGCTGCGAGCAGCAGAAAGTCGCTTTTGAGAGTGTGACTCCCATTCCCGTCTGTAGTAGTTGCCCAATTCAAGATGGCTTCTAATTGACACGCCTGTGGCTGCTAGGTAGCGCATCTAGCCTATCTTTGGTTCTGGCCACTAAGCACTGCCTGCAATGATATTCAACAGCAATAGTAGGCTAGCTAGATGCGCAGCATTTATAGCAGCCACAAGCGTGTCAATTAGAAGCCATCTTGAATTGGGCAAATACTACAGGCGGGAATGGGAGTCTCGAACGCGACTTTCTGCCGCTCGCAGCGCTAGCAGTACTGAAAGGTCCAAATTAGCATGTAAACTGCCCAAACCAAAATGTGCATCAATTTGCCACGCTCGCTACTGAGTGAAAAGTTGGGTGACTGGTGATCTAGCCTATAGGCCTACTATAGCTGTTGAATATCATTGACTGCCTGCTAGAAGTCACCAAAAACCCCTTGAAGAGGCAGTTAACTATTTATTATTGGAGAAATACCCAATGTCAAATAGTTTGGTCATTGAATTGTACATTCTTACTGTTGAATGTTGTAGTGTAGTGTATCCAATATATTCATTCAGTGACTGTAGGCCGGACCGCTTGCAACGCTCTCTAAAGATATCCTAACTTAGAAGTGTATTTTCATAGATCTTAGAAAATGGAAAACGACAGTAGAATAACTTTATACCCGAAGCAAAACTTACTTGAATATAGAAGTAGAATGCAAAAAGTAAAGTAAGTTAGTGAAGTTGGTAAACTTACCGTCAGAGGGCAGCATGACGCACATGGCGGCCACGATCAGCAACAAGGCGCAGAACTTCATGGTGACTTGTTGAGGCTTCTAGAAGGCAGTGAGGTAGCCAACTAGGGCCTAAGGTTATATAGTAACTAGCCCCGGGGAAAAATGCTACTTTTTGCTGGTCCTATAGCTGTAATCAGGCATAATTTAGGAACCTAGCCCCGGGGAAAAATGCTACTTCTTGCAGCGCCCAAATCTGTAATCAGTAGAGGTGTGTGTTTTTCGCAGACCGCAAAATCGCGAAAAGTGTTGATAAAGAAGGGGGAGATAACAAAGTGTATATCAGTTGATAGGCACCTTAAAAACATCAAAATTTCACGGCGAAAATTCACGAAATCTGTCAATTTCCAGTCATAACATCGAAATTTAAATTTATTATTACAGTCAAACGTCATTAGAACACAATCGTGGATACCTCATATTTTTGTATTATAATGATGATTTTGTTATGAAGATCAACGATTTATTTTTGCTGAAATTCCGCGTCAAGCAGAGCAAACGAGTACAATTCTGAGGGATTTTACGTGACGGACAAGAAGATTCTTATGTCTTGTGACTGCCGCCTTTAATTCGACCGTAAAGACACACTAGACAAACACAGGTAATGGTAAATTAATACACTTCGTATTAACTAGTACTAGTTTGTACATACAATTCAAATACATTTTATTACATTAAAATTCCATTTTAATTTAAACATGTTTCTGGTGAAATTAACAGTAGAAAATCTCCTTAAAAGCATAACACCGCCATAACATCGAAATCATTAAATCTATAAACGAAATTTAAGAAAACATAACACCATTTACAAACACCTCTAGTAATCAGGTATATAGGAAACTGCGATATACCAGCGGAAGTTCCATTAATTCGTACATACTTCAAGGTACCGTACTTTAAGTGCAGGTGTACTGAAAACCCTTTGCCCATACATGTCTCGGACCGGGGTTAACCATAGGCAGAGGCAGGAGTTTGTGCCTATTTTTTTTTTAAACTTTTGTATTAAGATCATAAAAGAAATGTGAATATTTTGGCAAAAATCGTTTTTATCGCAGAGTTAATTTTTTTTTTCTTTTTTGACTACTCTTGGGTTATGGATAATTAATGCATAGGCTAAGAACAGGAACACATATGAATAAACTTCCATGTATTAGATGGTGTTACTGTTACGAATACATGCATAAATCAATGATATTGATTTTATGGGGGAAACTTCAAGGGGATTAACACAAATAGCAAGAAGTTGAACATTGAATCGCAAATGTTTCATTTTTTATTTTATTCCAGTTTTCCAACGTTATTCGTGAATAATTAGTAAAATAGCTCAAATCGTGGCTATACTTCAAAATCGCAGAAATTCGCGGGAACAGAATTGTCATTTACAGCATCACAAACGCCTAAAACGTCCTCATCTTTCGTTCAAAAACGTTTTCGAAGACGTAAAATGAGCTCATTTGTACCGGTAGAGGGGCAAAATCATAACACAAATACTAAGACAGATAAAGAACTGAAAATTCCTCAACTAGAACAAAGTATGTAGTATGTAGGTTAAGGTGGCTCGTTGGTTCAGTGGTTAGCATCCCTGCTTCCAATGCAGAAGGTCCCGGGTTCAAATCCCGCTTCAGGCAGAAGTTTTTTTATTTTCTAATGTGGATTCAATTCCATTACTTCTTGGCTTAGGAATAAGTAAACGGTGACTTTGGAGCCGTCCTAGCAACGAAGCACTCAATAAATTCGAAGTTGTTCTGAATCAGCCTTGTTGATTCTGGCATTTGTCCGCAGGTGTTCGCACTGTCCAATCACTGATTCATATGTATCGTATTTGAAAATATCGATCTTTGATTGGTTATCGCTCACTCGTCGATGGTGTTCGAAGCCTACAGGGTTGGTTTAATCACTTTCAATTAAAGTCCCCCACTGCAAATCAGTTTGGTTACTGCGTGGGTAGACTCTAAATGTGAATTCATTTATTTTATTTAAATACAATAAATATTGGCTATCACAAATGTTTATTTCTGGGCAAAGTTATGGTCTGGGCGAAGAGGCGTAAATTTTGCAATATCGAAGGTACTGGTACAATCAAAACTTAGAAAAAAATTATTTTTAACTTTCAGAAGTCATGGTTTCAATTTCAAAGCTTAAATTTTGTATGTTGTTGATATTTTAGAAAACTGCAAACCGCGCCCGCACAGCCTTAATAATACCATAAACTCCTATCTGTACTATAGGTATATATATATATAAAATAAGAAAACATTTTTCGGTAAAACCAATCCAAAGTTTATTTAAAATAATAAGTGAACGTTTCAACAACTAGAGCGTCGTCCTATTTCAAGACATACAAAAAAAAAAAAAAAAAAAAAAAAAAAAAAACACAACAAACCAAAAACACTTGCAAATAAAATCACAAACACTGACACAGCGATACATCACTGGGTAGCTCTAGCAAGCTCTTTGTATTTGCTTCTAGTTATGGGCCTCTCTTGAGATTTCCCCTTACTAGAAGCAAATACAAAGAGCTACTACTGACGGTATATATATATATATATAATACATACTAATTTACACTATGCTAATATACTATTAAATTCCCAACGTTTTAGACTCGTACCGACCTCAGAGCATTATTGTTTACATAGCCTAGTGTATTTATTATCCTCCTTTGTAAATCAGTTTTTATAAATGAATAGGATAGACACAATATAAAAAAAAAACATAAATTAATAAGTAAATAAATTAATTAATTAATTAATTAATAAAAAAATAAAAAAATAAAAAATAAATAAATATATAAATAACTAAATAAATAAATAAAAAAATAAATAAATAAATAAATAAATAAATAAATAAATAAATAAATAAATAAATAAATAAATAAATAAATAAATAAATAAATAAATAAATAAATAAATAAATAAATAAATAAATAAATAAATAAATAAATAAATAAATAAATAAATAAATAAATAAATAAATAAATAAATAAATAAATAAATAAATAAATAAATAAATAAATAAATAAATAAATAAATAAATAAATAAATAAATAAATAAATAAATAAATAAATAAATAAATAAATAAATAAATAAATAAATAAATAAATAAATAA
Source organism: Isoperla grammatica (assembly GCA_945910005.1). Lineage (NCBI taxonomy): Eukaryota > Metazoa > Arthropoda > Insecta > Plecoptera > Perlodidae > Isoperla > Isoperla grammatica. The sequence continues at coordinate 14,101,661 of OX246744.1, forward strand.
ATAAATAAATAAATAAATAAATAAATAAATAAATAAATAAATAAATAAATAAATAAATAAATAAATAAATAAATAAATAAATAAATAAATAAATAAATAAATAAATAAATAAATAAATAAATAAATAAATAAATAAATAAATAAATAAATAAATAAATAAATAAATAAATAAATAAATAAATAAATAAATAAATAAATAAATAAATAAATAAATAAATAAATAAATAAATAAATAAATAAATAAATAAATAAATAAATAAATAAATAAATAAATAAATAAATAAATAAATAAATACATAAATAAATAAATAAATAAATAAATAAATAAATAAATAAATAAAGTAATTAATTAATTAATTAATTAATAAAATAAAGAATTAATTAGTTAATTAATAAACAAATAAATAAATTATAAATAAATAATTAATTTAAAAAAAATAAACAAATGAAATAATTAATTAATAAACAAGACTCATAATAAATTGTAGTGTACCCTACTGAAAAGCAGTTCTGTAATTGAGTGTGTTGATAATAAATACACAGATTCATAATTATAATTTGATAAACATTAATTAGGGCTACGATTTAATTGTACAATTACAAAATCGATAGACTTATGTCCAGGAAGTTGCCAATCAATTCGTATCGATAAAGCAGCTAACACAATATTTATTTATTTATTTATTTATTAACCACATCCCCTTCGCCTACAGAACGAAAAAAAAAACATCGGTGATTGTTAGACTACGCCAATTAGCCACTTATCTCAAACGATAACAACAATAAATTAAAACAATTTTTACACTTATTCCCTTTAAAATATCAACGAGTTTATCCGGTAAAATGCGGCTGTTCCTTTTTTTCAAAGAGCAAATGAGAAAAAATGATTATTATATCTTAGACGAGAAAAACCTGCAACCGTTTCCGTTGATAACTTTTGTAAATGTAATAAATAAAGAAAGAAAAATGTGGTTGATTAATGATTAAGTGATTTCGACTTCCTATGATTATTCTCATTTTGATAAATAATAAGGAATATTTTCAAACAGCTTATGAAGTCATAACTAATAAAATATAAGATATTTAAGAATAAAAGTTTACTTGCAGAGCAATTGTTTGTCGGGATGTATTAATTCAAGACAAAAAAAACGAAAATAAACCCAAAAATGTTATCATCTTTTTCGCGCGGGACATGCCCTTCTTATTGTCACTCATTTCATCAAAAATGTGTGTATACACAAAGTTTTTAGTTCAAAATCAAAATTTGGAGTTTACTTTTGATCCGGTATTAGCCACCTTTGTTCATTGTTGTCAAACTATTCTGGAGAATAATTATCTTAAATTACTCTTGTTGTACGATTGTTTTCCAACAGTACGTGCAAAAAAAACGTACAAAATAATAACTTTGTATCGATATACCAAAAATGTATGTGAATTAAAAGTAATCACGTATATATGCATTTTTCTGAATACTTTGGTGAAGAACAAAGGTGTTGTTAAGGAACATAGGCTTATAAAATACTAATCAGGGCCAGTTTCACCAAACTTATATCCGGCGATTTTCTATTAATCGGAGATCAAAAATGGCGCCCACTAGAAGCAACCATGCATTTTGTATGTTCTGTTTGTTGGCACCATGGGAACCAATCCGAGATTAGTAAATCGTGAATTTAAAAGTATGGTGAATTCGGACCTTATGCCGACATTACACGACTCAATACTTTTGTCAAACTTATTGAATTCAAGAACAAAAGCGAATCAAAAACAGTTTGGTAAAAAACTGCAACAATATAGCTTCTATTAAATGGTGCTTTTTTTGTCCTTGAATTCGATAAGTTTGACGAAAGTATTGAAACGTGTAATGTGGGTATTAGCCAACTACTTTTTGTCCAGAAAAGAAACACGTGACCATGAGAAATGCATAATTTATAATATTGTGTATTTATTTATTTTTTTGTTTACAGAGTAAAATAATCATAATTTTATAAATTATATTCGAAAAGTAAAAATTGGCACTCACAATAATAGTTTGTAATAAATTATTTCACTATGTGATACCAAGATATTACATCACTTTAATGCAAGTCCGACAATACATGCTGGTTCCTGATGGCGGTTATATAAGACTAGATTGTTTACATGTTTACATGTTTACATGTTCCCGTTAGTTGGATCAACAGCTGTCGTCCGAGTTATCAATACCGATTAGAAATATGATTATACATGTTGGTGAGTGAACATAAGTGATTTGCATAATATATTATCTTGGTCTCACATGTCTACAGGTATATGGTGCAATCAATAAGATTATACAATATACATGTTGGTGAGTGAACATAAGTGATTTACATAATATATTATCTTGGTCTAACATGTGTACAGGTATATGGTGCAATCAATAAGATTATACAATATACATGTTGGTGAGTGAACATAAGTGATTTACATAATATATTATCTTGGTCTAGCATGTGAACAGGTATATGGTGAACACAATAAGATTATACAATATACATGTTGGTGAGTGAACATAAGTGATTTGCATAATATATTATCTTGGTCTAGCATGTGTACAGGTATATGGTGCAATCAATAAGATTATACAATATACATGTTGGTGAGTGAACATAAGTGATTTACATTATATATTATCTTGGTCTAGCATGTGAACAGGTATATGATGTAATAAATACGATTATACAATATACATGTTGGTGAGTGAACATAAGTGATTTACATTATATTTTATCTTGGTCTTACATGTGTACAGGTATATGGTGAAATCAATAAGATTATACAATATACATGTTGGTGAGTGAACATAAGTGATTTACATAATATATTATCTTGGTCTAACATGTGTACAGGTATATGGTGTAATCAATACGATTATACAATATACATGTTGGTGAGTGAACATAAGTGATTTACATTATATTTTATCTTGGTCTTACATGTGTACAGGTATATGGTGAAATCAATAAGATTATACAATATACATGTTGGTGAGTGAACATAAGTGATTTACATAATATATTATCTTGGTCTAACATGTGAACAGGTATATGGTGAACACAATAAGATTATACAATATACATGTTGGTGAGTGAATATAAACGATTTACATTAAATATTATCTTGGTCTAGCATGTGAACAGGTATATGGTGTAATCAATAAGATTATACAATATACATGTTGGTGAGTGAGCATAAGTGATTTACATAATATATTATCTTGGTCTAGCATGTGAACAGGTATATGGTGAACACAATAAGATTTTACAATATACATGTTGGTGAGTGAACATAAGTGATTTACATAACATCTTATCTTGGTCTAACATGTCTACAGGTATATGATGTAATAAATAAGATTGAATGTAAGATGTTCGAGACAGTTGATACATCAGGCGCATTTATTGGTTAGCGGGGTCGTCTTCCGGGGGATCCCTCTGATGACGCCACGCACGGCCGCGCCTATTGGTCAGTAGCTCGTCTTCCGGGGGATCCCCCGATGACGTCACGCGCGGCCGCGCCTATTGGTCAGTAGCTCGTCTTCCGGGGGATCCCCCGATGACGTCACGCACGGCCGCGCCTATTGGTCAGTAGCTCGTCTTCCGGGGGATCCCCCGATGACGTCACGCACGGCCGCGCCTATTGGTCAGTAGCTCGTCTTCCGGGGGATCCCCCGATGACGTCACGCACGGCCGCGCCTATTGGTCAGTAGCTCGTCTTCCGGGGGATCCCCCGATGACGTCACGCACGGCCGCGCCTATTGGTCAGTAGCTCGTCTTCCGGGGGATCCCTCTGATGACGTCACGCACGGCCGCGCCTATTGGTCAGTAGCTCGTCTTCCGGGGGATCCCTCTGATGACGCCACGCACGGCCGCGCCTATTGGTCAGTAGCTCGTCTTCCGGGGGATCCCCCGATGACGTCACGCACGGCCGCGCCTATTGGTCAGTAGCTCGTCTTCCGGGGGATCCCCCGATGACGTCACGCACGGCCGCGCCTATTGGTCAGTAGCTCGTCTTCCGGGGGATCCCCCGATGACGTCACGCACGGCCGCGCCTATTGGTCAGTAGCTCGTCTTCCGGGGGATCCCCCGATGACGTCACGCACGGCCGCGCCTATTGGTCAGTAGCTCGTCTTCCGGGGGATCCCCCGATGACGTCACGCACGGCCGCGCCTATTGGTCAGTAGCTCGTCTTCCGGGGGATCCCCCGATGACGTCACGCGCGGCCGCGCCTATTGGTCAGTAGCTCGTCTTCCGGGGGATCCCCCGATGACGTCACGCGCGGCCGCGCGCCTATTGGTCAGTAGCTCGTCTTCCGGGGGATCCCCCGATGACGTCACGCGCGGCCGCGCGCCTATTGGTCAGTAGCTCGTCTTCCGGGGGATCCCCCGATGACGTCACGCACGCCGCGCCTATTGGTCAGTAGCTCGTCTTCCGGGGGATCCCCCGATGACGTCACGCACGGCCGCGCCTATTGGTCAGTAGCTCGTCTTCCGGGGGATCCCCCGATGACGTCACGCACGGCCGCGCCTATTGGTCAGTAGCTCGTCTTCCGGGGGATCCCCCGATGACGTCACGCGCGGCCGCGCCTATTGGTCAGTAGCTCGTCTTCCGGGGGATCCCCCGATAACGTCACGCACGGCCGCGCCTATTGGTCAGTAGCTCGTCTTCCGGGGGATCCCCCGATGACGTCACGCACAGCCGCGCCTATTGGTCAGTAGCTCGTCTTCCGGGGGATCCCTCTGATGACGTCACGCACGGCCGCGCCTATTGGTCAGTAGCTCGTCTTCCGGGGGATCCCCCGATGACGTCACGCACGGCCGCGCCTATTGGTCAGTAGCTCGTCTTCCGGGGGATCCCCCGATGACGTCACGCACGGCCGCGCCTATTGGTCAGTAGCTCGTCTTCCGGGGGATCCCCCGATGACGTCACGCACGGCCGCGCCTATTGGTCAGTAGCTCGTCTTCCGGGGGATCCCCCGATGACGTCACGCACGGCCGCGCCTATTGGTCAGTAGCTCGTCTTCCAGGGGATCCCCCGATGACGTCACGCGCCTATTGGTCAGTAGCTCGTCTTCCGGGGGATCCCCCAATGACGTCACGCACGGCCGCGCCTATTGGTCAGTAGCTCGTCTTCCTGGGGATCCCCCGATGACGTCACGCGCCTATTGGTCAGTAGCTCGTCTTCCTGGGGATCCCCCGATGACGTCACGCGCCTATTGGTCAGTAGCTCGTCTTCCGGGGGATCCCCCGATGACGTCACGCACGGCCGCGCCTATTGGTCAGTAGCTCGTCTTCCGGGGGATCCCCCGATGACGTCACGCACGGCCGCGCCTATTGGTCAGTAGCTCGTCTTCCGGGGGATCCCCCGATGACGTCACCTCACGCGCCTATTGGTTAACAGCGTCTATCTTCATCTGCGGGATGACGTCATGCGCGGGTAGACTGCGCCTGCGTCGACTGTTCTCGTCGTCTCCCCCGCACAACCCCCGGCGACAACCACCCCCACAGTTACAGCCGAACCAGTTACACTTGGCCCTGCCGCAGTACGGCGTCCCACTCCTGCAGTCGTCGCAGAGGGTGTGACGGTTGAGGCGGTGCGTAGGGCAGCACACGGCCTCGCCTGTGAGACAGAGGAACGTGGTTAGAGGCAGCATAGAGGGTTACACTGCCGTAGTACGGCGCCCCACTCCTGCAGAGGGTGTGACGGTTGAGGCGGTGCGTAGGGCAACACACGGCCTCGCCTGTAACACAGAGGAACGTGGTTAGAGGCAGCATAGAGGGTTACACTGCCGCAGTACGGCGTCCCACACCTGCAGAGGGTGTGACGGTTGAGGCGGTGCGTAGGGCAACACACGGCCTCGCCTGTGAGACAGAGGAACGTGGTTAGAGGCAGCATAGAGGGTTACACTGCCGCAGTACGGCGTCCCACTCCTGCAGAGGGTGTGACGGTTGAGGCGGTGCGTAGGGCAACACACGGCCTCGCCTGTGAGACAGAGGAACGTGGTTAGAGGCGGCATAGAGGGTTACACTGCCGCAGTACGGCGTCCCACTCCTGCAGTGGGTGTGACGGTTGAGGCGGTGCGTAGGGCAGCACACAGCCTCGCCTGTGAGACAGAGGAACGTGGTTAGAGGCAGCATAGAGGGTTACACTGCCGCAGTACGGCGTCCCACTCCTGCAGAGGGTGTGACGGTTAAGGCGGTGCGTAGGGCAACACACGGCCTCGCCTGTGAGACAGAGGAACGTGGTTAGAGGCAGCATAGAGGGTTACACTGCCGCAGTACGGCGTCCCACTCCTGCAGAGGGTGTGACGGTTAAGGCGGTGCGTAGGGCAACACACGGCCTCGCCTGTGAGACAGAGGAACGTGGTTAGAGGCAGCATAGAGGGTTACACTGCCGTAGTACGGCGTCCCACTCCTGCAGAGGGTGTGACGGTTGAGGCGGTGCGTAGGGCAGCACACGGCCTCGCCTGTGAGACAGAGGAACGTGGTTAGAGGCAGCATAGAGGGTTACACTGCCGCAGTACGGCGTCCCACTCCTGCAGAGGGTGTGACGGTTGAGGCGGTGCGTAGGGCAACACACGGCCTCGCCTGTGAGACAGAGGAACGTGGTTAGAGGCAGCACAGAGGGTTACACTGCCGCAGTACGGCGTCCCACTCCTGCAGAGGGTGTGACGGTTGAGGCGGTGCGTAGGGCAACACACGGCCTCGCCTGTGAGACAGAGGAACGTGGTTAGAGGCGGCATAGAGGGTTACACTGCCGCAGTACGGCGTCCCACTCCTGCAGAGGGTGTGACGGTTGAGGCGGTGCGTAGGGCAACACACGGCCTCGCCTGTGAGACAGAGGAACGTGGTTAGAGGCAGCATAGAGGGTTACACTGCCGCAGTACGGCGTCCCCCTCCTGCAGAGGGTGTGACGGTTGAGGCTGTGCGTAGGGCAGCACACGGCCTCGCCTGTGAGACAGAGGAACGTGGTTAGAGGCAGCATAGAGGGTTACACAGCCGCAGTACGGCGTCCCCCTCCTGCAGAGGGTGTGGCGGTTGAGGCGGTGCGTAGGGCAGCACACGGCCTCGCCTGTGAGACAGAGGAACGTGGTTAGAGGCAGCATAGAGGGTTACACTGCCGCAGTACGGCGTCCCACTCCTGCAGAGGGTGTGACGGTTGAGGCGGTGCGTAGGGCAGCACACGGTCTCGCCTGTGAGACAGAGGAACGTGGTTAGAGGCAGCATAGAGGGTTACACTGCCGCAGTACGGCGTCCCACTCCTGCAGAGGGTGTGACGGTTGAGGCGGTGCGTAGGGCAACACACGGCCTCGCCTGTGAGACAGAGGAACGTGGTTAGAGGCAGCATAGAGGGTTACACTGCCGCAGTACGGCGTCCCACTCCTGCAGAGGGTGTGAAGGTTGAGGCGGTGCGTAGGGCAGCACACGGCCTCGCCTGTGAGACAGAGGAACGTGGTTAGAGGCAGCATAGAGGGTTACACTGCCGCAGTACGGCGTCCCACTCCTGCAGAGGGTGTGACGGTTGAGGCGGTGCGTAGGGCAACACACAGCCTCGCCTGTGAGACAGAGGAACGTGGTTAGAGGCAGCATAGAGGGTTACACTGCCGCAGTACGGCGTCCCACTTCTGCAGAGGGTGTGACGGTTGAGACGGTGCGTAGGGCAGCACACGGCCTCGCCTGTGAGACAGAGGAACGTGGTTAGAGGCAGCATAGAGGGTTACACTGCCGCAGTACGGCGTTCCACTCCTGCAGAGGGTGTGACGGTTGAGGCGGTGCGTAGGGCAACACACGGCTTCGCCTGTGAGACAGAGGAACGTGGTTAGAGGCAGCATAGAGGGTTACACTGCCGCAGTACGGCGTCCCACTCCTGCAGAGGGTGTGACGGTTGAGGCGGTGCGTAGGGCAGCACACGGCCTCGCCTGTGAGACAGAGGAACGTGGTTAGAGGACGCAGCCGTGAAACAGAGGAAAGTGATTAGAGGTAGCATAGAGGGAGACCGTATGACAGTAGCGCTGTGAGAGTTCCTAACCAAAAAATGTTCAGTTTTCCCCAAACATCAAGTCACTCGGGAGTTTTACAAAACTCTACTAGACGAAGATCTAATAACAATCGGTTTCGCTCTACCTGTCTTAGTTTAGCAGAAAAACACGAGAAAAGAAACTGCCCAAGCCAGCCAATGATGTTATATGGGGTGACCGGACAATTTGCCAGGCGGACAATTTGCCAGTCAAGTGTAGGACAATTTGCCAGGGGGCTGGGGCACCTTGCCAGGCTAGGATATGACGTACCTTAGAGACTAGGAAACTTGCCAGGGGGGTAGGACAATTTGCCAGGCTAGATTGTGACGTCACTTAGAGGCTAGGAAACTTGCAAGGTGGGTGGGACAATTTGCCAGGCTAGATTGTGACGTCACTTAGATGCTAGGAAACTTGCCAGGCGGGTAGGACAATTTGCCAGGCTAGATTGTGACGTCACTTAGAGGCTAGGAAACTTGCAAGGTGGGTGGGACAATTTGCCAGGCTAGATTGTGACGTCACTTAGATGCTAGGAAACTTGCCAGGCGGGTAGGACAATTTGCCAGGCTAGATTGTGACTTCACCTAGAGGCTAGGAAACTTGCCAGGCGGTAGGACAATTTGCCAGGCTAGATTGTGTCTTCACTTAGAGGCTAGGAAACTTGCCAGGCGGGTAGGACATTTTGCCAGGCTAGATTGTGACTTCACTTAGAGACTAGGAAACTTGCCAGGCGGGTAGGACAATTTGCCAGGCTGCTTTTGACATTGAGGGATATCTATACTACAGAAATCTTATGAATTTGACGTCTACTCGTGCACGCCGCCTGGCAAATTGTCCTAATGTACCGACTTCAAGCCTGGCAAATGGTCCGCCTGGCAAATTGTCCGCCTGGCAAATCGTCCGTGATTCGTCAAATAAATGGTTTCCTGACCCTAAGTGGCTCGTTGGTCCAGTGGTTAGCATCCCTGCTTCCAATGCAGAAGGTCCTGGATTCAAATCTCGCTTCAAGCAAAAAGTTTTTTTACTTCTTATATGGATTCAATTCTATCACTTCTTGGCTCAGGAATAAGTAAACGGTTATTTTGGAGCCGTCATAGCAACGAAGCACTCATTAAATTCAAAGTTGTTCTGAATCGGCCTTGTTGATTCTGGCATTTGTCCGCAGGTGTTCGCACTGTCCAATCACTGATTCATATGTTTCATATTTGAAATATTTATCTTTGATTGGTTATCGCTCACTCGTCGATGGTGTTCGGAGCCTACAGGGTTGGTTTAGTCACTTTAAATTAAAGTACTCCACTGAAAATCAGTCTTGTTACTGAGTGGGTAGACTCTAAAAATGCGAATTTATTTAATTTAATTTATTTATTTATTTAGTTGAGCACAGATAACTTTCGTAATCGAGATGGAGAATTCTCATGTAACGCTGCTGTTGCTCAATACACATTCTGGTTTTCTTCCTTCTTTTTTTTTGTTTTTTTGTTTTCGTCTCACTTCAGTATGATGCCTTTACATACAATAATTCGATTATATTATCTTCCTTTCTTTACTTTTCGATTAACACTGTATTACTTTTGAATGTATAATTACCAGTGATGATTTCAGGCATATCCCGGGGGGGGGGGGGGGGGGCAGAGCCCCCCCCCCGGCAGTTGTAAATGCCCCCCCCCCCCCTAGCAGATTGAAAAATCACAAGAAGTAAATTTGCAAAAAAAAGCAAAATACAAGAAAATAAGGTATATTTTTCCACCTCATATAGGACTAGGAAATAAATCGATTTCCACGAAAAACTCATCTACATTTAAATGTTGCAACATTTTATTTTCTATTTAAACGATGTTAGGTAAAGGTAACAATGGCAAATAGGAATCACCTCATATTCGAAAACTGAAAGGATGGCATCAACAGAGACCGTAACCCCTTCCACCCCTGCCTTTTGTCACGGCGTCAAAAAAAAGCCATAAAATGAGTTACTAATTCAGCAACACCCCAGATTTTTATCAGCCCCCCCTAGGAAAAATGTCTGAAATCATCACTGATAATTACTCTTACGTGTCAGTTTTAGTTATAGGCCTATATTATAAACATAGCTCATTAGTAAACATACCAACTATGTAATTACAAATCTAATTTTATCTTAGTTTAGTCTTATATTAGAAGCAGGATTAATAATTAAGCATCTTACCAACAATGTTACAGTGTTACTACAAAATCTGTTAAGAGTGTAATACACTCAAGATTGTACTACAATAAAGATTCAATTCAATTCAGAGAGTGACAGTCAGGATTGCCGGTGAAAGGTATCGAAGCGGCGACCTGTGTTACCTGTGTGTGGGCCCCTTCTACAGGTAGAGTACCCCCCGCGTCACGTGCCCGCGCCCGTATTGCAGCATCACGTGATGTGTCAACAGTTCAACGTGACTGCCATGAGAATTATTACAGAACAACCGTGTTCTGCTGGATGGAATGTGGGTGGGCGGGTGAGCACGCACACGCACACGCACACGCACACGCACACGCACCCGCACACGCACACGCACACGCACACGCACACACGCACACGCACACACGCACACGCACACGCACACGCACACGCACACGCACACGCACACGCACACGCACACGCACACGCACACGCACACGCACACGCACACGCACACGCACACGGACACACACACGGACACGCACACACGTCAGACGTAGTTATAGAGACCCACCGAATCTATTTTCAAAATATATTCATAGGTTGCACGTACGTCACATCTTTGCGCGTGGCGGCCACATTTGTGATCAAACTTTGACGTTGCCACGGAGAAACAATTGAAGACTGTTGTGGTAGAAAACAGAAATTCTTAGTTCTTTAAAATTCAGCGTTTTAAAAAAAAATTGGTATGTGTCGTAGTTTTTAATTGTTTTATTACTTATGTCTACTTTTTAAATTTTAAATTATGCTTTTTTATCGAATTTGAATAGTATTTGCCAATGATCTAGAATTGGTCCTCATCAATTGTGTCGCAATCATGGCCGCTGTGACGTCACGTGGGAACTATGAATATTTAAAAATAAAGTAAAAATAAATATAAAAAAATAAAGTAAAAATAAATATTAAAAAATAAAGTAAAAATAAATATTAAAAAATAAAGTGAAAATAAATATGCCTATTAATTTTTGTATTTTGTAAATTTTCTTCTTTTTCTATTTACTGATTTACGCACTTACTTATGTATCTCCTATTCATTCAAAAAAAAAAGTTATTTATTAATGGAGACAATTGAATCTTTTTTTCCTAACAGATTGCACTTCATTACTTTTTTTTTTTTTTTTTTTACAAAAATGTACAGGATTGGAAAAAAAATACTAGGGGAAAAATCTATTCGACCCTAAAAATAAAAAATAATCAAATAATATTTACATGTTTCAAGACATATGATATGGAATATAAGGAATTCGTTTATTTCTGGAAATGCCTAAATGCAGAATCATCGCCAACACCGAAATGCGTGTATAATGGTGAATAATTAATAACACTGAAATTGAAAAACTATAACAATATCCAACATTTTCATTAGATAAGTTGAAAGAGTGTGGGGGCGAGAGGTGAGGGGGGGGGACAAAAGAAACATGGTATGGCCCTGCAAACCTCGCCAAGCTATAATAAACCTTGACATCAATACAATTGTTTCTCCTTTCAAGTCAAGTCTCCCAAAGTGAATCCACTCGCAATCCGCGGTACCATTTTCACAAACCGCGAGAGTAAAGTTTCCATAAAACGCGAGAGTACTTGTACACTGTGCTAATTGATGCTGTACTTGCTTGGCCTTGGTCTGAATACACCTCGGATTTGTAATACGCAGCGCTGGGGGGGGGGGGAGTAGGGGTGGGGGGGGGGGGGGCTATCGCGGCGATATAGACTAATTGTGGTACCAACTCACTACTGAAAATCAGTTCTTGTAACTGAGTGGGTAGACTAAATTTATTTATTTATTTAATTTAAATTGATTGATTGAATTTTACTTTATTAAAACTAGTGAGGTAAACACTATGGGATATTTCTTGAAAATAGCCAGCGTTATTAGCATATATATACAATCATTATTTAATGCAAAATAAGCGAGTTAAGGAAAACATAATAAATATTACAACACTATACTTATAATATGCAACTAAGTTCTATGAGATAATGAGATGTTAAAAGAATGATTATAAGAATGGGCCATAATATATAAATATCAGCCCACCCCCTCCGATAGAAAAAAGCGAAAGAATGTTAGGGTTATCTTGTTCAAATCTTTAATTAAAATTACAATATTATTTTTTTAAATTTTGGAACTATTCGATTATTAAGATGTGCGTAAATTCTAAAACAATGTTCAAAGATGTTTCAATAGTCTAATTGTAATTGTCTAATTTTTTAAAGACAATAAATATGACATTATTTTTTTAAAACACAACACACAGTTTTTCAACACAATTGGAACTGAGATTATAATTAGGTTTACTATCTATCTATTGATGATGTAATATCTATATCTACTATCTAGCCAGTATTATGGCCCAAAATTTTGATACTGAAAATCGTTAAAAAAAATCTAACAACAAACCGCTTTTCAAGCAGTGTGTCGAACATGTTTGATGGAAGTACTAACTAAGTCGTGCAATGTGATATATGACTCAACACCGAGCACGACAGCAAGTAGTCCTACCTTCAGTCGGCAGCTGCAGCCACAAGACAGCAATGAAACAGATGACAATCACTTTCATCTTGACGGTGTCCAAACAACTCGGAGAACCAGTCGGGTCGCGCGCTAAAATCTCTCTACTCTCTTGTTGTTATTCGCACTAACCCAAAACAATGCACGTCCTTCGTTCAGTTGGTCCACATCCGGTTCGTGAATATTCATCGGGAGACTTCGATAAACAATCTCGTTGCTACATTTCCCGGACGACGTCGGAGGGCGGGGCTATCGATGCCATCGGACACTGGAGCTATCTGTTGGTCATCTTGTAAACTAACTAACTAACTAACTGAATACAATTATTTCATTGTTTCGTTAATGAGTATGTAAAGGTCGGTTTACAAATTTATTTAAGATAAACATTTATGGGTTAACAAAATCGAATAAAGCCAAAAGCAATATGGCGTTCGTTTACACACTTTCCTAAGGAAATCACATCAACGTTAGCTCTTATAAATAAAATTCTTAGCCCAGCCAATGAGAGACGACGTTTTATACATCCGGCCAATGGTAGCTATCCTAAGTAAATAAATAATTAAATTAAATTCACATTTAGAGTCTACCCACTCGGTAACTAAGCTGATTAACAGTGGGGGACTTTAATTTAAAGCGACTAAATCAACCCTGTGGAGACACCTCGGACAACGAACCAGTCGATCCACCGCGTCGAGCTTATATTTACCTGGTTTGTAAACCCCTCGTTAGGGGGGTAGTTGGGCCGACTCGTTCGCGCTACATTCCATTCACTGATTTTCTAGAATTTCATAATTGGCTACACAAACAACTGTAAAAACTAAATTCCAAATATAAATTAATGTTTTATTTGAATTAACGTTTCGGAAACTTATTCCTTAATATAGATCAGAACACCACGAGCTTGAAACTTTTTTATTTTTGCTTGTAGCGTTATTATTAGATGAATGCGAATCAAACGATTTGCATACTGCATACATGAATTACATAATATGTTTCTTCATAATCCTACTACAAAGACGATTAAAAGATGACAATATGCATAAATGTATTTAGAAAACGATTGTGATAATTGAAAATGACGTAAAACCAGAAGCAAAAATAATAAAACTAGCACGGGGTATTTAACAGAATACAACAGTCCGCAATCTGATTTAACGATCTTCTAGCTTTGAATATTGACATGAATGCGATGCATTCCCAAGGGTTGTACAAAATATGATCATCGCTCAGAACCGGTTTTCGCCAGAAATTCTGGTTCGTTGTCCGAGGTGTACGTACTGTAGGCTTCGAACACCATCGACGAGTGAGCGATAACCAATCAAAGATCGATATGGCAAATAAGAAAGATATGAATCAGTGATTGGACAGTGCGAGCACCTGCGGACAATTGTCAGAATCAACAAGGCCGGTTCAGAACAACTTTGAATTTATTGAGTGCTTCGTTGCTAGGACGGCTCCAAAGTCACCGTTTACTTATTCCTAAGACAAGAAGTAATGCAATTGAATACACATTAGAAGTTAAAAAAACTTCTGCCTGAAGCGGGATTTAAACCTGGGACCTTCTGCATTGGAAGCAGGGATGCTAACCTCTGGACCAATGAGCATTGTTCGCATTCTTTGTTTCGTTAATGAGTATGTAAAGGTCGGTTTACAAATTTAAGGGTTTACAGCTACCTCTACGTCAAAAACTGCACCAAATTTTAATTTATAAATTATATCACAAGAATGGGCTTCGAAATCGAAAATCTGAATCAACAGCGCACTGTGGTTTAGTAAGCTCTACATACTGAATGCTTTAAGTTGTGTCTTACATTGTAATCATTATGTTTTTTTTTTATATAAAATTAATTTTATTACTAATTATCGAATTAATAATCAAAATAACTTCGCAAATGGTTATAACATTTTATTCAGTCTTTAGGGCTACCAAAACATAGTGCGCTGTTGATTAAGATTTTCGATTTCTTGTTGCAATCTTTAGATATAATTAAATAATGAAAATTGTCTGCGGTTTTTGACGTAGAGACTACTTTTTGCTTTTAACAAAATCAAATGAAGCCTAAAGCATTATGGCGTTCGTGTACACACTTTCCTAAGGAAACCATAGCAACGTTAGCTCTTATACCTAAAATTCTTAGCCCAGCCAATGAGAGGCGACGTTTTATAAATCCGGCCAATGGTAGCGATCCTAAGTAAATACAATCTTAAGGGCGGAATGCACAGTCGAGCTTAATATGTGATTTGTTCATGGTTGCTATGGAGTTTGTTCTTATGGAAAATAGCATGTAATAAAACAATTCCATAGCAACAAATCCTGTACTTAACTTGTCACTTGACTTTGCATACGGCTCTCTCGTAGGAAAGTGTTTGAACCGATATTAATTAGTTAAATGTTATTATTAATCCATGTATCATAAGGTGGGCGTAGAATGCTTTTCTCATCCAACTTGAACATTCCATTTGATGATAGATTATTAAATAATTGTAATTAGAATAAATAAATATGTAGAAAAAATAGCAATTGAAAATAATTAAAACCCCCCAGATTCAACATTTCCTTACATGTAAGAAATTATTTTGATTCTTGAATAATTGATTCTGTGGATTTAGACCATTTTCAAAATTGATCTAAGAGTCCTCTTAATCTCCAATGACAACAATGCACAACAATAAAAAC
>OX246744.1:14119580-14138799 GCA_945910005.1 Isoperla grammatica
GGGCTTGCGCCTAGGCGCTTTTTCACAATACTGTTGTTTAAATTTCAAGAATCCATGTAGTAGTCACAATATTTATAATTGAGAAAACATATGTAATATCAACGTCTTCATGTATTCAGGTTTAATTTCTGTAAAATCTTTTTCCGGCCACTTAAAACAATCACCATCGCCCCCCCCCCCACCCCCCACCTCGTGCACTTGTAAATTCGCCGCCTAGGCACTTAGTAATTTAGGAATACACCACTGGTTGACACTATAACACATATTCCATAGCTGATAATCTTTGTAGCGCCAGAAAGACTGGCAACAAGCAGTGAAAATTAAATACCAATTTTTTTACAAACCAAATTTATTTACATATATTTCACGTCTTCCGTATATTTAATGTATGGTAAACTAAGTTATTTCCGTTGGGCTGCCACAAGACACGAAGCGATAAGCTATCGCCGGCCCAGATTGCGTCTAGTGTCAGAAGTGTTGTTGTTATGAATGTCCAACACGTTTTGTATTTATGAATATCTGAGCGGAAATGCTAAGAATTCGTTGCCAATTTATCGTGATTTACATTAAAGGGCAAATAGCACGCGCACTGGGGGGTAAAGTCGTCTTACAACAACCTCGGTATTGCTTCCGTCACAGGTGGGTGAGCGGCAGCCAACTAGCGACCGTGGCTAATTCAAATACCTGCTCGGGTTGGCCGAGACCGTAAACATGTCATTGATTGATGACGGAAGCATTACCGAAGTTGTTGTAAGAGAACTAAAAAGTCGTCGTACAACAACTTCGGCAATACTTTCGTCATCAATCAATGACGTGTTTACTGTCCCAGCCAACCCGAGCAGGTATTTGAATTAGTCACGACCGCTGGTTCGCTGATGCCGCTCACCCACCCGTGACGGAAGCATTACAGAAGTTGTTGTACGACGACTATAGACGACTATATATATATATATATATACACTACGTTTATACCACGGACCTCAATACGCATTTTACCAAAATGGCTCGACTTCAAACCGGCTTCAAATGTTCGATAAACACTACTAATTCGCATTGAGGTCAATCCTTTATCGAAAGCAGATTGAGTTGAGTAATGCGGTTCGATTTTCCTTGATATACGGTTGAAAACGCTTTAACACCGCCACAATGATTTATTTTTTGTTTTTAGACACTAAATACTGGCCCACAACGTGCTAACATCTACATTAGACTATTTTAGTTCATAACTAGACCTATTATCTGTTCAATAAAAGCACGTGAACAACTTTAAGCTTAGCACATTGTATAGGGTGCACAACAAAGACGTTGTATTAACATAGAATCGAGGAACAGCGTTTTCGCTTCGTGGTTTGGAGTTAAACAGTTTTGAAATGAGCCGATTTTGTTCAATGCGTTCTGAGGCTGGTGGTAAACGTAGTGATTCAAAGACTATAGAGTAGGGGACGGCTCGTGCCGTAAGTCAGGCGTGATTGTGAGTGACACGTTATCAATCATATACTGTGAAAAATCAGAGTACTAATTTCAGGAAGATGATTTTGCTCCAATTTGAAGCATTTCAGTTGACGATGGCGACCATGGTTTCTTTAAGGGTGTGCATCGACAGTTTTCAGTTTTCTCAAATGATATACATTCCATAAAAAAGATTAACTTTCAAACTGAAACATTGACTTCAGAAAGTACCAATAATATTTTGTACTTATTTTTCTGCGGCCGGTACCGCCAATATTGCATTTTTAATCAGTTAAATTATAAATATACTGCCTGCACGAAATACGTGATGGTGATTCACAAATTTTATTGTGGTTAAAGAACACATTTTGGTCTTGGTTATGAATTATTTTCCGTTCATTATCTTTAACTGTATTTTATTTACGATCGTTTTAATCTACCGGTACGGCAGGCGCATTTGTACCGGTAGATTCGAAAAATCGCTAACAAAATAAACGTTTGAGATAATGAGATTAATAGCAGCCAAACGGGAAGACTTCCGGTAGGCTGAGCAGTCAAGAGTCTACAATAACATAACGGGTACACAATTCAATCAATCCAATCATGAGGTCACTCGACTCATACAAAAAATAAAATGTTATACTATTTCCATTTACAAAAAACGTAGCAGAATGATGAAACTTGAAAGTAATACTATAAAGATGACATTTTCATTTTCTAGAGGGGGGGGGGTTGGCAGCGCACCCCCTTGCACCACGTGCGGACGCCCATGCTCATTGGTCCAGTGGTTGGCATCCCTGCTTCCAATGCAGAAGGTCCTGGGTTCAAATCCCGCTTCCGCCAGAGATTTTTTTACTTCTAATATGGATTCAATTCCATCACTTGTTGGCTTAAGAATAAGTAAACGGTGACTTTGGAGCCGTCCTTGCAACGAAGCACTCAATAAATTTAAAGTTATTCTTAATCGACCATGTTGATTCTGACATTTATCCGCAGATGTTCGCACTGTCCAATCACTGATTCATATGTTTCATGTTTGAAATATAGATCTTTGATTGGTTATCGCTAACTAGGCGACGGTGTTCGGAGCCTACAGTGTCGGTTAGTCACTTTATAATTAAAATCCCCCCCTTAAAATCAGTCTTGTTACTGAGTGGGTAGACTATAAATACAAATGTATTTATTTATTTATTTAAGGATGGTATAGTATCGACTCCTCGCTACACTGCTGAGTAAAACAGTTGAGATGAAGCGGTGTTTGGTCATCTTGATTCACCGCCCATATGTCCCCTCCCTTAGCGACGAACAACACTTCAATCAGTTTGACTTTATGACCGTTACAGGCGTAGTGTAGAGCCCTGTCACCCCTACGATCTCGTGCGTTCATGTATTTAGAAAGGTCGAGGGAGTCAAGGCCGGCGATAAGGGTTGTAACTGCATCCACATTGTCTTGTTCAGACTCGCACAATACATGGAGGGGTGTTTGACCCTTTTGGTTCACCGCCCATATATCTCCTCCCTTAGCGAACAACACTTCAATCAGTTTGACTTTCTTCCCGTTACAGGCGTACTCTGCCTGCCAACCTAAGAAGCACCCTGCCAATCAATAACCTCAAAGAGAGGCGATAGTATTGTGGAGATCATAAATGTCAATCGCCCCTATTATTCAGCAAAGCACTCACCTTCTCAGCCGGTACCGACAGCTGATTGGGAAGAATGTCGACTACGGACGGGTATCGCTCCCTGTATAAAGGAGAAGGTGCCCTTTTTGTAACTGTGTGTCCACGCCCTTGACTGCCGCTTGAGATTTTAGACAAGATTGACATTAACAACTGTCAACAAAGTAGGCGACGGCAAAGTCGCCCTTTGTGTGCAGTGATTGGCAGGGTGCTTCTTAGGTTGGCACGCAAAGTAGTGTAGAGCCCTGTCACCCTTTGTAGCATTACAGACAAGTGGGCTAAGGGCGCCAACCCATTTTTGTCCCTTATGGTTCACTGCCCATATATCTCCACCCTTGGTAACGAGTATGTTTTGTACGTTGGTAGTATTGTGTAATGTGTAGGGCTTGAAGTATGTGCGTATTGATATAATATCCGGTGGTATATCATACTCCTGATTACAGATATAGGCGCTGCAAGAAGTAGCATTTTTCCCCGGGGCTAGTTACTATATAACCTGGGGCCCTACTTGGTTACCTCACTGTCTTCTAGAAGCCTCAACCAGTCACCATGAAGTTCTGCGCCTTGTTGCTGATCGTGGCCGCCGTGAGCGTCATGCTGCCTTCTGACGGTAAGTTTACCAACTTCACTAACTTACTTTACTTTTTGCATTCTACTTTTTATTGATATTTTGATAATTTTGCTACGGGTATAAAGTTGTTCCACTGTGATTTTCCAATTTCTAAGATCTATAAAAATACACTTATAGGATCTGAGCCTTAACAGGGAAGGATACCTCTACGTCAAAAACCGCACAAAATTTTTATTTTTAAATTATATCACAAGAATGGGCTTCGAAATCGAAAATCCGAATCGACAGCGCACTGTAGTTTAGTAAGCCCTACACATTGAACGCGCTGACTCGTGACTTATATTATAATCAGTATGTCTTTACTTACTTTTTTTTTATAAATAATTGATTTTATTACTAATTATCGAAATATAATCAAAATACTACGCAAATGGTTATAATATTTTATACAATTTGTAGGGATTACCAGAGTTAAGTGCGCTGCTGATTTAGATTTTCCATTTCTTGTTGCAAACTTTAGATAAAATTTAATAATGAACATTTTCTGCGGTTTTTGACGTAGCGACAAAAGACTACCCTTTGCCAAGGAAGGCTTCCTCTACGTCAAAAACCGCACAACATTTTCATTTTTTAAACTACATCTCAAGAATGGGCTGCGAAAACGAAAATCTGTATCAACAGCGCACTGTGGTTTGATAACCCTACATACTGAACGCTCTTAGTTGTGTTCTACGATAAAATCAGTATGATTATTGATTTTTACATCTAATCAATTGTATTACTAATTAATTATCGAAATAATAATCAAAATAAGTATGCGAAGGTTATAATACTTCCTTTAGTATGTAGGGCTTACCAAAATACAGTGCGGTGTTAATTAAGATTTTCGATTTTGTGTTGCAATCTTGTGATATAATTAAAAAATGAATATATTCTGCAGTTTTGGACGAAGAGGTACTCTCCGCTCTTTCATTTCGAATGGGACGTAAAGCTGGTGGTCCCCTTGATACTTTTCGAGAGGTGTAGACTACGTGCCGGTACCAGGCTTCCCTACCTCCCTCATAATCATTAATTGATCATCATATGTACAGTATATAAAATTTGCACTTAGTGGGACCTCGGTCATATTGCAGATATTGACGGAATAAAAGTGAAAAATCTAGGTATGCCAACACCTGATTTGCATATAGTGCAGAAATCTGCTACTAAAGAAAGATACCCTTATCAACATTTATACTTATAGTCTACCCACTCAGCTACAAGAAATGATTTTCAGCGGTGGACATTTATACCATTATTTTTGGATACGCTTCGTTGCTGTGTCTTCCCTAAAGTTACCATTGACATATACACCAGGGCCCAGATTCACAAAGGTGCCTCAGTGCTAAGACGTCCTAGTTTAGGCCAATCTCAGTGATATAAATCACGCGCTTGTCGTTCAGCAATGTCATAAATATAAAGTATTGTAAAATGTCAACAAATTTAACTAATAATATTTTATTTGTGAATGTGTAATAATACCCAGAGACGCTTTATATGGATTTATCTAGCTAGGATTTGCCTAACTTAGGACAACTTTAGAGTAAGGCACTTTTGTGAATCCAGGCCCTGTATCATATCTTAAAAAACCTTACCTAAACCGGGGTTTGAACACTAGACCGCCTGCATTGGAAGTAGGAATAAACCCACAACTTATTCTAGGATCTTCTAATCCAAGAAAAAGAAAGTTTTGTTGAAAGTCATTCTCAAAAAAGCAGTTTACTAAAATGCATATAAAACAGTCCTTTGAATATTTGTATAAGCAACCCAAGACAACCTTACATGTGCTTTCGTCACAGGCGAGGTTCTTGTAGCCAATGAGCGATCGTTATTTGCGCGCTTGTCTCGGGAAGTTCGCTGGTTGGCTAGGAGTGCCTCGCCTGTGACGAAAGCATATGTAAGGAAGTCTTGGGTTGTCTATATAGCCCCCGCCCCTCCACCACAATCACTACAAAAAAATACTTTCGGCTGAAATAATATTGAAGTGCCAACGCACTACCTACCTTAACGGTCACGAGCGCCACTGTTCACGAAAATATTTGTTGTTTTGCAATTTCAACGAAACTTTCGCAGCACTTCAGTTTGGGAACCACTATTATAGTTGCCCTACCGAAAGTATTCTGATGCTTACGACACCACCGAGTCCAAGGTGACAACGTAATTTTTTACTTCGCTAAATCCCACCATCTAATCTAACTAAAAAGGTTCATTGGGGATAATTTAATACCTTCCGTTGGTTACCTGTATCGGTGGGTGTGGCCAAACCGCCTGTGCACTTGACTAAGCCGAACCATGAGTTTACGAATGTATGAAAGAACGCCAGGTATCTGTTGATTTTTTTTCAATTGGCGCGGTTGAAAGGGGCAGTAGACAATGAGCTGAGATCGGTATGCGAATACTTTCGTTGGGGCTAGTATATATTGTAAACTTGAACTTGGCTTTCGGGTATAGCTGCGTCGATCACTGCTAAAACGCTGACGTTTCGGGCAAGTTACACCACCCATCTTCAGAGCTAAAACTTGAAGAAGTCACAGATTGAAACCTACTCGGTCCAGCTCCACTCTGTGACTGTGACAAGACCTATTGTTTCCCGCGTATCGTTCTTACTCGTGAGCCAGCCGCGCTATTTCTACCGGTTTAACTCCGTCGTTATCTCCTGACGTCAAACTTTTTGAAGCGTCAGCGTTTTAGCAATAATCGACGCGGCTATACCCGGAAGCCAAGTTCAAGTTTATTATTTGTTTCGTGCCGCGAACGCCTACGTGAGAGTATATATTGTGTTTTCTGTGTCTAGCGGAAGCCGGACCAGGAAGCCAACGGCAACTGGAAGCACCCCTGGCGGTCGTCAAGCGGATGCCTTGGCCATGGAGACGAAGCCAACAACTGGAAGCACCCCTAGAAGTCGCCAAGCGGATGCCTTGGCCATGGAGACGAAGCCAGCAACTGGAAGAACCCCTAGAAGTCGCCAAGCGGATGCCTTGGCCATGGAGACGAAGCCAGCAACTGGAAGAACCCCTTGCTGTCGCCAAGCGGATGCCTTGGCCATGGAGACGAAGCCAACAACTGGAAGCACCCCTAGAAGTCGCCAAGCGGATGCCTTGGCCATGGAGACGAAGCCAACAACTGGAAGCACCCCTAGAAGTCGCCAAGCGGATGCCTTGGCCATGGAGACGAAGCCAGCAACTGGAAGAACCCCTAGAAGTCGCCAAGCGGATGCCTTGGCCATGGAGACGAAGCCAACAACTGGAAGCACCCCTAGAAGTCGCCAAGCGGATGCCTTGGCCATGGAGACGAAGCCAGCAACTGGAAGAACCCCTTGCTGTCGCCAAGCGGATGCCTTGGCCATGGAGACGAAGCCAACAACTGGAAGCACCCCTAGAAGTCGCCAAGCGGATGCCTTGGCCATGGAGACGAAGCCAACAACTGGAAGCACCCCTAGAAGTCGCCAAGCGGATGCCTTGGCCATGGAGACGAAGCCAGCAACTGGAAGAACCCCTAGAAGTCGCCAAGCGGATGCCTTGGCCATGGAGACGAAGCCAGCAACTGGAAGCACCCCTGGAAGTCGCCAAGCGGTGGCATGGGAACTGGAATAGTGTCCGGCAACTGGAAGAACCCCTGGAAGTCGCCAAGCGGTGGCATGGGAACTGGAATAGTGTCCGGCAACTGGAAGAACCCCTGGAGGTCGCCAAGCGGTGGCCTGGGAACTGGAGAAATGGCCGGCAACTGGACAGCGAGGACAGCGAGGACAGCGGGGACAGCGAGAGCAGCGAGGAAGTCGACGCCTTCTTCAAGAGTGACGAGGTTGCCGCTCTGCTGGCGAAATACGACCTGACTATGGAGGAGTTTGACGACGCCATCGACAATGACCCTGAGATCGAAGAGGAGGACCGTCCCAAGGTCAAGGCTCTCGCTCTCATGATCCTCTCCGCTTTCGACGAGAGTGGTGCGTGGTTGGACGACAGTTCCGAGGAGGACAAGTAGGCGCAACAAGTGCCCCTACTTCCACGCGTGGTTAGAAGATATCACAACGATGATTGACCAGCATCCAATACTTTTCCGTATATCTAAACCTGTCGTTGCAGGTTAGAAAGCTTCTTTGCTTCACTAAAATGCTTGCTTATTATTGCAATATTCCATGTACAACCGCTTTTGCAAAATAAATATAATACTGAGTTTCTCTTTTACTTTCTTTACCCGGAATATACTTGTCACATACTTACTACTAGACACATACTTGTCGGTTTAACCTGTTAAGGTTCTAAGGCACATGCCATCATTGTATTACGCAGTGATATTCTTGCACTAAACCCCATTGCACGCCGAGGGTCTACCCAGTGGCGTAGCTATCGAGTGGCAGAGTTTGCAGTTGCACTGGGGCCCGGTCCCCGGGTAAATGTGTGTATACAATTTTCACACAATTGTCCAAGTGTAAAAAGTATAGACCTATACAAAAATTATTTGAATAAAATATAAATTACACTGGGTTTAAACCGAGGTTTAATAGACGGCGTTTTGATTTAAATCAAACGGGTCCTGCCTCGAAACCATATAGGTTGAACTAAAATCTCTCAGCTAAGTATGGTTTAATAACAACCTTAACCAGCGTATGAGTATGGTTGAACTGAAAGTCTACCTCAAACATTTCATGTAAAGATATTGATGGACAAAATTTGGCTTCTTTAGGGTCTTGTCCTCCAGTTTTCACCCAAGCCCGTAAAGACGTAGCTACGCCACTGGGTCTACCCCCTTCCGGCCGCGCGGTGAGTGCAGCGGTGAATGCAGCGGTGGCTCATAAATTATACCTGTCAACAGGTCATCTATTGAAACGGTAATTATCTACAGTAACAGACAGTCGAAATAATTTGATAAATGTGGCGAAGTATTATTGATTGCGTGAGTTTTCAATGTAGATATAACTACCGTTTCAGTAGGCGCAATGTTGACAAGTATAATTTTGTATAGCCACCGCTGCACTCACCGCGCGGCCGGATGGTGGGGGTAGACCCTTGGCGTGCTAGGAGGTTTAGTGCAAGAACGGCACTGTTCAACTACACTGTAGCGGTTATTTGCCACCTATTTGGATCCCAGCCCTCACCAAACTTGGTCAAGTAGTTCTTCACAAGGTCGACTTGATCTCTGCCTAGCGGAGGCTCGGGGTGAGTTCGACGAGCCTCCGCTATTATGGGTTTCACTGCGAGCTGCGATCACCTCAGGCTACGAAAACTCGTTTCTCTCACTAGCCTAGGCTGTACGTACACCCCCTCGAGTCGCTAGCAGTGTTGGAACTGCTGAAGGTAACATAAGAATGCGGGGAGGAACTGTCATGTCCGATTAGTGCGGTTGATTGGAACTGTGAAGGTTGTTCAATTGTTATCTCAGACGGAACTGTTAAAATTTCGGTTTCCAAAAACTATTTTCATTTTTTGTTATTTAAGTCCGAGTGGAAACCAGGAATACAATTAGCAACCCCCTGCCTGTCACCCCTTTATGTTAGGAAAGGTCGTTTATGCAACCAGTGAGCAGATAAAGATTGAATGACCAGATAATGGCACAAGTACTTGTTAATCTTTAAGTGAACATTAAGAAGTCTTTAGGGGTTACACAAACAGCCGGCAAATTGGAAACCGTGCCATTTTTCTCGCTCGCAGTGAAACCCATAATAGGCGGAGATCAAGTAGACCTTGAGTTGTTCAGTACTACTACTTTACCGGCCTTGAGTCATCACACACGAAGTCACCAAGATATGTCTCAGGCTGTCCAACCCAATACCAGAACCCCATTGGCTCAGTTTAGCAGGGGCGTTGATGGAGAATAGAGTCAGGTACTAAGAAATATCTCAGTTTTTTTTTAAAGCGAGAAACCAAGTTTAATGTTCCAATATGTGTTATTTAATTATGATATTATTATGACTCACAAATTCATAGATTTATAATTGTGAGCATTATTATTCCTCTCCTCTCCTCTGTAATGGTTATTAATGAGGTTTCACAACAACAATTAAATCTGTTTATTTTTTGTGTCACAAAACAGTATACAATAAACAATACAATAAAAAAACAAAAAAAAAAACAATAAAACAATAGCTTATATACTTTTAGTTCTTGTTCTCGAATGTCTGGCCTGCCCAGGGACCGCTACCTTATCGTGGTGGGCATGTTTGCGTGCTTTGATGATTCCTGGAGCTATGCCGGCGGAAGCATATGCTTCTAATAGGGCCATCCTAGGCAGACTGTCGAGGTGGAGAAGCCAGACGAAAGGCAGTCCACATCCTCCCCTTTTTCTTTTCCTTTCATTTCCCTTCGCCTCCCCGCCGTCCTACTTGCCCCTGCCCTCAAAATACCCCCGAATCATCATCATATTTCACCCACTCATCGTCTCGATTAGCCAAGTTGCAAAAATATGGGACATAAAACCCAAATATCAACCCATCTCTAAGTTCTGGCTTGCTGGACTTTAGAGCTAACTGTGGCTGTGACTCTGACAGACTGTATTGTGACTCACTGGCCGTATGCAGAGTCAGGTATAAAGTTATAAGTACAGGATTTGTTTTTATGGAATTGTTTTATTACATGCTAGTTTTCATAAGAAGAACAAACTACATATCAACCATAAACATAGCATACACTTAAATCGATTCTGCATTCCTCCGTGACCTTCTTGTGACAACAACCATCGTTGTTTATATAGCTGAACAGGATACAATTTTAATAGATGTAACAATATTAAGATAACGGATTAATTAGAGCTAGAAAAGAAAAAATGGCAGCCTATTTGTAGGTGACAGACATTAACGGATTCACGTAAGGTTTGTTTGCCCGACGTACTCTAACTTACTCTCTGCTCTACTTCGATCAGACCCGAGCAACCGCGAGTAGGCTTCTGAAACGTCAGAGCAACTCCGAGCACTGATGACGGACGAACGCGTTTCCAGTGCCGAGAGTAAACAAACTAACTAGGCATATAATAATAATAACTTACGGTAATTCACAACTTTCTTATCAACTGTCCTGTACAGGAAACATCCGTTGACACTTTCTTCCATGTCTACACAGAACACTTTATCGGCCATTTTCGCGCGCGAGTAACTTACTCTAGCTTGATCTGACTTCAAAACGAGAGTAATGCTTGTTGCACTACATGGACGTCGACGAGCGCCGAGCGCCGGAAGTGGATGATCCGACCAATCAGGGCGAAGCGGCGCTTGCAAGCGCCGAAGTTGGTTGGTTCCAACTTCTACTTCCGGCGCTCGGCGCTCGGCGCTCGTCGACGTCCAGGTAGTGAAACAAGCCTTGATCTAAGTTGCTCGGATCACTTTACTCTGGTCGGGCGAACACAACTCGAGTAGGAATGTGACACAAACGAACGCATTTCCGTGATCTAGAGCAGCCAGGTCAAGTAGAGTAGGCCTACCTCGGGCGAACAAACCTAATATTACATAGAGAGACAGAGAGCGAGAGAGAGAGAGAGAGAGAGAGAGATTGATTGATTGATTGATTAAGGTCTTTTTATTTATGGCGGGATTAAGGCCAGTGAGGCCTTATCTTCCATCAAACCATGCTATAGTTATAAAAATACAAGAAACAAAATTCAAAATGAAGAATACAAAAGGTAAATACAAAATACAAAATACAAAATTCATAACACAAAATACACAATACAAAATACAAAATACAAGATGTAAGATACACAATACATGTCCAATTGTTATGATTTCAAATAAAATAATTTTAAAAACAAAAAACAAAAAATTAAATTTCATGAAAATTTCACGAAATATAGGGAATTACAAGAAACAAAATTCATAATGAAGAATACAAAAGGTAAATACAAAATACAAAATAAAAAATTCATAACACAAAATACACAATACAAAATACAAAATACACAATACAAAATACAAAATACAAGATGTAAGATACACAATTCATGTCCAATTGTTATTATTTCAAATAAAATAATTTTTTTTAAACAAAAAACAAAAAATTAAAATTCACGAAAATTTCACGAAATAGGGAATTTGTTAATATTTTATGTGTTATTTTGAACTCATTCATTCATTGCATTCATACATTAATTTTAAAAATTAAGAAATAACAAAAGAAAGAAAGAAAGAAAGAAAGAAAGAAACAATGGGATTCAGTTTCCAAACACATCAACTTATAATTTAGCGTTTGTACGAATTGAACTGTCACGGCTGCTGCCATCGTCCTCATTATTTATTTGATTTAGATAGTACGACGTAGTGGCACTCTTAAAGGCGAAGAAGTGGTTTTGGTACACGTCTCTAATGTCGGTCGGGAGAGCATTCCAAGTTCGAATAGCGTGAATAGTAAAAGATTGGCCAAGAAGACTTGTTCTGTGGACAGGAAATGTAAGTTGTGTACCAGATCGAGACCTTGTATTAAAATTATGATTTGAGTGAAGAAACTGAAAGTTAGAAGCGAGGTAGGAGGGTGAAGATGTTGAAAGTAGTCGGTGAACAAGACAGACAGAGTGAAGATTGCGACGGTCCTTTAGACGAGACCAACCAAGTTTTTTATAACCTGGAGTTATGTGATCAGATTTTCTTATTCCCAAAATAAATCTGACACACGAATTTTGAGCCCTTTGGAGGCGAATAGAGAGGTCTTCACTTAAGTCATTATATACAACGTCGCAGTAGTCGAAGTGAGGTATGATGAGGGATTGTACTAGCATTGTCTTAAGTTTAGTCGGGAGGAAGTTTTTAAGTCTGTTTAAAGAATGTAACGCAGCATACGTTTTTTGACACACGTGTTTTACGTGTTCTGTCCAGGTCAGGTCTTGCGTCATTAAGAGTCCTAAGTTTCTAACGTGGTGTTGAAAAGGTATTGTATTGCCATTTAAAGATACACTGTCGACATCTGGTAGGTCTAGTTTTGCTAACAGTTTGTGGTAACCTAAAATAATTGTTTGTGATTTATCGGGGTTTATGTGCAAGCAATTTTTGTTTGCCCACACGGCTAATGATTGCAAGTCTTTATTTATCATTTTAATTGCTTGGTTAATTAGTAGAGGGGATACATGTAGGTAAATTTGGAGGTCGTCGGCATATAAGTGATGGTGGCAGTAAGTGAGTGATTTTGAGATGTCATTAATGTAGAGTGAGAATAATAACGGTCCTAACACGCTTCCTTGTGGCACACCAGTCGTCACTGGAAGCCATGTTGATTGATTGCTGCCTGAAATTACGCTTTGTTGTCTACCGCGGAGATACGAATTCATCCACAGAAGAGTGGAGGGAGAGAAATTGATGGATTTAAGTTTGCTCATGAGTATGTCTATGTCAACGGAGTCGAAAGCTTTGCTAAAGTCAAGTAGCGTTAGTACAGTAAGTTGTCTGTGGTCCATTTGATTACGAATGTCGTCAGTTACTTTAATGAGAGCTGTGCAGGTGCTGTGATTCGATCTGAACCCGGATTGAAACTCGTCTAAAATATTATTTGCCCTCAGAAAATCTGAGATTTGAGTATGTACGATAAATTCTAAAGCTTTAGAGAGAGCGGGCAAAATGCTAATTGGTCGGTAATCATTGGGTGTGGAGGCGTTTGTTTTTTTTGGGGAGAGAGAGAGAGAGAGAGAGAGAGAGAGAGAGAGAGAGAGAGAGAGAGAGAGAGAGAGTGGGTGGAGGGGGGTAGTTGTGTCTTAGAAAGTGACTCAACACATGTCGATATACCAAGACAAAATGAGTTCGACGGAATGCGTCATGCGTAGGTACCTTCTTACTCGCACTGTCTCAGCAAATACCTTACTACTGACAAAGATTATAAAGGGTTGATAATCTTTGCTACTGAGGTACTTGGTCTCAGGTATAGAGTGGGGGTTCGTCATTGCAATGACGGTTGCCGGAAGTGAAAGGTTTGTCAGTGACGGGTCAGCACAACTGCTACGTCTCAATAAAGGAGTGAGAGAAGTGAAGTTGGTGAGTGATGGTGCGTTTACACAGATTTTTAAGGTCTAGGTTTAAGAGCGAAGGATACCTTCGCGAATACCTAGCGAAGAATCAGTATGACTGTGATAACGATTTCCTTAAATTACTAAGGAAATCGTTATCACAGTCATACTGATTATAACGTTAAATACATTTATTATTCAGTCTGTAGGGCTAACCATACCACAGTGCTATATGGTGATGTCTCAGATTTTCGATTTTGTGTTTCAATCTTGAGATATAATTAAAAAATGAAAATTTTCTGCGGTTTTTGACGTAGACGTATCCTTCGCTAAATTATTTAAGGACTTAGCCTCTCGGTTCACATAGATCTTTGCTAAACACTGATAAACACTGAATAATTTATTAATTTGACTGATGCAGTCGCTCTCCGATTGGCAAACGATAGTGACGTCGACGCTTCTGATTGGTTGGGTCTAAGAATCTAAAATCCTTGGTCTAAGATAAACTGAGATAAACTTTGAAATGATTTAGCAACACAATTATGTGCAGCAGTGGCTCATGAATTATACCCGTCAACAAGTCTTACATTGAAACGGTAATTATCTGCATTTGAAATCCACATAATCAATTTTTCGAAAGATATATCAAATAAGTTGAACTATAGATTAGGTTATTGTGTTACTGCAGATATATACCGTGTCAAGATAGGTGACATGTTGACAGGTATAATAATAAGCCACCGCTGCACTCACCGCGCGGCCGGATGGTGGGGGTAGACCCTTGGCGTGCAAGGGGGTTTAGTGCAAGAACAGGAACCCGATTCTCTAAATCTGTGGTAAATTTCTCACCGGTTTCTGTCGTTACGGAAGGCTGTGATTGGGTCACAGCCTTATCATAACGACCAAAACCGGTGATCACCTTATCGTTGACCATAGAGAATCAAGGCCCAGGACTGCAAAGTACACTGTATGATGGCATAATATTTCGTGCCGATAAACTTTATTGTCTTATCATTATACTTTTGCACTATTTTTATGTTAAAATGTTAAGAGCTATCAAATCAGAGAATGTATGTAATTTTTCGATTGCTTATAATTTAATACATTGTGTTTGATCATCCTTTATAAATTAAGAAACTCAGGTTAAATGTCAACTAACAATGTGTGTCATTTATTATATTCCGGGTAAATAAAGTAATAGACGAACTCAGTATTATATTTATTTTGCCACATCGGTTGTACATTAAATATTGAAATATAAAGCAAGCATAGAAGATACAATTTATGATTCATGCAGTAGAACCATATTTTACTAACAGGCGATGATTAAAAGCTTAGAAATTTGGATGTGGGGATTAAAATGGTGGCAACCGTGTTTGAGGTGACGAGTAGACATCAACAAATAAACCACTGGCGCTAGAAATTCTCTACTCAAGTATTGGATGCTGGTCAGTCATCGCCCTGATATCTTCCAACCACGCGTGTAAGTAGGGACACTTGTTGCGCCTACTTGTCCTCCAACCACGCGTGTAAGTAGGGACACTTGTTGCGCCTACTTGTCCTCCAACCACGCGTGGAAGTAGGGACACTTGTTGCGCCTACTTGTCCTCCAACCACGCGTGTAAGTAGGGACACTTGTTGCGCCTACTTGTCCTCCAACCACGCGTGTAAGTAGGGACACTTGTTGCGCCTACTTGTCCTCCAACCACGTGGAAGTAGGGACACTTGTTGCGCCTACTTGTCCTCCAACCACGCGTGGAAGTAGAGACACTTGTTGCGCCTACTTGTCCTCCAACCACGCGTGGAAGTAGGGACACTTGTTGCGCCTACTTGTCCTCCAACCACGCGTGTAAGTAGGGATACTTGTTGCGCCTACTTGTCCTCCAACCACGCGTGGAAGTAGGGACACTTGTTGCGCCTACTTGTCCTCCAACCACGCGTGGAAGTAGGGACACTTGTTGCGCCTACTTGTCCTCCAACCACGCGTGGAAGTAGGGACACTTGTGGCGCCTACTAGTCCTCCAACCACGAGTGGAAGTAGGGACACTTGTTGCGCCTACTTGTCCTCCAACCACGCGTGCAAGGGACACTTGTTGCGCCTACTTGTCCTCCAACCACGCGTGAAAGTAGGGACACTTGTTGCGCCTACTTGTCCTCCAACCACGCGTGGGAGTAGGGACACTTGTTGCGCCTACTTGTCCTCCAACCACACGTGGAAGTAGGGACACTTGTTGCGCCTACTTGTCCTCCAACCACGCGTGGAAGTAGGGACACTTGTTGCGCCTACTTGTCCTCCAACCACGCGTGAAAGTAGGGACACTTGTTGCGCCTACTTGTCCTCCAACCACGCGTGGAAGTAGGGACACTTGTTGCGCCTACTCCTCCTCGGAACTGTCGTCCGGCCACGAACCATCTGCCTCCAAAGAGGACAGCACCATAAGAGCGAGAGCCTTGACCATAGGACGGTCCTCCTCTTCGATCTCAGGGTCATTGTCGATGGCGTCGTCAAACTCCTCCCTAGTCAGTTGGAATCTCGTCAGCAGAGCGGCTACCTCGTCACTATTGAGGTAGGCGGCGATGCTCTCCTCGCTGTCCTCGTTGTCCAGTTGCCGTCTTGCTATCCACAAATCAGGAGGCGTCCAGTTCCCAGACCACCGCTTGGTGACTTCCAGGGGTGCTTCCAGTTGCCGGCTATTTCCCCAGGTCCAAGGAGGTAATCTACGCTTGGCGACTTCCAGGCGTGCTTCCAGTTGCCGGCTATTTCCCCAGGTCCAAGGAGGTAATCCACGCTTGGCGACTTCTAGGGGTGCTTCCAGTTGCCGGCTATTTCCCCTGGTCCAAGGAGGTAATCCACGCTTGGCGACTTCCAGGGGTGCTTCCAGTTGCCGGCTATTTCCCCTGGTCCAAGGATGTAATCCACGCTTGGCGACTTCTAGGGGTGCTTCCAGTTGCCGGCTATTTCCCCAGGTCCAAGGAGGTAATCCACGCTTGGCGACTTCCAGGGGTGCTTCCAGTTGCCGGCTATTTCCCCAGGTCCAAGGAGGTAATCCACGCTTGGCGACTTCCAGGGGTGCTTCCAGTTGCCGGCTATTTCCCCAGGTCCAAGGAGGTAATCCACGCTTGGCGACTTCCAGGGGTGCTTCCAGTTGCCGGCTATTTCCCCAGGTCCAAGGAGGTAATCCACGCTTGGCGACTTCCAGGGGTGCTTCCAGTTGCCGGCTATTTCCCCAGGTCCAAGGAGGTAATCCACGCTTGGCGACTTCCAGGGGTGCTTCCAGGTCCCGGCTCATTAACCAGGGCATCCACTGCTTGGGGACCTCTCGGCTTCCTGGCCTGGTTTCCGCTACGCACGACACCACAACACAATAGCAAAATGAAAGGAATTCACAAAATATATGATTTTCAAAACAACGAGACATTGGCCAGGTGGGGGCGGGGGGGTGGGGGGGTGGGTAATGTGTTGAGACATATATGCACATGACATTGTACCAAGATTACTGCGTCTCCAAGATGTTTGATTGTACTAAGTAGGATCAACGAAAAAAGATTCTGTTAAGAAGGCTGTTTGTTGACAAAGTGTCGGTTTAAAATGCATTAAAACACTTTAAAATGTTCAAAAAGTAAAAGAATCCCCATCACCATCATCATCTCCTAGTGAATTTGATGCTATTGCTTATAAATGTTTCTTGTTCCAATAATTAATATTTCCGTAAGTAAAATGTTCTTAAAAGCGAAGGATCCCTGTACGTAAAAAACCACAAAAAATGTTCTTTTTTTAATTATGTACATCTCAAAATTGAAACACAAAATCGAAAATCTGAGTAATCATAGCGCTGTGGTTTGGTAAGCCCTACACACTGTATGATTTATCAGTATGGCCGTGATACTTATTTCATTAAATTACTAAGGAAATAAGTATCACAATCATACTGATTATAATGTTAGACACATTTATCATTCAGTCTGAAGGGCTTACCAAACCACAGCGCTACTCAGATTTTCGATTTTGTGTTTCAATCTTAAGATATAATTAAAAAATGAGCGTGTTCTGTGGTTTTTGACGTAGAGGTATACTTCGCTCTTAATTAGATGTGAAAGAGGATGTGCAGCAACATCACATTACAACATCTGAAAAACGGAAATATTTTTTGGAACAAATAAACATTTTCAACATTTTGGTTTGACAATTTCCCGACATACATCGGGAGTTCCGCAGCCGCAGGATGGGTCGAAATACAGCCTAAAGGAATGACCAACATCATCTTTTAAGTGCAATATAAACATATGAAAGTTGACCGATTGCGTAAATGACGTAGATCAGCGTAAAAAAATTTAAAACGTAGAGTGCAGGCCTGGATTATCAAAGATGCCTAACTCTATGTAGTCCTTACTCCTATGTTAGGTAAATCCTAGCTAGATAAATCAAGATAAATGATCTCTGCGTATTTCTAGTCATTCACAAAAAAAATTATGATTTTACTATATTGTACCTTTATGACATTGCATAACGACATATGCGTGATTTATATCACTAAGATTTGCCTAAACTAGGACGTCTTAGCACTTAGGCACCTTTGTGAATCTGGGCCCTGATATTTTTAGTTTGGCATAGTTAGAAGCTTCATCCCCTAGTTATGTGACCACTGCCCAGCATAACAAATATGACTGATTGTAAACAATATAATATGAACAAATGAAAATATATGATTGTCTGTTGTCACGGGGGTAAGGGGTGGTCACATAGCGATAGAGGGGAGCAGCAGGGGAGCGTCAAACTTTGAAAATCCTAAGTTTAATACAATATAGGCTATTGACAATAAGCTTGTTAAAAAATAATTGTTTAAATCTTTGGAACATTGAACAGATCATTTTCAGAATTGATCTAGAACCCTTACGGAGTTGATAACGGTCTTCTTAATTGTCAATGACAACAATGGACAATAGTGAAAAATGCACCTTGACAAATTTTTTAAAAGTAGTTGTTATTGTTGAGCATTATTGAGCATTGTTGTAATTGATCTATCAAGAACCCTTAGATAGAAGTAAACACGGCTCTCTAGATCAATTCTGAAACTTGTCTATGGGAAGGCGTATGAGACTGCAGCGCTGCGAGCGTTCCGGCCAATGATATGTAACACCTATAGTAGGCTAGATCACCAGTCCCCCAACCTTTCACTCAGTAGTGAGCGTAGCATATTTAAGCCATGTTGAATTGGGCAGGGGACAGGCTTAGTTGGACCTTTCAGTACTGCTAGCGCTGCGAGCGGCAGAAAGTCGCTTTTGAGAGTGAGACTCCCATTCCCGCCTGTAGTAGTTGCCCAATTCAAGATGGCTTCTAATTGACAAGCCTGTGGCTGCTAGGTAGCGCATCTAGCCTATCTTTGGTTCTGGCCACTGAGCACTGCCTGCCTGCAATGATATTCAACAGCAATAGAAGGCTAGCTAGATGCGCAGCATTTATAGCAGCCACAAGCGTGTCAATTAGAAGCCATCTTGAATTGGGCAAATACTACAGGCGGGAATGGGAGTCTCGAACGCGACTTTCTGCCGCTCGCAGCGCTAGCAGTAC
>OX246744.1:14138999-14158999 GCA_945910005.1 Isoperla grammatica
GTTCTCTCGAATTTCAGCATTTATTTATTTGATCTTTCAAAGTCAGGGGACTCCTATGCGGGCATAGGATTATGACCCAATAATAATTGACAATTGTAGTAGTAGTAGTAGTTGTAGTAGTAGTAGTAGTAGTAGTAGTAGTAGTAGTAGTAGTAGTAGTAGTAGTAGTAGTAGTAGTAGTAGTAGTAGTAGTAGTAGTTTTTTTTTTTTTTTTTTTTTTTTTTTTTTATTGTTTTACTTAACCAGATACATTGTTACAATTATCAACTCCGCAAAGCTGCACACGCAACTTGACTGCAGAGTCTAATTCACAAACATTATTACATTTTTATCTTGGCACTTTCTCCTACTTTATCCAATTTATTCATTATAATGCGTTGGAATGGTATAATTAAAATTAAAATTAAAAATAAAATAGCCTTATGATGATTGAAATACAAAAAACAAATAGTTACATTTTAACAGAATTGGAAAATGTTTTTTTCTTATAGTAGTAGTAGTAGTAGTAGTAGTGGTAGTAGTAGTAGTAGTAGTAGTAGTAGTAGTAGTAGTAGTAGTAGTAGTAGTAGTAGTAGTAGTAGTAGTAGTAGTAGTAGTAGTAGTAGTAGTAGTAGTAGTAGTAGTAGTAGTAGTAGTTGTAGTAGTAGTAGTAGTAGTAGTAGTAGTAGTAGTAGTAGTAGTAGTAGTAGTAGTAGTAGTAGTAGTAGTAGTAGTAGTAGTAGTAGTGGTAGTAGTAGTAGTAGTAGTAGTAGTAGTAGTAGTAGTAGTAGTAGTAGTGGTAGTAGTAGTAGTAGTAGTAGTAGTAGTAGTAGTAGTAGTAGTAGTAGTAGTAGTAGTAGTAGTAGTAGTAGTAGTAGTAGTAGTAGTAGTAGTAGTAGTAGTAGTAGTAGTAGTAGTAGTAGTAGTAGTAGTGGTAGTAGTAGTAGTAGTAGTAGTAGTAGTAGTAGTAGTAGTAGTAGTAGTAGTAGTAGTAGTAGTAGTAGTAGTAGTAGTAGTAGTAGTAGTAGTAGTAGTAGTAGTAGTAGTAGTAGTAGTAGTAGTAGTAGTAGTAGTAGTAGTAGTAGTAGTGGTAGTAGTAGAAGTAGTAGTAGTAGTAGAAGTGTTAGTAGTAGTAGAAGTAGTAGGTGAAGTAGTAGTAGTAGAAGTAGTAGTAGTAGTAGAAGTAGTAGGTGAAGTAGTAGTAGTAGAAGTAGTAGTAGTAGTAGTAGTAGTAGTAGTAGTAGTAGTAGTAGTAGTAGTAGTAGTAGTAGTAGTTTTTTTTTTTTTTTTTTTTTCAAATTTATTTATTGTCAAAACAAATCATACAGTACAAATAAATCAAACCCCACAAAGCTACGCAGTAGCTTGTCTGCGGGGTAACAATAAATCATGTTAATATTAAATGTCTTGACTCCGCCTGACAAATACACAAAAACACAAAAAAAAACACAACAAACGTTCTTCAAACACAAACACAAAGCACTTTGTACCTACCCAATAAGATTATAAAAAAGAACAAAAAGGGTTAACAAATTTACATTAATCCATACAAATAATATTTCTACATTCACATGTTACTGACTGTCCACTGTTTAAGGATTTTTTTAATTTGTGAAAAGGATGTAAGCGATACTAGCTCTTGTGGCAGTTTATTATACAATAATGGCACCAAATGTTTCTTTTGTTGCTCGCCATACCTATTAAAAATATCACGTGGCATCAGAAATCTTGTTTTATCTCTGGTATCGTGCGAATGCTGAGCCATTAATTTATGCTCTCGAGAGAAATAATTTGTTAATATGAAAATATAAAAATGTAGTTTTCTAACTGTTAGTAATTTACAAGTATCAGATTTTCCAAAAATGACTTTCCAAATTGAATATTGCAATCTTTCAACTTTACTTAAATACGAGGCTGTGGTATTGCCCCATGATAACAGAGCGTATCTAATCAATGACTCACCAAGTGCATAATACACGGTTACTAAGACTCCTGTGGTTACATACGGCTTTAGAACGCGTATACTATATAGCGTAGACCGTAGCCTACGACAAAGCTTATCAATATGTTTATCCCATTTAAAAGTATTATCTACAGTGACACCTAAATAAACATGTTCAAAACAATTTTCAAAACAATTTTCTAACAATTTGTGACAACTACATACCATTTGATTCGTTGAACAATTGAACCTAAAATTCCTATGTAGACATGCATAGTCATGAAAAACAATTTTAAGTTGCTGTGACACTGTAGATGGAGAGTGTATATGCATTACCTTGGTTTTTTTATAGTTAATTGTCAAACCATTATCATGGGACCATCTCAAAATATTCAGAAAATCAACTTGGAGCAATTTATTTACAATGTCGAAAATTTTATTGATTGCCACTAAAACTGTGTCATCCGCATAAAGAAAAATGTAACATCCTGTCACAACTTTCAACATATCATTTACATACACTAAATACAATAGTGGGCCCAAAATAGAGCCCTGAGGCACACCAGATTTACAGTTACCCAATTTACTGTGAGTAGACCCATACTTAACAGTCACTCTCCTCCCTGTAAGATAATTCCGAAACAAATCTAAAAGAGGCCCACGTATTCCTATCTTTTTTAAAGCAAGCAACAGCCGATCATAAAGTAGGGTATCGAATGCTTTTGAAAAATCTATGAAAATTACACCAACATGTAAATTTCTATTTAAAGCTCCAAACACTGTGTCCGAAAAGTCATTAAGTAGATTTGATGTACTTTTATTTTTTTGGAAGCCATACTGTCTCCTGTCAATAATTTTGAAATCATGCATGTAAGAAATTAATTGATCCGCTAAAAATCTTTCCATAACTTTTTCAATTGAAGGCAGTATTGCAATGGGTCTGTAATTATTAAAATCCATGTGGTCACCACTTTTAAATATAGGCCTCAGAATAGAGCACTTCAAACCATCAGGAATTACCCCAGTTTTTACGATTAGATTGATCAACTGTGCTATAATTGGGCTTATATTTTCAGAAATTAATTTTAAATCACACATCCTAATCCTATCGATGCCCGGACCTTTATTACTGCTTAGACTTTGAATGACGTCACTTATCAACTTAGGTGTTGCTTTTCGAAAATTCATCGATTGCAAAGCACAATCTCGATTCGCAGTTATAGTTTCAATGACACAATCATGTTTTATCGCCTCTACCTCATCTGAAAAAGAATTTACGAAACCGTCAACTATACTAGTTCCATCAAGGGTTTTTCCCATGTATTTAGATATAATATCATCTGGCGAGTTTTTTGTCTGCTTACCAATTACCAAATTAATTTCGTTCCACGTGTTTCGAATATTGTCTCTACAATTTGAAAACCTCGATTTATAATAACTAATTTTATCCCTAACCAGCTGTTTACTTACCATGTTTCTGCATTTTTTGTATTCGTTTCTAAAATCCATATTATTACTAGAGTGTTTCCACTTACGAAACCACTTGTCCCTCTCTTTCATTTTCTTTTTCAAAGTAAGAGTAACCCATGGTTTCCTGTTTCTAGAATAAAGACCCGAACACATCCTAACTTCCTCAGCACTGTCATACACCCGCTTAAAGATATTAGAAATTTCATCATAAAGCTGACATGGGTCATCACAGTCCATTAAATGATCCCAATTAATGGCAGTTAACGCTTGTCTTATTTTGTTATCATTTAAAATTATTTTCTCTGTTTTCTCAGTTCCGTTCTTTCTTACGTCAATATCCTTATTAATTCCCACCCCCACAATATAATGGTCCGATATCTTAGCTTCGTATATAGCAGAGTGCAGATCCTTATCACAGTTGACAAGTTTAACGAAAATATGATCTATACAAGTTCTAGAAATACAACCAGCCCTTTCTTCTACTCTGGTATCACCAGTAATGCATCCTCTTATACCAT
The DNA here is from genome assembly GCA_945910005.1 of Isoperla grammatica. NCBI lineage: Eukaryota > Metazoa > Arthropoda > Insecta > Plecoptera > Perlodidae > Isoperla > Isoperla grammatica. The sequence continues at coordinate 14,142,909 of OX246744.1, forward strand.
AACTTGCCATAACATCTTTATAACGTTGAACATTTATGTCACAATTATCATTTATATTTAAATTAACATCGCCAACTAAAACAATTTGATCCTGAACTGACACATTTTCTAACCAACAACTCAACTCATTGATAAAGTTTATAATATTTGTATTATTTGGCGGTCGATATAGGGATAACACATGCGTATTTACTCCATTTAGTGTAATAACACCATGTACACCTTCAAAATACTGGAACGTCAAGTCTGACAACACAAAATCAACTCCTTCACGAACGTAAACAATAACACCGCCACCGCGGCAACTCTCCCGCAAGCTCGAGTACATATCGAACCCTTTAATGCTAAACGTGTCTTTCTCATCATTCTTAATGTTTACTTCACCTAATATTAAAATATGAAGAGAAGGAAGAAGATCATCAATGTAGATCAACATTTCATCAAAATGAAGTTTCATAGATCTAATATTTAAAAATAAAATATTAAACTTATCATGAAATATTCTTATCACTTCCTCGTCCACACAAACGTAACTCGCTTCGTTCACATAAGGCAAAATATCCAACTCGTAATCAGCCATTTTGATGGTATTTAAAGTCTACATATCAACAATAATAGAGTGAAACAAACTAAACTAGCTTATCCAGGTCACGAACACACGTTATCGTCAATATGGGCGCTGACTCATTCTTGCGAGCTAATATCTTGCCAAAGCGGAACCAAACAAATTTATAGTCTTTCTCGCGACCTGTTGACTTTGCTTGCCAGAAAAGGTTCTTAAAAAACGGGGTAATATTTTCGTTTATGTAAATCCTTGAATCGTTTCCATTGTCAATTATATCTCGGTAGTATATATAATATACTAGTATACTAGGTAGTAGTAGTAGTAGTAGTAGTAGTAGTAGTAGTAGTACTAGAAGTAGTAGTAGTAGTATTAGTAGTGGTAGTAGTAGTAGTTGTAGTATAAGTAGTAGTATTAGTAGTGGTAGTAGTAGTAGTAGTAGTAGTAGTAGTAGAAGTAGTAGTAGTAGTAGTAGTAGTAGGAGTAGTAGTAGTAGTAGTAGTAGTAGTAGTAGTAGTAGTAGTAGTAGTAGTAGTAGTAGTAGTAGTAGTAGTAGTAGTAGTAGTAGTAGTAGTAGTAGTAATAGTAATAGTGGTAGTAGTAGTAGTAGTAGTAGTAGTAGTAGTAGTAGTTGTCATAGTAGTAGTAGTAGTAGTAGTAGTAGTAGTAGTGGTAGTAGTAGTAGTAGTAGTAGTAGTAGTAGTAGTAGTAGAAGTAGTAGTTGTCATAGTAGTAGTAGTAGTTTTTTTTTTTTTTTTAGATTTTTATTGATGAAACATGACAATATACATTTCAGACTCCACAAAGCTACTGCATCGTACATATGTATATTACAATAGGTATTCTTGTCCCATCACTTAACCTACACAAATACATAAGTACAAATACACACATACAAAGATTATTATACTTAACTTAACAATGATCTTGAATTGGTCGGAAATTTGCTTGTGATCAAGGCTACTTAAGTCATACTGTGAAAATAAACCACATTGTGCAAAAACAAAAATAAATCGGTATCAATATTCGTACAATATTCATACATTCATTCATACTCCTACCATATCGTTATCAGTTGTAAGAACCCATCTTTTAACTTGTTTTTTAACTTCACTTAATGTTTTCAGACTTTGAAATTCCTATGGAAGGTAATTAAAATATTTAGGCACCAATACTTTTTTCCCTTGTGCTCCTGTGTTATTACTGTATCTTTGAATTATATAATTATCACAATTTCTTGTGCCGTATTTATGTTCTGCAATCAATTTATACTTATGTGAAAATAATACGTTCTTAAAATTAAATACAAATGTAATTGATAGATTGTCATTATACCACAACCGGAGGCGTTGTTACTATCCGGGCATATAATTTTAATTATCATTTGCTGAATATTAAAAACATCTTTCAAATATGTTGCAGTGGTTGCTCCCCATGCTAGTAGACCGTAAGTTATTAATGATTGTGCAACAGCAAAATATATCGTTTTCAACAGCTTTTCATTTACATACATTTTTTATACTTTTATCCCATATAAGGCAGACCTTAATCTTGAACACAACTTTTCGATATGGTTACTCCACTTAAAATTATAGTCAATCACAAGTCCTAAATATGCTATTTCCAAAACATTATCTAACCTTCTGCTACAATTACAATTAATATTAACTAAATCTGTATCAGCTCTGAAATTCCTATGTAAACACCCATAATCGTGATATACTATGTCGACATTTTCATGATTTTTAAAAGGTGAGTGTATAAACATAACTTTTGTTTTTTTTGTAATTGATAACTAAACCATAATCATGTGCCCATCGTAATAAGTTATTAAAATCAGACTGCAATATCCGCCTTGCAACACTGAGTTGCGCATGAGCCACTGCCAAAGCTGTGTCATCTGCATATAAATAGATTGAACATTTTTTAACCTGACGTAACATGTCGTTAACATAAATCAAATACAGAAGAGGACCTAAAATGGATCCTTGTAGTACCCCCGAAGAAACAAGTACTTTTCTACTAATGAAATCATTACTTTTTACAACCATGTATCTGCCTGATAAATAATTTTGAAACCATGCTAACATTGGTCCACATATACCTATTTTTTCCAAAGCCTTTATAATTTTGTGTGAGATAACGTATCAAAGGCCTTAGTGAAATCAATAAATGCTACCATTACATTCAAGTTCCTATCTCCTTTAACAAAATCCGAAAAATCATTCAATAAGGCACCAGTGCTTTTTCCTCTCTGATAACCATACTGTCTTTTATCAATAATTTTAAATTTATCCAAATAATTAATTAATGCATCAGCGACATAGCGTTCCATAATTTTCTCTATTGCAGGTAATATTCATATAGGTCTGTAATTCGTAAAACTTTTATGATTTCCATTTTTATAAACTGGTCTAACTATTGAGCATTTCAAAAATGAAGGTATTATACCAGTAGAAAAAATGTTTTTTAAAAGATGGGCAATTACAGGACTAATACTTTTAACACATGACTTTAAATCTTTCATGCAAATTCTATCCAAACCAGGTCCTTTGTTACAATTGAAAGAAAATATAATTTTCTCAACAGTTTTAGCACTGACTTTTTTTAAATAAAATGACTGTTAGACATTTAGTAATAGAAGTAGTAATAGTAATTGACTAATTAATTGAAATAGTAAAGTAGTAGTAGTAGTAATAGTAGTAGTAGTAGTAGTAGTAGTAGTAGTAGTAGTAGTAGTAGTAGTAGTAGTAGTAGTAGTAGTAGTAGTAGTAGTAGTAGTAGTAGTAGTAGTAGTAGTAGTAGTAGTAGTAGTAGTAGTAGTAGTAGTAGTAGTAGTAGTAGTAGTAGTAGTAGTAGTAGTAGTAGTAGTAGTAGTAGTAGTAGTGGTAGTAGTAGTAGTAGTAGTAGTAGTAGTAGTAGTAGTAGTAGTAGTAGTAGTAGTAATACTTTTATTTAGCATTAATTTAGCAATAATTGTGTACTTACTTTACTTTATTGTAATACAGCACAGTGTAGGGCACAATGCCCTCTTTAGCCTGATGAGTGATGATTGATAAATGAAAATGAGGAAGGGAGGAGGGGAAGCCTGGTACCGGTACGTAGCCTACTCCTGTCAAAAAGTACCAAGGGGACCATCGGCTTTACGTCCCATCCGAAAGGACGGTGTAACTTTGAACAGTCATATAGGTTCCTCCACTAACCTGGACTGCCGAACAGTTGACGAGAAGAACGAAGCTGTTACACAAGCTATCGAACCCTCCATTCTGCTCTAACCAACGGTAACTAGTGTTTCAGAGGAGAGGTCACCCATCCACCTCCTGACCTAGCACGAGATTGCTTAACTTCGGTGTTCGTATGGTAACCGCGGCTCAACCGTTGGCTATGTGTTTGTAATGCATATGTGAATATTTCACATATTCACGAAAAGTTACAAAAAGTATATTTCATATAAGTTTCTATTGCTACATAAACATAAAAATATGATTGTTTTACTTACGCACGATCAGAAACCAGGCGAAGCCCATCAGGGTCAGAAGAACGTTGCTCGACATTACAAGACTAGTTGAGATACTCCTTCGATAATATCACTGTGCACAATGAGGATGTAGTGAATGTTCGATGCCAGTCCAGCGTGTATATATAGCCAGGCGCTTGATCTAATAATATCTCTCGTAACGAGAAATAATTGTGGATCATGAGCTAGGCGTTGCCAAGTGACCTGTGTCCTGTAACACAATTTGGCTTTGACAGGGCCTATTTAGTGCGTAGCTGAACACTGTTTGCGCAGCTGCAATTTGTGATTTGCGCAATTAAGAATTCGTCTTTAAAAGAACTGATGGAATAAAAAATATTTGTATTTTATTTTTTAATCTTATAAGGCTTACACTAAATCTACAAGTATATTCTTAGGTTTCTTAACGTCTATTTAACTTTGTATGTTTTCTGAGGAGGTAAGCGCTTGGTGAATCGCGGAAGTACATCTAATACTGAAGACCATCTCAAGCCATTTAAACACGTTCTTGAAAAAAGGTTAGAATAAAATCCCCTGCGGGGCTAACCTGGGGGGCCGCGCCCCCCAGACCCCCCGGCGCTTTGCCTCTAAAGGCTTGTTTGCGCAGTTCCACTTTTCCTGAAATTAGGCACTAGCAATACCCTTGTAGAAAAAAACAATGTTTTCATCCCAAGTCCTTGGTATTATTAATAGTACTAGAAAAATGCTGTTTGGCGCGTTGATAAGCAAGCGCGTCCATATCTACGAACTTTTTGGCTGACGCTACAGCGGCGGTCAGCTCACGTGTTCTACCCCGACGCTGACGCTACAGCGGCGGTCAGCTCACGTGTTCTATCCCAACGCTGACGCTACAGCGGAGGTCAGCTCACGTGTTCTACCCCGACGCTGACGCTACAGCGGCGGTCAGCTCACGTGTTCTACCCCAACGCTGACGCTACACTGGCGGTCAGCTCGCGTGTTCTACCCCAACGCTGACGCTACAGCGTTGGACAGCTCGCGTGTTCTACCCCAACGCTGACGCTACACTGGCGGTCAGCTCGCGTGTTCTATCCCAACGCTGACGCTACACTGGCGGTCAGCTCGCGTGTTCTATTCCAACGCTGACGCTACACTGGCGGTCAGCTCGTGTGTTCTACCCCAACGCTGACGCTACACTGGCGGTCAGCTCGCGTGTTCTATCCCAACGCTGACGCTACAGCGGCGGTCAGCTCGCGTGTTCTATTCCAACGCTGACGCTACACTGGCGGTCAGCTCGCGTGTTCTATCCCAACGCTGACGCTACAGCGTTGGACAGCTCGCGTGTTCTACCCCAACGCTGACGCTACACTGGCGGTCAGCTCGCGTGTTCTACCCCAACGCTGACGCTACAGCGTTGGAAAGCTCGCGTGTTCTACCCCAACGCTGACGCTACACTGGCGGTCAGCTCGCGTGTTCTATCCCAACGCTGACGCTACACTGGCGGTCAGCTCGCGTGTTCTACCCCAACGCTGACGCTACAGCGTTGGAAAGCTCGCGTGTTCTACCCCAACGCTGACGCTACACTGGCGGTCAGCTCGCGTGTTCTATCCCAACGCTGACGCTACACTGGCGGTCAGCTCGCGTGTTCTATTCCAACGCTTACGCTACACTGGCGGTCAGCTCGCGTGTTCTATCCCAACGCTGACGCTACACTGGCGGTCAGCTCGTGTTTTCTATCCCAACGCTGACGCTACAGCGTTGGTCAGCTCGTGCGTTCTATCCCGGAATCTGCATTTCATTCAGCGTCCCATACAATTAAGGAATACTTTGAAGCTAATAACTAAATAGGGTATTGTATACATATTTGACATTTCATTATTTACCTTCACTAGTGTACTTACAAATTGCGTCAAAGTAATATATGTCCCTATCTTACTTTTAGTTTTGCATAGAAATGGTGAAGTTATTATTTTCTTACGTTGTTGGTTGTTGGAGATAATAATTTCCTGTTGATTTGCCGGTTGTCGGTAAATTAACCCACCCCTTGGTTAACAGCCCCAGCCCCCGACCGTGGATGGGGGAGCTCCTCAATAGGGCTTGGTTGAAACCCCACAAATAAAGATCGATCGAGTAACACCGTCAAATTATTCTACTAATTGCGTTTATCCTAATTAACCTTTTTGGTTTTGTGTTTAGTTAACTCCTAAAGACATGAAATGTTGGTGAACTGCTCGTATGCCGTCGGCGTTCCAATGTTTGCCAGCTGGCCGCCGGTTGCTCCCGTGCCCCGTGCGACTGAAATAGAACATTTTATTGTAGGCCTTCATTCTTGAATTTCACCATCACAATATAGATAGGTATATAAATATTTTTCATGGTTCCTTACGTCTCATAGTATAGGCCTCGTTTGGTACATGGCTTGGCGTAAGGAAGAGCTTGTTTACGTCAATAGCTCGTACAATGGCGTCTTCAAGTGATATATGCAGATTAAACGAAAGGAAAATCAATTGTCATAGGTGTATATACATATTTTTTTATACATATTATATATTTATTTTTATTTTATAATTTTTATATTTTTTTGTATATATTTTATTTATTTATATACATATTATATATACATACTTCAAACGCACCGGGAGTTATAAAATTCATGCTAGCATTGACCAGAAATTAATAGAATAAACCAAACCGTGCTGACCCATATCACGCATAAAACAATATAACTCACGGCGCAGCACTCTCTGCGCAATGCGATCGTGCCTGAATCCACGCATGCAAACACAACGTACGCTGCCAGACACACAAGTGAATAACTATAATTCCCATTTATGAACCAAAATAAAACTGCAAACTCGAAATCCAATTCACAGATTTCAATAAAGTGAATTAGAATTAGACCGGCGCAATACACCAGCTTGTTATGTACCACTGCAGTACCAGGCTAAACGATCGAACATCGTCACGATTACCCCTGTAATCATGACATGGGCGTAGCGATTCGCTCCGAGGATTGTTCACAATGCAGTCTTTTCAATGAATTACCATGGTTCAACAATGAAAATCTAGGCGCGCGGGAGCGCGCCGAGCCAAGCCATGTGCGAGCTTTCACTACGCGACTCTTACTGCAAGCATCGAAGTGCACTTAACACGATGTTGCCGACGCAAAACCATAAAAGATGGGAACCTCACATTTTCATTAATCGGTGGGCTTTTACCACGAGACTACCCATTTCAAATTTCATCCCGGTCGGATGTTGCGTATGGAAGATATTAGGCCGTAAAGACCATTAAAAAAATTCAAAATTTACTACTGGCTAATTCCTTGTCGGTCTGTGAGCCCCAAACGAATAAAGATATAATCACCAATTATTGAACCAATTTTTTTCACCTCCCGGGGCATCTTCTTTCACACACAAAATTGTAATTGGACAGAATGCCAACCTGAAAAAAAATAAATGCTCCCAAAAAATTAGTAATAATTAAAAGTTGCCGACGAAAAAAACATGTTGTGTCACAACGTTCTTGCCATTGATGTAGACAACTGAGTAAATTTTCAGAATTATATCTTGGATATTGACTATGTAACAAAATAATTAGTTTTAATTACGAAAAAGAAAATCACTAACACAATGACAAGGTCCGCTTGATCTCCGCCTAACGGAGGCTCGTCGAATTCCCAACTTGCGAGCTCGGCGAGCCTCCGCTAGGTGGAGATCAAGTTGACTTGGATACATGCCAAGATTAGGGCTAGTCTTACAATCTCCTAATAGAAAAGTTATTTGTAGCAATTAAGCTATTTGGAGGAATTCAAGAGTTTTGATTGGTCGTTGCCATGGAGAAAACAAGCTATTCGACGAATAAGTAGTTATTGGACCTAATTAATAAAAAGCATTGATGTACCAAACAAAAATGCAAAAAAGAGGCCAAGCCCAAGCTGCGAAGACAAACTGTTACATACCAAAGAGGGCACACGTCCAAAAAACACCAATTTCAGAGGATCTCAACATTTAATGGGGTGATAATATCTAAAATTGAGGCCCAGCCAATTATTTTATTTCCAATATATAAATATAGTAACTATAATTAAATAAACAAATATGTAAATGCTTACATCACTTAATAATTGATAAATAAATATATTTACAATAATTACAAAATTAAATTAACTTGTTGAAACATTTCGAGGTGGGAAAAAACAAAATTAACACACTATTTATAATTAAAAGCTTGGCCGATGAATTTGTTATTTGCCTTCGGGTAATATATTATAAATATTACGTACTATAAAGCAATAATGGTAATAACTCATCAAGTTCATGAACTTTAAAATCTATAATAAGTAATTCAAGAAACATATCAGTATTTGGGAAATAAAACTGAGAATGCAAATTCATCGGCCAAGCTTTTAAATTATTATAATTACAGTGTGTTCTTTTGTTTTTCCCAACTCAAAATGTTTTAATAAGTTAATTCAATTTTGTAATTGTTGTATATATATTATATATATTTATTTATCAATTATTACGTGATGTAAACATTTATATATTTGTTTATTTCATTATGATTACTATATTTATATATTGAAAATAAAATAACTGGCTTGGCCACAATTTTAGATATCACCCCTTTAAATGTTGAGCCTCTTTTGAAATTGGCGATTTTTGTAAGTGTACCCTCTTTGGTTGGTAGCGGTTTACCTGCTCCATTTTGGGCTTGGCCTCTTTTTTGCATTTTTGTTTGGTATTACGTTTATTTAATGCCGGAATTATGTAACAACCAAGACCCGTGAACATGTGGCCTGGTCTATAACACGTACATCCCGACAAGACCTAGCAATCTGACCCAAACTCACCTAGTGGTAGCCCCGGCTTCCCCGACCTGCGTTCCCACGTCGGCGAATGTGTCTCCTCCTGTTGCGCGTGATCCACTCTTCCTCTTCTGTTCTTCGGCGTTACAACTCGAGCCCCCCAGTGTCCACACACCTTGGTTATAAACCCCTTCCTCACGACGTCACGTCTCTACGTCATCGCCTGCCATGGCGAAGAATTGCCGACAGCAACATCATCTTAACAATAATAAGGAGTGTGCGCTGTTGATTCAGATTTTCGATTTCGAAGCCCATTCTTAGATATAATTTAAAAATGAAACTTTTATGCAGTTCTTGACGTAGAGGTACCCTTCCCGGCGGAACCCCCGATTTCTGTAACTTGAATTTGCTTTAAAATGTTCACAATAGTAAAATAAAATACGTTTTCTAAAGAATTAAGTTCCCTTTATTTCTGAGTTCCAATAAATATTTATGCCAGGAATAAACTGTGGTGGTCTAAAGAGCCAACCACAGGAGGATGCGAGTAGGATAAGGAGCAATAATGTGGACAATTTTAAACAAATGCATTTCTGAGTCACAATATTATGATATTGAATAAAACATAGTTGATCTCAAAAACCTGTGATATTTCTTAGTTCCTAACTTCATTCTCCATCATCGTCCCTGCTAGCTAGACTGAGCCAATGGGGTTCTTGTATTGGGTTGTAGTCTCGACTTAGGCCAGGATTGGTGACACTACGACAACGTATGAAACCTAGAATTGCGCACAATTTTTGATTCATGAGGCCGACTGGAGCTATAACCAGAGTCAATAACCGTACTAACTTTCGTGGGCAATCCTCAACCTGATCCCCTAACCTAACCGAATTTCGTGGGATGTCAGGTAGCTGGGGAAAGTCACTTTGATTCAGTGTCAACCCATCCTGGCCTTATCCGACTCCCATTGGGTTGGACAGCCTGAGACATCTCTTGGTGACTTCATGTGTGATGACTCAAGGCCGGTAAAGTAGTATTACTGAACAACTACTTGACCAACTTTGGTAATTGCCAGGTTTGAAATAGGTGAAAAATAACGGCTACAGTACAGTGCCGTTCTTGCCTTAAGCCCCCTTGCACGCCAAGGGTCTACCCCCACCATCCGGCCGCGCGGTGAGGGCAGCGGTGGCTCATAATTATACCAGTCAATAAGTCTCATATTAAAACGGTAATTATCTACAGTTGAAATCCACATAGTCAATATTTCGCAAGATTTATCAAATTAATTGCAATATAGAATAAGTAATTTTTTTACTGCAGATATTTACCGTTTCAATAGGTGACATGTTGACTGGAATAATTTATTACCCACTCTGCACTCGCCGCGCGGCCGGATGGTGTGGGTAGACCCTTGGATGCACGGGGGTTTAGTGCAAGAAGACGACTGCAAAGTACGGTACACTGTATGATGGCATATTATTTCGTGCTGATAAACTTTATTGTCTTATCATTATACTTTTGCACTATTTTTATGGTACAATGTTGAGAGTTATCAACTCAGAGAATGTATGTAATTTTTCGATTGATTAATTGTTTGATCATCCCTTATAAATTAAGTGACCCAGGTAAAAGTATAACTAACAATGTGTGTAATTTATTATATGCCGGGTAAAGAAAGTAATAGACGAACTCAGTATTATATTTATTTTGCCACATCGGTTGTACATTGAATATTAAAATATAAAGCAAGCATTTGAGATACAATCTATGATTCATGCAGTAGAACCATATTTTACTAACAGGCGATGATTAAAAGCTTAGAAAGTTGGATGTGGGGATTAAAATGGTGGCAACCATGTTTGAAGTGACAAGTAGACTTCAACAAATGAAACCACTGGCGCTAGAAATTCTCTACTCAAGTATTGGATGCTGGTCAGTCATCGCCCTGATATCTTCTAACCACGCGTGGAAGTAGGGACACTTGTTGCGCCTACTTGTCCTCCAACCACGCATGGAAGTAGGGACACTTGTTGCGCCTACTTGTCCTCCAACCACGCGTGGAAGTAGGGACACTTGTTGCGCCTACTTGTCCTCCAAGCACGCGGGAAGTAGGGACACTTGTTGCGCCTACTTGTCCTCCAACCACGCGTGGAAGTAGGGACACTTGTTGCGCCTACTTGTCCTCCAACCACGCGTGGAAGTAGGGACACTTGTTGCGCCTACTTGTCCTCCAACCACGCGTGGAAGTAGGGACACTTGTTGCGCCTACTTGTCCTCCAAGCACGCGTGGAAGTAGGGACACTTGTTGCGCCTACTTGTCCTCCAACCACGCGTGGAAGTAGGGACACTTGTTGCGCCTACTTGTCCTCCAACCACGCGTGGAAGTAGGGACACTTGTTGCGCCTACTTGTCCTCCAACCACGCGTGGAAGTAGGGACACTTGTTGCGCCTACTTGTCCTCCAACCACGCGTGGAAGTAGGGACACTTGTTGCGCCTACTTGTCCTCCAACCACGCGTGGAAGTAGGGACACTTGTTGCGCCTACTAGTCCTCCAACCACGCGTGGAAGTAGGGACACTTGTTGCGCCTACTTGTCCTCCAACCACGCGTGGAAGTAGGGACACTTGTTGCGCCTACTCCTCCTCGGAACTGTCGTCCGGCCACGAACCATCTGCCTCTAAAGAGGAGAGGATCATAAGAGCGAGAGCCTTGACCATGGGACGGTCCTCCTCTTCGATCTCAGGGTCGTTGTCGATGGCGTCGTCAAACTCCTCCCTAGTCAGTTCGAATCTCGTCAGCAGAGCGGCTACCTCGTCACTATTGAGGTAGGCGTCGATTGCCTCGCTGTCCTCGCTGCTCAGTTGCCGGGCTGATCTCCCATTCCACCGGTTGGCGACTTCCAGGGGTGCTTCCAGGTCCCGGCTCATAAACCAGGGCAAAGGCGACCCCCGCTTGGCGTCTTCCAGGGGTGCTTCCAGGTCCCGGCCCATTAACCAGTAATCTTGCGACCACCGCTTGGCGACTTCCAGGGGTGCTTCCAGGTCCCGTCCAAATAAAAAGGGAAAACGAAATCGCTTGGCGACTTCCAGGGGTGCTTCCAGGTCCCGTCCATATAAAATGCCATATGGCACACGCTTGGCGACTTCCAGGGGTGCTTCCAGGTCCCGTCCATATAAAATGCCATATGGCACACGCTTGGCGACTTCCAGGGGTGCTTCCAGGTCCCGTCCATATAAAATGCCATATGGCACACGCTTGGCGACTTCCAGGGGTGCTTCCAGGTCCCGTCCATATAAAATGCCATATGGCACACGCTTGGCGACTTCCAGGGGTGCTTCCAGGTCCCGTCCATATAAAATGCCATAAGGCACACGCTTGGCGACTTCCAGGGGTGCTTCCAGTTGCCGGCTATTTCCCCAGGTCCAAGGAGGTAATCCACGCTTGGCGACTTCCAGGGGTGCTTCCAGTTGCCGGCTATTTCCCCAGGTCCAAGGAGGTAATCCACGCTTGGCGACTTCCAGGGGTGCTTCCAGTTGCCGGCTATTTCCCCAGGTCCAAGGAGGTAATCCACGCTTGGCGACTTCCAGGGGTGCTTCCAGTTGCCGGCTATTTCCCCAGGTCCAAGGAGGTAATCCACGCTTGGCGACTTCCAGGGGTGCTTCCAGTTGCCGGCTATTTCCCCAGGTCCAAGGAGGTAATCCACGCTTGGCGACTTCCAGGGGTGCTTCCAGTTGCCGGCTATTTCCCCAGGTCCAAGGAGGTAATCCACGCTTGGCGACTTCCAGGGGTGCTTCCAGTTGCCGGCTATTTCCCCAGGTCCAAGGAGGTAATCCACGCTTGGCGACTTCTAGGGGTGCTTCCAGTTGCCGGCTATTTCCCCAGGTCCAAGGAGGTAACCCACGCTTGGCGACTTCCAGGGGTGCTTCCAGTTGCCGGCTATTTCCCCAGGTCCAAGGAGGTAATCCACGCTTGGCGACTTCCAGGGGTGCTTCCAGTTGCCGGCTATTTCCCCAGGTCCAAGGAGGTAATCCACGCTTGGCGACTTCCAGGGGTGCTTCCAGTTGCCGGCTATTTCCCCAGGGCACAGGCCAATGCCGCTTGGCGACCTCTCGGCTTCCTGGCCTGGTTTCCGCTACGCACGACACCACAACACAATAGCAAAATGAAAGGAATTCACAAAATATATGATTTTCAAAACAACGAGACATTGGCCTGGTGGGGGCGGGGGGGGGGGGGGGGGTAATGTGTTGAGACATATATGCACATGACATTGTACCAAGATTACTGCGTCTCCAAGATGTTTGATTGTACTAAGTAGGAACAACGAAAGAAGATTCTGTTAAGAAGGCTGTTTGTTGACAAAGTGTCGGTTTAAAATGCATTAAAACACTTTAAAATGTTCAAAAAGTAAAAGAATCCCCATCACCAACATCATCTCCTAGTGAATTTGATGCTATTGCTTACAAATGTTTCTTGTTCCAATAATTAATATTTCCGTAAGTAAAATGTCCTTAAAAGCGAAAGATATCTCTACGTAAAAAACCACAAAAAATGTTCTTTCTTTAATTATGTACATCTCAAAATTGAAACACAAAATCGAAAATCTGAGTAATCATAGCGCTGTGGTTTGGTAAGCCCTACACACTGAATGATAAATGTGTTTAACGTTATCAGTATGGCCGTGATAATTATTTCCTTAAATTACTAAGGAAATGAGTATCACAATCATACTGATTATAATGTAAGACACATTTATCATTCAGTCTGAAGGGCTTACCAAACCACAGCGCTTCTCAGATTTTCGATTTTGTGTTTCAATCTTAAGATATAATAAAAAATGAGCTTGTTCTGTGGTTGCTTGACGTAGAGGTATACTTCGCTCTTACTAAGATGTGAAAGAGGATGTGCAGCAACATCACATTACAACATCTGAAAAACGAACATATTTTTTGGAGCAAATAAACATTTTCAACATTTTGGTTTGACAATTTCACGACTTACTTCGGGTGTTCTACAGCCGCAGGATAGGTCGAAATACAGCCTGAAGGAATGACCAACGTAATCTTTTAAGTGCAATATAAACATATGAAAGTTGACCGATTGCGTAAATGACGTAGATCAGCGTAACAAAATTTAAAACGTAGAGTGCAGGGCCTGGATTATCAAAGATGCCTAACTCTATGTTGTCCTAACTCCTAAGTTAGGTAAATCCTAGCTAGATAAATCAAGATAAATGATCTCTGCGTATTTCTAGTCATTCACCAAAAAAAATGTGATTTTACTATCTTGTACCTTTTTGACATTGCATAACGACATATGCGTGATTTATATCACTAAGGTTTCCCTAAACTAGGACGTCTTAGCACTAAGGCATTTTTGTGAATCTGGGCCCTGATATTTTTAGTTTGGCATAGTTTGAAGCTAGATGCCCTATTTATATGACCACCACCCAGCATAACAAATATGACTTATTATAAACATTAAGCAATGTAATATCAAAAAATGAAAAGATATGATTGTCTGTTGTCACGGGGGTAAAAGGTGGTCACATAGCGATAGAGGGGAGCAGCAGGGGAGCGTCAAACTTTGAAATCTTAAGTCTAATACAATATATTGACAATAAGCTTGTTAAAAAAAAAATATGTTTAAATCTTTGGAACATTGAACAGATCATTTTCAGAATTGATCTAGAACCCTTACGGAGTTGATAACGGTCTTCTTAATTGTCAATGACAACAATGGACAATAGTGAAAAATGCACCTTGACAAATTTTTTAAAAGTAGTTGTTATTGTTGAGCATTATTGAGCATTGTTGTAATTGATCTATCAAGAACCCTTAGATAGAAGTAAACACGGCTCTCTAGATCAATTCTGAAACTTGTCTATGGGAAGGCGTATGAGACTGCAGCGCTGCGAGCGTTCCGGCCAATGATATGTAACACCTATAGTAGGCTAGATCACAAGTCCCCCAACCTTTCACTCAGTAGTGAGCGTAGCAAGTTTAAGCCATGTTGAATTGGGCAGGGGACAGGCTAAGTTGGACCTTTCAGTACTGCTAGCGCTGCGAGCGGCAGAAAGTCGCTTTTGAGAGTGAGACTCCCATTTCCGCCTGTAGTAGTTGCCCAATTCAAGATGGCTTCTAATTGACAAGCCTGTGGCTGCTAGGTAGTGCATCTAGCCTATCTTTGGTTCTGGCCACTGAGCACTGCCTGCCTGCAATGATATTCAACAGCAACAGAAGGCTAGCTAGATGCGCAGCATTTATAGCAGCCACAAGCGTGTCAATTAGAAGCCATCTTGAACTGGGCAAATACTACAGGCGGGAATGGGAGTCTCGAACGCGACTTTCTGCCGCTCGCAGCGCTAGCAGTACTGAAAGGTCCAACTTAGCATGTAAACTGCCCAATTCAAAATGGCTTCAATTTGCCACGCTCGCTACTGAGTGAAAAGTTGGGTGACTGGTGATCTAGCCTAGGCCTACTATAGCTGTTGAATATCATTGACTGCCTGCTAGAAGTCACCGAAAACCCCTTGAAGAGGCAGTTAACTATTTATTACTGGAGAAATACCCAATGTCAAATAGTTTGGTCATTGAATTGTACATTCTTACTGTTGAATGTTGTAGTGTAGTGTATCCAATATATTCATTCAGTGACTGTAGGCCGGACCGCTTGCAACGCTCTCTAAAGATATCCTAACTTAGAAGTGTATTTTCATAGATCTTAGAAAATTGAAAACGACAGTAGAATAACTTTATACCCGAAGCAAAAATTACTTGAATATAGAAGTAGAATGCAAAAAGTAAAGTAAGTTAGTGAAGTTGGTAAACTTACCGTCAGAGGGCAGCATGACGCACATGGCGGCCACGATCAGCAACAGGGCGCAGAACTTCATGGTGACTTGTTGAGGCTTCTAGAAGACAGTGAGGTAGCCAAGTAGGGCCCCAGGTTATATAGTAACTAGCCCCGGGGAAAAATGCTACTTTTCGCTGGTCCTATAGCTGTAATCAGGCATAATTAAGGAACCTAGCCCCGGGGAAAAATGCCACTTTCTGCAGCGCCAAAATCTGTAATCAGTAGAGGCGTTTGCTTTTCGCGGACCGCGAAATCGCGAAAAGTGTTGATAAAGAAGGGGGAGATAACAAAGTGTATATCAGTTGATAGGCACCTTAAAAACATCAAAATTTCACGGCGAAAATTCACGAAATCCGTTTATTTCCAGTCATAACATCGAAATTTAAATTTATTAT
>OX246744.1:14163999-14241590 GCA_945910005.1 Isoperla grammatica
ATCGTGTATTTATTTATTTTTTGTTTACAGAGTAAAAAAATCATAATTTACAAATTAAATTCAAAAAGTAAAAATTGGCTCTCACAACAATAGTTTGTAATAAATTATTTCACTGCTATGATCTGATACCAAGATATTACATCACTTTAATACAAGTCCGACAATACATGCTGGTTCCTGACGGAGGTTATATAAGACTAGATTGTTTCCATGTTTACATGTTTACATGTTCCCGTTAGTTGGATCAACAGCTGTCGTCCGAGTTATCAATACCGATTAGAATATGATTATACATGTTGGTGAGTGAAGATAAGTGATTTACATAATATATTATCTTGGTCTAACATGTCTACAGGTATATGATGTAATAAATAAGACTGAATGTAAGATGTTCGAGACAGTTGATACATCAGGCGCGTTTATTGAGTAGCGGGGTCGTCTTCCTGGGAATCCCTCTGATGACGTCACGCGCCTATTGGTCAAAAGCTCGTCTTCCGGGGGATCCCCCGATGACGTCACGCACGGCCGCGCCTATTGGTCAGTAGCTCGTCTTCCGGGGGATCCCCCGATGACGTCACGCATGGCCGCGCCTATTGGTCAGTAGCCCGTCTTCCGGGGGATCCCCCGATGACGTCCCGCACCTATTGGTCAGTAGCTCGTCTTCCGGGGGATCCCCCGATGACGTCACGCACGGCCGCGCCTATTGGTCAGTAGCTCGTCTTCCGGGGGATCCCCCGATGACGTCACCTCACGCGCCTATTGGTCAGTAGCTCGTCTTCCGGGGGATCCCCCGATGACGTCACGCACGGCCGCGCCTATTGGTCAGTAGCTCGTCTTCCGGGGATCCCCCGATGACGTCACCTCACGCGCCTATTGGTCAGTAGCTCGTCTTCCGGGGGATCCCCCGATGACGTCACGCGCCTATTGGTCAGTAGCTCGTCTTCAGGGGGATCCCCCGATGACGTCACCTCACGCGCCTATTGGTTAACATCGTCTATCTTCATCTGCGGGATGACGTCATGCGCGGGTAGACTGCGCCTGCGTCGACTGTCCTCATCGTCTCCCCCGCACAACCCCCGTCGACAACCACCCCCACAGTTACAGCCGAACCAGTTACACTTGCCCCTGCCGCAGTACGGCGCCCCACTCCGGCAGTCGTCGCAGAGGGTGTGACGGTTGAGGCGGTGCGTAGGGCAGCACACGGCGTCGCCTGTGAGACAGAGGAACGTGGTTAGAGGCAGCATAGAGGGTTACACTGCCGCAGTACGGCGCCCCACTCCTGCAGAGGGTGTGACGGTTGAGGCGGTGCGTAGGGCAGCACACGGCGTCGCCTGTGAGACAGAGGAACGTGGTTAGAGGCAGCATAGAGGGTTACACTGCCGCAGAACGGCGTCCCCCTGCAGAGGGTGTGACGGTTGAGGCGGTGCGTAGGGCAGCACACGGCCTCGCCTGTGAGACAGAGGAACGTGGTTAGAGGCAGCATAGGGGGTTACACTGCCGCAGTACGGCGCCACCCCTGCAGAGGGTGTGACGGTTGAGGCGGTGCGTAGGGCAGCACACGGCCTCGCCTGTGAGACAGAGGAACGTGGTAAGAGGCAGCATAGAGGGTTACACTGCCACGGTACGGCGTCCCACTCCTGCAGAGGGTGTGACGGTTGAGGCGGTGCGTAGGGCAGCACACGGCCTCGCCTGTGAGACAGAGGAACGTGGTTAGAGGCAGCATAGAGGGTTACACTGCCGCAGTACGGCGCCCCACTCCTGCAGAGGGTGTGACGGTTGAGGCGGTGCGTAAGGCAGCACACGGCCTCGCCTGTGAAACAGAGGAACGTGGTTAGAGGCAGCATAGAGGGAGACCGTATGACAGTTGCGCTGTGAGCGTTCCTTCCTAACCAAACAATGTTCACTTTCCCCCAAATTTGACGCATGTAATTAATAATTATACATCAAGTCACTCGGGAGTTTTTCAAAACTCTACTAGACGAAGAGCAAATAACAATCGGTTTCGCTCTACCTGTCTTAGTTTAGCAGAAAACACGAAAAAAGAAACTGCCCAAGGCAGCCAATGATGTTATATGGGGTGACCTGACAATTTGCCAGGCGGACAATCTGCCAGTCAAGTGTAAGACAATTTGCCAGGGGGCTGGGGCAACTTGCCAGGCAAGTGTATGATTCCACAGTAGGGCTAGGATCATTTGCCAGGCTAGGATATGACGTCACTTAGAGGCTAGGAAACTTGCCAGGCGGGAAGGACAATTTGCCAGGCTAGATTGCGACTTGATTTAGAGGCTAGGAAACTTGCCAGGCGAGTAGGACAATTTGCCAGGCTAGATTGTGACTTGATTTAGAGGCTAGGAAACTTGCCAGGCGGGTAGGACAATTTGCCAGGCTAGATTGTGACGTCACTTAGAGGCTAGGAAACTTGCCAGGCGGGTAGGACAATTTGCCAGGCTAGATTGTGACGTGACCTAGAGGCTAGGACAAATTGCCATGCGGGTAGGACAATTTGCCAGGCTGCTTTTGACATTGAGGGATATATACTACAGAAAGCTTATGAATATGACGTCTAATTTTGCACGCCGCCTGGTAAATTGGCCAAAGGGTACAGACTTCAAGCCTGGCAAATTGTCCACCTGGCAAATCGTCCGTGATTCGTCAAATGGATGGTTCCCTGACCCTAGGTGGCTCGTTGGTCCAGTGGTTAGCATCCCTGCTTCCAATGCAGAAGGTCCCGGATTCAAATCCCGCTTCAAGCAAAAAGTTTTTTAACTTCTAATATGGATTCAATTCCATCACTTCTTGGCTTAGGAATAAGAAACGGTGACTTTGGAGCCGTCCTTATAGCAACGAAGCACTAAATATATTCGAAGTTGTTCTGAATCGGCCTTGTTGATTTTGGCATTTCTCGGCAGGTGTTCACACTGTCCAATCACTGATTCATATGTTTCATATTTGAAATATTTATCTTTGATTGGTTATCGCTCACTCTTCGATGGTGTTCGGAGCCTACAGGGTTGGTTTAGTCACTTAAAATTAAAGTCCCCCACTGAAAATCAGTCTTGTTACTGAGTTTACCATTCTCACTGTGCTGTGTGCACTGTGTGGGTAGACTCTATAAATAGGAATTTATTTAATTTTATTTATTTATTTAGGTGAGCACAGATAACTTCCGGAATCGAGATGGAGAATCCTCATGTAACGCTGCTGTTGCTCAATACACATTCTGGTTTTCTTCCTTCTTTTTTGTTTTGCGTTTTTTTTGTTTTTTTGTGTTTTCGTCTCACTTCAGTATGATGCATTTACATAACATAATTCGATTATATTATCTTCCTTTCTTTACTTTTTGATTAACACTATATTACTTTTGAATAATAATAATAATTTTTGTAGGAATCCCTGTTAATAGGGTGCACACCAGCTTTACCTGATGTGCTTCTCTTCAGGTGGCTAACTAGGTTATTAGGGTGTTTGGATAGCTGGGGAGGAATGTCCGAGGGCTGATAGTATGACTCAGTCCCAGCATTCGCCTTTACGACTGAGGAAAAACTCGGAAAAAACCTTCAGTCAGGACTGCCGGTGGCCGGAATCGAACGGGCGACCTCCCGAATTAGAGTCTCGCGTCTTACCGCTGAGCCACCTATATCGGTACTTTTGAATGTATAGTTACTCTTAAGTGTCAGTTTTAGTTTTAGGCCTATATTATAAACATAGCTCATTAGTAAACATCCAACTATGTAATTACAAATCTAATTTTATCTTACTTTAGTCTTATATTAGAACCAGGATAAATAATTGAGCATCTTACCAACAATTGTACTACAAAACCTGTAAAGAGTGTAATACACTCAAGATTGTACTACAATAAAGATTCAATTCAATTCAGAGAGTTTCTATCAGGATTGCCGGTGAAGGGTATCGAAGTGGTGACCTGTGTTACCTGTGTGTGGGCCCCTTCTACAGGTGGGGTACCCCCCGCGTCACGTGACCGCGCCCGTATTGCAGCATCACGTGATGTGTCAACAGTTCAACGTGACTTCCATGAGAATTATTACAGAACAACCGTGTTCTGCTGGATGGAATGTGGGTGGGCGGGTGAGCACGCACACGCACACGCACACGCACACGCACACGCACCCGCACACGCACACGCACACGCACACGCACACACGCACACGCACACACGCACACGCACACGCACACGCACACGCACACGCACACGCACACGCACACGCACACGCACACGCACACGCACACGCACACGCACACGCACACGCACACGGACACACACACGGACACGCACACACGTCAGACGTAGTTATAGAGACCCACCGAATCTATTTTCAAAATATATTCATAGGTTGCACGTACGTCACATCTTTGCGCGTGGCGGCCACATTTGTGATCAAACTTTGACGTTGCCACGGAGAAACAATTGAAGACTGTTGTGGTAGAAAACAGAAATTCTTAGTTCTTTAAAATTCAGCGTTTTAAAAAAAAATTGGTATGTGTCGTAGTTTTTAATTGTTTTATTACTTATGTCTACTTTTTAAATTTTAAATTATGCTTTTTTATCGAATTTGAATAGTATTTGCCAATGATCTAGAATTGGTCCTCATCAATTGTGTCGCAATCATGGCCGCTGTGACGTCACGTGGGAACTATGAATATTTAAAAATAAAGTAAAAATAAATATAAAAAAATAAAGTAAAAATAAATATTAAAAAATAAAGTAAAAATAAATATTAAAAAATAAAGTGAAAATAAATA
This sequence comes from Isoperla grammatica, assembly GCA_945910005.1. NCBI lineage: Eukaryota > Metazoa > Arthropoda > Insecta > Plecoptera > Perlodidae > Isoperla > Isoperla grammatica. The sequence goes on from OX246744.1 coordinate 14,168,764, forward strand.
TGCCTATTAATTTTTGTATTTTGTAAATTTTCTTCTTTTTCTATTTACTGATTTACGCACTTACTTATGTATCTCCTATTCATTCAAAAAAAAAAGTTATTTATTAATGGAGACAATTGAATCTTTTTTTCCTAACAGATTGCACTTCATTACTTTTTTTTTTTTTTTTTTTACAAAAATGTACAGGATTGGAAAAAAAATACTAGGGGAAAAATCTATTCGACCCTAAAAATAAAAAATAATCAAATAATATTTACATGTTTCAAGACATATGATATGGAATATAAGGAATTCGTTTATTTCTGGAAATGCCTAAATGCAGAATCATCGCCAACACCGAAATGCGTGTATAATGGTGAATAATTAATAACACTGAAATTGAAAAACTATAACAATATCCAACATTTTCATTAGATAAGTTGAAAGAGTGTGGGGGCGAGAGGTGAGGGGGGGGGACAAAAGAAACATGGTATGGCCCTGCAAACCTCGCCAAGCTATAATAAACCTTGACATCAATACAATTGTTTCTCCTTTCAAGTCAAGTCTCCCAAAGTGAATCCACTCGCAATCCGCGGTACCATTTTCACAAACCGCGAGAGTAAAGTTTCCATAAAACGCGAGAGTACTTGTACACTGTGCTAATTGATGCTGTACTTGCTTGGCCTTGGTCTGAATACACCTCGGATTTGTAATACGCAGCGCTGGGGGGGGGGGAGTAGGGGTGGGGGGGGGGGGGGGCTATCGCGGCGATATAGACTAATTGTGGTACCAACTCACTACTGAAAATCAGTTCTTGTAACTGAGTGGGTAGACTAAATTTATTTATTTATTTAATTTAAATTGATTGATTGAATTTTACTTTATTAAAACTAGTGAGGTAAACACTATGGGATATTTCTTGAAAATAGCCAGCGTTATTAGCATATATATACAATCATTATTTAATGCAAAATAAGCGAGTTAAGGAAAACATAATAAATATTACAACACTATACTTATAATATGCAACTAAGTTCTATGAGATAATGAGATGTTAAAAGAATGATTATAAGAATGGGCCATAATATATAAATATCAGCCCACCCCCTCCGATAGAAAAAAGCGAAAGAATGTTAGGGTTATCTTGTTCAAATCTTTAATTAAAATTACAATATTATTTTTTTAAATTTTGGAACTATTCGATTATTAAGATGTGCGTAAATTCTAAAACAATGTTCAAAGATGTTTCAATAGTCTAATTGTAATTGTCTAATTTTTTAAAGACAATAAATATGACATTATTTTTTTAAAACACAACACACAGTTTTTCAACACAATTGGAACTGAGATTATAATTAGGTTTACTATCTATCTATTGATGATGTAATATCTATATCTACTATCTAGCCAGTATTATGGCCCAAAATTTTGATACTGAAAATCGTTAAAAAAAATCTAACAACAAACCGCTTTTCAAGCAGTGTGTCGAACATGTTTGATGGAAGTACTAACTAAGTCGTGCAATGTGATATATGACTCAACACCGAGCACGACAGCAAGTAGTCCTACCTTCAGTCGGCAGCTGCAGCCACAAGACAGCAATGAAACAGATGACAATCACTTTCATCTTGACGGTGTCCAAACAACTCGGAGAACCAGTCGGGTCGCGCGCTAAAATCTCTCTACTCTCTTGTTGTTATTCGCACTAACCCAAAACAATGCACGTCCTTCGTTCAGTTGGTCCACATCCGGTTCGTGAATATTCATCGGGAGACTTCGATAAACAATCTCGTTGCTACATTTCCCGGACGACGTCGGAGGGCGGGGCTATCGATGCCATCGGACACTGGAGCTATCTGTTGGTCATCTTGTAAACTAACTAACTAACTAACTGAATACAATTATTTCATTGTTTCGTTAATGAGTATGTAAAGGTCGGTTTACAAATTTATTTAAGATAAACATTTATGGGTTAACAAAATCGAATAAAGCCAAAAGCAATATGGCGTTCGTTTACACACTTTCCTAAGGAAATCACATCAACGTTAGCTCTTATAAATAAAATTCTTAGCCCAGCCAATGAGAGACGACGTTTTATACATCCGGCCAATGGTAGCTATCCTAAGTAAATAAATAATTAAATTAAATTCACATTTAGAGTCTACCCACTCGGTAACTAAGCTGATTAACAGTGGGGGACTTTAATTTAAAGCGACTAAATCAACCCTGTGGAGACACCTCGGACAACGAACCAGTCGATCCACCGCGTCGAGCTTATATTTACCTGGTTTGTAAACCCCTCGTTAGGGGGGTAGTTGGGCCGACTCGTTCGCGCTACATTCCATTCACTGATTTTCTAGAATTTCATAATTGGCTACACAAACAACTGTAAAAACTAAATTCCAAATATAAATTAATGTTTTATTTGAATTAACGTTTCGGAAACTTATTCCTTAATATAGATCAGAACACCACGAGCTTGAAACTTTTTTATTTTTGCTTGTAGCGTTATTATTAGATGAATGCGAATCAAACGATTTGCATACTGCATACATGAATTACATAATATGTTTCTTCATAATCCTACTACAAAGACGATTAAAAGATGACAATATGCATAAATGTATTTAGAAAACGATTGTGATAATTGAAAATGACGTAAAACCAGAAGCAAAAATAATAAAACTAGCACGGGGTATTTAACAGAATACAACAGTCCGCAATCTGATTTAACGATCTTCTAGCTTTGAATATTGACATGAATGCGATGCATTCCCAAGGGTTGTACAAAATATGATCATCGCTCAGAACCGGTTTTCGCCAGAAATTCTGGTTCGTTGTCCGAGGTGTACGTACTGTAGGCTTCGAACACCATCGACGAGTGAGCGATAACCAATCAAAGATCGATATGGCAAATAAGAAAGATATGAATCAGTGATTGGACAGTGCGAGCACCTGCGGACAATTGTCAGAATCAACAAGGCCGGTTCAGAACAACTTTGAATTTATTGAGTGCTTCGTTGCTAGGACGGCTCCAAAGTCACCGTTTACTTATTCCTAAGACAAGAAGTAATGCAATTGAATACACATTAGAAGTTAAAAAAACTTCTGCCTGAAGCGGGATTTAAACCTGGGACCTTCTGCATTGGAAGCAGGGATGCTAACCTCTGGACCAATGAGCATTGTTCGCATTCTTTGTTTCGTTAATGAGTATGTAAAGGTCGGTTTACAAATTTAAGGGTTTACAGCTACCTCTACGTCAAAAACTGCACCAAATTTTAATTTATAAATTATATCACAAGAATGGGCTTCGAAATCGAAAATCTGAATCAACAGCGCACTGTGGTTTAGTAAGCTCTACATACTGAATGCTTTAAGTTGTGTCTTACATTGTAATCATTATGTTTTTTTTTTATATAAAATTAATTTTATTACTAATTATCGAATTAATAATCAAAATAACTTCGCAAATGGTTATAACATTTTATTCAGTCTTTAGGGCTACCAAAACATAGTGCGCTGTTGATTAAGATTTTCGATTTCTTGTTGCAATCTTTAGATATAATTAAATAATGAAAATTGTCTGCGGTTTTTGACGTAGAGACTACTTTTTGCTTTTAACAAAATCAAATGAAGCCTAAAGCATTATGGCGTTCGTGTACACACTTTCCTAAGGAAATCATATCAATTAACAAAATTAATTGGCGGAATGCACAGTCGAGTTAAGTATGTGATTTGTTCATGGTTGCTTTGGAGTTTGTTGTTATGGAAAATAGCATGTAATAAAACAATTCCATAGCAACAAACCCGTTACTTTACTTGACACTTGACTTTGCATACGGCTCTCTCGTAGGAAAGTGTTTGAACCGATCTTAATTAGTTAAATGTTATTATTGTTCCATGTATCATAAGGTGGGCGTAGACTGCTTTTCTCATCCAACTTGAACATTCCATTTCATGATAGATTATTAAATTATTCTAATTTAAATAAATAAATATGTAGAAAAAATAACAATTGTAAAATAATTATAATCTCCCAGAATGAACATTTCCCTAAATATAAGAAATTATTTTGATTCTTGAATAATTGATTCAGTGGATTTAGGGCATTTTCAAAATTGATCTAGGACATGTTCTCTTAATCTCCGATGACAACAATGCACAACAATAAAAACTAGTTTTCAAATGTTAAGTTTAAGTTCATTTTCATTGTTGTGCATTGTTGTCATTGAAGATTTAGAAGATCTTGATTAATTCTAGCTAAGGGTCCTAGTTCAATTTTGAAAATGGTCTCTTACCGTTTCAATAGGTGACATATTGACAGGTATAATTTATGAGCCACCGCTGCACTCACCGCGCGGCCGGATGGTGGGGGTAGACCCTTGGCGTGCAAGGGGGTTCAGTGCAAGAACGGCACGCAACGTTTTCTAATATTCTATTTTGGTATTTACTGATACTTTAAGTATTTCAGTTCCTGCATGTGGGCATTAAAATAACCGTATCAGCTAAGAAGTACTTTTGTCGTGGCTGCCGTACTTCAATGAATATAAAAAAAATGGATCTCGCAGTCATGTATATGGTTTAAAGTAATGGGTCGTTGGGCAAGGCACTCACAAAAAGATTGATTGATTGATTAATGGGGCTTAACGTCTCATATTTGTGCAACAATGGCTAATCGAGACGATGAGAGATTTTAATTATTATTTTGATTATTTTTTTATGATAATAATAGTAATTATAATAAAAATAATAATAAATATAGAAATGATAATAATAATAATAGAAATAATAATAATAATAATAATAATAATAATAATAATAATAATAATAATAATAATAATAATAATAATAATAATAATAATAATAATAATAATTATAATCATAATCATCATCATCATCATCATCATCAAGTAGGTGGCACGACAAAGTGAGGAAGGATGTGGAAATGCGAGGAGGGGACTGGAATGTAGTTGAGGAGGAAGAGTGGTGGCAGGATAGAAGAAGATGGAGAGGCTTATCTTCAATTCCGACCCAACGCAGAGTTGGACGAGGCAACAGATGAATAATAATAATAATAATAATAATAATAAAAATAATAATAATAATAATAATAATAATAATAATAATAATAATAATAATGATAATAATAATAATAATAATAAAACTAACAATAATAATAAAAATAATAATAATAATAATAATAATAATAATAATAATAATAATAATAATAATAATAATAATAATAATAATAATAATAATAATAATAATAATAATAATAACAATGATTATAATAATAATAATAATTTTGAATTGTAAAGTTTTGTAAATATAATAATAATTATTATTAATACTCTCATTTTTATTATTATCATATATAAATATATATATAGATTATTGGCTTCCTTCTCCTGCTTGCTATTCAAAACCACATCCTGTGAAACGCCAGCAATAATACTGCGACGAATGCGAGATTATATACAGTAATCAAATTAATCACAATAAAACCAGAGCGCGATTAACAAATGCCGATGTCAGTGTTAATTATTTCCTGCATCAAACCGACGTTTTGGTCAAGTGATAAGATACCACACGTTTTATTGAACGCTTATCACAACCAATTAAAACATTATCAATGGCGGTCGGTGGTGCGTAAATGTAGATAGATTAGAAAGTAAATAGATTAGAGGGTGTTACCCAATAGCACAAGACTTAATTGAGGAGGTTGTGACATCACAGGCGGAGAAACAACGTGTTGCTAGGCAACTGCATTGTTGTATCTTTCTTTGATTGGTGCATATTCAATGTTTGTCCAAAACAACACACGGCAACATGGTTATTTTTGGAATTGAGTCTTGTGCTATTCCTTCTAGAACTGGGATTTTAATTAATAGACCTTTATCAGAATAGGGAAGTCTCATCAAAAATAAATATTCCTCAAAGCACCTAAAAATGGAAGATCATTATCTAAAAATACGGGCGGTATAATTTTTATATCTGAGAAGCGTATATTTCCAATTCTATTAGCATTTTAAGTTTGAAATTTGGAACTTCTTGTTCCGTAATTGAAAAACGGCTCTTGACGTCATATGTCATGGTAACAACTGCCTCCTTGAAGTATTCTTAATAATATCAATGATATTAAGTTGGACATTTTACAATATCTAGGATGCAGTGACTTTACAACAATGTCTTTTATACCACTGTTTTCTTCAGAAAATACATTTTGATACAGTATTTACCAAAACGTGTTTAAAATAATGCAATTATTTAACATATTGTTGTTAATTAATGTTGAGCAGTGTTCATTTACTAACTAGAAATAAACGTTGGTTCAGTTAAAGTCTTATGAGAGCAATAATCTACTAAAGGGTGGGATCTCAGTACTATTTGTATGATATAAAATTATTGTTTACTGACATATGACGTCAGAACATTCTAATCACGAGCAAGATGGCGCAGGTCCGTTTCTGAGCGTGTTTTGACAGCAATATCTTTGACTTGCTGTTAAAGCGATGTTAATGCACCTTTCGAGCCGAAACCAATTAGTTCCCGTTTATTTTAACTTGAGGTAACCAGTAAGCAAATAAAAAAATGTGTGAGACCTCCCTATTGATCTAGGACCCTTAGATGGAGCTAATCACGACCCTCTAGATCTTCAATGACAACAATGCACGAAAGTGAAAAAGCTATCAAGGACACTTAGAAAGAGCAAATAACGGCTTTCTAGACCAATTATGAAAATTATTTCTCTTCGACGCGAAGGTACGTTTCAAACTGATGCAGAATTCTCGTCAAAAATGGGTACTGATCCCTTGGATTTAAAAAAAAAGTTAAAAATTATGATTGAACATTCACACAGCATTCTACATTAATTGTTGTTATTTGTCATCATCATATTTTATAAATAATATCCTATAACTTAATCTGAATACTCCACGGTCTTCTTGATGCTTTATTCAATTCCAATTACACCGCCTTCTTACTATTTCCATTCCTATTACTACAATACTAATCTAAACTACTAATAACTAATATAGTGTAAGCAGGCACACCGTGACAATCTCGAAATAAAATTATCTTCATCTAGCAAAGGACTCCATCAATAATTTAAAAATATTGGCTTGGTCGTTGCCATGGATGACAATATAATAAGTTATTACAATAATGAACTTTGTTACCAGTGCTAGGCGGGCTTGCGCCTGGGCGCTTTTTCACAGTACTGCTATTTAAATTTTAAGAATCCATAGGCTATTCAGTATTCACAATGTTTATAATTGAGAAAAAATATGATATCTCAACGTCTTCATGTAATCAGGTTTAATTTCTGTAAAATCTTTTTCCGGCCACTTAAAACAATCGCCCCCCCCCCCCCCCCCCGTGCACCCGTAAATTTGACCGCCTAGGCACTTAATATTTAAGGAATACACCACTGGTTGACACTATAACACATATTCCATAGCTTATAATCTTTGTAGCGCCAGAAAGACTGCCAACAAGCCGTGAAAATTAAACATGGATTTTTTCTAAACCAAATTTATTGACATATATTTTAAGTCTTCCGTATATTTAATGTATGGTAAACTAAGTTATTTTCGTTGTGCTGCCACAGGACACGAAGCGATAAGCTATCGCCGGCCCAGATTACGTCTAGTGTCAGAAGTGTTGATGTTATGAATGTCCAACACGTTATGTATTTATGAATATCTGAGCGGAAATGCTAAGAATTCGTTGTCAATTCATCGTGATTTACATTATAGGGCAAATATCACGCGCACTGGGTGGTAAAGTCGTCTTACAACAACTTCGGTAATGCTTTCATCATCATTCAATGACGTGTTTACGGTCTCGGCCAACCTGAACAGGTATTTGAATTAGCCACGGCCGCTGGTTCGCTGATGCCGCTCACCTACCCGTGACGGAAGCATTACCGAAGTTGCTGTACGACGACTTTAGACGACTATATATATATATATATATATATATATATATATATACACTACGTTTATGCCACGGGCCTCAATACGTATTTAACGAAAACGGTTCGACTTCAAACCGGCTTCAAATGCTTGATAAACACCACCAATTCGCATTGAGGTCAATACTCTACCGAAAGCAGATTGAGTTGAGTAATGCGGTTCGACTTTCCTTGATATACGGTTGAAAACCAGGATTTATTTTTTGGATTGTAGACACCAAAAGTGCTATCATCTACATAAGACTATTTTATTTCATAACAAGACCTATTATCTGTTCGGAAAAAGCACCTGAACAACTTAATGCAGAAGGTCCCGGGTTCAAATCCCGCTTCAGGCAGAAGTTTTTCAACCTCTAATGTGGATTCAATTCCATTACTTCTTGGCATAGGAATAAGTAAACGGTGACTTTGGAGCCGTCCTAGCAACGAGGCACTCAATAAATTCAAAGTTTTTCTGAATCGGCCTTGTGGATTTTGGCATTTGTCCGCAGGTGTTCGCACTGTCCAATCACTGATTCATATGTTTCGTATTTGAAATATCGATCTTTGATTGGTTATCGCTCACTCGTCGATGGTGTTTGAAGCCTACAGGGTTGGTTTAGTCACTTTAAATTAAAGTCCCCCACTTCAAATCAGTATTTTTTACTGAGTGGGTAGACTCTATAAATACGAATGTATTTATTTATTTAATTAATTAAGGATAGTATCGACTTCTCGCTACACTGCTGAGACAAACAGTGGACATGAAGCGGTGTTCGGCCATCTTGATTCACTGCCCATACACTTCAATCAGTTTGACTTCCTTCCCGTTACAGGCGTACTCTGCCTGCCAACCTAAGAAGCACCCTGCAAATCACTAACCTCAAAGGGAGGCGATTGTATTGTGGAGGTCATACATGTCAATCATCCCTATGATTCAGCAGAGCACTCGCCTTCTCAGCTGGTACCGACAGCTGAATGTGAACCTCTAGTCACTAAGGACGGGTGTTGTTCCAAGCTAGTTCAACAATCACATACGCGCAGCGCCGGCATCTATGTGGCGGTTCAAATATTGAAAGATGGCGTATGACTGTTTACGTTTGATCTAGGTGACAGCATATTTTAAATAATCTCCCTACCCCAATTCTGACTGAGGCGTATGTTTATAATATTTGCCTAAGCTTATACGTCCAGCTACTTTGTCACAGAAATGAATTTGATGTGGTCGGGTAGCATAGAAATCTTGAAACATTAGAAGATATTTAGCAGCTGTCACTTGACAGACTGCCTTTTTTTGTACCGTTTTGTACCGTCCCCCGTGCTGTGATCTCGTGAATAAAAACGGAACAAACATCGATAACGTACAAATAGGAAAAAGCCTTTCCGTTGACTACCGCTTGAGATTTTAGACAAGATTGACATTAACAACTGTCAACAAAGGAGGCGACGGCTAAGTCGCCCTTTGTGTGTAGTGATTGGCAGGGTGCTTCTTAGGTTGGCACGCAGAGTAGAGTAGAGCCCTGTCACCCATTGTATAGCATTACAGACAAGTGGGCTAAGGGCGCCAACCCATTTTTGTCACTTTTGGTTCAATGCCCATATATCTCCAACCTTGGACACGAGTAGTTTCATTATGTTTTTGTGTACGTTGGCAACATTGTGTACTGTGTAGGGTTTCTGTGTAGGAGTAGGCCTATGTGTGTATTGATGTAATATCCGGTGGTATATCATACGCCTGATTACAGCTATAGGCCCTGCAAAAAGTAGCATTTTTCCTCGGGGCTAATTTCCTATACGCCTGATTAATTACAGATATAGGCCCTGAAAAAAGTAGCATTTTTCCCTGGGGCTAGTTTCCTATATGCCTGATTAATTACAGATATAGGCGCTGCAACAAGTAGCATTTTTCCCCGGGGCTAGTTACTATATAACCTGGGGCCCTACTTAGCTACCTCACTGCCTTCTAGAAGCCTCAACAAGTCACCATGAAGTTCTGCGCCTTGTTGCTGATCGTGGCCGCCGTGAGCGTCATGCTGCCCTCTGAGGGTAAGTTTACCAACTTAACTAACTAACATAACTTTTTGCTTTCTACTTTTTATTGATATTTTGATAATTTTGCTACGGGTATAAAGTTGTTCCACTGTGATTTTCCAATTTCTAAGATCTATAAAAATACACTTATAGGATCTGAGCCTTAACAGGGAAGGATACCTCTACGTCAAAAACCGCACAAAATTTTCATTTTTAAATTATATCACAAGAATGGGCTTCGAAATCGAAAATCTGAATCAACAACGCACTGTAGTTTAGTAAGCCCTACACATTGAATGCGCTGACTCGTGACTTATATTATAATCAGTATGTCTTTACTCACTTTTTTTATAAATAATTGATTTTATTACTAATTATCGAATTATAATCAAAATACTACGCTAATGGTTATAATATTTTATACAATTTGTAGGGATTACCAAAGTTAAGTGCGCTGCTGATTTAGATTTTCCATTTCTTGTTGCAAACTTAAGATAAAATTTAATAATGAACATTTTCTGCGGTTTTTGACGTAGCGACAAAAGACTACCCTTTGCCAAGGAAGGCTTCCTCTACGTCAAAAACCGCACAACATTTTCATTTAAAACTACATCTCAAGAATGGGCTGCGAAAACGAAAATCTGTATCAACAGCGCACTGTGGTTTGATAACCCTACATACTGAACGCTCTTAGTTGTGTTCTACGATAAAATCAGTATGATTATTGATTTTTATATCTAATCAATTGTATTACTAATTATCGAAATAATAATCAAAATAAGTATGCGAAGGTTATAATACTTCCTTCAGTATGTAGGGCTTACCAAAATACAGTGCGGTGTTAATTAAGATTTTCGATTTTGTGTTGCAATCTTGTGATATAATTAAAAAATGAATATATTCTGCAGTTTTGGACGAAGAGGTACTCTCCGCTCTTTCATTTCGAATGGGACGTAAAGCTGGTGGTCCCCTTGATACTTTTCGAGAGGTGTAGACTACGTGCCGGTACCAGGCTTCCCTACATCCCTCATAATCATTAATTGATCATCATATGTACAGTATATAAAATTTGCACTTAGTGGGACCTCGGTCATATTGCAGATATTGACGGAATAAAAGTGAAAAATCTAGGTATGCCAACACCTGATTTGCATATAGTGCAGAAATCTGCTACTAAAGAAAGATACCCTTATCAACATTTATACTTATAGTCTACCCACTCAGCTACAAGAAATGATTTTCAGCGGTGGACATTTATACCATTATTTTTGGATACGCTTCGTTGCTGTGTCTTCCCTAAAGTTACCATTGACATATACACCAGGGCCCAGATTCACAAAGGTGCCTCAGTGCTAAGACGTCCTAGTTTAGGCCAATCTCAGTGATATAAATCACGCGCATGTCGTTCTGCAATGTCATAAATATAAAATATTGTAAAATGTCAACAAATTTAACTAATAATATTTTATTTGTGAATGTGTAATAATACCCAGAGACGCTTTATATGGATTTATCTAGCTAGGATTTGCCTAACTTAGGACAACTTTAGAGTAAGGCACTTTTGTGAATCCAGGCCCTGTATCATATCTTAAAAAACCTTACCTAAACCGGGGTTTGAACACTAGACCGCCTGCATTGGAAGTAGGAATAAACCCACAACTTAGTCGAGGATTTCCTATTCCGAGAAAAAAACTGTTTTGTTGAAAGTTATTCTTAAAAAAGCAGTTTACTAAAATACATATAAAACAGTCCTTTGAATATTTGTATAAGCAACCCAAGACAACCTTACATATTGTGCTTTCGTCACAGGCGAGGTTCTTGTAGCCAATGAGCGATCGTTATTTGCGCGCTTGTCTCGGGCGGTTCGCTGGTTGGCTATGAGTGCCTCGCCTGTGACGAAAGCATATGTAAGGTAGTCTTGGGTTGTCTATATGGGCCCCGCCCCTCCACCACAATCACTATAAAAATATACTTTCGGCTGAAATAATATTTAAGTGCCAACGCACTACATACCTTAACGGTCACGAGCGCCACTGTTCACGAAAATATTTGTTGTTTTGCAATTTCAACGAAACTTTCGCAGCACTTCGGTTTGAGAACCACTATTATAGTTGCCCCAACGAAAGTATTCTAATGCTTACGACACCGCCGAGTCCAAGGTGACAACGTAACTTTTTACTTCGCTAAATCCCACCATCTAATCTAAACAGGTCCATTGGGGATAATTTAATACCTTCCGTTGGTTACCTGTATCGGTGGGTGTGGCCAAACCGCCTGTGCACTAGTCTAAGCCGAACCATGAGTTAACGAATGTATGAAAGAACGCCAGGTATCTGTTGATTTTCTTTCCATTGGCGCGGTTGAAAGGGGCAGTAGACAATGAGCTGCTATCGGTATGCGCATACTTTCGTTGGGGCAAGTATATATTGTAAACTTCAACTTGGCTTTCGGGTATAGCCGCGTCGATCACTGCTAAAACGCTGACGTTTCGGGCAAGTTGCACCACCCATCCTCAGAGCTAAAACTTGAAGCAGTCACAGAATGAAACCTACTCGGTCCAGCTCCACTCTGTGACTGTGACAAGACCTATTGTTTCCCGCGTATCGTTCTTACTCGTGAGCCACCCCGCGCCTGTTCTACCGGTTTAACTCCGTCGTTATCTCCTGACGTCAAACTTTTTGAAGCGTCAGCGTTGTATCAATAATCGACGTGGCTATACCTGGAAGCCAAGTTCAAGTTTATTATTTGTTTCGGGCCGCGAACGCCTACGTGAGAGTATATATTGTGTTTTCTGTGTCTAGCGGAAGCCGGACCAGGAAGCCAACGGCAACTGGAAGCACCCCTGGCGGTCGCCAAGCGGATGCCTTGGCCATGGAGACGAAGCCAGCAACTGGAAGAACCCCTGGCGGTCGCCAAGCGGATGCCTTGGCCATGGAGACGAAGCCAGCAACTGGAAGAACCCCTGGCGGTTACCAAGCGGATGCCTTGGCCATGGAGACGAAGCCAGCAACTGGAAGAACCCCTGGCGGTCGCCAAGCGGATGCCTTGGCCATGGAGACGAAGCCAGCAACTGGAAGCACCCCTGGAAGTCGCCAAGCGGTGGCATGGGAACTGGAATAGTGTCCGGCAACTGGAAGAACCCCTGGAAGTCGCCAAGCGGTGGCATGGGAGCTGGAATAGTGTCCGGCAACTGGAAGAACCCCTGGAGGTCGCCAAGCGGTGGCCTGGGAACTGGAGAAATGGCCGGCAACTGGACAGCGAGGACAGCGAGGACAGCGGGGACAGCGAGAGCAGCGAGGAAGTCGACGCCTTCTTCAAGAGTGACGAGGTAGCCGCTCTGCTGGCGAAATTACGACCTGACTATGGAAGAGTTTGACGACGCCATCGACAATGACCCTGAGATCGAAGAGGAGGACCGTCCCAAAGTCAAGGCTCTCGCTCTTATGATCCTCTCCGCTTTCGACGAGAGTGGTGCGTGGTTGGACGACAGTTCCGAGGAGGACAAGTAGGCGCAACAAGTGTCCCTACTTCCACGCATGGTTAGAAGATATCACAACGATGATTGACCAGCATCCAATACATTTCCGTATTTCTAAACCTGTCGTTGCAGGTTAGAAAGCTTCTTTGCTTCAATAAAATGCTTGCTTATTATTTCAATATTCCATGTACAACCGCTATTGCAAAATAAATATAATACTGAGTTCCTCTTTTACTTTCTTTACCCGGAATATAATAAATGAGACACATAAAGCTACTTGTAGTTTAACCTGTTACGGTACTAAGGCACATGCCATAATTGTATTATGCAGTGATATTCTTGCACTAAACCCCATTGCACGCCAAGGGTCTACCCAGTGGCGTAGCTATCTTGTGGCAGAGTTTGCAGTTACACTGGGGCCGGGTCCCCGGGTAAATGTGTATATACAATTTTCACACAATTGTCCAAGGGTAAAAAGTATAGGCCTATACAAAAATTATTTGAATAAAATATAAATTACACTGGGCTTAAACCGAGGTTTAATAGACGGCGTTTTGATTTAAATCAAACAGGTCCTGCCTCGAAACCATATAGGTAGAACTAAAATCTCTCAGCTAAGTATGGTTTAATAACAACCTTAACCAGCGAATGTGTATGGTTTAATTGAAAGTCTACCTCAAACATTTCATGTAAAGATATTGATGGACAAAGTTTGGCTTCTTTAGGGTCTTGTCCTCCAGTTTTCACCCAGGCCCGTAAAGACGTAGCTACGCCACTGGGTCTACCCCCTTTCGGCCGCGCGGTGAGTGCAGCGGTGGCTCATAAATTATACCTGTCAACAGGTCATCTATTAAAACGGTAATTATCTACAGTAACAGATTACAAATCCACACACACAATTTTTTTTAATCGAACCAATTTGATAAATGTTGCGAAATGTTATTGATTGCGTGAATTTTCAATGTTTCAGTAGGCGCAATGTTGACAAGTATAATTTTGTATAGCAACTTCTGCACTCACCGCGCGGCCGGATGGTGGGGGTAGACCCTTGGCGTGCAAGGGGGTTGAGTGCAAGAACGACACTGTTCAACTACACTGTAGCTGTTATTTGCCACCTATTTGGATCCGAGCCATCACCAAACTTGGTCAAGTAGTTCTTCACAAGGTCGACTTGATCTCTGCCTAGCGGAGGCTCGGGGTGAGTTCGACGAGCCTCCGCTATATGGGTTTCACTGCGACATTGATTTCAAACCCAATGACTGCGAGCTGCGATCACCTCAGGCTACGAAAACTCGTTTCTCTCACTAGCCCTAGGCTGTACGTACACCCCCTTGAGTCGCTAGCAGTGTTGGAACTGCTGATGGTTACATAAGAAATCGGGGAGGAACTGTCATGTCCGATTAGTGCGGTTGATTGGAACTGGGAAGGGAAGGTTGTTCAATTGTTATCTCAGACGGAACTGTTAAAATTTCGGTTTCCAAAAACTATTTTCATTTTTGTTATTGAAGTCCGAGTGGAAACCAGGAATACAATTAGCAACCCCCTGCCTGTCACCCCTTTATGTTAGGAAAGGTCTTTTTTGCAACCGTTGAGCGTGTAAAAGATTGAATGACAAGATAATGGCACAAGGACTTGTAAACCTGTAAGTGAACATAAAGAAGACTTTAGGGGTTACACAAACAGTCGGCAAATTGGAAACCGTGCCATTTTTCTCGCTCGCAGTGAAACCCATAATAGGCGGAGATCAAGTAGACCTTGAGTTCTTCAGTACTACTACTTTACCGGCCCTGAGTCATCACACATGAAGTCACCATGACATGTCTCAGGCTGTCCAACCCAATACAAGAACACCATTGGCTCAGTCCTGCAGGGACGATGCTGGAGAATGGAGTCAGGTACTAAGAAATATCTCCGTTTTTTTTTAAAGCGAGAAACCAAGTTTAATGTTCCACTATGTGTTATTCACTTATAATAGTAATATTATGATTCACAAATTCATAAATTTATAATTGAGAGCATTATTATTCCTCTCCTCTCCTCTGGAATGGTTATAAATGAGGTTTCACAACAACAATTAAATCTGTTTATTTTTTGTGTCACAACACAGCATACAATACACAATATAGCTTACATTTAAGACGGGGTTTACACAAATGACTAGTGATTATTAACTAACCCCCGTAATTAAGCCACAGGCTTCTTTCATTGGCTGGGAGGGAGAATACTGCGCCCTGATTGGCTGTGACTAAGGTTTGTCTTGACTTGACTAAGGAATTGAAATATGTTCAATTTCTTAGTCAAGTCAAAACAAACCTTAGTCACAGCCAATCAGAGCGCTGTATTCTCACTGATAGCCAATGAAAGAAGCCTGTGGCTTAGTCAAATGGGCTAGTCACTTATCACTAGTCATTTATGTAAACGGCCCATAATACTTGTTCTCGAAGTTCTGGCCTGCCCAGGGACTGCTACCTTATCGTGGTGGGAGGGTTTGTGTGCTTTGATGATTCCTGGAGCTATGCCGGCGAAAGCGTATACCGGACAGGTCGAGGTGGAGAAGCCAGACGAAAGGCAGTCCACATCCTCCCTTTCCCTTTTCCTCTCATTTCCCTTCGCCTCCCCGCCGTCCTACTTGCCCCTTCCCTCAAAACACCCCCGATTTCATCATCATATTTCACCCGCTCATCGTCTCGATTAGCCAAGTTGCAAAAATATGGGACGAAAACCCAAATACAAATCAATGTCGAAGTTCTGGCTAGCTGAACTGTAGAGCGTAACTGTGGCTGTGCTTCGACTGCCGTAAGGACCGTATGCAGAGTCAGGTGTCAAGTTAAGTGAAGGATTTGTTGCTTTGGAATTGTTTTATTACATGCTATTTTTCATTCGACTCATTCCACCCCAAAGATATGATAATATTCCCTACGCATACATACATACATACATACTTATATACATACATACATACATACATACATACATACATTATACATACATACATACATACATACATACATACATACATACATACATACATACATACATACATACATACATACATACATACATACATACATACATACATACATACATACATACATACATACATACATACATACATACATACTTACATACATACTTACATACATACATACATACTTATATACATACATACATACATACATACATACATACATACATACATACATACATACATACATACATACATACATACTTATATACATACATACATACATACATACATACATACATACATACATACATACATACATACATACATACATACATACATACATACATACATACATACATACATACATACATACATACATACATACATACATACATACTTACATACATACATACATACATACATACTTACATACATACATACATACATATATACATACATACATACATACATACTTACATACATACATACATACTTATATACATACATACATACATACATACATACATACATACTTATATACATACATACATACATACATACATACATACATACATACATACATACATACATACATACATACATACATACATACATACATACATACATACATACATACATACATACATACATACATACATACATACATACATACATACATACATACATACATACATACATACATACATACATACATACATACATACATACATACATACATACATACATATGTTCCACCCTAACATAACATTTGAAAACTAGTTGTTATTGTTGAGCATTGTTGTCATTGATCTATCAAGGACCTTAGATAGAAATAATCACGGCCCTCTAGATCGATTCTGAAAATCGTCGCAAGCGGAGTAGGATTTCGATCGCCGCGAGACGCTAGAATATGTCATATAATAGCAAATGTCATAAATAAATAAAATACATAAATTCACATTTAAAGTCTACCTACTCAGTAACTAAACTGATTTGCAGTGGGGGACTTTAATTTAAAGTGACTAGACGAACTCTGTAGGCTTCGAACACCATGGACGAGTGAGCGATATAACCAAAGATCGATATTTCAAATACGAAACATATGAATCAGTGATTGGACAGTGCGAACACCTGCGGACAAATGCCAGAATCAACAAGGTCGATTCAGAAAAACTTTGAATTTATTGAGTGCTTCGTTGCTAGGACGTTGCTATAATATAATATAATATAATATGACATTATATATCATATGTTATAGCACAGATAAGGTTTTGTAAAGGTTATAGCAAACGTAAACGGATGCAACCATGCTTACTTTTTGCGGTTTAGTATTAATGAGATGCAAGTAGCTATGTCGATCACTCGTAGCCATGTGAGCCGTATTCAACAGGTGACCCCCCCCCCCCCCCCCCCCCCCCATCCGGTGTTTATTTTGGACTCCTCACGCATATTTAGCGTCAGTGTCCTCGCGAATATCCGCCGAGTTGGATCGGTCGTACGAGATGAGGATGAAAAGTGTCGGTGTGATGAAATTCTTTGGGGATTTTGAAGTTTTTCAGACGCATAAAATATCATTTTCTGGAGTCGGTTGTTTTTGATCCGCTGTAAAGGTTTTAAATAATAATAACAAGAAAGACAGTTTGTATCAATACTGAATGAAAAATCAAGACAAAGGAAGAGTGAGGTGGATATTTTTTAAATCCTAATCGTATAACATCAAAACTATGTAAGTAAATCTAACTAAAAGAAAATTATTTACTTTAGAGGTTAATGAATGTGTCTGTGCGTAACTCAAATGATAATTTTCTCAAAAGTCAAAATTTATTAAATATGTGTAAATTACGAAACCGTGAGCATTATTATAGGCTTGTTTTGTGGCTTACAGTTAAATACTTATCTCACAGCTTACTTATTTTCACCAATCAGAACCATTGAAATCATATTATATTATCTGGCACCCAATTGTTTAGTTGCAAGTTTGATGGATTTCAATGTAAAAGAAACTTTTAAGAAAGTTTAATTTAAATTACACTTCTATATTCATTATTATTAGACTTAGGTCTATTCTTATAATGTCTCAATAACTACTTATTCGTCGAATAGCTTGTTTTCTCCATGGCAACCACCAATCAAAACCGTTGAAATCCTCTAAATAGCTTAATTGCTACAAATAACTTTCTTATTAGGAGATTGTAAGACCGGCCCTAAGGTCTATTTAAACAATGTCCCAATAACTACGTATTCGTTGAATAGCTTTTGTTTTCTCCATGGTAACGACCAATCAAAACTTTTAAAATCCTCCAAATAGCATAATTGCTACAAATAACTTTCCTATAAGGAGATTGTAGGAATGGCCCTTAACAAGGAAGTTATTCAAACACACACAAACAAGTTCATTGTGTAGCCACAACAATATGTGCAACAAGTGTTTGTAGCACACTTTGCATGACAGATCACTTAGTAAGATGTCAGATCGGTGCTCAGAATAGCTTCCATTGAGTACAAAGTCTCTACGACGTAGTTTGTATAGTGCTTTACATCTTGACCTTGATGTGCCGTTCTTGCACTAAGCCCCCTTGCACGCCAAGGGTCTACCCCCACCATCCGGCCGCGCGGTGAGTGCAGCGGTGACTCATTGATTAAACCTGTCAATATGTCAACTATTGAAACTGTAATTATTCCACATACACAATGTTTTGAAACAATTAAAGAATTATTTCATTTCTTGATTTCATTGTGTCTGTAGATAGTTGTATGTGTTACTGTAGATAATTACAGCTTCAATAGGTGACATCTTGACAGTTATAATTTATGAGCCACCACTGCACTCACCGCGCGGCCGGATGGTGGGGGTAGACCCTTGGCGTGCAAGGGGGTTTAGTGCAAAATACGACAGTGTGAAAATACACCGTAGGACTTGATTTTACGATTTGAATTCTTGTGCATTGTTCAACTAATAAATACATCCAGTAGGTTTCGTTTTAGCCGCACAATTATAGGCAACCCAAGACTACCTTACACATGCTTTCGTCACAGGCGAGGCTCTCATAACCAACCAGCGAACCGCCCGAGACAAGCGCGCGCAAATACCGATCGCTGATTGGCTACGAATACCTCGCCTGTGACGAAAGCATCTGCAAGGTAGTTTTGGGTTGCCTATAATACAAACTTGTAACTTCTCGGAATCAAGAGCAGAACTTCTCTCTGGTTCCAGGATAATCCAACGCGTCAACACGCAGCCAACGAATACATCAGACACCCCCTGTTTACGTTCAAACGAACGGTTCGAATTAATCTGCTGCATTCCTCGGTGAACTCGCGTTTTTCTGGCTCGCTAATAAGTCGACTCTATTTCCGTCCGGCTGTGTTTTGAGTCTTGACTTCCTGTTGTTATTTCCAGTGCGCGATGCGGGGTACGGGTCCCACGCCAAGCTGTGTTTACGTGTGTGTCTCGCTCGCCGCACTGACAACCCTGTGCGCAGGTAAGCTACCCACGTGGCAACACTGTCACTCGTAACCATGGCAACCCAGTGCGCGATGCGGGGTACGGGTCCTACGCCAAGCTATGTCTACGTGTGTGTCTCGCTCGCCGCAATGGCAACCCTGTGCGCAGGTAAGCTTCCCACGTGGCAACACTGTCACTCGTAACCATGGCAACCCTGTGCGCGATGCGGGGTACGGGTCCTACGCCAAGCTGCGTCTACGTGTGTGTCTCGCTCGCCGCACTGGCAACCCTGTGCGCAGGTAAGCTTCCCACGTGGCAACACTGTCACTCGTAACCATGGCAACCCTGTACGCAGGTAAGCAATTCTCACGTGGCAACACTGTTAACTCACTCGTAACCATGACAACGCTGTGCACAGGTAACCTCTTACATAGCAATATTGTCGAGAGCCGGATTTACGACCTGCTTTAGCATTGGCTAATTTACAATAAGAATAGACGGCATGTTATTGTCTGGTAGTGATAACCAACTAGGTCCGTTTTCAGTATTCTTAGTAAAACCAGTCAATATTGCCAAGAAATGTCTACAATCAGGCGCTATAAAGTATTGCTGACATTTGTCACATGTAATTAATTATATTTTCGCCATCTTTGACCGTCTGGCCGCCTTTGCAACCATAATTAATACACAACCTACTCGAATATAATTCGTAATTTCAATGATTTTGCCGGGTTACATTGAAGCACATCCTTCTTGAACGTCGGTTCAATCAATCGCAGATTGACCCGTCAAGAAGGCTGTGCATTGAGAATGGTCGTAGGGTGTGTTCTTTGAAACGATCTGTTGATCGAGTGGAGCGTGCGCGGTCACGTGACCGAATTGTCAGAGCATTGCAATGATAAAAGAACGTTGGAATGAACACACCGCTTGTGTGTTTGGTATGGAACATCTAGAGATGAAAAATAACTTTATTTAGAACTTGATCCGAGGTGTCTGCCCTAGGATAGCTAGGGTGGTAAACATTTAATATCAAGACATAATAATATGCTTCTTCTACTGGCATTAGCTATGGCCTAGGCCTAGCCATGCCTGGGCCTCCTAACCTCAAAACATAGGCCTTCCCGCCAAAATCATTAATGAATGTTTTAAATTATGACTAAATTTGTAAAAATCACTTACTTTTTACTGAATGTTGGCCCAGCATGTGGGCACCCATGTCCGAGTAAATATCCACGATATTTACATTTATAAAAAATAGTGAAAGAAGTATCAAGTATGCACATTGCACAAAAAGTGAATCAAGAAGGTTATGCATCTGTAAAATCTCATCCCCAGATCCGAGTATGTCGAGCGCGCTCTGAGCGCTCCACTCGGGATTACAAGAACGATGCGGAGCGTGCTCTGATCAAATAAGAGATCGAGTATAGAGCACTCTGGTTGCTCAGATCGTTTCAAAGAACACACCCATGGCGGACGCCCAAGATGTCAGCGCCCACTAAACTGCGCGTCTGTGCATCCGAGGAGTAACCCGTCACATGGGTGGGCGGTGCTATCTGTTGTCGCACCGCCACTGGATCGCGCACGCAGTGGTTGTGAGACTCCCCACGCCACTGGTCGTCTGCCAGCTGATTAGCTGCCAAACAGACTCGTGCGTAAACGATAGAGACGCTTAATTGAGTGTTTTAGAGTTGGTTAAAACTGACAGTCAACACAGGCAGGTATTTTTTTAGCATTTTGTGTTTAGCGTTGTCCTCCAGCATAGAGGTGGCTCAGCGGTAAGACGCGAGACTCTAATTCGGGAGGTCGCCGGTTCGATTCCGGCCACCGGCAATCCTGACTGAAGGTTTTTCCGAGGTTTTCCTCAGTCGTACAGGCAAATGCTGGGATTGAGTCCTACTAACAGCCCTCGGACATTCCTTCCCAGCTATCCAAACACCTCAATAACCTAGTTAGTCACCTGAGGAGGGGTCCATCAGACAAAGCTGGTGTGCACCCTATAACGGGTATTCCTACGAAAAATTATTATTATTATGTCCTCCAGCTATGAACGAACATACTTATCTGAAAAATAGAGGTAAAGGTCTCTCACACCAAGAAGTAAGATAGTGTCAGGGGAGTCAGGACCGCCCACAATTAGTTGCCAACTTAACAAGTGCGAATCACTGTAACGTTTTTCCCGATTATCTAGTACAATTTGGTTGCGTTAAGTTTTTTGACGGAAACCTGCTTGCACGTTTTCTTGTACGTTACCGTCAAAAAACTTACCGGAACCAAATTGTACTAGATAATCGGGAAAAACGTCAGTGATTCGCGCTTGTTAAGTTGGAAACTAAATGTGGGCGGTTCTGATACTATCTTACTTCTTTCTGTGAGATACCTATAACTCAGCGGTAAGACGCGAACTCTAATTCGGGAGGTCGCCGGTTCGATTCCGGCCACCGGCAGTCCTGACTGAAGGTTTTTCCGAGGTTTTCCTCAGTCGTAAAGACGAATGCTGGGATTGAGTCCTACTTACAGCCCTCGGACATTTCTCTCCAGCTATCCATACACCCTAATAACCCAGTAAGTCTCCTGAAGAAGGGCACATCAGGTAAAGCTGGTGTGATGTGCACCCTATGACGGGGATTCCTACGAAAAATTAAATAATTATTGTATGGGCCCTGATGATGATGATATTTGGGTTTTACGTCCCATATTGATGCAACTTTGGTTAATCGAGACGAAGAGTGGGTGATATATGAAGATGAAAAAACCGCCACAAGTCCGAATCAGGTCCAGTGCAGAACGCGGGGTTGGTTATAAGAAGAGTCCAGCAAGGGAGGACAGAGCCCAGTGGGAGGAGAATCTTAGGAGCGAAGGGTACTTTTACGTCAAAACGCAGATTTGATTTTAATTATATCTCAAGATTACAACACGAAATCGAAAATCTGAATCAACAGCGCACTGTGTTTTGGTAAGCCCTAAAGACTGAATGAAATGTTATAACCACTAGCTAGAGGTGTTTGAAAATGGTTTTATTTTAAAAAAAAAATCGTTTCATTCTAAACCAAAATGTGGTGTTATTTCGGTGTTATTTTTATAATGGAAATGGAGAAATCAGGAAGTTTCAAAGCAACGGAAATTTTCACTGCTTCACACCGCTTTATTTTGAGCAACGCTATCTACCAGCAACGCTGCAAACCACTTTTCCATCGGCCAAAATGTGGTTGGTAAACAGTTTGAGACTAAACTGTTTTACCGACTTAGGGTCAAAAGTTGTAATTATTACGTAAAATATGCAATTTTTACTGTAAATAGTTAAAAATGCTGAAATGGTGTTATTTCGCTATTTCAACACACAATTCGCGTTATTAAAATATAATGGTGTTATTTCGCGATTTGATTCCTTATCCTTCATGGCCAACATGCCGACATGTGTCAAAAAAAATGTTCTTACACCACAAATAACGAATTTCGTTTTATCGCAGATTCCGAAAAACAAACGTCTCTACCACTAGCGTATTTATTTTGCTAATTAAATCGATAATTAGTAAAGAAATTAATTATAAATAAAAACTATACTGATTATAATGTAAGACACATTTAGAGCGTTCAGTATGTAGGGCTTACCAAACTACAGTGCGCTGTTGATTCAGATTTTCGATTTCGAAGTCCATTCTTGAGATAAATTTATAAATGAAAATTGTGTGCTGGTTTGACGTAAAGGTATAGTACCCTGTAAAGGGGGACAGGTTGGTGGGCGTTTGGATCGCAAAGAGAGACGGCAAGAATGAAGAAGAGAGAAGGAGAAAGAGGAAACATGATGAAAGCGACGGGAAATGAACAAAAAAAAGAAAAATGAGAGGTGCGACACTGACAGCCCTCTTTGCGGGCACCGGTCACCACGAGGAGGGACCAAGGGGGGGGCCGACCTCCCTTAGGATGAACAAATGAAGGCACCGATGATGGCACATTACAAAAAATGTATAACAAACTAAAATGTAGAAATAATCACGTTTTTATGAATTTGTAAAACACCATGACAAACAGCATTTTCGTTCATTCGATTTGATTTTTTGGGTGTTTTGACGTATTTAAAACTATGTGATTACACGAAGGGGACAAGTAGGATGAATTAAATTAAATTAAGGGTTTGGGGGAGTGGACCTAATTTCGTGATTTGTTTAAAATTATTGTGCAGTTATTTAATCAAAATGTACACTCTCATCGAAACCTTCGGTTATATTTAGATTAAAACCATGCAACATTATTTTTTATGTCAAATTTTTTAGCAGAAAAGTCGTGCTTAGAAAACACTTGTAACATTAGGCGAAAATCCGACATTTCCTGCGTTCATAATCATACACTCGTCAGTCGTGCCTATTATCTGCAGTTGCAGGCCCTACTAATTACGTGTATGTTTAATTTAATGTTGCCTATTTAATTGTCGACAGTCGATGCAAATTAGGGTGCCGTTCTTGCACTAAACCCCCTTGCACGCCAAGGGTCTACCCCCACCATCCGGCCGCGCGGTGAGTGCAGCTCTGGCTCATAAATTACGCCTGTCAAGAGCTCTCCTCGATGTTTTCATATATGACATCTTAAACGCCTTTAAACACGTTTCAGAATCGGATAATGCCATAAAGTAGGTTTTAGAGAAGGTAAGAATGATTACAAATAAAATTAAATACAGTTAATGTTATTTTTATATTCCTAGTTAATATTATCAATAAGGTACAAAAATAAAAGTTAAAAAAGTTAAGAAAAGTTGAAAAGTTAAAATAAGTTTTCTCCTCACTCCTCCTTTTTCCTTCCTTCTCCCTGTACATTTGTTGGCATGAGGGGGGGGGGGGTTCAACCCCATAAGCCCCATCCCTTGAATACGCCACTTACCGTCACATATTGAAACGGTAATTTCCTGCCCCCTACAGTAACACATTAAATATCCACATAATCAATATTTAACAAATTATTTGGCTTGTTGAATAATTGATTATGTGGAAACGTTCCTAGGTGTCTGATGATCGATATTTTTCGATATCGATTATCAAAGGTTCGATCTCGATATCGAAAGAATCGATATTGAGCTTTGGTGATATAGCCGTTCCGTCACAGAAGGCACTGAATTGATTTTTAAATTGATAAATTACACAATGAACACTGACAGAAATAAGACTCGCGAACGATGAATTGGCGCGTAAATCTACCACGTAAATGTGTAGAACTCTGCATTACCGACCACTAAACTGGATCTAGTTGCAAATGTCTCCGCCAGTCGTAGACAGCGTCTGTGAAGCAGTTGCAAAACTCTCTCACAGATGTCGCCACACTACGTTTCGTTCACACTTCGATCAACAGGTGGCTCAGGTTCTTAATTCGGGAAGTCGTGGGGGAGATTAGAAAAGCGTTTTCGAGGGTTTCCTCAGTCACATAAGGCGAATGAGTGTCAGAATTCTACTGCAGCTCACTTCCTATCGTTCATCATGTTTTTAGTTTGCTGACCCAGGCCCAGATTCACAAAGGTGCCGAAGTGCTAAGACGTCCTAGTAGGGCGAATCTTAGTGATATAAATAACGAATGACCAATATATAACAAAGCAAGAAAAATAAAAATGAATCCAGAAATTAAATAAAAGCAAATCAAGTAAAAATACATTTTATTAAATAATACAAATAAATTATATAAATATTATATAGGTATCCTAAAATACCTGACCAATTAATTTATGAATTTCACAAAAATGATTATTTTTAACTAAGCGGCAATGGGTAGCTCGCACTGCGTAACCGCATCAATATATGTAAAAAGTTATTCTTACCCGACAGTGTGTTGCCAATTCGTATTTGCGTTTGCAATTTGGATGAATTAATGTTTTACATTTGTCAAAAATTAAACCAAAACATCGTTTACCAGTCAAACTTTAGTGTTTTTCTTGTGATTCTTTCGTGGTTCCAATAAACAACAGTTTTTAAAATTAATTAATTTAACTTTTGTAGTGTGTTGTTGCATTACAAACCACTTTTCACAATTAAATTAGTTAATTTGAAGAACTGAAATATTTTCCTGGGACCGAGAAGCATTTATAAGAGCATCATTATATGCTCTAGCTAGCTAGGGCAGTGCTTCTCAAACTATAGGTCGCGAGCTTATAACAAATGAAAACCAAGGTGTATATAGAATCGAACTTTTTAAAGAACTTGTATAAACAAGGTTATGTTATAGAAAATTTGAAAAAACAGACTCAGCGGGAAACTTCCTTTTGCATCTTTAATTAAGCCTGTATTACACGGTTAAACTTTTTCATCCAACTCCTTGAATTCAAGGACAAAAGCGCATCAAAAACAGTCAGTATGTAGTCAAATACAACAATAGGAATTATTTATTGATGCGCTTTTGTTCTTGAATTCAAGGAGTTGGATGAAAAAGTTTGACCGTGTTACAGGCTTAAAAATGTCAACAGAGAGCGCCAACGAATCGCTGCATGTATCGTATAACAAGCGACCATCTTTATCAGTGTCGATATAGACTACGCAGATAAGGTCGGATATGAGAAGGGGTCGCGAGATTTTGTACCTAGAAATTTGGGGTAGCGGGCAAACAATTTGAGAAGCCCTGAGCTAAAGGATAGGATGACATAATATTGTCATGTAAAAGTTGGTACTTTATAACTTTTACAGGTGTAGTCTCCTTAGTGATTTATGGATATCTTGATTGTGTCAGTTTGTCATTTGCCGGCTTATTTCACAATTAAGGTATGCGCTGTGCTGGCTATTTCGTCAGCCCAGAGCGTTGGTTATTTCAATAATAATTGTTGCAGTATTGAGGGCAATGATTGCGGCAACTTCGCTGACTACTCGGTTTAGGAGGGCGCTGGTTCGGTGATGACGTCAGTAGAGCCTGGCCCCACTCTTTTGTGATTGTTACGGGAGGGGGTCGAACCGAGTAGTCTGATTGGTAATTTATGACTGAGTACAGCCAGCGTAGGGCAGAGAGGGGGTTACTGGGGTATGACGTAGGAAAGTCTAAGTGCGTGGGAACACGTGTGTAATTCGGGGCATTCAACCTTGGAACAGAAGAGGAGGTAGACCTGTGCCATGGTGGAACGGTGGAAAGAACGACGAAAGACCCAGAGGGAAGGACATGGAGGCCGATCGTGGACCTGGACGTCGGAGCCAAACCACCACACGGGGTCGGAGTCAGCCACCGAGAAGCCAAGGTATAGGGGTTACTACAGCTACCCTCTGGATAGGAAAGTTAAGTCCATCAGACCTGGAATGCCCATAGACAGATTCGCCATAACTCAGCCACGTAGGATAAATGTGTATTCTAATAAATTGCGGTTCCTCTATTGTTTGAACCAAAGTCTTATCATTCCTAAACTGCCTGAACTGGTATGTCCCGATCCCAATGATGTGAGAACCACCCCTAGAGCTACGCCCCAGTACTTCTACGGGACCGTCGACTTTGGAGTCCGTGGGTTCGAGGCTGAGCCGGCGGAATTGGGTAGGTGTCACGGTAGGTTCTCACTATCTAACAAAATGGTGGAGGCAGGCCGGATCCAATTTGCTTTATGACAAATTGTTTTATCACGGGACTTAGTTTTGTGACAAATTGTTTTATGATCTAACAAATGGTAGAAGCGCCGTCGCAAAACTTAGTTTTGTGTATTTGGACAACCCAATTTAGGCAGTTTTCCAGTTTTTTTTCTGAATTAATTTTTTTTATTTTAATTATTATATCGTGGCTATGAGTCTTTGCTAGTTTGTCTATGTAGGTCAGGAAGTGTTCATTCATCTCTGTGCTGTTTTGCTGTGTGTGCAGTGGCATCGCGTTTCTGTTGACGTCATTAGTTCTTGTAGAGTCATGAATTTTTCCTAGGGAACATGTTACACGGTGCTGTTTAAGAAGTCCATGCTATGTTTTGTGTAATGCATGTGGTGAAGTGCTGTTAACTAGGTTTTTATGTGTGGCTTTCAAGTGATAAGAGCTCGGCAGGTCCTGTTGTGAACTTAGGATTTGGTCAACGGTAGGGCGGTGCTGTTTTTGCGATATTCCAAGTCTTAGCTCACAGTGATGAATGATGGTTGTGTGTGTTTGTGTGTATATTTGTGTGTGTATGTGTGAGCGTGTTCTGTCGTTTCGTGGATTGGGCTGTGTCGTGCTTGCGCGATGAGCCTCGTTACAGGTGCAGTGAGCGACGTGATTGGCTCGGCGTAGCATAGTCGCGCTTGCTCTCACTGCGTGGCGGAACAGGCTAGTGTGTTCTTTGAGTGTGTTTGCTTGTCTCTCTCTTGGTATGTCGAGTATTGTTCTGTTCTATATACTGTTTTCTCTTGTTTTTTTGGGGGGAATGTGAGTTGTTTCTTGTATCATTGAGCAGGGCTCTACGCACGTCAGCAGTTTGCTCGCACGAAGAAGGCTATAGTTTATAGCTGGGCAATCCCTTTTTTTTGTATGTGTACCGTGTAGTGTGTATGAATGTATGACAAATACAGTGTTTACATGTATATGTGCGACTGGAGGTCCATTGGAGGTCCATGTGCTCGCCTTTGGATGGCGATGAGGGGGACTATTGGAGGTCCATGTGCTCGCCTTTGGATGGCGATGAGGGGGACTGTTGGAGGTCCATGTGCTCGCCTTTGGATGGCGATGAGGGGGACTATTGGAGGTCCATGTGCTCGCCGTTGGATGGCGATGAGGGGGACTGTTGGAGGTCCATGTGCTCGCCTTTGGATGGCGATGAGGGGGACTGTTGGAGGTCCATATGTGCGCCTTTGGAGGGCGATAGGATGACCGTGGGAGGTCTATGTGTACGCTTTTGTCGCGCGTGTACATGTAAACATGTGTATATGTGCGTGTTTTGAGTGCATGTTCCCTCTTTGGTTAGTATGGATGTTCTTGTTTTGAGTACGTGTAGTATTCGGTGACGCAGGTTCCGCAAGGGTTGGTTTTTCGACAGGGGTGTCCATGTTGGTTTATTGTTTAAGCGTTTTAGATTTATGTTCTTTTAGGTTTATGGTCTTCTTCCTTTTATACTCCCTTTATCGCCTTGCTATGGTAGTTTAGGGGGGACGTATGATTAGTTTATTGTTGTATTAATTTATAAGTATTTTTAAGTTAATATTTTTATATTGTTGTTTGGACATCCCTGGAGCTGCATGGCATCTTCCTATCGCGGGGGGGGGGGGGGGTGTTTATGTCGTGATGTGGGTGGTTTTACGTGGGCCGGGGTCATCGCATTCTACATTAGTCATGTTTCAAAATTTTTTGTTTTCTATGGTGATACAGATTTTGTTTGGCGGTTGCCGTTATGGTTATTAAGTTCCTGTTGAATCACTTGAGCAAGTTATTTAATTGTTTCTAGTTCATTTTGTTGAAATCGGTTTATGTCACTCACATTCACGTGTATCGTGGTGGATTCGTCAGTTTGTTCATGCGTGTCCTGACTCGTCACGCGTGATTCTTTGCTGTACGTAGGAGGGAGTGAGAGGAAGGCATGGTTTCACTATTGTGCTGACGGTTGTCGTCATGACTCACTACTATCTGGAGTGCTTCTCGGAGTGGTTTTGTCTCTCGCGTATTTGTTGATGTTTACATCGAGTTGAACAAATCAAGGTCGCTCCGTTGTCAGCTGTTCTGTATGACAGGAGGCATATGATGGAAACTACCCACTTTCCGGGGCAGTGTTTCTTTGGGAAACGGCAGTAATGTTATCGTCTGCACAGTAGTGTAGTAATGTAGTAACTTGGTAGTTTAATAGCGTTATTAAATGTATGTAGATACACATGATATACAATGGTGTCTGGAGGGGGATGCAGGTGCGGGAATACCATACTGCTCGTGTTTTTTTTGTGTTCCAGTATAACTTGCATCTGCGCGGGCTGTGTTCGAACCGTCGATCTGTTGGCTTGGGTGGATTGGCTGCCGTCAGCGGGTCGAGGGAAAGAAGACTCCGGGCCGAGGAATTGTTCGACTCCGGGGTCCAATGTAATCAAGAGGAACCGTGATACAAAAATTGTTGTTTTGTTATTATTGTTATGTCTTGTTATGTATTTTCAAACGTTTATTTCTGGTATTTTTCGTTTTTTTTTTGCGGAGCATGATCTCTAGGCCATGTTGTTACTGTCATTCGGTTTTAAGGGGTGGGCACAAGGGTGCTGAGGAGATCATGACTCGTAGTAGCTTCTTTTTAGAATGTATATGGCTGAGGAGTGAGGAATTTGACTATGGGTCCTGGTGAATTTTTCGTATTTTGTAAAGGGGGTGGGTTGTTTAATTTCAAATTATCTGTAATTTTGCTTACGTCATACATCCGATACCAAATTTGGTTATCACTTTGTTTTCTGGCTTTCCATAAATCACCCTTCGATTCGGGGTCGAATCTTATCCGGGAGGGGCGGATGTCATGTAAAAGTTGGTACTTTATAACTTTTACAGGTGTAGTCTCCTTAGTGATTTATGGATATCTTGATTGTGTCAGTTTGTCATTTGCCGGCTTATTTCACAATTAAGGTATGCGCTGTGCTGGCTATTTCGTCAGCCCAGAGCGTTGGTTATTTCAATAATAATTGTTGCAGTATTGAGGGCAATGATTGCGGCAACTTCGCTGACTACTCGGTTTAGGAGGGCGCTGGTTCGGTGATGACGTCAGTAGAGCCTGGCCCCACTCTTTTGTGATTGTTACGGGAGGGGGTCGAACCGAGTAGTCTGATTGGTAATTTATGACTGAGTACAGCCAGCGTAGGGCAGAGAGGGGGTTACTGGGGTATGACGTAGGAAAGTCTAAGTGCGTGGGAACACGTGTGTAATTCGGGGCATTCAACCTTGGAACGGAAGAGGAGGTAGACCTGTGCCATGGTGGAACGGTGGAAAGAACGACGAAAGACCCAGAGGGAAGGACATGGAGGCCGATCGTGGACCTGGACGTCGGAGCCAAACCACCACACGGGGTCGGAGTCAGCCACCGAGAAGCCAAGGTATAGGGGTTACTACAGCTACCCTCTGGATAGGAAAGTTAAGTCCATCAGACCTGGAATGCCCATAGACAGATTCGCCATAACTCAGCCACGTAGGATAAATGTGTATTCTAATAAATTGCGGTTCCTCTATTGTTTGAACCAAAGTCTTATCATTCCTAAACTGCCTGAACTGGTATGTCCCGATCCCAATGATGTGAGAACCACCCCTAGAGCTACGCCCCAGTACTTCTACGGGACCGTCGACTTTGGAGTCCGTGGGTTCGAGGCTGAGCCGGCGGAATTGGGTAGGTGTCACGGTAGGTTCTCACTATCTAACAATATCTATAGGTAACTTTGAGAAAATATTCAAGCATTATAAAAGCAATTTTAATGGACAAAAATCGCGAGTTCCACAAGGTAGGCATTAAGCCTAATCGTAGAAAAAATCATATGGCTTCCCATAATTTACATACAAGCGTTTTACTTAAAAGCCAAGTGGTAGGTTATTTCTGTATTTCGATGTAATTCCCACCAGATTGCGCTCATTTCTCTCAGACGGCGCAAGAAAGAATGCCCGCCCGTAAGTGGTGCGCCAGCCATGCGTTATCGTCCCCAGCCCCACTACACACTCAACTAATGGAACTCCCTCCGAGTATGAGTGGAAAAGGAAGACGTTTTACATAACTTAATGAACCAAAGCACTTGAGTGGGTCCCACTCTAAAGATAAAACACACACATCACTTTGAAAAGTAACAAAAAACATTCGAGTGTGTGTGTGAGTGACTCAGTCGCATCACTTAGGTGGTAGATAAGAGCGCCACATATGTTTTCATCGACGTCTGTGAGGAGAACTTTTAACACATTTGAATATTTCATTCATTGATGCGTTCACGCTTCATTCATTATATAGCGGCGTGGGAGGGTGGGGGGGGGGGGGGGGAGGAAGGAGGTGCGTGTGGGTGTGCCATGAGTCAGTGTATAATCCTATTCTCCATAGGACTAAAAATGCAAATTATGGCGAAGAATTAGTAAAAGTTTCCTGCGTTTTGTCAAAAGATTAGGACAAATGCAACTATGGAAAGGTCGATAAAATAGCTCTCAAACCAATTTTTTGGTCGTACTCACGAAATCGGGTCACTTTTGGGTTTGCGTCTTACTCGAAAATTATACACTCATGAAATTAGTCCATGGGTACATTACTCCTTCTAATATGAGGACAGAGTAAGATAATCATGATTTTTCTACTCTAGATCAACCTATACGATTCCAAAAGATCGGAAATAAACTGACCATCAATCAAAAGTCAAACGAACGGCCAATTCTAGATCGGAATAGATTATAATAGATTAGAGCATGACGAAGAAATTTAAAACAAATTAATTGCAAGTAGATAGAAATGTGCCAAGAATAAGATTGTACCATGAGAATAAAGCCACAGGACCAACCTTCCTTCATCCAGCACGATGACGTGGTCCGCTTGATCTCCGCCTGGCGGAGGCTCGTCGAACTCCCAAGCTAGGTCGTCGCAAGGGAACTAAAACCATTATTTTGTCGCCCACTACAAAAACAGCGTTTATAAATAAATATACGCAGTAGATCATGTAAACTAATAATTAAAACCCGTAAATGAGACATTTTGATCGAATGCAATGAATAATAGTCTAAAAAAAGTTTGATGATATGTCCTTTTAGGCCAAAGTTATTTTGACAGATCACTTCGTATGTTATCTTTAATAACGTTTCTTTCATTTGAGTAACGTAAGATTTTTAACATTGTTGAACCATGGAGTTGTAGGCACTATTATAAATCCATGGTTAAACGGACTGCGACGACCTAACTTGGGAGTTCGACGAGCCTCCGCTAGGCGGAGATCAAGTGTTGATCTCCGCTTAGCGGAGGCTCGTCGAACTCCCAAGTTAGGTCGTCGCAAGGGAACCAAAATCGCCATTTTGTATTCCACTAAAAAAACTGTTATAATTATTAAACATCCGTTGTAGATCATGTAATACAATACTTAAAATACCTAAAAGATACATTTTGATAGAATACAATGATTAAAGATTATAAAATATGATGATTTTTCCTTTTTAGGATGTAACTCTCACTTCATTTGTTTTCTTTCACGTTTCTCCCATTTGAATAAAATTAGATTTTTAACATTGTTGAACCATGGTTAAACGGACTGCTAAGACCTAACTTGCGAGTTCGACGAGCCTCCGCTAGGCGGAGATCGCGTAGACCTTGGCGGGGTAATTATACAGGGCTGTGGGCAGGCGCGTAACTAGGCATCGGTAACCCGGGTAAAATTTCCCTAAGTATAAGTTCCTTGCATGCCTACAGCTATTACAATTCCACTAGGACCAACCGCCCAAACCTAGTCCCAAACTTAGACCAAACTTAGCCCCAAAACTCAATAGTACTTAATCATTCTCGTCAATTTTTCCATTTGTGTTTAAGTTTTCTGGTTTGTGCACTACACAAACGACAGTATTTCAGTTTTGCACTTAGTCCGGTAATTTTTCTGAAACGCTTAGAAATCACTCTAAAACTCCGAATTTAAAAAAACTCGTCTGAGGCGCTGTTGTTGGGGGGCTCGCCCCCCAAACCCTCCTGCTATTTTTGCCTGAATTCCCTATCTCCGCATCTTACCCGGGTAATATTAGTACCCTGGTTACGCCCCTGGCTGTGGGTTGTGACGTCACACCACTGATGACGGATGGCCGAGATAATGAGGCGGCGCGGAGGTAAATTAACTTTAAACAAACACTGCCAACCACCCGGGGCAAAACTATTCAAAGATAAGTGTAATAGGTTAAGATTTATTATTGTGCAGTCGTTCCAACGTAGCAATATGCCTTTTTCAGAATTGATCTAGGACCCTTAGATAGAGCTAATCACTGCCCTCTAGATTTTCAATGACAACAATGCACATCAGTGAAAAATGCACCTCCACATAACTATTAAGGACCCTTAGATAGAGCTAATCACGGTCCTCTAGATCTTCAATTGACAACAATGCACATCAGTGAAGAATGCACCTTATCAAAGGACCCTTAGATAGAGCTAATCACGGCCTTCTAGATCTTCAATGACAACAATGCACAACAGTGAAAAATGCACCTCAACATAACTATTAAAGACCCTTAGATGGAGCTAATCACGGTCCTCTAGATTTTTAATGACAACAATGCACATAGTGAAAAATGCACCTCAACATAACTATTAAGGACCCTTAGATAGAGCTAATCACGGTCCTCTAGATTTTCAATGACAACAATGCACTTCAGTGAAAAATGCACCTCAACATAACTATTAAGGACCCTTAGATAGAGCTAATCACTGCCCTCTAGATTTTCAATGACAACAATGCACATCAGGGAAAAATGCACCTTAACATAAAAACATTCACACTTTGTTATCGTTACGGTTGTTATTTTATTCATAATTTAATAATTAATAATTACCAAAAAAACTAAAATAATGATCGTAAATATATAAATATTTTTTTTTTACTTTTTAAACCCATTGTGTAGCTGATACAAAACGAAAGGCAGGACCACACGAATCACTTTTACAATATTTGGAAGCGTTCTCATGGTATAATAAAAAACATTAATTTTGGGCGGTTTTAATGCCCAGTCCCGTTAAGGTGATATACACTAATTTTTCGGAACAGGTTGCTTTGAACATTTATTTTTACACTCAATGTATCACCTAGGTATAGGGAACCCGCACCTGACGTCATTGGCGTATCCAGGATTTTGGAAAGAGGGGGGTTTTAACTCATTATAGAGAGCGGAGCCAAAAATAAACGGGGGGCCCGGGGGGTTCCCCCGAGAAAATTTTCTCGTCAAGGTCATTTTGGCGCAAATCTGTGCGTTTTACAGCGGCCAACTGAACTAAAATTACTAAATTTCTGGCAACGATTTTCTCCTTAAGAAACGAAAAAAGCTTCAAAGAACAACAATTGAACTAAATAGAATTATAGAGCGATGTGTGTATTTTTAACAAAAACTAATGTATACTGTATATTTATATTTCCATCTTTTTTCAATCCAATGCAATTTCCACTTTTCCTTTGCGAAAGGGGGGGTTTTGTCCCCCCCCCTCCCCCCCCCCCTTGGATACGCCACTGCCTGACGTCACATCTGGACTACAACAATGGAACAAATGAATTGAACTGATGGACAAACCATCAGCTGTCAAAATAATAAAACTGCAACCATACAAATAAAAACAAGTGTAGCAATAGTAACTGCTCGCCATTTAAAACTTTGAAAGTTTTGTGTTTTTTTTTTTTTTCCAAAATCAGAAGAAATTATTTTTTGACAGCTTGTTGTTTGTCCATCGATTCAATTCATTTGTTTTATTGTTGTCTTTTGGTGTTACAAGAAGCCTATAAAGTGGACATGAGAATAGAAGAAAGGCTTCACCCACTTGGCGATGAGTCACCGCGTCAGTGGGAGTAGACTGCGTGCCGCAACGAGATGGAAAGTAATAAAAAGCCTCTTTGGTCTCTCGATCTCGAGGTTATCAGCGAAATTCCCACCGCCTTCTCTCATTCATCTTCTCAAGTTTGGAAATCTGTAAAATGTTCCCTAATTGTCTTTATCTGGCGGTGGGTTCATCAGTTCGTAGGGGCCAGCGAGCGAGAGTGGAAGGCACTTAAACCCCGCAGGTGTGTTAGCGGTGGACCGGTCAGGGGTGGACAACGTGCCGGCCACGTCAACAGTGGTTAAAGTGGGGCGGTATGAGCCGGTATGCATACCGTTACTAAAAATACCAACGGTATGCCATACCGGCACTAATTTTTATCGGTTGTTGGCATATTGACTAATTTTGTTGAACGTTTTGTTGTATTTTGTATTTATATTTGCTCATCCAATGTTTTTCTAAAGTAAATGTTGCAAATTTTGTTTTTTTCCCACAAAATGTTATTAGCAAGAGTTCTCAACCCCACGACCCCTCTTCGTAGCCATTTAAACGTGTTCATGACAAAATACCTAAACAAAATACTTTGCGGGGCAAAACTGAGGGGCCACGCTTCCTAGCCCCCCCCCCCCCCCCCCCCCCCATTTTGTCTACTGTACACAGCAGTAGTGCATACCGTTACTTCTCTGAGTCCACGTCACGCAAGGGTATCTAACGGGCGTCTCAGGTCAAAGCTAAAGTAGGTTGCAGCACCTGTCCTGAAAGGTCCAACTTTGTAATAGACCATTTCAAAAACTATCTAGGACCCTCGTATGAGTCATCACGGTCTTCTTAATCTTCAAGAACAACAATAGACAACAATTAAAAATCAGTTTTCAAATGTTATATCAAGGTTCATTGATGCATACAAGATCGTCATCTACTAACCTTGATTTTATGTTTTTAATTGTTGTTCATTGTTGCTAATAAAGATTTAGAGGAACGTGATGATAATCATACAAAGGGTTCTAGATAGTTTTTGAAATGGTCTATTCATTCTATGTTAAATATTGTCGTTAGTCAACTGTCTAACGTCAAACGACAATATGTTTGTTTTGTATCTATAACAAAGGTATTCACTGACAAAAACCTTGTAAAACATTACTACAATGGATGGTTTATATTTAAAAGTAGGACTACTAGTCAATATTAAAACCCGCGAAATTAACGTATTTTCGTCGTATCTCAATAACGCCACACAATATCGAAAAAGTGACAACTACGCTTATTTTGGATTCGTGAGAGCTCAATACCGTATGAAAAAGATTTCGTAGATTTTAGTAATTATAGTTGTTATTTCTAATTAACTTGTGAATTAATTAAATTAGAAATAATAATTATAATAACTGCAGACTAATAAATCTTTTTGCTATGGTATTAAGCTCTCACGAATCCAAAATAAGCGTAGTTGTCACTTTTTCGATATTGTGTGGCGTTATTGAGATACGACGAAAATACGTTAATTTCGCGGGTTTTAATATTGGCTAGTAGTCCTTCCCCGTAAATATAAACGACTTGAATGTTTGAATTGAGAAAACGAGGTGCAAAGATCGAGTTGGACCTTCGCTAGCGCTGCGAGCGGCAGAAAGTCGCGCATGAAAAGTCTATTGGAAATTTGTTCACCCAAAAATAATTAAATTTATTTTTGAATATTTCAAAATTTAAAAATCAGTCCTCGGTCGGAAGACATCTTTTAATGCACCATTCCATAAGTTAGCTAATTCTCCATTTATGTAACACCATTGTCCTTTCTGGAAATCGTATTATAGAAATTAGTATACCACTTACGATTAAGGGTGCAGTGATATAACGGTCGCACAGTATCTTTTCGGCAAAACAATCTGTTACTAGGCAACTTCATTTTGTATCTTTCTTTGATTGGTGCATATACTCAATGTGTCAGAAGCAAAACACGATTTTATTATTAATTAAGTTGTTAATTGTTGAACACACTAGTGATCGCGGTTCTATCTACTTGTTACAATAGTTTTTTGGCTGCTAATAGACCAGAATACATCATTCAAATCTATTTTGCTGTCCAGAATATATCCCACTAGCCCCTCAAGTCGTGTAATTGAATTGCTAAACAAAAAACTTATTTACAAATGTAAAATTTAAAATTATTTCACAATCATCTAAAGTTTAGTACACATAAAAAAAACGAAATTATATGAATGAACAAAATTACATTTCAAAGAAGCCCACGTTTTTTCCATAGGGTAAATACACTCCATGTGTGTGGGCTATTTTAATTCGAGCAATAAAAAAGCACACCAAAATAACAAAAGTGCCAATATAAATAAAATATAAATCATAACACAATATAATAAAATACAGTATACATTATGTCATAATACTATCATTATAAAACACAATGTGTAATGCTACTAAATACAATCCGGCAAAAAATACAAATATCTCAATATGACGTCAAACAAATAAATCAATAAAAATTATTGGTTATCGCTCACTCGTCGATGGTGTTCGGAACCTACAGGGCTGGTTTAGTCGCTTTAATTAAAATCCCCCACTGAAAATCAGTTTCGTTTACTGAGTGGGTAGACTCTAAATGTGAATTTTTATTTATTTATTTATTTATTTATGGAGTACTTCGCTACTCCCCCCTACCCGATAATTAATGTTGGAAACGGGGTCAAGATATATATATATATATATTTATTTATTTATTTATTTATTTATTTATTTATTTACTTATTTATTTATTTATTTATTTATTCATCTATTTATTTATCTATTTATTTAGTCAAATACAAATATACTTCATACATACTACAACTAGTACTAATAATAAAAGATGACCTATGAACAATAACAACAATAGACCTAGGTCGTGGACACCCCTGCACCTCCGGACGATGTGGGAGGGACCCTCCCCCCCCTCCCCCCCCTCCCCCCTCGACCGCCAATGTAGATACTGGCTTCGTAGGAACAAAGCCCAACTCCCAAATTTGGGTGCTCAATTTGATGTCGGAGGAATGCCGGCGGACGGGTTGTCACGGGTCTGACGACCCATGACAATTTTCCGTGCCACCCTGTATCGGCAGTGTTCCGATCGCGCCACCCGTGGAGGAGATTACATGCCTCACTCTCGCCACCCGAATCACGTCATCGGTACCCCGATTGGCTGATGATGAGATCATACGAGGAACCGAGCTGGGACGAGCGAGAAGCACTAGAAAAAGAGGAGTTGTTTCCGAGCCGTTGAAAAGGACGGAGCTGGTCCGTGGAGGCCCCGGGTTCGAATAGAGGTTCTTGCTGTGCGTTTACTGAAGTACTGTTTTCCGTACATAGCCTAGATTTGCGCGAGTGATTTTGTGACCTGAGACCAGATCCGTTCTGTGTTAATTGTGATCCGTGTTGGTGGAGTATATAAGGTACATAAACAGTACGCGTTTCTAACCCCAAGACTATTGTTGCGTGATTTATCTGTGCATCCTTTTCTGTACATCGTTTTACCACGCCTGTCATAATTCGTATGAGTACCTGGTGGAACCAAATCTACGTGTGGACTACATGTCATAATTCGTATGAGTACCTGGCGGAACCAAATCTACGTGTGGACTACATGTCATAATTCGTATGAGTAACTGGAGGAACCAAATCTACGTGTGGACTAAATGTCATATTTCGTATGAGTACCTGGCGGATCCAAATCTACGTGTGGACTAAATGTCATATTTCGTATGAGTACCTGGTGGAACCAAATCTATGTGTGGACTATCTGTCATACTTCGTATGAGTAACTGGAGGAACCAAATCTACGTGTGGACTACATGTCATAATTCGTATGAGTAACTGGAGGAACCAAATCTACGTGTGGACTAAATGTCATATTTCGTATGAGTACCTGGCGGAACCAAATCTACGTGTGGACTAAATGTCATATTTCGTATGAGTACCTGGTGGAACCAAATCTATGTGTGGACTATCTGTCATACTTCGTATGAGTAACTGGAGGAACCAAATCTACGTGAGGACTACCTGTCATAATTCGTATGAGTACCTGGAGGAACCAAATCTACGTGAGGACTACCTGTCATATTTCGTACGAGTACCTGGCGGAACCAAACCTACGGGAGGATCACCTGTCATAATTCGTATGAGTACCTGGAGGAACCAAATCTACGTGAGGACTACCTGTCATAATTCGTACGAGTACCTGGTGGAACCAAACATACGTGTGGGCCACCTGAAGCCAGGTTCGAGAAGCGTGGTATGTAACCGTTGTTTTGTTTACCAAAGTTCCTAGACCCAGTTAAGTGTTTTGTTTGGACTTGGCCATAAATTTAATTGATCTTTGAATATCGACTTATTACCGACTTTCTTGACCCCCGTTACTTATCGATCACACGAGCCTCATAATTTTTTGAATCGTTGTATTTTTGTTTTCCGTGCTGAGTGTACTCAGATCACACCTCACGTCTTTTCATTCCCTCTTTGTTTTTGACATTTAATAGGAGAGTGTGTAATATAGTTTAAGGGGGGGGGGGGACATTCGTCCACCGAGAAAATTGTGGATGGGGTAATCCCACATAATATTACAATATTTACTATTGTTAATTTGTTATATATTACACTTGTGAATCTGTTTGGTTAGACATTTTGAGACATTATAGTTGAGGATACTATACGCTCTGTATTCAGTCCCTGTACCCTAAATTCTATGTATCACATATGTTCGTGTGTTATCCATTATTTTATTTATGTGGCACTTTGGGTGCGATACACGTTTCTTTTGTAAGTGTAACTCGCCCGTGTGCATATCTAAATACAGAGCACGGGGCCAGTTTCCCCACCGCCGTCGGTTTTCGCACGTTTGGGTTTGTTTTTTTCTTTGTCATATTTTTCTTAAGACCGGTAGCCACGGGGCGAGGGGTAAACTTTAACCGGCGCTCTGTATAAGGTACCCACAGCTGTGTGGGATCTATCCACCATATGACAATGATATTTAATGGTAACGTCATTTACATGTGTTTATATTGTTAATTATTGGTGTTATCCTGTACGCCGGCTTCATTGGCGGATTCAACGGGTGTGATATTTGATAACGTCCCGTAAGGTGTTTCCCAATATTCTTATTTTTATACTAATATACCCTGGTGATTGAATACTTTCTACATCTGTATTTTTATCAATTATATGTGTTATATCACGTTTACCCTTTATGAAATAAACTTGGTTTGTATCATTCTACTACGTTTAGCCTATTACTCACAGTCCAATCTTATAGCTTAGTCGTGCACAGCACGGGGAGGTTCCTGTTTACTCCTTATAAACAAACAGGTGGAGCCCGATACTCGTATTTTTACCGAATTATAACATATTCCACCAACTTATTTAATTCACACGTTTCCGGACCCACGCGTACTCCCACTGACGAACCAGCTGGCCGGGCGCCCTCCACCGTTGAAGACGAGGTGGACCACTGCTGCTACTACTATCACTTACGAGTAAGTACGAGGTGGAGGAGCATCACACTGGAGCCCGACTGGAGCCATAAGAAACGCCACCCATGAAGTAACCGGATATACACCGGCGTTTCTGAATTTCGGTAGAACACCTCCCGCGTCCGGTAATGAATACGGTAAAGGAATTGAAAACAGTCACCAAGTGGATTTTGATGACCGGCATCGGAGAATACGACAGTTGTCCGATATGGAGCCAATAATGGCGGAAGTAGCCAAAAGAATACAACAAGCTTATTCAAAAAATAGTAGAGCGTACAACCTACGACGCCGACCGGCGGAATATGATGTAGGGCAAGTGGTTTGGAAACGGGGGTATACACAATCGGACGCGGGCCGCTACTATTCCGCAAGTTTGGCTCCAAAATTTGTAAAGTGCATCGTTAAAAAGAAGATTTCACATTTGATTTACAGGCTATCAGACATGAATGGGAAAGATATGGGGAATTGGCACGTGAAGGATATAAAGCCCCAACCCGACAAAGACGACGATAATGAAGATGAGGAGAAACTTGAGAAAACGTAGAATTAAAAAAAAAAAAAAAAAAAAAGACGTCCTTGGGAGAGGGTAGTGTCACGGGTCTGACGACCCATGACAATTTTCCGTGCCACCCTGTATCGGCAGTGTTCCGATCGCGCCACCCGTGGAGGAGATTACATGCCTCACTCTCGCCACCCGAATCACGTCATCGGTACCCCGATTGGCTGATGATGAGATCATACGAGGAACCGAGCTGGGACGAGCGAGAAGCACTAGAAAAAGAGGAGTTGTTTCCGAGCCGTTGAAAAGGACGGAGCTGGTCCGTGGAGGCCCCGGGTTCGAATAGAGGTTCTTGCTGTGCGTTTACTGAAGTACTGTTTTCCGTACATAGCCTAGATTTGCGCGAGTGATTTTGTGACCTGAGACCAGATCCGTTCTGTGTTAATTGTGATCCGTGTTGGTGGAGTATATAAGGTACATAAACA
The DNA here is from genome assembly GCA_945910005.1 of Isoperla grammatica. NCBI lineage: Eukaryota > Metazoa > Arthropoda > Insecta > Plecoptera > Perlodidae > Isoperla > Isoperla grammatica. The sequence goes on from OX246744.1 coordinate 14,210,480, forward strand.
GTACGCGTTTCTAACCCCAAGACTATTGTTGCGTGATTTATCTGTGCATCCTTTTCTGTACATCGTTTTACCACGCCTGTCATAATTCGTATGAGTACCTGGTGGAACCAAATCTACGTGTGGACTACATGTCATAATTCGTATGAGTACCTGGCGGAACCAAATCTACGTGTGGACTACATGTCATAATTCGTATGAGTAACTGGAGGAACCAAATCTACGTGTGGACTAAATGTCATATTTCGTATGAGTACCTGGCGGAACCAAATCTACGTGTGGACTAAATGTCATATTTCGTATGAGTACCTGGTGGAACCAAATCTATGTGTGGACTATCTGTCATACTTCGTATGAGTAACTGGAGGAACCAAATCTACGTGTGGACTACATGTCATAATTCGTATGAGTAACTGGAGGAACCAAATCTACGTGTGGACTAAATGTCATATTTCGTATGAGTACCTGGCGGAACCAAATCTACGTGTGGACTAAATGTCATATTTCGTATGAGTACCTGGTGGAACCAAATCTATGTGTGGACTATCTGTCATACTTCGTATGAGTAACTGGAGGAACCAAATCTACGTGAGGACTACCTGTCATAATTCGTATGAGTACCTGGAGGAACCAAATCTACGTGAGGACTACCTGTCATATTTCGTACGAGTACCTGGCGGAACCAAACCTACGGGAGGATCACCTGTCATAATTCGTATGAGTACCTGGAGGAACCAAATCTACGTGAGGACTACCTGTCATAATTCGTACGAGTACCTGGTGGAACCAAACATACGTGTGGGCCACCTGAAGCCAGGTTCGAGAAGCGTGGTATGTAACCGTTGTTTTGTTTACCAAAGTTCCTAGACCCAGTTAAGTGTTTTGTTTGGACTTGGCCATAAATTTAATTGATCTTTGAATATCGACTTATTACCGACTTTCTTGACCCCCGTTACTTATCGATCACACGAGCCTCATAATTTTTTGAATCGTTGTATTTTTGTTTTCCGTGCTGAGTGTACTCAGATCACACCTCACGTCTTTTCATTCCCTCTTTGTTTTTGACATTTAATAGGAGAGTGTGTAATATAGTTTAAGGGGGGGGGGGACATTCGTCCACCGAGAAAATTGTGGATGGGGTAATCCCACATAATATTACAATATTTACTATTGTTAATTTGTTATATATTACACTTGTGAATCTGTTTGGTTAGACATTTTGAGACATTATAGTTGAGGATACTATACGCTCTGTATTCAGTCCCTGTACCCTAAATTCTATGTATCACATATGTTCGTGTGTTATCCATTATTTTATTTATGTGGCACTTTGGGTGCGATACACGTTTCTTTTGTAAGTGTAACTCGCCCGTGTGCATATCTAAATACAGAGCACGGGGCCAGTTTCCCCACCGCCGTCGGTTTTCGCACGTTTGGGTTTGTTTTTTTCTTTGTCATATTTTTCTTAAGACCGGTAGCCACGGGGCGAGGGGTAAACTTTAACCGGCGCTCTGTATAAGGTACCCACAGCTGTGTGGGATCTATCCACCATATGACAATGATATTTAATGGTAACGTCATTTACATGTGTTTATATTGTTAATTATTGGTGTTATCCTGTACGCCGGCTTCATTGGCGGATTCAACGGGTGTGATATTTGATAACGTCCCGTAAGGTGTTTCCCAATATTCTTATTTTTATACTAATATACCCTGGTGATTGAATACTTTCTACATCTGTATTTTTATCAATTATATGTGTTATATCACGTTTACCCTTTATGAAATAAACTTGGTTTGTATCATTCTACTACGTTTAGCCTATTACTCACAGTCCAATCTTATAGCTTAGTCGTGCACAGCACGGGGAGGTTCCTGTTTACTCCTTATAAACAAACAGGTGGAGCCCGATACTCGTATTTTTACCGAATTATAACATATTCCACCAACTTATTTAATTCACACGTTTCCGGACCCACGCGTACTCCCACTGACGAACCAGCTGGCCGGGCGCCCTCCACCGTTGAAGACGAGGTGGACCACTGCTGCTACTACTATCACTTACGAGTAAGTACGAGGTGGAGGAGCATCACAGGGTCGCGGGGCCCGGGTGCTCCAGGGGCGGGGGGGGGGGGGGGGGGTAATGTAGTTCTCGTGTTCGCGGTAGACAGAGCGGCATCGGACCGCGGGCATCGTAAATCAGGAGGTGGAACGCGAATACCTTCGTCCATGGTCGCGGAGGTTCATCGCAAATTACCCGAGGGGGGTTAGACTTGAAGCTAGGGCTGTGCAAATCAGTCAAAATGCCTCCCAGGGTACCCGAAAGTATTTTTTTATGCAATTTTCAATTACTATTATTATTATTTTTTTTATTTTTTTTATATACATGTATATGTATATATAAAAAGGTTATTTCTTTTTTAGAATGATCATCTTCTGGTTGAGTAACTAACTATTATTGTTTGTTGTATAATATTAATAGTATACACAAATACGGTAAGCCGTTAGTAATTGCATGCCGATATGAAAACTGAAATTTAAATCTTTGCTTTAGAAGTATTTATCAACTGCACAAAACGAGATTTCCACTGCACTTGATATTCCCAACTTCGCAAAATGTGTCTAATTGCACACATATATATGTCCCCCCCCTCCCCCCCCCCTGCCTCTGCCGTAGGGGCCGTGTTTTAAGCTTAGAGCATGTATAGTTGGGTAGAGGAAGAATGTCGTCACTCCGGGTGAGACCAACATCGAAATCGCGAAACCACGTGACTTGGGGCAACGTTGCAAATGGTAAACACTTGCTGTGCGTTTGGTTGTAAAGAATGTTACGTTAAAGAAGGATCTGTTACCTTCCACAGGTAAGTTTTATTGAATAATTTGCTATATATTGTATTCCTAATAGTCGTATATGTGTTTTAAACGCAATATATGATATTTAAACTATATAAATAGACCAAGAGCCAAGGCCTACCTTGGGCGTGGCGCGTGGCCCTAGCCTAGCCTATAGGCTAAGCAGGTAAATCATATTTAACTTACATATAATACATAATTCAAGAAGGCAACTTTTGTATTGTATTATGTATATTGTATTAATTGTATCTATATGTAGACCTACGTATGTATGTAATTGGAACTCAGCACAAGATGAACATGTTCTAGTGAGGGAAACGGTACAGAAGGACGACCGCTAACCAGAGAAAGTAGAAAAGTCGCTTTGAGAAACATATGAGAAGACAAATAAATAAACTGAGACTTTCCGGTTGAGCTGTCGTCCTTCTGAACCTTTTCCCTCACCCTCACTAGAACATGTTTATCTTGTTCAGAGCTCCAATTAACTCAGCCATTTTGGCCTCTCCAAGTAGGTACACTATATGTATGTATGTATGTATGTATGTATGTATGTATGTATGTATGTATGTATGTATGTATGTATGTATGTATGTATGTATGTATGTATGTATGTATGTATGTATGTATGTATGTATGTATGTATGTATGTATGTATGTATGTATGTATGTATGTATGTATGTTTGTATGTATGTATGTATGTATGTATGTATGTATGTATGTATGTATGTATGTATGTATGTATGTATGTATGTATGTATGTATGTATGTATGTATGTATGTATGTATGTATGTATGTATGTATGTATGTATGTATGTATGTATGTATGTATGTATGTATGTATGTATGTATGTATGTATGTATGTATGTATGTATGTATGTATGTATGTATGTATGTATGTATGTATGTATGTATGTATGTATGTATGTATGTATGTATGTATGTATGTATGTTTGTATGTATGTATGTATGTATGTATGTATGTATGTATGTATGTATGTATGTATGTATGTATGTATGTATGTATGTATGTATGTATGTATGTATGTATGTATGTATGTATGTATGTATGTATGTATGTATGTATGTATGTATGTATGTATGTATGTATGTATGTATGTATGTATGTATGTATGTATGTATGTGTATATATATATATGTGTGTGTGTGTGTATTGTATAGATAGCTATTGTGTAATATGTAAATACTGGGTACTGATTAAGCCTAGGGTAGTGTATACAATGGCATGTATATTGTATAAGCTTCTTGCAAGCTTGCTTTACAACAATTAAACAAATTAAATGAATCGATGGACAAACAACAAGCTGTCAAACAATAACATATTCTGATTTTGAAAACAAATCCTCAAAACAAACAAGAAACATACAAAACTTTCACAACTTGGTTGCCCATCACTAAACGTTTTAACTGGTGAGCAGTTACTATCGCCATACCTCGTTTTCTTCATAATGTTCCAATTTTATTATTTTGACAGCTCGTTGTTTGTCCATCAGTTTATCATTAGTTTGTTATCAGTTTAAGTCGAGTTCCGACTGTACATCACGGATGAATGGAACATGTCATAATTATAATTACTTAGTAAGTTACACCTAGATAAACTTTTTACAATACAAATACTACTTAGGTCTACTACTCTTATGTTATACTAGGTCTATACTATAATATATGGATGTAGGCCTATACTCTACTACATAGAATAATAAATTATATTTATTATAACAGAACAAAAACTAAAACGCGCTAGGCCTCCTGCTTCAATTTTAATATTTGAATGTATGTTCGATTCTTTGTTATATTGTTGTAGTTCGGCTGTGACGTCAGTTGCAAGTTCCCTATCCAAGGGGTGGCAAACACGTTCCCCATCCTGTTGCAAAAACTTGAAAACTTGATAACATTACTGCCCTTGGTAAATGCCCAATAGTGTGCAGCGTGACTTTATTTTCTGTTTTGATGATAATTATCTGGTACTGTATTATCTAATCATTAATCAATAACCTGCAAAAAGGTTGCACTTCATTGACCTCATTGTGTATCTTGTTCATTGTTTAACAAATACAAAATTTTGATACTTGAAATGATGTGTTTGTATTTGTAAAGTGTAGCACTTCTCCCTCTCTCTCATTCGCTATTATTTATATACTTTATATAAAAAATAAATCTATTTATATACTTATTATGTGTTGTCATATTATCAATCGTTTGAAATACCTCTTCGTTCACTCTTCCTTTCTGCCAGTCTTTTAACTTCAATTAAAGCAATTTAACCCTTGAAATTCCAACATGTGGTCCGGTTAGGAGTATTTCTGAATGGGGTGAGGGTGGGGGAAATTCAAAAGTAAAACATGACTGAAGAAAAACGGAGTTTTAGATCAAAACGAACGACCCCGCCGATGATAGGTACATCTCTGTGCGAAAACTCTTTGAATTGCCGCGCGACCTTGCCCCAAGTCACGTGGTTTGTCTCGATCCAATGTTGGTGCCGTCGAACGGCGGCCGTGTGCATTGGCTTGCGTCCTCTACCCAACTATACATGCTCTAAGGTTTTAAGATGTACTCAACAACTATGAAATTTAAACCTTTGCTTTAGAAGCATTTATCAACTGCACAAAACGAGATTTCCACTGCACTTGATATTCCCAACTTCGCAAAATGTGTCTAATTGCACACATATATATGCCCCCCCCCCCCCCCCGCCCCTACCGTAGGGGCCGTGTTTTAAGATGTACTCAACAACTATGAAATTTAAACCTTTGCTTTAGAAGCATTTATCAACTGCAGAAAATGAGATTTCCACTGCACAAGTGATATTCCCAACTTCGCAAAATGTGTCTAATTGCACACTAATATATATGTCCCCCCTCCCCCCCCCTGCCCCTGCCGAAGGGGCCGTGTTTTAGGACGTACTCGACATAGGTCGTATAACGTCGGCCGTATCAGATCCACCATACGCTGGGGTCGTCATTAGGGGATTTGATTATGTATTTGTTGTTTAATGACGTACTCGACAAGTAGGTCATATTAGGAACTATATCCATGATACATCACGGGGGTCGTCATAAGGGGAGTCCAGCAAGGGAGGTCAGGGCAAAGTGGGAGGTGGAATCAGTGAGGGAAAGGGCCTCTTACGACTAGCAGAGCCTATTCTACCACGGCCCAGGCTGGGGGTTTATGTGGAGTGCATTTAGGAAGTTGGTGGGCGTTTAGTTTGTAAAGAGTGAAAAAGAAGAGATGCAGACGAAAAAGTTGATAACGTAAATTCCCAACAACGCAATTATCGGCATCGTGATCGTGATCGGGATCGCAATCGTAGATTTTCTCATTAAGACATTACGATTTTATTGTGAACGTCGTCATAAGAACCATGCTTTCCGGATTACGATCAGGATGCCGACAATGATTGCGATTACAGACTGTATGCATGACATGACAGCTTTCTTTGCGGACACCATCATCCGATCCCGATCGTCCATGGTGTGTTAACGATTTTTATGAATGCCCCCCTATTCAGTTGTAAAACTGATTTACAAAGGAGAACAATAAATACGAATATGCAATATGCAATGAAACAATAATAAAAACAATTCTGAAAGTAAGATCACAATAAAGATAGCAAACAAACCAATAAAATAAATTATATACTAAGAGAAGACGTGGGTTCGAAACCCGCTTGAGGTATGAGATGTTTTTGTAAATGTTTATCTTCACCTATCATCACCCCTCATCGTCTCGAATAGCATGTTAGCAATTAGTAAAGACAAAGACGTAAAGAATCAAGAATCATCATCATCATCGTCATCATCATACCGTGAGTTATGTAAAAGTACGGTGTGCATAATAGATAATAATGGTAGAGGGAGGCAGTGATATAATTGCAATTGCAATCATTTTGAAATATTTAAATTTTACCATCATTTCAGATTCGTTTTATTTTTCCCTTGTATTTCCCCCCGAAGGGGGTAGGGCATATGAGTCCAGGGCCGGAGGGCAGGGGGGGGACCAATTCTCTCTGCGTAGAGAAATGTATATCGACAACATTATAGTGTATGTATTATGGTAACATTATACTGTATAGTAGTGTATACAACATTAAATGTAATTATGGGAGGAGCGATGTTGAACATTTAGTAAAAAAAAAGTATCCTAAAGTCATTTTTCGAACACTAATTTCATAAAAATAAACGTGCCCCGCCCCCCTCCCCCTTCCCCCGACCCCACAAGAAATATCTGCAACCATCACCGAGTAGAAGCGAACGACTGTCGGAGATCTATTGAAGAAAAAAGTATCCTAATACCCACATTACACGGTTCAATACTTTCGTCAAACTTGTTGAATCCAAGGACAAAAAAGCATCAATTAATAGAAGCTAGTGTTGCAGTTTTTTACCAAACTGTTTTTGATTCGCTTTTGTTCTTGAATTCAATAAGTTTGACGCAAGTATTGAATCGTGTCATGTCGGCATTAAGTCATTTTCCGAGCACTAATTTCATAACTAGGAAAACGCTCTGTTTGACGCGTTGATAAGCGAGCGCGTCCATATCTACGAACGTTCTGGCGAAAATATCTCAAAGCTAATAAAAACAACAATTAACAACAATTCAAGAATGTGCATTTCAAAATTTTTTCTAATTTCCATAGCTATTATACTTCCCGACATTGTTGAATGCAGTGCAAGTGCAATTTGCGTTGCTAAGAATTTTCGTTGTCATTCTGTCTAGTGTTTTCGCAGCGGTCCGCCACCGTTACTAACAGTTATTGAGTGTAACTTTGTAACTTTTCGAACGATTTTGCCTCAAAACTATACACCTTCAATCCACATCAAGGCTTGTGGATGGTCCAAATTTCAAGTTGATCGGACTTTCCGTTCGACCGCTATCGACAGACATAAAAACAAAACAAAAAACAAAGAACGTGAGTGCCATAAAGGCCTACGCACAATTGGCATAGCGCAAGCGTAACGGAACGTAAGCGCAGCGCAAGAAATATGAACCAATGTTATCACATGGCCTCGTCTCCAACTGACACAAGAGCGCATGGCGCAGCATAACGGAGCGCAAGAGTTGGTTATATTTTATATTTTTGCGTTGTGCTTGTGCGCGACATAACGATCGACCAATAGGAATCTTGTTCCAACCAGACAGCTGTGGCCTCGTCATACTCACTCAGTCAAATTAGTAATTGTTTTTAGTATATTATTACGTGACTTTCGTTTGTATCAGACTAGAGCCCTGTACCATCACTAGCCATGAATTTCAATAAATAAAATAAATTAACAACAGATGTTACCTCCTCATTCTCAAGTGTGCACTGTATCAACATTATATAAAATGAAACTGTTTTACAAGACTTTGACTAGGCCTATCGCGGATGGAATTTGTTGAATGCGAGGTAGGCCTAGGCCTAGAATAAAACGGATACAATAGGCAAGCCGTTTATTATAGCTATATACGTCTTGTTTCATGCCTGTGAATGCAGGCCAACCCTAGACCGATGATAACAAATGGCAACATTGAATTTGTAGTCTGTCTCTAACCTCAAACCATGGCGAGTGCAGACGACTAGACAGCCAAACTTGCGTTGCGCTGTGGTTGTGTTACGTGCATTGTGCGTTGGCATCGGCCTTCCGTTGAGCTTGCGTTGTGTTTATGCTTGCGCTATGCCAATTGTGCGCAGGGCTTAAGAGTCTAGTACACAAAAAAACAAAAAACAGAACGAAGTGCCATAAGAGTCTCATGGAGACGCTCGCTTCGCTCGCTTAAAAATAAAACTCCCCCCCTGACACCCCCACTAGATATGTCAGCAATCATCACTGGATAGAAGTGAACGACTATAGTAGGAGTATACTGAAGCTTGTACACACAAGCGCGTCGCCCCCACCCTCACAACACTTTGACAGTGTGAAGCGGACGCCGGAGTCGGGTCCCAACAATATCCTTGGGGCGTCTCTCTTCTGGGGCCTCATTCCTGTACATTTTTTTAACTCTTCTTAACTCTCGCTAACCCCATGTTAAAATGACCCCGGGGTTAACTCCTACCAAGGCTTCCCTGCATAATTCGGAGGCAAATATGACCCTGTCTGATAGTAGGGTTAAGAAGAGTTATCTCAACAATACTTGGAAATGCCGCCATTTTGCCGATGCCTATGTGTATAGTTTCACAAATGTCACATTTCAATTCTTTTATTAGGAATAACCACTTCATGGATACGTTAGGCCTACTGTATCTGTTTATTGAAGTTTATAAACAAATTCGTGTATATATATAGTTTTATTAAGTATTTTGTCGACATTTTTAGGTTATCGGACTGTTTTTGTTTGTTATTGTTTTTATTTCGTCTCGTTTTTTCAACAATGCCTTCCTTCGATCGGCGTCTCAATAGCCAATCAGGAGTCAGCAATTGAGACGCCGATCGAAGGAAGATATTGTTGAAAAAACGAGACAAAATAAAAACAATAACAAACAAAAACATTCCAATAACCTCAAAACGTCCACAAAATACTCAATAAAACTACATATTTACATATGTAGGACCTTTATAATGTACTATAAATACACAACATTATTTATCAACTTCAATAAACACATAAAGTAACGTATTCATGTAGGTGGATATCCCAATTAAAGAATTGAAATGTGACATTCGTGAAACTACAAACACGGGTATTGACAAAATGGCGGCATTTCAAGGTATTGTTGAGAACTATCAGACAGGGTCACATTTGCCTCCGAATTATGCAGGGAAGCCTGTGTAGGAGTTAACCCCGGGGTCATTTTAACATGGGGTTAGCGAGAGTTAAGGAGAGTTAAAAAAATGTACAGGAATGAGGCCCCAGATGTTTACCACGGCGTCGCGACGCCAGCCTCACAACACCATGTGAACCAGGCGGCCAGGACCCGCGTCTCTCTTCTGATGTTTACCACGGCGTCGCGACGCCAGCCAACAGTCGCAGCGCCGCAAAGCCGCGTCGCTCTGGACTGGAGGGTTCATACATAATATGCGTCGCGACGCCAATGTCTTTGTCCGGCCGGCGGTACAGAACAAGGGAGCCAACATGACAGGGGGCAGTGGCGACGCGCTGTATCACTTGATGACGTCATGGCAGAGTCCAAACGAGCAACTCAGATGAAGATGATATTTGGGGTTTTTCGTCGCATATTTTTGCAACGAGGCTAATACGATGAGTGGGTGATTATGGGGATGAAAAAACGCCACAATCATGACATCCATGCGCAAGCTAGGATTCGAACCTGGAACGCAGAGGCTGCGGTTTACTAGACCAACGCCTAATCGACCTCGGCCAACTGCGCCGGCTCGCGAGTACCGCAGAGTTGAGCAACCAAAGCCAAATGTGTGATTTGCAGAGTATTCGTACTACTCATCTCATTTCTACAATATTTATTTGATCACGCTCACATTTTTTGTCCATATTAACAATGATACTGTGTTTATACGTGCGGTGTGTTTTTGTTCAAATTCAATATAGTTCGGACACAAACAATTTTTAAACATATACTTTACTTTACTAAACAAACATATTATACAAAATATACTTAATTAAAATGAAAATTTTAAAGAAGTTTAGAGCCCCCCCAAAAAAATCTGTGCAAAAGCGCAACGTTTGTAAAACAAACAACGGTTAAGTTATTTATGTTTTTGTTCAAACAGAACTGAAGTATTTGAATTTTGTGTATGTATTTTGACTGAGTAGTACGAAAGTAAAATGGTTTTAAAATGTCCCAATAGAAAATCAAAAAATATCATTCTATAGAGAATGTAATGCTCTTTCTTACTAACTGTTTTTCATTCATATACATAGTTATAAGAAAGAGCTCTAAATTCTTTCCCTACAGGATGACATATTTTTTAATTACATTTGGAACAATTGAAACACATTTTAAATTTAAACTTACCGAAATCGAGAGTTTCGCAAGCTAGGTGAGACGATTTTAAAAATGATCCAGGTATCTATTCTTGTTCTCCCCACGGTCCTCTAAATCTTCAAGAACAACAATACACAACAATTACAAATGTGAAATCAAGGTTAATAGATGAAGATCTTGTGTCCATCAATGAACCTTGATGTAACATTTGACAGCTCATGTTTGATTGTTTTACGTTGTTTTTTGTAACGATTTAGGGGGCCGTGCGAGGAACAAGAATAGATACCTGGATCATTTTTTAAATGGTCTAATCAAATAAGACACTAGATCACCAAAATACAACAATGGAACAAATGAATTGAACTGATGGGCAAACAATCAGCTGTCAAAATAATAAAATTTCAACCATAGAAATAAAAACAAGTGTAGTAACAGTAACTGCTCGCCATTTAAAACTTTTAATGATTGACAACGACTAAGTGAAAGTTTTGTATGTGTATTTGTTTGTTTTTGTTTTGTTTTCCAAAATCAGAAGAAATTATTTTTTGACAGCTTGTTGTTTGTCCATCGATTCAATTAATTTGTTTCGTTGTCTTTTGGTGTTGCTAGTGCCCTATACCTTACTAACCAGCGCGGCTGGTTACTAAGGTATTTGGTCTAATACAGCCTTGAAACCACGGGTTCGAGCCCCGCTAGGGACATTTCTGTCGCCCCCAACGAGTACGCCCCCCCCCCCCCCCACAGTATATTGAAGCGCCCTCGGGCCGGCACCATGTTTACGCATAATAAATAACCCCAATCAGTGTAGCTCGTCGCCTCACCCCAGTGGACGTCGCGACGCCGGGGGTGGGGGGGGGGGGCGACGCTTGTGACGCCCGCCGCGCGGCCGCCCGGGGTGGCGGCTGGTTGGGGCCGGAGACGCCGCCGCCGTCCTTACACACATCATTACTATATCCTATATGAACTATAGGGAACTTGCAACTGACGTCACAGCCGAACTACAACAATGGAATAAATGAATTGAACTGGTGGACATACAACAAGCTGTCAAAGTAAAGGCGGGTTCACACAAAATGACTAAGACTAACGATTAGTGTTTAAGACTAACGATTTAAGGTTTAACAGGGTTGAAGTATACGATTTATGTCCAAGCGTTAACAAACTTTTATAGTGATTAGTGTTTAAGAACGAGTGATTAAGAAAGTTGATTTTCGATTGTTGGCATTGTTGAAATACATTTGGGGATGGATGTTTCCGAGTACGTTGTTTTCCCAAGGCTTAATCACTCTATTGTTAGTCTTAGTACATAGTCATTCTGTCTGAACTCGCCTTAATATCTTTGCAAATGATGAGGAGAAACAATTAGTTGTAACGATAGTAACTGCTCGCCGGTTAAAATTTATGTTCAGTAATAGACAGCAACTATCTGAAAGTTTGTAAACGTTCTGAACGTTTGTTTTTTCCAACTTCAGAACTTCATATTTTTTTTTGACAGCTTGTTTGTCCATCGGTTCAATTCCTTTGTTTCATTGTTGTGTTTTGATGTTGTGCGTACCCTATAGGGCACTAGCAACACCAAAAGACAACAATGAAACAAATGAATTGAATCGATGGACAAACAACAAGCTGTCAAAAAATAATTTCGTCTGATTTTGGAAAATAAAAAAAAAAAAAAAAATACACATACAAATCTTTCACTTAGTCGTTGTCTATCATTAAAAGTTTTAAATAGCGAGCAGTTACTATTGCTACACATGTTTTTATTTCTATGGTTGCGATTTTATTATTTTGACAGCTGATGGTTTGTCCATCAGTTCAATTCATTTGTTCCATTGTTGTCTTTCGGTGTTGCTGGTGCCCTATACACAAAAAGAAATAATATAATAAATAAAATGAATGAATTTCCAATAAAAATTTCAGGTACTTTTCATTTTAAACAATGATTTACAAAGCTGGAGCCTCCGCTTCGGCTTTGCTATATTCTATAATATGATTAAATCATTTATTCATTCTCATTGATTGATTGATTAATATACGCTTGATTGATTCATTAATATAATGTCATTCATTCATCTATTTCATATAAGATTGATAGATCCATTCATATCTGATTCAGATAGACAGACAGACAGACAGACAGACAGACAGACAGACAGACAGACAGACAGACAGACAGACAGACAGACAGACAGACAGACAGACAGACAGACAGACAGACAGACAGACAGACAGACAGACAGACAGACAGACAGACAGACAGACAGACAGACAGACAGACAGACAGACAGACAGACACGCAGACAGACAGACAGACAGACACGCAGACAGACAGAGACAGGCAGACAGACAGACAGACAAACAGACAGACCTCCCCAACCGGAAAGCAGAAGATGTATTCGAGTTCCAACGGCCAGCGCGAGACTCTATACCGTATGGTATACGGTACTAGGAAAACGCTCTGTTTGACGCGTTGATAAGCGAGCGCGTCAATATCTACGAACTTTCTGGCGAAAAGATTTCAATGCTGATACAAACAACAATTCAAGAATGCGCATTGCAAAAATTTTTCTAATTTCCATAGCTATTATACTTCCCGACATTGTTTTTTTTTTGTTTTTTTTTGGATGCAGTGCAATCTGCGTTGCTAAGAATGTTCGCTTTCATGTTTTCACCGCAGTCCGCCACCGTTACTAACAGTTATTGACAGCAATAGAAATGTAATTTCTGCCTCTAATATGTATCATATCGCGTTTACATAAGTATATTCGTGACCGGACAAAAATTTACTATAAGATAGCCACCTCACATTTTGCTGTTACTGTGTTTCAGAAATATATTTTCGAGTAACGTTTGTGTAACTTTGCCAATATTTATCAAATCGCCATAACATGAACATATTCGTGATCGGAAAAAACTTTAAAAAAATATGGCTATCTCACATTTTGCCGCCATTTTGTTTCAGAAAAATATTTTGCAGTAACTATGGTGTAACTTTGTAACTTTTCGAACGATTTTGCCTCAAAACTATACACCTTCAATCCACATCGAGGCTTGTGGATGGTCCAAATTCCAAGTTGATCGGACTTTCTGTTCGACCGCTATCGACGGACGTAAAAAAAAAAAAAAAAAAAAAAAAAACGGAACGAAGTGCCATAAGAGTCTCGTGGAGACGCTCGCTTTGCTCGCTTAATAAATGAAATAATATCTAATAAAGTGAAATGGGAATAAAATGAATGAAATAAAATGAAATAAAATAAAACCACATACAATAAAATAATATAGGTCAGAAAGCAAAAATGATGATGATTGGTGGTCTTTAACGACGTACTCGACAGCTTACGTCATATGACGTCTTCCGAATCAGGTCCATCTATATCGCGGGAGTCGTCATAAGGGGAGTCCAGCAAGGGAGGGCAAGGCCAAGTGGGAGGAGAGATCTTCAGTGGGACAGTGGGAGAGGGGAAGAGACAGGGTCTCCTTTCGTCGCCTCTTACGACTAGCAGAGTCACTCTGGGCCTACTCTTCCCCGGGGCGAGACGGGTCTCTTTTCGTTGCCTCTTACGACTAGCAGAGTCACTCTGGGCCTACTCTTCCCCGGGGCGAGACGGGTCTCTTTTCGTTGCCTCTTACGACTAGCAGAGCCACTCTAGGCCTATTCTACCCCGGGCCGAGACAGGTCTCTTTTCGTCGCCTCTTACGACTAGCAGAGTCACTCTGGGCATATTCTACCCCGGGCCGAGACGGGTCTCTTTTAGTCGCCTCTTACGACTAGCAGAGCCACTCTAGGCCTATTCTACCCCGGGCCGAGACGGGTCTCTTTTCGTCGCCTCTTACGACTAGCAAAGTCACTCTGGGCCTATTCTACCCCGGGCCGAGACGGGTCTCTTTTCGTCGCCTCTTACGACAAGAAGAGTCACTCTGGGCATATTCTTCCCCGGGCCGAGACGGGTCTCTTTTCGTCGCCTCTTACGATTAGCAGAGTCACTCAGAGCCTATTCTTCCCCGGGCCGAGACGGGCAGAAAGGAAAAATCAGAAACAGACACACACAGAGTAATACTTGAGAGTCACTTGTTTATTTTATATATCTCTGTAGTTGTGATGAGAAACATCTCCCTCCATAATAATAATAATAATTTTGGTAGGAATACCCGTTATAGGGTGCACACCAGCTTTACCTGATGTGCCCCTCTTCAGGTGACCAACTAGGTATATTAGGGTGTTTGGATAGTTGGGAAGGATTGTCCGAGGGCTGATAGTATGACTCAATCCCAGCATTCGCTTTTACGACTGAGGAAAACCTCGGAGAAAACCTTCAGTCAGGACTGCCGGTGGCCGGAACCGAACCGGTGACCTCCCAAATTAGAGTCTCGCGTCTTACCGCTGAGCCACCTCTATCGGTCAGAGAGTAATACTTGAGCAAGCCAACGGTTTAGCCACGGTCGCTTAGCCGGTTCCCATACGAACACCGAAGTTAAGCAACCTCGGGCTAGGTCAGGAGGTGGATGGGTGACCACTCACCTCTGAAACACTAGTTACCGTTGGTTAAAGCAGATTGGCGAGGGTTCGAAAGCTTGTGTAACAGCTTCGTTCTTCTCGTCAACTGCTCGGCAGTCCAGGTTAGTGGAGGAACCTATATGACTGGTCAAAGTTACACCGTCCTTTCGGATGGGACGTAAAGCCGATGGTCCCCTTGGTACTTTTCGACAGGAGTAGGCTACGTGCCGGTACCAGGCTTCCCCTCCTCCCTTCCTCATTATCATTCATCATTCATCACTCATCAGGCTAAAGAGGGCATTGTGCCCTACACTGGCCTTATCTACAATAAAATAAATAAATAAATACTTGAGTCAGTTGTTTATTATATATATCTCTGTATATGTGATGAGAAACATCTACCTCTATGCACACACACAGTGAGTAGGCCTAGAGTAGTGAGTAATACCCCCACGGAAGTGAGCCTGGCGCCTCTGTCAGTGGCGCCGGCCGATCCGCGTAGACACGTGACACATCTGGGGGGGGGGGGGGTGTTAGTCATGACGTGTGTTGTGTACTGTGATGGCCAGGGCGATAGCGACGGGGGTGGGGGGCGACTTTGCGTCTCGTAGTTTGGCAATGATGCCGCATGTGTGGGTGATGTGATAGCTTACATATATGAAGGCGGTGATTCGTGTGTTCAAGGCTAGACTCGTTACGATCGAGGTGGGTGGTGACCGGTGCCCGCAATGAACCACAATGTCTTATTCGTAATGAAGTTCCTTTGTAAATCAGTTTTTATAACTGAATAGGATATACATTAAATAAATAAATACATACATAGATCTTTGATTGGTTATCGCTCACTCGTCGATGGTGTTCCAAGCCTACAGGGTTGGTTCAGTCGCTTTAAATTAAAGTCCCCCACTGCAAATCATTCTTGTCTTCACTGAAAATCAGTCTTGTTACTGAGTGAGTAGACTCTAAATGTGAATTTATTTTATTTGTTTGGCACTTACTATAATTTTTTTTTTTTTAGAATATTGTCAGTAATATAACAAATGTTTAAATCACGGTTTATTCTACGTCTCTATATCAACGTTACAACTCAATCCCCTCTTGTCATAGCAGTCAGCCAACCTTATAAAAACAAAACCCATTGTTGTTTCTTCGTAAGTAAACATGTTATCGAATCTAACTGTCTGGAAGATATCGTCGTCGTTTCTAACGTCTGTCGGCGTGAGAGGGGTGGGAGGGGGAGGGGGCGGGAGGAGTGGGGGGGGTAAGACACTAGCTCAGTTCGTAAGTATACATCCATCTCGATGCATTTTTATACTGCTTTCACTGTAACCTATACAAGGTGTTGTCGTCACGGATTATATAATAATTTCCCCTCCCCCTTTTTATCATAGCAATCTTTTGAAGTAGTTAAAAGTTAAAATTTCTCAACTACTTCTCAGATATATGGAATAATCACGAAAAATGGATCTAAAATTTACTTTGAATTTTAAAAGTAGCTTGAATATTAACAATGTTGGCGTAGTCTGAAAATTATAATGATGACGAGACCACTCCTATAAAATTGACAGTTTTCAAGCTATTTTTAAAATTTAAAGTTATTTTTATATCCATTTTTCGTGATTAATCCATTTAATTGAGACGCCATTGAAAAATTGTTACATTTAACTACTTCAAAACATTGCTATTTCAAACAATGACATCTGGCTTGTTGACCGCAACCCTCCCCGCATACCTTTCTCGCACGCGTACAGCCTATACCGAGTGAAGGTGGAAAGGGGGAGGGGAAATTATTACATAATCCGTGACGACAACAACTTGTACGTTACAGCGAGAGCAGTATACGTAGTATTTATGTAGTCCTGCCACCTATTGACAAAGTTTGCAACTAGTCGATGCCAAATGGACTGAAAATAGAAATGTTAGTCTCGGATGGAGACATCAAGTGTAAATAGCTCCAATAAGTCTCTCGACAAATTTATTTCCTCAATTTTAGGGTAAGTGGGGTAGGACGCTAGGAGGGGAGAAGGCTAGACAGACTTAGAAGGGAGGCGTTGTAAGCTTGAAGCCTTACGACGAGGGTTTAAAACAATATCGTAAAGGCTATGCACCATCTTGCGTCCTACATGTTCAAAAAACAGAGTTAATGGATAAATTGCTAATTTCAGTATAATCGTAATAATTTACTTTTAATAGCGATGGATAAAAATAAGGCAATTTCCAATAGTATTTTGTTGTATTGAACGACATAGATTCCACAAAAAATGATAAATTAAAAAACTATTGCATTTAAGTGGGAAGGAGGAGGGGGGGGGAGGGGGGGGGGGGCCACGACACGCAATACTCTAATTCGGAAGGTCAATTCTGACAGAAGAGTTTCCTCAGTCACAAAGGCGAATGGAGTCGGTTCGTACTCGAATATAACCTATTTAATTCACAGGAAAAGGGGCACATTAGGGGAAGTCGGTGCACCCTAGAGCAAAGATACCTATAAAAACAATTACTTTTATGTTTATTCCATGACGTGTTGTGCGCAGGTACCCTGGTCCGCTGCGCGTGCAGCACGCAGCACTGTCGCAGCGTGGGCAGCAGGAGCTGCGCTACACAGTACATGTGCTACACTCAATACCTGGACAAGGGGGACGGATCTGACCCCCTCACTACGGGCTGCATATCGTAAGTAACATCCCTGCCTCTCTTATTTATTTATTTATTTATTTATTTATTTATTTATTAATTAATTTATTAATTAATTTATTTATTTATTTCTGTATTTATTTATTTATTTATTCATTTTTGTATTCATTTGTTCATTCATTCATTTGTTTATTTATTTATTAATTAATAAATTTACTTATTTACTTATTTACTTAGTTATTTATTTATTTAATTGAAATTAAAGGCCAGTGTACGGCACAGTGCCCTCTTTAGGCTGATGATTGATGAAAATGATAATGAGGAAGAGAGAAGGGGAAGCCTGGTACCGGCACGTAGCCTACTCCTGTCTAAAAGTACCAATGGGACCATCGTCTTTACGTCCCATCCGAAAGGACGGTGTAACTTCGACCAGTCGTATAGGTTCCTCCACTAACCTGGACTGCCGAGCAGTTGACGAGAAGAACGAAGCTGTTACACAAGCTTTCGAACCCTCCAATCTGCTCTAACCAACGGTAACTAGTGTTTCAGAGAAGATATCTACGATAGTCCCAACGTAGCTAATATAATGTGTATTCCATAACCTTGCGGTACCGTTCTTGCACTAAACCCCCTTGTACGCCAAGGGTCTACCCCCACCATCCGGCCGCGCGGTGAGTGCAGCGGTGGCTCATAAATTATACCTGTCAATATTGCCTAACGGTAATTATCTACAGTAACAACAAAAATCAACATTACAAAATTATATGGATTCTTGAATAAACTACTGAAGATAATTAACTACTATCGAACTAAAACCGATAATTCTGTATACAAATATTGCTACATGTACGATTACGCATAATTATACAACTATCAACAAAAGTCCCGGTATAGATACACATAATGTTTCCATTTCGATAGTATTATCACATATCAATCTATTCCACGCATTGTTAATCGTATTCCCAACCACAATTGTCGCTATCGGGATCGCCATCCCTATCCGGAAATTTTTTAACTGTACATGATTCTTATGGCGCTGTTCACAACATCGTCGTAATGTCGTAATGATTTAACATTAGAAAATCTACGATTACGATCACGATACCCGACACCTCCTGCATCGCAAGTATTAATAATTTAACCGCCGCGTAGACTGTAGACTGTAGACGACACGTAATGTAATAAATGTCTTCAACACTTTAGCTGCCAAGAACCGCGCTTCAATTTATGTCGTATTGCAGTCATGAATTTCGATAGATGCAATAAGAATAAGCTGCATGCGTGATGCCCTGTTAGGCGCCTGTCTGTCGCCGCTGTCACAGCCGTGGCACTCTTTGCAGACTAAACAATGCGCAGGGGCGAGCTGTTTGGTGTCGCGTATAAGTATTCGGTTTATTGTTGTACTAGGAAAACGCTCTGTTTGACGCGTTGATAAGCGAGCGCGTTCATATCTACGAACTTTTTGGCGAAAAGATCTCAAAGCTAATAAAAACAACAATTCAAGAATGCGCATTGCAACATTTTTTCTTATTTCCATAGCTATTATACTTCCCGACATTGTTGAATGCAGTGCAATGTGCGTTGCTAAGAATAACTTTGTAACTTTTCGAACGATTTTGACTCAAAACTATACACCTTCAATCGACATCGAGGCTTGTGGATGGTCCAAATTTCAAGTTGATTGAACTTTCCGTTCGACCGCTATCGACAGACGTATAAAAAAAAAAAAAACAACAAAGTGCCATAAAGGTCTAATGGAGACGCTCGCTTCGCTCGCTTAATAAGCACTTCAAATACTGGTAGGTGTTTTTAACCACACACGTTGTACTTGTGCAATGGCGCACTTTGAATATTAATTTAATAAATTATATTATAAAAAAAGTTAATGTTCAATAAGGTTTATGTTCTTTTCAACCTGCCCAGGGACTGCTCACCTTATCGTGGTGGGCAGGTTTGTGTGCTTTGTTGATCCCGAGAGCTATGCCGGCGGAAGCGTATGCTTCTGGTAGGGCCACCCTAGCCGGACAGGTCGAGGAGGAGAAGTCAGACGAAGTGCAGTCCACACCCCAATCCCCTTTCCTCCCCTTTCCCCTTTCCTCCAAAGAGCCCCCAATTTCATCTTCATTATCACCCACTCATCATCTTGATTAGCCAAGTTGCAAAAATATAAGACGTTAAGCCCAAATATCAATCAATCATGTTCTATTTAAGAGCTAATCTATACTACTAGTTTCATGCCGACCTCGGATTCTTATCTACCGTCCCTTTCACGCACGCTGTTTTAACGAAATTTAACAGATTCCTGTGCGTTCTTTCACAGAGTCATGCGCTTAATAGTGTATGCACGTTGTGTTTTGAATTTCCATGTATCCAAACCAAAGGTCGTAAATTATCCCTAAATGAACCTAGTCAAAGTAGATGGTAGGAAATTTAGATGGTATTTCGTAAGCATAAGATTAGTAACGTTGGGGTAACTAGACTCAATAAATCAATTTGATCTTGTATTGTGTGATGTTTCCACAGTGGCAACACACCTCTACTGTGCGAGAACCGTCTTCCGGCTGTGAACCACACCAAGTGGCCGTATCTAGTGTGCTGTGACTCTGCGGACCTGTGCAACAGTGGGCCCATCCCTTCCCCGCCGCCCTGGGGGACAGGTGGGTACCTCAAGGAGCATTACTCGCACCTTTGCTGTTCAACTGTTTTGTTTCAACCGTCTTCTAGCACACGGATTGGCCATACAAGCTTCTATAGCATCTCCATCCCTTCGGCTCTTTTATTGCATTGTCCTACTAATTTGTCTTATTTCAATATTCTATTCACTGTTAGTCCTTATAAAAACCCGGCTGTAGCTCAATTATTTTCCAAGACATTGTGTGAAAGATACTACCATGAGAAAGCTAAGGAAATGCCCGAAAGTCGGCTCTATCGTTGCTAAGTCCAGATCTAGATATGACGCTATCATCATCAACCATCATCATCATCATCAATAAACGGAGGGTACACATTCATGATGACGTCACACCAGGAGCCCGATTCTCTTAATCTGTGGTAAATTTCTCACCGGTTTCTGTCGTTACGGAAGGCGAATGGATGGCTGTGATTGGGTCACAGCCTTCTCATAACGACCAAAACCGGTGATCACCTTATCGTTGACCATAGAGAATCAAGGCCCTGGACCTAGAACTGGATTTAGCAATGACAGGCGTTCGGACACATCCTAGGCGCTTCACTGTGTAACATCAATACCTGGATTAGCCAACGATTTAGCCGCGGTCGCTTAGCCGGTTCCCATACGAACACCGAAGTTAAGCAACCACGGGCTAGGTCAGGAGGTGGATGGGTGACCACTCTCCTCTGAAACACTAGTTGCCGTTGGTTAGAGCAGATTGGAGGGTTCGAAAGCTTGTGTAACAGCTTCGTTCTTCTTGTCAACTGCTCGGCAGTCCAGGTTAGTGGAGGAACCTATATGACTGGTCAAAGTTACACCACGTCCTTTCGGATGGGACGTAATGCCGATGTTCCCCTTGGTACTTTTCGACAGGAGAAGGGCGCCACGTGCCGGTACCAGGCTTCCCCTCCTCCCTTCCTCAGTATCATTCATCAATCATCACTAGAGGTACGTGAAAATAGTGTTTTGTATAATAGATGCTATACAAGTACATTGACATTTTTGAAAACGCTACAAAGCGCTATTTTTAACTAAAATATGTTTTTCTGTGTGTATTTTATGTTAGTTTGACATTGTATTCTTACATTGTGTGGCTTGGTTTCAATTCTATTCATGTTAATGTTTCCCCTGTGGCATAACTGGTAATGAAAATTGCAAAGTAACCCCATACAAAAGATGTTTAAGGTAGGGAACAAATAGATGCTACAAAGTGCTACAAAATGGTTAGTTTTGAAAATGAAAGTGCTATGAATCCATTATCAAAATGCTATGTTCACGTACCTCTAATCATCACTCATCAGGCTAAAGATAGTAAGTAAAACCTTATCCACAGGAAGCCACAACTCAACCCACGCCCCCTCCCAGTGGACCCGCAGCCCTGGTAGCGCCCTGGATAACTCCTTCACCCTGGCTAACCAGCCGATAGTGTTGGCTGTGCTCACTGTGGGAATGTTCCTGCTTGTCGTTATCACAGGCTTTGGCTGCTACGAGCTCAGGAAGCAGAGGTATGAGGACTTACTTATAAAATTTCCGAGACAATCTTACAGATGCTATTCAGTTATAAAACAGGGCCTGGATTCACAAAGATGCGTAACTCTAAGTTATCCTAAGTAAGGCAAATCCCAGCTAGATAAATCAAGATAAATCATGTCTAGGTATTAATACACATTCACAAATCAAATATTATTAGTTAAATTGTTCATATTTTTCTATATTTTATCTTTATAACATTGCAGAACGACATATTGATGATTTATATCACTAAGATTTACCTAAACTAGGACGTCTTAGCACTTAGGCACCTTTGTGAATCTGGGCCCTGATGTATAAAACTAGGCTGTGTAAACAATTAATAATAATGAAATCATAAATAACAATAACAACGAAAACAAAACAAACTATGAATAAGAACCAAGACTATTAGACCGGGAGTAGTATTAAAACACAAATAAACACACGAACAATAACCACGGTCAAAAAATAAAACACTCACCAGTGCGTATGGTATGCGTTGGTGAGTGTTTTATTTTTTGACCGTGGTTATATTGTTCGTGTGTTTATTTGTGTTTTAAAACAAACTATACAGTACTATAAAAGTTTGTTGTATCTTCTCCCATCGGTTTTGGTTAACTAGAGAGGCTAGATAGGATGATGAGAGTGGCCAACTGTGCCCATGGGCGCCATTTTTCATCCAGATACAAGGAAAGGGCGCTATCAAAAGCACTATGCATAATATGACGCATTGTTCATTTCCCTTCAACTTATCACGCTATTTTTTAGGGCTGCCCAACGATATCGATAATTCGATACGATATCGATAATGGAAAAACAATCTGATATCGATATAGAATTATTATATCGTAGATATCGCGATATCGAACTTGCGCCTAATAAGCTAATTGTTTCGAAAGAAAACGATTACGTCACGTCACGCCAGTCACAATATTGCTGCTTTGTGTGGATATTTCAAATTTTGAATTGTATACACACAAATTGACACACAAAATAAGACATTTCAAAGTTCAAACATTTATTTACGTATTACGGTAATGTTGTTTATAATAAGTGGCCTCTGGCTGGTCTGGAAATCCTAAAAACACACGAGGAAAGTTTCGATATCGCCGATATCGATACGTTTCTTGATAAGTTCAATATCGCGACATGATATCGATCATTCTTCCCGCGATATCGATATGATCTTTTTTATCGTTGGGCAGCCCTATTTTTGCCTTGAATTGACTAACTTCATGTTACATTTCATTAGTTAGGCGGCCGTAGAAGCCTATTTCTCGCAGCTAATAAAAAATGTAAACCAAGTTGGCCGCTCTATTCTCCTATTTACCATCTCTCAAAATATTGCAATCAACACAATAGAAACAGTACAATAAATTGATGGTAATTTAAATACTTCCTAGATAAAACGTTAACTATGTTTTTGATGTACAATAATACGCAACAGAAAATTGCGCATCAAAATAACTCGTTGGTCCATCTGTTAAGAAAACGGGCTATTTGGGGGGGGGGGGGAGGTCGGAGTGTATACACATGATTAGGAAGAAAATATTTCAATTAAACAGCAACGCATGAGTAGACGATATTAGCGATTCGTTGTCAGTAGTTATCAATGGAAGAGTTTCAGCACAGTGTCCACTATTGAAAACAGCAATCTCGACAACCTCGACGCTATTTATAAATAATTGAAGCTGATAAAGAATTAATTGGCGGGATATTTCTGTTGGTTACAAAAAACATCTCATAATGAACGAGTTCTTCGCCCACTCACATCTGTTCTATATTATTTTGCTGGACTACACATTTACTTTTTAGTGTTTATGTTGTTGGTTACTGTGTTTGTGTTTTGATTGATTTGTTAGTTAGATGGTTGATTGATTGATTGATTGATTGATTGATTGATTGATTGACCAGTTCTTTCTTACAGGCAGGATTTCACAGTCGAGTTACGTATGTGATTTGTTTCTGGTTGCTATGGAGTTTGTTCTTCTTAGGAAAATAGTATATAATAAACAATTCCACAGCAAAAAATTATGTATTTAACTTGACATTTGACTCTGCTTTACAGCGTAAGGCCTTATTTTGAGACAGCGTGTGAGAGTTTGCTTAGTATTTACTACATTGTAGTTATTTTGGACTTAAGATTTGAATACACTTACCAATCATATTAATGGCACAAAATCATATACATGGCAATCATTATTTCATTCATTTGTTTCTCATTTGAAAACTAATTTTTAATTGTTTTCCTTTGTTTTTCTTGAGGATTTAGGGAAACTCTACTGATAAGAGTATCCCTAGAGCTACGTTAAAAAAACGTTATGTGAAATAGATGCTTGAAATGAGTCAACATTTTTTGTGAAAACGCTACAAAACACTTTTCTAAAACGAATGTGTGTGTAGTATGTATATTAAGAATTAATTTAAGATTGTTCCTTAATTAATTTTGGAAAAATGTCAATTCTGTTGATTCTGTATGAAACAAAATCGTTCCCATAAAAAAACAAATTGTATAATTTTAATAATGTTAGTATGTGTATTTGTGTTCAGTTGGCTTGCCTGAGAGTGGCGCCGTCGTGCCCCCGAGTACAACTAGACCTAGAAATAGAACACACTCACGCTTATAGAAGGAATTCCTCGGTGTAAAAAGCGCAGCATGTGTGTTGTACATCACTTGAGGTCTCACACTTGACACTCGCTCGTTGTCACTCGAGTGAGTCACTGAGTGACGTCACAGCTTTTAGACGACCGACACTCGGTCGTTGTCACTCGAGTGAGTCACTGAGTGACGTCACAGCTTTTAGACGACCGTCACTCGGTCGTTGTCACTCGAGTGAGTCACTGAGTGACGTCACAGCTTTTAGACGACCGTCACTCGGTCGTTGTCACTCGAGTGAGTCACTGAGTGACGTCACAGCTTTTAGACGACCGACACTCGGTCGTTGTCACTCGAGTGAGTCACTGAGTGACGTCACAGCTTTAAGACGACCGTCACTCGGTCGTTCTCACTCGAGTGAGTCACTGAGTGACGTCACAGCTTTAAGACGACCGTCACTCGGTCGTTGTCACTCGAGTGAGTCACTGAGTGACGTCACAGCTTTTAGACGACCGACACTCGGTCGTTGTCACTCGAGTGGGTCACTGAGGGACGTCACAGCTTTTAGACGACCGACACTCGGTCGTTGTCACTCGAGTGAGTCACTGAGTGACGTCACAGCTTTTAGACGACCGTCACTCGGTCGTTGACACTCGGTCGTTGTCACGCGAGTGAGTCACTGAGTGACGTCACAGCTTTTAGACGACCGACACTCGGTCGTTGTCACTCGAGTGAGTCACTGAGTGACGTCACAGCTTTTAGACGACCGTCCTTGACGACTCTTTGAACAGGACGTCAAGTATACATGTGAACCTACCCTGCAGTATACCACCGATATTTGATATTTTTTTAAATTACTTTAAAATTGCCACAAGTTTAACCGAAATATTCAATTTAGTAGCCCACTTTTTCTTATGAATGTTTCTTTAATTTTATTCCAATAAATATTTATTTTAAATATTAGAATACGCAATTGTAATATTACTGTAGAGCCGTTCGATCTTGCACTTAACCCCCTAGCACGCCAAAGGTCTACCCCCACCATCCGGCCGCGCGGTGAGTGCAGCGGTGGCTCATAAATTATTAATTAAAGATTAAACCTATTGAAACGGTTATTATTTACAGTAACACATTTTAAGTTAGGCCTACATAATAAATGATTCAAAAATGGGAAATATTGATGTAAGCGGATTTTTTTTTATTAATTTACATATGCCCACTCTGCAAAGAACAAGACCAGGACGCGGAACATCTTACGACATGTGTCTCTTTGACAGCAGAAAGGGATCTAATGGAGGGGAAAAAGATAGCAAGGAGGAAATATGTGGCAAACCTTTATTGGGCAACTAGGCAGAGAATGGCATAAGTTCCAACTCTGGGTGTTCGAAAGAAGAAGAAGAAGAAGAAGACATTTCTTAAATTTTTTTTTTTTGACAATTATTTAGTGAGAGGGGAAAAGAGAGGAGGGGGAGAGGGGGTTCGTCGTGTCATCGTCTATTTGGTTTTGATAACTCGAACGTACCGGTAGATCAAAGGATATGGTGACTGGTGAGGTCCGCTATACTGGCTAATAATTACGCTGACTCAATTCTGGCTATCGGCAATACTGACTGAAGTTTTCCCCAAGGTTTTCCCCAGTCATAAGGAAATTCTGCTCTACTAATAGCCCTAAGAAATGTCTTCCAAACTAAGTGGACATCACCCAAAGATTGGTACAGAGTTATGCGGAGAATTTCCTCCCCTTACCCCCACTTCCATCCACGCACAGGCGAAGCGAGGAAACGAAAGATTTAATCTCTCTAATAGACCGGTGAACCTCACAGTTATGACAGGTAATTAAATATGTCAACTTTGAATAGAAATAAGTACCCGTGTTGTAATCACTTTAAATATTGATCTGATACTAATTGTGAGTATTTATTGTGAATCTTGAGAGGAAAACAATACAAATGCTATTTTGAATGAAAAAAATCGTGCTGTTTGTAGGCCTACACAACAACTAGAACACATGTCTTAGTAAATCACAATCTCATACCCATGAGTTGGAAAGTATGATTACACAGGTTTAAAGATATAAGCCAGCTTTATGGGCAATGATGTCAAGTGATGCCGTTTTTTTTTTTTTTTTAGTGTGACCAGAAGAGGGGCACGTCGGGTAAAGCTAGTGTGATCCCTAAGAGGGAATTTCTACAAACAATTACCACTATTAAATACTGTTACGAAACATAATAATATTACCTTGTTTCTGTTTTAGCCATTTTCTACAGCAGCAGGCTCTGGGCCGAAGATACGCGAGGTCGCACCAAGAAGAGCCGAACCTCCTAGTGGCCAGCCCTGAAACACAAGACGTTTAGCAGCCTGGGCCGAGGATACGCGAGGTCGCACCAAGAAGAGCCGAACCTCCTAGTGGCCAGCCCTGAAACACAAGACGTTTAGCAGCCTGGGCCGAGGATACACGAGGTCGCACCAAGAAGAACCGAACCTCCTAGTGGCCAGCCCTGAAACACAAGACGTTTAGCAGCCTGGGCCGAGCATACGCGAGGTCGCACCAAGAAGAGCCGAACCTCCTAGAGGCCAGCCCTGAAACACAAGACGTTTAGCAGCCTGGGCCGAGGATACGCGAGGTCGCACCAAGAAGAGCCGAACCTCCTAGTGGCCAGCCCTGAAACACAAGACGTTTAGCAGCCTGGGCCGAGGATACGCGAGGTCGCACCAAGAAGAGCCGAACCTCCTAGTGGCCAGCCCTGTAACACAAGACGTTTAGCAGCCTGGGCCGAGGATACGCGAGGATATACGAAGAAGAGCCGAACCTTCCCTGAAACACAAAATCGCCGTTTAGTGCAACGAGGACCTACGTGACGAAGACAAAAGATTGTGTCCCCGGCCGTGTGGACCCAGGGTACGATAGCTCTGCCCGTCGTACGAGGCAACTACAAGAATCTACGTAATAAAATAACAATTTTTATCGTTAGAGGTTGAGTGATGAAGAAGAAAAACGTTGAAATGGCAACACTGTTAAAATGTCAGATAACGTCGAGGTTCGATGTTATCGTCGATCGTGTGATTGTGATAAACAATTACGTTACGTTACCCTAGAAATAATAACTATACGGGAAATATATTCTTGGTAGATTTCAGCAATACAAACTTTACTGCATCACGTGTGTTTTGTGCGAGAAATATAATTATAACAAAAACAAAAGTGTGCATTTTATTATTCTTGATGTCGTAAACTATTCTTTTTCGAAGACGGATGTATAAATTATTTTCACTAAGGATTCACTCAACGAAATCATAATAATCGATGACTATTGTCGCATAGGAAAAAGAGATGGGATACTTTTTATTACTGTGACACTAGTTTGTGTAACATGTTTTTATTTCAGTTTTGGGTTGTGTTATTTAAAAAATGAGTCTAGATTTTGTAAGAATATTTGATGACGAATGTGGGATTATATGAGAATTAAAGACTATTGCTAAAAACAATATTTTGTAATGAACTTGTGTGGGAAAAGTGGTTTAGAATAATTAGGGTCGGTCTTACAATCTCCTAATAAGAAAAGTTATTTGTAGCAATTCAGCTATTTGGAGGATCTCAAAAGTTTTGATTGGTCGTTGCCATGGAGACAACAAGCTATTCGACGAATAAGTAGTTATTGGGACATTGTAAGACTGGACCTAATTAACATGCCTGTTTGTAACGACTGAACTTGTTATAAATAAAAATAAAATGGTGGACGTAACTCATGTATTCAAAATATACTACTCGCAATAATGGTTTAGTCAAGATTAATTTTGACACCCTCCTTGGACCCGATTTCACCAAAATATTCCCGGATTGATAACTATGGTTTAAAAAAAACATGAAATTCAAAATGCAAAAAGTCGCCATGTTTGTTTCGAGTCTGGGGGGGGGGGGGGGGGGACCAAAAGTTTTGTGAAACCGATCCTGAGAATATGACTGTAAACAAGGAACACTGAAAGCTCAGCTGAAAGCAATGCTCTTGCTATCACTGCTCTGATAGTGCTAGTCAGTGGCGTAACTAAGGGGGGGGGGGGGGGGTTAGGGGGTTTAACCCCCCCCCCCCCCCGAAACTACATCGAGAATGATTTAAGTTAATACTACATTTACCTAACACTATATTGTAAGATCCTTAAACCATAATCGCAACAAATAACATTTTCATTAAATTTATCATACCACTTCACTTAGATAAGATGTATAATGTCTTTTAAAAATTCAATTATATTATTTATGTGTTCATCTACAACTAATATAACTTTCGCTTGAACCAGTAAAAGTGAGGGTTCCTATAAATAAAAATGCAATAATCTAATGTTACAATATCACGGTCTGTGAATTAAAATTTTAATGTATGTGACGTGACCACAATGTTTTACTTCATTTTGAGATTATATTGACAACCATAAAACATTAAAACACAATTTCTATGCAATTCTTATTTAGAACTATAATTAATACTTACTGTAACTAATTTCAATATAATGCAAACAAACGAGTAGTATTCTTTGAGTCTAAAAGGCACGAAATAATTATAGAAGTGAAAAATCGTCGTCCCCTTCGGCGAAATGGCCTCCGGCGGCTGGGGCTTCGCCCCAAACCCCTTTCTGCCCCCTCATCTCACTCTTCCCTAACTAACCCCCCCCCCCCCGAAATAATTCCTAGTTACGCCACTGGTGCTTGTGTGTGTCAGTATGTCTCAGTGTGTCTCAGTGTGTGTCAGTGTGTCTAAGTGTGTCTCAGTGTGTCTCAGTGCGTGTCTCAGTGTGTGTCAGTGTGTCTAAGTGTGTCTCAGTGCGTGTCGTAGTGTGTGTTCAGTGTGTCTCAGCGTGTCTCAGTGCGTGTCAATGTGTCTCAGCGTGTGTCAGTATGTCTCAGTGTGTCCTCAGTGCGTGTCTCAGTGTGTGTCAGTGTGTCTAAGTGTGTCTCAGTGTGTCTAAGTGTGTCTCAGCGTGTGTCAGTATGTCTCAATGTGTCTCAGTGCGTGTCTCAGTGTGTGTCAGTGTGTCTCAGTGTGTCTAAGTGTGTCTCAGCGTGTGTCAGTATGTCTCAGTGTGTCTCAGTGTGTCAGTGTGTCTCAGTGCGTGTCTCAGTGTGTGTCAGTGTGTCTCAGTGCGTGTCTCAGTGTGTGTCAGTATGTCTCAGTGTGTCTCAGTGTGTGTCAGGTGTGTCTCAGTGTATCTAAGTGTGTCTCAGCGTGGTTGTCAGTGTGTGTCAGTGTGTTTCAGTGCGTGTCTCAGTGCGTGTCAGTGTGTCTCAGTGCGTGTCAGTGTGTCTCAGTGCGTGTCTCAGTGTGTGTCAGTGTGTCTCAGTGCGTGTCTCAGTGTGTGTGTCAGTATGTCTCAGTGTGTCTCAGTGTGTGTCAGTGTGTCTCAGGTGTATCTAAGTGTGTCTCAGCGTGTGTCAGTGTGTGTCAGTGTGTTTCAGTGCGTGTCTCAGTGCGTGTCAGTGTGTCTCAGTGCGTGTCTCAGTGCGTGTCAGTGTGTCTCAGTGCGTGTCTCAGTGTGTGTCAGTGTGTCTCAGCGTGTGTCAGTGTGTGTCAGTGTGTCTCAGTGGCGTCTCAGTGTCTCAGTGCGTGTCTCAGTCAGACTCAGTGCGTGTCTCAGTGCGTGTCTTCCGGCAGCCACGCACGCACCGCAACTACGACGTAATATTCCCATGATCTCCTCTCGTCGCTCAAGGTTTTTTGATGAAAAGATAGAAACCTAGTAATTATGCTGGGCGCCGTCCGTCATTTTAGGGTCTATTGCACGCGTGCGTGTAGACAGCAGACAGCAGATGCCGCGCTGGGAGCAGGGCAGGCGCGTAGGACCTGGTAGGAGCGCAGGACCACGCGTGGGTGTAGACAGCAGACAGCAGATGCCGCGCTGGGAGCAGGGCAGGCGCGTAGGACCTGCTAGGAGCGTAGGACCTGGTAGGAGCGTAGGACCAAGCGTGCGTGCAGACAGCAGATGCTGCGCTGGGAGCAGGGCAGGCGCGTAGTGACCTGGTAGAGCGTAGGACCTGGTAGGAGCGTAAGGACCAAGCGTGCGTGCAGACAGCAGACAGCAGATGCCGCGCTGGGAGCAGGGTAGGCGCGTAGGACCTGGTAGGAGCGTAGGACTTCTAACAGGAGCGTAGGACCTGCTAGGAGCGTAGGACCAAGCGTGCGTGCAGACAGCAGACAGCAGATGCCGCGCTGGGAGCAGGGGTAGGCGCGTAGGACCTGGTAGGAGCGTAGACCAAGCGTGTGTGCAGACAGCAGATGCCGCGCTGGGAGCAGGGTAGGGCGCGTAGGACCTGGTAGGAGCGTAGGAACAAGCGTGCGTGCAGACAGCAGACAGCAGATGCCGCACTGGGAGCAGGGTAGGGCGCGTAGGACCTCTAACAGGAGCGATAGGACCGTTGTGTGAGAAGTAGGACCGAACAGGCGCGTAGCAACGGGCCCG
>OX246744.1:14241790-14291652 GCA_945910005.1 Isoperla grammatica
GACCACGTGTGCGTGTAGACAGCAGACAGCAGATGCCGCGCTGGGAGCAGGGCAGGCGCGTAGTGACCTGCTAGGAGCGTAGGACCACGCGTGCGTGCAGATAGCAGACAGCAGATGCCGCGCTGGGAGCAGGGCAGGCGCGTAGTGACCTGGTAGGAGCGTAGGACCACGCGTGCGTGTAGACAGCAGACAGCAGATGCCGCACTGGGAGCAGGGCAGGCGCGTAGGACCTGCTAGGAGCGTAGGACCAAGCGTGCGTGCAGATAGCAGACAGCAGATGCCGCGCTGGGAGCTGGGCAGGCGCGTAGGACCTGGTAGGAGCGTAGGACCACGCGTGCGTGCAGACAGCAGACAGCAGATGCCGCGCTGGGAGCTGGGCAGGCGCGTAGGACCTGCTAGGAGCGTAGGACCAAGCGTGCGTGCAGATAGCAGACAGCAGATGCCGCGCTGGGAGCAGGGCAGGCGCGTAGTGACCTGGTAGGAGCGTAGGACCAAGCGTGCGTGCAGACAGCAGACAGCAGATGCCGCGCTGGGAGCAGGGCAGGCGCGTAGGACCTGCTAGGAGCGTAGGACCAAGCGTGCGTGCAGATAGCAGACAGCAGATGCCGCGCTGGGAGCAGGGCAGGCGCGTAGGACCTGCTAGGAGCGTAGGACCAAGCGTGCGTGTAGACAGCAGACAGCAGATGCCGCACTGGGAGCAGGGCAGGCGCGTAGTGACCTGGTAGGAGCGTAGGACCACGCGTGCGTGCAGATAGCAGACAGCAGATGCCGCGCTGGGAGCAGGGCAGGCGCGTAGTGACCTGGTAGGAGCGTAGGACCACGCGTGCGTGCAGACAGCAGACAGCAGATGCCGCGCTGGGAGCAGGGCAGGCGCGTAGTGACCTGGTAGGAGCGTAGGACCAAGCGTGCGTGCAGACAGCAGACAGCAGATGCCGCGCTGGGAGCAGGGCAGGCGCGTAGTGACCTGGTAGGAGCGTAGGACCACGCGTGCGTGCAGACAGCAGATGCCGCGCTGGGAGCAGGGCAGGCGCGTAGTGACCTGGTAGGAGCGTAGGACCACGCGTGCGTGTAGACAGCAGACAGCAGATGCCGCACTGGGAGCAGGGTAGGCGCGTAGGACCTCTAACAGGAGCGTAGGACCGTTGAGTGAGACGTAGGACCGAACAGGCGCGTAGCAACGGGCCCGTAGGACCTGGTAGGCGCGTAGGACCTCTAACAGGAGCGTAAGGCCGTTGAGTGATAAGTAGGACCTAACAGGCGCGTAGCAACGGGCCCGTAGGACCCGCGTGCACGTAGCGCTACAGCAGGCGCGTACGACCTAGTAGGAGCGTAGGACCGTTGAGTGAGAAGTAGGACCTAACAGGCGCGTAGCAACGGGCCCGTAGGACCCGCGTGCACGTAGCGCTACAGCAGGCGCGTACGACCTAGTAGGAGCGTAGGACCGTTGAGTGAGAAGTAGGACCTAACAGGCGCGTAGCAACGGGCCCGTAGGACCCGCGTGCACGTATCGCTACAGCAGGCGCGTACTAACCAGACTTTGGCCACCTTTGTACTCTTAGTGTTGGGGAAAAAACAGACTTTACCTATTGAAACCAACGGTTTTTTATATCATCATTCGGTTTATGTCAATACACTTTTGGTCAATGTTTGAGCATATTATACATTTTACCCGCAAAATATTTGCAGCATTCCTTAATTATCGGATACACGAGCCAGTTTTTTATTTTCCATCATGTTTCTATTATCGCTTAAAAAAAATCTCAGGAGCTGAATTTGACCTTTGCCTTCCACTTCCATTTCCACAACTATTTACCTATACCAGAGTCAACACACCACACTGTAAATCGACTTTTCTGGTCCCCCAAAATTTCATCCAAAAAGTAAAAAAAAAAAAAAAAGCGTACTATGCCCGCAATTAGCAAATCCCATAAGTTACGATCAAAATTTACAAAATCACATAAATAAAACTGTACTACAAACTACTCGGTACCCACGCAGGTGCGTAGCTGAACTGCCCCCCCCCCCCCTGGTCACCCCAGCTAACTAACACCTGGGAAACAAAGCCAGGTAAGGTAACACGTAAGGACAAGCTCACACGAGTATTATAGTATTAGTACGTTGGGTCGGCGCCAGAGTTCTGCGCCGGTTGTAATTATTCACCAAACCACCTGGCGGCCAAGCCGGAAGTCGGAGAGCGACTGACAAAGCGGACTTCCGCTCGGCTATCGTGTGTCGAGTCGGAGCACAAAGGTGAGACTTGGGTCCCCCTGTGACGTCATTGGTGTAATTAGCAATCATAAAACAGTCATTAGGATACAGATGAACACACTATTTGTTTCTGTTTGACTGGAAATTCAATAAAATACGTAGATGCTAAACTTTGACCACTATTTTCGGTTTTCTAAAAAAAAAAAGTAGTTCAACAAAATACTCATTTAGACACTAAATTTAGCTCATTATTTTATGTTTCGCTAAAATAAAGTAGTTTAACAAAATACTTATTTGGATACTAAATGTAGATCATTATTTTCTGCTTTACTAAAAAAGAAAAGTAGTTCAACAAAATACTCATTTGGATTCTAAATTTAGCTCATTGTTTTCTGTTTTATAAAAAAAAAAGTAGTTCGACAAAATACTTATTTGGATACTAAATTTAGCTCATTATTTTATGTTTTACTAAAAAAAAGGAGTTCAACAAAATACTCATTTGGATACTAAATTTAGCTCATTATTTTATGTTTTACTAAAAAAAAGGAGTTCTACAAAATACTTATTTGGATACTAAATTTAGCTCATTATTTTCTGTTTTACTAAAAAAAAGGAGTTCAACAAAATACTTATTTGGATACTAAATTTAGCTCACTATTTTCTGTTTTACTAAAAAAAAGTACTTAAACAAAATACTCATTTGGATACTAAATTTAGCTCATTGTTTTCTGTTTTACAAAAAGAAAAGTACTTAAACAAAATACTCATTTGGATACTAAATTTAGCTCATTGTTTTCTGTTTCACTAAAAAAAGTAGTTAAACAAAATACTTATTTGGATACTAAATTCTGCTCACTATTAACTGTTTTACTAGAAATTAAACAAAATACTCATTTAGATCCTAACTTTAGCCTACTATATTTTCTGATTTAGAAAAAAAAATTAAAAAAAGTACTCAACTCATACACTAAGTTTAGCTCACTATGTTCTTTTTGGTTGGAAACAAACAAAATACTAATTTAGACAATTAGACACAAAATTATTTGCTTATTAGAAACTACTCATAACAGGATTGTGTGCAACGGAAATTATTGGGACCACAGGACAAACAAACTCGTATATTTGTTCGATAACGAGAGAAATACCCCTCCCCCCCCCCCCCCCCCCAGGCAACGCCCAAATCTCTCGAACCGAGCGCCAAAAAAACAAGGGACAACTCGATCAACAGTATCCGTGAGTCAACACATTTTCTAGTAATTAAAAGCTTCGTTGCTATCCGATCTATTTCCCATCAGTATCACATACAAAAAACCCTATTCATAATCACCATTTTATTCAGACAATAACAAAGTAACTACACTTCTTTATATTCTTGTTTGAATTAATATATAATCATAAATAAAGCATAAATCTAATTAATAAATTTACTCCCCCCCCAACCAATGATTAGGGTACGCACATATGACGTAACAGCCAAACTACAACAATGGAATAAATGAATTGAATTGGTGGACAAACAACAAGCCGTCAAAGTAATATCTTTGCAAATAATGAGGAGAAACAATTAGTTGTAACGATAGTAACTGCTCACCAGTTAAAATTTATGTTAAGTAATGGACAGCAACCATCTGAAAGTGTGTAAACGTTCTGAACGTTTGTTTTTTCCAACTTCAGAACTTCATATCTTTTTTTTGACAGCTGCTTGTCCATCATTTGTTTCATTGTTGTGTTTCGGTGTTGTGCGTACCCTATTCTCAGGTTAGAATTTTATTTACACACACAAAATTCACAAAGTTGCGAGACAAACTTTCAAACATTGTTTTTATATATTATTTCAAATCGAGTACATAGTACCTTTTTGTTTGTCTATTACCAAACATTTTCACACTAAGAAAATAAATAAAAAAAACGCATAAATAAACAAAAACAATTTTTTTTTTTACTTTTACACAAAGGACGAGTGTAAGTAAAGTGTGTTTGTTTCCTGCCAGTCCCCCTCTGCTCTAGTCCGACGTGTTGGCACCGCGCCGCCCGTGCTGCCATCTACAGAGGCGCCGGCGCTACAGCTAGACAGACAGACAGACAGTCAGTCGGTGTCGTATCGTCGTGCTGAGCGGACGTGTGTGTTGAATGTGCGCGCGCCGTTGTTTGACGTCGACAATGTCGTGATCGTCTTCTGTCATCACGTCGCAACAATGGAGGGGTTCTATTATCAGTCTGTTGTCGTACTCATCATCTCGTCTACTGTTAATCTCGTACAAGCCGGTGAGTTGCAGATTTAGATTTACATTTCTCTTTAATTTTGTTGTTTGTGTGTGACCTTTGAGATTCTCGACAATCTTCAAATAAAATTTATATGAGTTATTCAAATCAATCATTAAGTATTAAATTTTATTTTAATATTATATCTACTTGTAATTTAATTTTTCGAAAATCATAAACAAATATAAATTTTAAATTACGAACGTATATATATGCAGTATTAAAATTAAATGTTATACGCACAATACCATGGTTATTAGTGCTACTTTATAATACTAGTTTATAATACTTTTTTATAGATAGTCACGTCCACTGTCATTTTTTTAGTCAAGATAAAAATCCATTTTTAAATATTGTGTGGTCCCGTATCTTCAACAACAATTAGGCCTAACAATAATTAAAAATGAGTTTTAACTTTTAATTGATGTATATTAAGGTTAATTGACTCATAGGCCACAAGATGATTTCAGACTACTAAACTTTTTAGATTTTTTAATTGTTGTGTATTGTTGTACATGGATGGAGATTTAGAGAACCATGATGAGTCAAAAACAAAGTTTAAAAAATGGGGCCATGCCCGTTTTATAATTTGTCTATTTTGACGATTACATTGTAAGGCTATCCGTTCTGTTTCTCATCACGATCAAGAACTGTCATTCAAATATTGAACCGTCGAGCTGTTTTTACGACCAAGAACGAGCGGTCACCCATCCGTCTCTTGACGTACTCGATGTCGCTTAACCTCGGTGGTCGTAAGACTACCGGCTAATAACTTACATCAGCACGAAAGTATAAACACAACGTAGTTTACTATTGTATCACGCATTCAATAATGTTCAATACAAGAAGGTAAAGTAGATCCGAGTTTTGAGGGATTCCCTGGTAAGCGTGAATTAAAATAGAGGTTCTTAAATAATTGGTGGATAGACATAAATTGGCGCTTTAATAAAACGTGAAAGTAAATAAAATAAAATGAGACAACACTGAGACATTGTCTCAGTTCATCGAAACGCAATCAATGTTGTATAACCTCGTTTGATTGTCTGTAGACAACGATCTCAACCACATCATCCTATATATACATGTTTTAATTTCCATTCGTTATAAAGATAAGAAGAAAAACTTTCAATCCCTGTGATAAAGACTTTTTGATTCACAACTCGGGTTAATATTTTACAAAAGGGGGATGCAAAACAAAAATCAAGACCTTTTAACCCGTGGCAACCATAATAATTGTGTCATGAAAAGAAATATTAAATCTAGTCCATACGCTATAATGAGTAATTAAATGATTATGCTATAAATGGTGATTGTGTGAGAGAGATATAAATATGAATGGTATCTTAATACTAGTACACAATCGTGTTAATGTTAATAATGAGATATAATAACAGTGTTAATTGTTTGAGATCAATTTGATTCAGACTTCGATGTCATCGACCTCATAATAATAATTGTAAATACTATTATGCCCGTTTGATAAGTGACGGATAATTAGTATTTTAAAACATCCCATAATTAATTAATAATTAATTAATTTTGAAAATTATAAACAAAAAAATTAATTAGTAATTTTTCGTATGAATACCCGTTATAGGGTGCTTGCCCCTCTTCAGGTGACTAAGTAGGTTATTAGGGTGTTTGGATAGTTGGGAAGGAATGTCCGAGGGCTAATAGTAGGACTCAATCCCAGCATTCATATTTACGACTGAGGAAAACGTCAAAAAAACCTTCAGTCAGGACTGCCGGTGGCCGGAATCGAACCAGCGTCCTTCCGTATAGAGTCTCGCGTCTTACCGCTGAGCCACCACCTTGTGTGTATTGTAGTAGGAACATTAAAACACAAGTATGTAACTCACATGTATACCATACTAATGAAGTATACATATAGTCAATACATGTTTATTGCTTTACGCGTCTATCAATGTATTTCAGTAGTTCCGTGAACACATCTCATACGTATGTCTTCTAGTAGGAACATTAAAGCGCAAGTATGTAACTCACATGTATACCATACTAATGAAGTATACATGTAGTCAATACATGTTGTTTATTGCTTCACGTGTCTATCAATGTATTTCAGTAGTTCCGTGAACATATCTCATTCGTATGTCTTCTAGTAGGAACATTAAAACGCAAGTATGTAACTCACATGTATACCATACTAATGAAGTAATACATGTTGTTTATTGCTTCACGTGTATATCAATGTATTTCCGTAAGCTAACACCAGTAGTTCCGTGAACATATCTCATACATATGTCTTCTAGTAGGAACATTAAAGCGCAAGTATGTAACTCACATGTATACCATACTAATGAAGTATACATGTAGTCAATACATGTTGTTTATTGCTTCACGTGTCTATCAATGTATTTCAGTAGTTCCGTGAACATATCTCATTCGTATGTCTTCTAGTAGGAACATTAAAACGCAAGTATGTATCTCACATGTATACCATACTAATGAAGTATACATGTAGTCAATACATGTTGTTTATTGCTTCACGTGTCTATCAATGTATTTCAGTAGTTCCGTGAACATATCTCATACATATGTCTTCTAGTAGGAACATTAAAACGCAAGTATGTAACTCACATGTATACCATACTAATGAAGTATACATGTAGTCAATACATGTTGTTTATTGCTTCACGTGTCTATCAATGTATTTCAGTAGTTCCGTGAACATATCTCATACATATGTCTTCTAGTAGGAACATTAAAACGCAAGTATGTAACTCACATGTATACCATACTAATGAAGTATACATGTAGTCAATACATGTTTATTGCTTCACGGTCTATCAATGTATTTCAGTAGTTCCGTGAACATGTCTCATACGTATGTCTTCTAGTAGGAACATTAAAACGCAAGTATGTAACTCTCATGTATACCATACTAATGAAGTATACATGTAGTCAATACATGTTGTTTATTGCTTCACGTGTCTATCAATGTATTTCCGTATGCTAACACCAGTAGTTCCGTGAACATGTCTCGTAAAAATGACTACAATACAATAAGCTCGTGTTGTATTGTATGAGGCGTTACTAATGAGGAATCTCTGTTGAAGTCATGCGTGTTATTTGCTTCACCACGTCGTGACAATGAGGTAATGATTGATGCGTCAAGTTGAAAGCTAACACACGTTTGAAACAATAATAATAATAATAATAATAATAATACAAATACACATCCATCACGTTCACCTAGATTCTCAAGAAAGGGCCAAGGTATGTAAATCCCCTGGCGGGGGCTCGTCGAACTCCCAAGTCAGGTCGTCCCATCCTTTTCCACAATGTTCAAAATCACATGTTATTCAAATGGGAGAATCATTCAGAAAAACAAATTAATTATCCGTAAAAACCAATTTTGGCTCAAAAGCGTATTACATCTAATTGAAATAATTTAGTTATACTTGTAGTCTTTCTAAATTTATAAATGAAGTATTCTGAAATCAGATTTTGCATAATAAATTAGTAGATTAAGGTTATAAACCAGTTTTTGTAGTGGGCACGAGAATGGCGATTTTCGTGCCCATGAGAAGACCTTACTTTAAGGTTTACCGAACCTCCGCCAGGGGATCGACGGACCTTGGAAAGGGCTACAATGTAGATGATTTTCAGAATTGATCTAGGAAGCCGTGATTAGCTCTATCTAAGGGTTCTTGATAGTTATGTTAAAGTGCATTTTTCACTGTTGCGCATTGTTGACATTGAAGATCTAGAGGGCCGTGATTAGCTCTATCTAGGGTCCTAGACCAATTCTGAAAATCATCTATTGGTATTATTGTGTATGTACATGAATATCATGATGAAAAACAAGAATATTATTAGTTGCAACAGATGATTTTTAACATTGATCTAGGATACCCTTAGACGGAGTTCATTATGGTCTTCTAAATCAACAACAATGCACTACAATGCACCTTGACATAACATTTGAAAACTAGTTGTTATTGTTGTACATTGTTGTCATTGACGATTTAGAAGACCGTAATTAACTACGTCAAAATCATCTATTTCAAGCTGGGATGTGATCACACCGTGATTTAGATTGTACAAACAATAGGTTGCTAGGCAACTCCATTGTTACATTGTTGTATTGTATACTCCTTTGTTTGGCCGAAACAGATCACAACTATAAATACGATGCTCTCTATGATTCAATGTTTTCCCAAGCAAAACAACAATATTTGTATAATCATCGCTAAACAAAGCCTTGGATTGTTTTTAAAATTACCCGTTATTAACGACATATGTTTCTATTTTGGTTATTATTCATACACGATCGGTTATTCCGTGAGTTATTCTTGAAATACCTTCACGATGACTAATTCGCAGAAATAGAACGAGAATTAAGAGATAATAATGCGCGACTTAAAATGTGTCACGACAGATGTCTAACGAGGCCAATCATTGGGCCAATCCCCGTGATTGTCTACGCCACGTTGCGCCAATCACTCAATGTAGCCGAGTCTACTCACTGACAGGCTAAATAACATCTACCTTATATCTCCGAAGAGGTTTCACTATACTTAAAATAGGAAGTTATTACATGAATTCACTTTGCTTCATATAAAGGTAACTCGACCAGTGGCGTATGCACTATGCAGGAATATATTTCGGGAAGGCTGATGCAGAGAAAGATAGATCCACAAACGAAGTCTTCCATCTGAAACAAAGGGGGAGGGGTGTGGGAGTGGGGGGGGGGGGGGGGGCTACTAGTGTACCGCAGGCGAATTCTTTTGTAAATACATATTTTTCGCATGATTCTAAGTGTTCTAGAAGGACTCTAGGTGGTTTGTTGAAAGCGATAATTTAACCAGATTTTTAAGAAAATCATTGAATTTATTGCACTGATGGTATAAATTTGATTTGATTATAAGTAAGTTAGCATTGTATATAGCATACTTAGTTCCTTCTATAAGTTACATTGACAAAGTTGTCATTAATTTTTGCCGAACCTACATATTTGCAGAGCATAATTAAAGCTGGAATTTCGGGGGGGGGGGGAGGCTCCGGATTCCCAGCCCCCCCCCCCCCCCCCCCCTCTAGATACGCCAC
Source organism: Isoperla grammatica (assembly GCA_945910005.1). Lineage (NCBI taxonomy): Eukaryota > Metazoa > Arthropoda > Insecta > Plecoptera > Perlodidae > Isoperla > Isoperla grammatica. The sequence goes on from OX246744.1 coordinate 14,251,331, forward strand.
TCAACTGGACTATATAGTACACATCTTTCAGTTGTTATTTAATAAGCGCATGCGCGGCCGTCCAACTGTCACACAGAAGGGAGCCAGGCCAATCACCGTGATTGTCCGGTGATTGTCGCGCGCCAATCATCCGTACCGCGCGCCGCTCCGATTGAGCCATTATGCGCCTGTCAGTTGTTATTTAATTAGCGCATGCGCGGCCGTCCAACTGTCGCACAACAGCCAGGCCAATCACCGTGATTGTCCGGTGATTGTCGCGCGCCAATCATCCATACAGCGCGCCGCTCGGATTGAGCCATTATGCGCCTGTCAGTTGTTATTTAATAAGTGCATGCGCGGCCGTCCAACTGTCGCACAGAAGGGAGCCAGGCCAATCACCGTGATTGTCCGTGGATTGTCGCGCGCCAATCATCCATACCGCGCGCCGCTCCGATTGAGCCATTATGCGCCTGTCAGTTGTTATTTAATTAGCGCATGCGCGGCCGTCCAACTGTCGCACAACAGCCAGGCCAATCACCGTGATTGTCCGGTGATTGTCGCGCGCCAATCATCCATACAGCGCGCCGCTCGGATTGAGCCATTATGCGCCTGTCAGTTGTTATTTAATAAGTGCATGCGCGGCCGTCCAACTGTCGCACAGAAGGGAGCCAGGCCAATCACCGTGATTGTCCGTGGATTGTCGCGCGCCAATCATCCATACCGCGCGCCGCTCGGATTGAGCCATTATGCGCCTGTCAGTTGTTATTTGATTAGCGCATGCGCGGTCGTCCGTCACTGTCACCAGCTGTGCAGATGACGTCACAGCAATTGCATCGCAAGACTTATGGACGTGTCAGTCAGTATGTACGTGAGATGGAAAGTAGTTTGTTTACAGGTTTATTTATATTCGCTTCTGAATCGCGTTTACATTGGATTTCAATATTTTATCTGCAGTGCCGTTCTTGCACTCAACCCCCTTGCATGTACACAATGTTTTGAAAACATTTTTAAAATGTTTATTTATTTGAATAAATAAACATATAAATTAATAAATAAATAAATAAATAAATAAATAAATAAATAAATAAATGAATAAATAAATAAGTAAGTAAGTAAATAAGTAAGTAAGTAAGTAAGTAAATAAATAAATAAATAAATAAATAAATAAATAAATAAATAAATAAATAAATAAATAAATAAATAAATAAATAAATAAATAAATAAATAAATAAATAAATAAATAGATAAATAAATAAATTAATAAATAAATAAATATTTTAAATATGTTGCGTATTCTTGAAAAATTGTGTCCATGGAGTTAGTTTTACTGTAGATATTATCGTTCCAATAGGTGACATGTTGACATTATATCATTTATGAACCACCGCTGCACTCACCGCGCGGCCGGATGGTGGGGGTAGACCCTTGCTGTGCAAGGACGGCACTGCAAGGTTAATTTTCTGACAGGCGAAACTAATTGTATCTATCTTGTTATTTTAGGTATGGGAACCTCTCCCAAGGTATAGATTCTATGTCTTGGGAGAGGTTCCCATACCTAAAATTGCAAGTTACCATATGAATTCATTTCGCTTCTAAAAGGTACATGAACTGTTAACCAAAAAACCAAATTATTCAAAATGTAAATGTTGATAATATAAATGCGCATATTAGAAAATTCTTAGTATCGGGATCGCAAATGCGATTCAAAAATCGTGATAGAGTTATCTAACTTGGTTCTTTATGGCGTAATTCCCATGCAACTGAATCGTAATGTCGTAATGATTTAAAAGGTAACAATTTACGATTGCGATCCCAGTCCTGTTGCCGACATACAACACATCCGGTCTTCTTTAATCATCCTCGGTAAATACGAACCCTGTTGTTATAATCATTAGTTAAGAGCGAAGGGTACCTGAAAAACCGTAGAAAATTTTCATTGTTTAATTATATCTCAAGATTGCAAACAAAATCGGAAATCTGAGTAAGCTGCGCACTGTGTTTTGGTAAGCACTACAGACTGAATGAAATATTATAACCATTAGCGTAGTTATTTCGATTATTAAATCGATAATTAGTAATACAATTAATTATAAATACAAACTATAGTGATTATAATGTAAGATACAATTTAGACCAATTCAATGTGTAGGGCTTACCAAACCACAGTGCGCTGTTGATTCAGAATTTCGATTTCGAAGTCCATTCTTGAGATATAATTCAAAAATGGAAATTTTGTGAGGGTTTTTGACGCGTACAAAGCAACGTATACAACTAAACTCAAGTGGGTAGCGACCATTGTACACTGCCCACTTGCAAAAGAATGTATGTATGTATGTAAATAGCGTTGTTGACACGGTATGGAAAGTTGAGTTGAGAGAGACTTCTATTATAAGAAAAGAATGTTTCAGTTATTGAGAATACCGTTGTATTGCAGGGAGGCGACACGGGCTTGAGTAGCTCGCATTGATATTCAAGTGTGATCGTCACAGGTGTCGTTAACATTGGGTCGACGACAACCTTAGAACCATTGAGTTCAGAAGGTCCCTCAATAGTACAACAACCTCCACACACTCTTTAGCGCTAGTGTCGACGCTCCACAGTGTTTTGTTTCGGACAAATATTGAATGTGTGCGAATCAATGAAATACCCAACAATGAATTAGGACTATTGAGTTCAGCAGGTCCCTTCAATGGTACAACAACCTCCACACACACTCTTTAGCGCTAGTTTCGAATACAAAAATAGTCGCTCCACAGTGTTTTGTTTCGGACAAACATTGAATGTGCGCGAATCAAAGAAATACACAACAATGAATTAGGACTGTTGAGTTCAGAAGGTCCTTCTATGGTACAACAACCTCCACACACACTTTAGCGTTAGTTTCGAATACCAAAATAGTCACCCCACAGTGTTTTGTTTCGGACAAACCTTGAATGTGCGCGATTCAAGGAAATACACAACAATGAAACTACATAAAGAAATTTAAAAAACTATTAGAACTATTGAAAATTGAAATTATCTACACATTTAAAATCCTCAGAATCAACATTTCGCAAATTATTTGGATTCTTAAATAATTGATTCAGTGGAGTTTTTTTAAGCACTCACCGCGCGACCGGATGGTGGGGGTAGACTTAGACCATGGTCTAAGGGGGTAGACCCTTGGCGTGCAAGGGGGTTTAGTGCAAAAACGACACTGCAAGGTTCAGATTAAAATAAAATACACTGTAGTGACGTAGTAAGAATAATCGAAATACCTATAGAACTTTTTCAGAATTGATCCAGGACCTGTAGATAGAGCTAATCACGGCCCTCTAGATATTCAATACAACAATGCACAACAGTGAAAGATGCACCTTAACATAACTATCAAGGACCCTTAGATAGAGCTAATCACGGCTTTCTAAATAGATAAATTATGAAAATCATATATAGACAATTTCAAAAACTATCTAGGACCCTTTGTATGAGTATCATCACGGTCTTCCAAAAAATCTTCAACAACAACAATACACAAAACTTAAAAATCAGTTTTCAAATGTTATATCAAGGTTCATTGATGCATACAAGATCATCATCTATTAGCCTTGATTTTATATTTTTAATTGTTGTTCATTGTCGCACATCAAGATTTAGAGGACCGTGATGATAATCATACAAAGGGTCCTAGATAGTTTTTGAAATGGTCTTTAGGGCACTTGCAACACCAAAAGACAACAATGAAACAAATGAATTGAATCGATGGACAAACAACAAGCTGTCAAAAAATAATGTCGTCTGATTTTGGAAAACAAAACAAAAAACAAACAAATACACATACAAAACTTGCACTTAGTCGTTGTATATCGTTAAAAGTTTTAAATGGCGAGCAGTTACTATTGCTAAACTGATTTTATTTCTATGGTTGCAATTTTATTATTTTGACAGCTGATGGTTTGTCCATCAGTTCAATTCATTTGTGCCATTGTTGTTTTTCGGTGTTGCTAGTGCCCTATAGGGAACCCGCAACTGACGTTATATCAGGACTACAACAATGGAACAAATGAATTGAACTGATGGACAAACAATCAGCTGTCAAAATAATAAAATTGCAACCATACAAATAAAAACAAACGTAGCAATAGCAAAGATTCCCTAGTTTGTAATCTTTGGCAATAGTAACTGCTCGCCATTTAAAACTTTTAATGATGGACAATGACTTAGTGAAAGTTTTGTATGTGTATTTGTTTGTTTTTTGTTGTTTTCCAAAATCAGAGGAAATTATTTTTTGACAGCTTGTTGTTTGTCCATCGATTCAATTCATTTGTTTCATTGTTGTCTTTCGGTGTTGCTAGTAGCCTATTGGCAGCATTGTCTCTTCGCAAGTGGTTTCAGCTATAGAGAAATAGGTCTAGGTTGATGTTTGAGCCCAACGCGCTATGTCCACGGCTTATCCCACTTAGTTTCACGGTAGCTGTGACACTGGGGCAAATAGCTCATTAATCACCGTGTCAACAGTTCGCGCTAGTCACAATATCGTCGTCGCCAGTAGCAACAGAACAAAACAGCGCAGTAATGACCGCGTGTGTATGTATCTTTTTATTCCTTCGATTTATAATGGAAATTAGTGTGCCTATAAATTAGTGTGCCTATAAATTAGTGTGCCTTATACATAGGCAGAAATAAAGAAATAAAGACAGACCTTTACAAATAAACTAAACCAAAGTATCTAATGGCCCCTCAAATTAGACTGGACGCATTCTGGTGGCAAGAAAATAAATTACTATAAGGATGAGTTTATCTGTCAATTGTTCATTGTTGCTTTATTGTTAAATCATCAATGGCGCAGATAAGGGTGTTGCTTAGCAGCGCTATCTATGTGTTAGTTTGAGTCTCCAATAGGCTTCTTGCAAGCTTGCTTTACAACAATGAAACAAATGAAATGAATCGACGGTCAAACAACAAGCTGTCAAACAATAAAATATTCCGATTTTGAAAACAAATCTTCAAAACAAACAAGAAACATACAAAACTTTCACAACTTGGCTGCCCATCATTAAACGTTTTAACTGGTGAGCAGTTACTATCGCCATACCTCGTTTTCTTCATAATGTTGCAATTTTATTATTTTGACAGCTCGTTATTTGTCCATCAGTTCGATTCATTTGTTACATTGTTGTAGTTCGGCTGTGACGTCAGTTGCAAGTTCCCTATAGCACACATTGTGTTGGGGCAGAGAAGAATTCGCGGTGAGAATAAAATGATACCTAGAAATAAGAATTTGAAATCACGAAGGGGTAATTAATTGCATGATCCAAAAAGTGGCACCCCAGGTTAAAAAGGGGGATTGTTGCGGGTGAATTCAGGGCCGTAACTAGGGGTTGGTAACCCGGGTAAAAAATCGAGAGTAGACCATTTTGACTTGCTAATACCACCGTTGATGTCACACCGGTCACCAGTAACAATTGTTACAAAAAAAAACATGCCTAAAACTCGTTAAAACACTCTAATCACACTATAAAAATCGAAAACATTTCCGGGGCTCGGCCCCGCATTTGCTGCGAGTCTCCCCCCTGAGCCTTCATTTTACTTTGCCCAATAATAAATACCCAGGACCTGGATTCACAAAGATGCGTAACTCTAAGTTGTCCTAAGTTAGGCAAATCCTAGCTAGATAAATCAAGATAAATCATGTCTAGGTATTAATACACATTCACAAATCATATATTATTAGTTAAATTGATCATATTTTACTATATTTTATCTTTATAACATTGCAGAACGACATATTGTTGATTTACATCACTAAGATTTGCCTAAACTAGGACGTCTTAGCACTTAGGCACCTTTGTGAATCCAGGCCCAGGTGATTTTTATACCCTATAGTTGCGGTCCTGGGTGAATTGATTCTTCCTAAGTTGATGAGAATTGTCTGAGGTGTATGAGACCAAAACTATCTGAGAACGAAAATGTTGCGAAATGTCGAAACAACGTCCCTGAAAAGAGAAGCTGATCGAAGATGAGCGAAAGGTGTAGATTGTCGTCCATAGTTTATTGCAGCGTCCATCTTGAATTCCCCGACCCGGTCCGGTCGGTATCTGGCTCCGATCTTATCTCATCTCTTGGAGAGGTGGTGATCATTGGATCCGTCAGATCAGATAGATATCTTGGCAAGATCTCGCAAGACACTGCCATCTTGATTAGTGGCGGCACGTAGCCTGCTCCCGTCGTGTGTGACACGGAATAGAGCCCCGTGCAGTGACGGTAGTACGCGTCCACATTTAGAAGTCATTTTGAATAGACGATTTTCAGAATGGATCTAGCAACGTGATTGCTTCTATCTTTCTATCTAAGGGTACTTGATAGATCAATGTCAACAATAACAACTCGTTTTCAAATGAATTATGTTAAGGTTGGTTAAGGTGCATTTTCCACTGTTGTGCATTGTTGTCGCTGAAGATTTAGAGGGCCGTGATTAGCTCTAAGGGTCCTAGATCAATTCTGAAAGTCATCTATCGGGAAATCTTATCGTATCGGAATAATATATTGTTTATATAACATATTTGTTTTTTATCACCGTCATCGCCTCGTAAAGCATGGTCGCCATAACAGATAAGGCAACAATCATCTTCATCCCTTTACCTTGTACGGGATTCGAACAAGGTCTCGAAACCCCGCGTGGACTCTAGCCGAAATATTGTCCCAGGGACGAACCAAAACTTCAGATTGATTGATATTTGGGCTTTACGTCTCATATTTTTGCAGCTTGGCTAATCGAGACGATGAGTGGGTGAAATATGAAGATGAAATTGGGGGTGTTTGGAGGTAAGGGGCAAGTGGGAGGGCGGAGAGGAAAGGGAAAGGAAGTGTGGATGATGTGGACTGCATTTCGTCTGACCTCCTCCTCGACCTGTCCGGCTAGGGTGGCCCTACCAGAAGATACTATACGGTTATACGCTTCCGCCGGCATAGCTCTCGGGATCAACAAAGCACGCAAACCTGCCCACCACGATAAGGTAGCAAGCAGTCCCTGGGCAGGAACCAAAACTTACAAAACAATGTTTAATTTCCCGGGTGAAAATCTGTCTGTATGTATGGCCTGTTCCTGTGCAGTTCAAACACGTCTGTCTGTCTGTAAGTCTGTCCGTCCGTCTGTCTGTCTGTCTGTCTGCCAGTCTACCTGTTGCGCATGCGCAGCACGTTCCGCCAGGTAGGCGCCCCCGCACGTGCAAAGGGGGGGGGGGGGTCACCTAGCTATGGCCCCCCCAGAAGCAGCACAGTACGACGAGCAACCAACAGCGTAAGTAATACAACACAACCCACAGAAATATAACTAATAAGTTAGAAATGTACCGTTTCTTTTATTGATATCGAGAGAAAGCTACAAGATATTAGAAAAAGTTATTCTTACTTCATTCATTGTTATTGTTATTTCTGTGATTAATTAATTAATTAATTATAAATTATTGAATATATTACAGAACATAAACAGACATTCTGGGTAATATAAGAAACGCGTTCTCAAAATAATTCATTTCAATTCAATTTTTATTATTCGATAACTACACATAACACATTGGATTGCATATAATAATTCGAGTATAATTTGTTACATTGATGTATCCGTATCCCTACTGAAAATATCAATCAAATAGCGTCAAACTTGTATATGTTTCAACATTGCGATTTATTTTGTTTGATTGTAATTACGACCAGTGTAGAGCACAATGCCCTCTTCAGCCTGATGATTGATGAATGATACTGAGGAAGGGAGGAGGGGAAGCTTGGTACCAGCACGTAGCCTACTCCTGTCGAAAAGTACCTATGGGACCTTTGGCTTTACGTCCCATCCGAAAGGACGGTGTAACTTTGAACAGTCATATATACTTGCCACGCCGTAAGAAGCAAAAGGTGTCCCCTAAAATTCTTAGAAGAGACGGTCGCTCCACACGGTCTATTTCGACGGTATTCACCGTGAGATTTCCCGATACCTGCATTGTTATTGTCCACTGTATTGACTGCACCAACCGTGAATGGAATGCGACCCCACCACGTCTGACAATATGCGTGCGATATTATCATTACAATACCTGAGACAAGAGAAGGAGATGCAACTAGATTTGGGTTGGTGGTTGTCACACGCGTCAATTCACTGTTACATAATCCGTGACGACAACACCTTGCAAGTTAATTTGACGCGACTATATATGTTATTGCGATATGCGAGCTACTCAGCTGCGGGTATTACCAACGGTTTAGCCACGGTCGCTTAGCCGGTTCCCATACGAACACCAAAGTTATTAAGCAACCTCGGGCTAGGTCAGGAGGTGGATGGGTGACCACTCTCCTCTAAAACACTATTACCGTTGGTTAGAGCAAATTGGAGGGTTCGAAAGCTTGTGTAACAGCTTCGTTCTTCTCGTCAACTGCTCGGCAGTCCAGATTAGTGGAGGAACCTATACGACTGGTCAAAGTTACACCGTCCTTTCGGATGGGACGTAAAGCCGATGGTCCCCTTGGTACTTTTCGACAGAAGTAGGCTACGTGCCGGTACCAGACTTTCCCTCCTCCCTTCCTCATTATCATTCATCAATCATCACTCATCAGGCTAAAGACGGCATTGTGTCATACACTGGCCTTAATTACAATAAAATAAAGAAATAAATGCGGGTATTTATTTCTCAAGCAGAGTTTTACAGAAGGTTGACTCTATATTTACTTGTAATGCGAATCACTATCGTCGAACGTGAGACCAGTATGAGATAGATCAACAGGCGGACACTTGGAGAATAGCGATGTGACTTACTTGAGTGAGTGAGTGAGTTGTAACAGTCATCGACCATGATCATCGCGTCTATTCTTGTCGCCGACAACGTGAGCAGAGTTCTTACTTCAATGTCCACTCCTTAGGGGGGGGGGGGGGGGGTTCCCCAGTTCCCCACCCCAGCCCTCCCACGTAGAAACAAGACATAAATATGAATTGTTATACAAGTTTGTCCCGAATAGGGTCGAACCCAGATCTGATCCAAGTTTGAGATCCACAGAATTATACATGACACATTTAACTATTTAGATTCTTGATTCTGTACATTTTTAATGTAGTACTGTTATGTAGATAATTACCGTTTCAATAGGCGATATATTGACAGGTATAATTTATGAGCCACCGCTGCACTCACCGCGCGGCCGGATGGTGGGGGTAGACCCTTGGCGTGCAAGGGGGTTTAGTGCAAGAACGGTACTGCAAGATTAACATAAAATATTGTTTATATTCGTTTTTTAATATTATTTTATATTAGTTTTTATGTTATTAATTTATTATTATAAAATTAAATTCGATTGCTTGAAATGTGTAGCAAGAAGAGGCTGTATGCCCATACTGGTCTAACTAAGATCTTCAAAAATCAATCAAAAAATATAAACCAATATTGTTCTTGTATAACATATTTTCAAACAAACAGCAGTGCCATGACGTCTGTTTTACGTAGTCCAACTTTTCATCCAACTTATCTTGAACTCAAGGACAACAAAAAGACAACGGTCAAACAAAAATAACTATTCATCTATTTTAATGTCCAGACTGTATTTAATTCGCTTTATAATGATTTCAACAAGTTGCAGGAATAAATTATACCGTCTAAAATATAGGTATTATCGGAATTAATTGTATATTACTTATCCGATTCACAGAAGGTGCATGAGTGTTGCCCCGAGGCTTCATGCTATTCTCTGTCATCGTGGTCTGCTGTGTCAGATCAGGGGCTGATGAGGTCTTGTCTCAAGTCTACGTACGACAAAACACGGAGCAAAGTGGAACCAAACTCATGATTGGCGCATCAAATCGATCGGTTCGATAGTTTTTTTTTGTTTTTTTTTACTCCGATGATCGCGGCGAAGTGTTGACGTAATTGATGATTTTCAGAATTGATCTATCAAGGACCCTTAGATCCATGACCCCCTAGATCTTCATTGACAACAATGCACAACAGTGAAAAATGCACCTTAACATAACATTTGTAAACTAGTTGTTATTGTTGAGCATTGTTGTCATTTTAAAGAAATACATACATTTGTATTTATTGTCTTACCACTCAGTTATGAATCAGTTTTTAGTGGGGGAAACTGTTCTATTTATTATGAGCCTCATTCACAATTATGATGACTTCAAAGTCACCGTTTAGAATGTATTTCAGTATCATATTTACGGATTTAATTCAAATCTAGAAGTTAAAAAAAGAACCACAAAAAGACAACCAGCGATCTTCAGTGTCAATTACGCTCACTAGTTGGCCAATGTACCTCGATTAGTAAGCTGTGATACCACCATCAGAAATGTTGCTTCGAGGCCACTTTATATCGCAATGTCCTCACTGAGAGAATTTTACTTTTAAAATTTAACTATATCTATACATAGCACAGATTTTAAAATTAATTATATAAACAATTATTGGATTCAATTCCATTACTTCTTGGCTTAGGAATAAGTAAACGGTGACTTTGGAGCCGTCCTAGCAACGAAGCACTCAATAAATTCAAAGTTGTTCTGAATCGGCCTTGTTGATTCTGGCATTTGTCCGCAGGTGTTCGCACTGTCCAATCACTGATTCATATATGTTTCGTATTTGAAATATCGATCTTTGATTGGTTATCGCTCACTCGTCGATGGTGTTCGAAGGCTATAACACAGGGTCGGTTTAGTCACTTTAAATTGAAGTCTCCCACTGCAAATCAGTTTAGTTACTGAGTGGGTAGACTCTAAATGTGAATTTATTTATTTATTTTATTTATTTTGTCTCGTGCTCCCCCTAGGGTACGCGTACCACCGATTGAAAACCACATACTTCGGCGAATCTCAAAGTAATATCTTTTGATGACGTCACAAAACTGGCTTTCTATATTTATATTTACATTATTATTATGAATTATTAACATATTATTACTACAACCCACGTTTTATTGGGTGATGTTAAACTTGGTCCACCTCCAACGTAATTACCAACATTCTGGCAAAATTAAAGATATAAGAATATTTTTAAATATATATATATATATATGTAGCCCAAAGCTAAAATGTTTTCGGAATTTATTACTTTGGCGCCGACTCATAAACAACTGTGCATGATAAATATTATTATCGCCTCAATAGGGAAGTGGTTATAGTTGTTTTCTTTGTTTTTATTGGACGTTTTGAAATATCGTGTCTAGTAACTTATATAATAAAATGTGGCTGTTGGGCCGAGCGAGAAGTCATAAATATAATAAACATTGAATACATATCAGAAAATAATTTAGAAATTCAAATACGCGTAGAGTTTAGAACATTTTAGAAAAATAATACACTATCAAAATAGGCATTTATAGTTTTGACATAAACTAAACTGCCGAGGGATGTATAAAAAAGGATATTTTATGACTGCAACTCTGTTTATAGCTGAATAGGAAAGATATTATTTATTTATTTGTTTATTGTTTTATTTGTTTATTTATTTGTTTATTGTTTTATTTGTTTATTTATTTATTTATTTACTTATTTATTCATTTATTTATTTATTTATTTATTTATTTATTTATTTATTTATTTATTTATTTATTTATTTATTTATTTATTTATTTATTTATTTATTTATTTATTTATTTATTTATTTATTTATTTATTTATTTATTTATTTATTTATTTATTTATTTATTTATTTATTTATTTATTTATTTATTTATTTATTTATTTATTTATTTATTTATTTATTTATTTATTTATTTATTTATTTATTTATTTATTTATTTATTTATTTATTTATTTATTTATTTATTTATTTATTTATTTATTTATTTATTTATTTATTTATTTATTTATTTATTTATTTATTTATTTATTTATTTATTTATTTATTTATTTATTTATTTATTTATTTATTTATTTATTTATTTATTTATTTATTTATTTATTTATTTATTTATTTATTTATTTATTTGTTTATTTATTTATTTATTTATTTATTTATTTATTTATTTATTTATTTATTTATTTATTTATTTATTTATTTATTTATTTATTTATTTATTTATTTATTTATTTATTTATTTATTTATTTATTTATTTATTTATTTATTTATTTATTTATTTATTTATTTATTTATTTATTTATTTATTTATTTATTTATTTATTTATTTATTTATTTATTTATTTATTTATTTATTTATTTATTTATTTATTTATTTATTTATTTATTTATTTGTTAATTAATTTACTTATTTATGCTTATTTATGCTGTATGGGGCAAACAGCATTTTAACCAGTATAACAACGGACGATGTGTGATGATGCAATGTAAATATATAAAGATGGGCACCACTCGGAAACGTACATACGAATTAGTAAACGTAATAACAAGATTTGAACCCAAAGACAGTGCGTTACAACTGAATAAGGTGGAATACATTAAACACCTTTAGGTCCTATTGTCACAGAGAACGGGTTTAGTGCCCTATATGCGCCTGTTGTGATGTTTCTTGCGCCTTGTTGGCCAACCTGTAAGCTGGTCGGATTAGCGTTGTATGGGCAAGCGAGACTCTTTCACAATACCGGAGGCTTATTCTTATGTGTCAACATCTCATATGTATACTTCTAGGAACTCTTATAACTTATATACTTATATATACTTGCTCCGTGATCCAGTCGCAACACTTTATATTTTTTATGAACGACATTATATAATTAATTAATTAATTAATTAATTATTTTATATTTATTATATATTTATTTTATAATTAATGTATCTGTGTTTTAAATTTCATACTTTTTCTTCTTTCCAAAATATTCACGCTAGAAAACCGAGTGTTTGATACAAATTTAAAATTACATTCAATATCAAAGTTTGGATTATGTTTGGTTGGATCAAATTTGACAAATTGACATGGTGTGGTTTTGATGGTTCAAATCAAACCACACACACAAATTTTTAGGCGTTAGACATTTTGTATGCATGTTATCAACTGTATCGTACTACATTGATAGAAGTTGTTGTTTTAATGTGTAACTTTAACTTTATTAAAACTTAAAATATTATTATCGTTACTTTCTTTCTTCTGCTTTACTATTTTTTTTACCAACACCTTTCAAACTTTTGCGCCTTTACTAAAAACCGTCAGTGTGCGATCTACAACGGGAATAACGGCCGAACACAAGATTCGTGACAAAAACAATAATTTGTTATATACTCGACCAGGGCCGTTACTAGGGTATAAAAATGGCCCCCGGGTATGTTTGGGCAAAGTACAATTGGGGATCTGGGGGGGAGGCCCCCCCAAGCCAATGCGGGTCCGGGGCGCACAGCCCCGAAGAAATTTGTCGATCCTAGAGTGTGATTGGAGTGTTTTAACGAGTTTGAAGCATACTTTCAAATACATTTTAGTGCATTCGAGTTGCGGTTAATAACACTAATGGTGGTATCAGCAATTCAAAATTGTCTACTCCCGATTTTTTATCCGAGTATGTACCAACCCGTAGTTACGAGCCTGTACTCGACTATAGGGCACTAGCAACACCAAAAGACAACAATGAAACAAATGAATTGATCGATGAACAAACAACAAGCTGTCAAAAAATAATTTCGTCTGATTTTGGAAAACAAAACGAAAAACAAACAAATACACACACAAAACTTTCACTTAGTCGTTGTCTATCATTAAAAGTTTTAAATGGCGAGCAGTTACTATTGCTACTGCACTTGTTTTTATTTCTATGGTTGCAATTTTTTTATTTTGACAGCTGATGGTTTGTCCATCAGTTCAATTCATTTGTTCCATTGTTGTCTTTCGGTGTTGCTAGTGCCCTATATTGTTTTTGTTTTTTTTACTTTTCTTCTGCATAGATGCCTGTAGACTCTTTCTTATGTTGAGGGTAGATAAAACTACTGCCCCAGTTCCTCGTTAGCCAGCCAGGCAGCAACCAAAATCTCCGGCCAGGCTAGCGAGTGTCTCCACAGCCACCTAAAACATCGTTCAAGGCCGGCCAGAATCTCCAAGGCGGTGTCTTTCACGGCCTAATAACATGCTTTGGCTCTTAGCACAGCCGCAGATAATGTGCACTTAGTCGGGGTAATAGAATTCAGATTGGACATGACTTTTTCCTTCTAAAAATACACCTTTGCAATTTAGAATCCATTAGGGACGATGTTTCGGCGCTACCAACTATGTGGAGTGGTTGGATGGTTCGTTTACAGTCGGGGACAAAGACAAAGAGCTTCCCTATGGTTTATTACAGTCACTGTCGTCACACTGCAGGGGGAGGGGGCGGGGGGGGCGGGGGGCGACCACGATAACATACTCTGCACGGATCCTCAAACTTTCTTCAATATTGTATTTCTTCATAATTTAAAAATTGCAAATCACTAAAAGCGAAATGTATAAAAGTTTACCTGATGATCGTGCACTTAGCAAAATAGAAAACAAAAACAATGCACAACGCATCAAATTCATTTAAAATCAAAAAACTATTTTAGAAAAGCAAAATAAGTGTATAGCTCGTTGGTCTTGTCTGTTTCTAATACAGAAGGTCTAACGTTTGATTCCCGGTTCAGAATTTTACATGTAAACGGTGACTTTAGAGCCGTCATAGAAATGAATTCAAAGTTCTTCTGAATCGGCGTTATTGATTCTGGCATCTGTCCGCAGGTGTTCGCACTGTCCAATCACTGACTCATGTGTTTCATATTTGACATAGCGATCTTTGATTGGTTATCGCTCGCTCGTCGATGGTGTTCGGAGCCTACAGGGTTGGTTAAGTCTCTTTAAATTGAAGTCCTCCACTGAAAATCAGTCTTGTTACTGAGTGAGTAGACTCTATGAATACGAATGTATTTATTTATTTTTTATTTATAATGTGTCCCCCACTGAATTCAGTTCTGATAACTGAAAATAATGTAAAATAAAATAATAATAATAATAATAATAATAATAATAATAATAATAATAATAATAATAATAGGCCTAATAATAATAATTATAATAATAATAATAATAATAATAATAATAATAATAATAATAATAATAATAATAATAATAATAATAATAATAATAATAATAATAATAATAATAAGGATTAAAAATAAAGTTGGTACATTCTCAGAACATAAAAACAAATAAGACTCCAAAATGGGAACGAAGATTAGTCAAACGCATCAACGAGTTAAGGAGAGATATTGGGAGATTAGAACAATTCAGGATGGGTAATAGATCTAAAAAGATATTAAAATATTGCCAGCACATATTTGAAAGGTTTAAAATCCATACTATACATGAAACACCGAACGAGGCTACAAACGAATATTTGGATACTCTAAAGCAAAAAGTAAGTGCATTAGCCAAACGACTACGAAGATATAAAGAGTGTAGTGATAGAAAAGAACAAAACGAAATGTTTAAAGAAAAAGAAAAAGAATTCTATCAGCAAATTAACAATAAAGAAGAAATAAGCCTAGTAGGAAATGGTATACCATCGAAGACAGAGATTGAGCAGTTTTGGGGTGGGATATGGAGTAACCCATTAATCCACAATCACAATGCAACATGGATTCAAGATGAAATTGAGGCAATGAGTGATATCGAAGAAATGACATTTGATGGCATCAGTGTAAATGATATAAAATCAACGATACGAAATACTCATAATTGGAAAGCACCCGGTAACGATAACATTCAAAATTTTTGGTACAAGAAGTTTTCAAACATGCACACCCAGATTGCTAAATGTCTTAATGAATTTATATTAGGAGACAAAGATTTACCAGATTTCTTTACTGAAGGAATAACATTTCTTAAACCAAAAGATAATGACACCAAAAATCCAAGTAAATATAGACCAATTACATGCTTACCTACTATATACAAAATCTTGACGTCGTGCATAACAAATAAAATATATAGACACCTCGAAGAACACAATATATTAGCTGAAGAACAAAAGGGATGTCGTAAATTGTCGCAAGGGTGTAAGGAACAATTAATTATCGATTCTGTTGTAATGAACCAAGCTTTCAACAAGAAGAGAAACATTCACGTTAGCTATATTGATTACAAGAAAGCATATGATTCGTCACCACATTCGTGGCTAATACAGATACTGGAAATTTATAAAGTAAACCCATTGATAGTAAACTTTTTGCGGACAGCGATGACGAGTTGGAAAACAACATTAAAGTTAAACGTAGGCAAAGAGCAGATAAGTACTGACCCAGTTAACATCCGACGAGGTATTTTTCAAGGTGACTCGTTTAGTGCGTTATGGTTTTGTCTTTCATTAAATCCATTATCTCATATACTAAACAAATCTACACATGGTTTCAAGATAAAGGACGGAAATACGGTTTGCCACACACTTTCACATCTATTCTACATGGACGATCTCAAGCTATATGCTTTAAATGCGACACACATGACGAATCTTCTTAACTCAACGTTAGAATTCAGTAGAGATATATGTATGGATTTTGGAATTGATAAATGTAAGTCACTTCATGTCATCAAAGGAAAGATTACCAAATTAGAAGAGTTTGAAATTGACGAAGACAACCGGATTGGAGTAATGGACGAAGAAGACATATACAAATATCTAGGATTTGCGCAGGCTAAACGAATTGATCATAAACTGATGAAAAGTAAACTTATTTCTGCATACAAGAAACGAATAGGATCCATTTTAAAAACACAACTAAATGGTAAAAACAAGATCAAAGCAATTAACACTTATGCTATACCGGTACTAACATATTCATTTGGAATTATTAAATGGACACAGACAGAACTTCATGCCCTAGAAATTCTCACCCGCACAACATTCACCAAATACAGAAGTCATCACCCTAAGTCAGCAATAGAACGAGTGACTCTACCTAGAGAAAAAGGGGGAAGAGGCTTGATTGATTTAAACAATTTATATTATAAACAAATTGAAATTCTAAGAAAGTACTTTTATACAAAATGCCCACATTCACAACTTCATAGAGCTATAGTATCGGCAGACAAGTCGCTTTCTCCCCTCAATTTAAATGACGCAAATTTAAACTTGCTACAAAAACTTAATTCTGACACAGCAAAAGAGATCAGAATATCAGAAAAGACGTTACATAGCAGACATTATAAGGAACTGCTTAAGGATAGCGTCGATAGGGTAGCATCGAACAAATGGTTAACGTCCGGGGACATTTTCAGCGAAACAGAGGGATTTATGATCGCTATTCAAGATAAAGTAATCAAGACTAACAATTACAAAAAATACATACTGAAAGACGTCACAGTGGAAGATAAATGTAGAAAATGTAATATGAACGGCGAAACAATTGAACATATCGTATCTGGGTGCAAAATGCTTTGTCAAACAGATTATCTTCATAGGCATAACCAAGTTGCAAACATTGTACATCAAAAATTAGCCATGAAGTATAAACTTATAAACACAACCACTGCGTATTACAAATACAAGCCTGAAAAGGTATTAGATAGTAAAGACTACAAATTATATTACGACCGGGCAGTTATAACAGACCAAACCATACATCACAATAGACCGGATATTATATTTATTGACAAGAAGAAACAAGAAACGATTTTAATTGATGTTGCCGTCCCTTTATGCCACAATGTAGAGACAACTTGGCGGGAAAAGATAAACAGATATAAGGAATTATCTATTGAAATAAAAAGGTTGTGGAAGCAGACTAATGTAACTGTTATACCGTTAATTATATCAGCAAATGGCATTGTTCCACGTAAACTCCATGACAGTATTAAATTAATTGGTCTCCAACCGAACATATACATCGAGATGCAAAAAGCAATTATTTTGAACACGTGTAGGATAGTCCGAAAATTTTTGAACTAAGAAGAGTGAAGACTTCAAGAAGCTCTCCATCCTGATGGTGGTTTTCGTGGTTTCCACCGTACAAAGAGCGAATGCTGGGATGAGTACAAATCGGCCACGACCGTACATAGCATCTACAGTTCGGTTTGGAAAAAATAATGTGGACAATGATATATTAAGTAGTTCTAAGTAGATTTTAATAAGGTAAACACATGGAAATACTTGACATTTGTGTCCGTACAACATGTTTATGCCGGTTTTGACCGAGTTTGTATGTATTGCAACAATAAAATAATAATAATAATAATAATAATAATAATAATAATAATAATAATAATAATAATAATAATAATAATAATAATAATAATAATGTAAAATAATGTCAATTAGAATTTATTGACTTCACTCAGTTCAGTTTCGACATTATTTTTTCGACATCGATTATCTAACTTTCGAACTCGAAAGACTTTTCCGCGATGTAACATCGATATTTCGACTTTGATATCGAAAGAGTTTCCGCGACGATGCATCGATATTTCGACTTCGATATCGATATCGACCCGAGTCTAACTGTCTTCGATCTTCACTGCAACCTGCGTGGTACTGGTAAGGTAGCTCAACTCTATGAGGCGCCAGTATACATTCACACCAACCACTCACCGCGCTGGTTCCCGGGGCATTAGTTGGGCAATAACATCACCACAACCTGTGCGCATGAGGTCTATCTATGCAAATGTCCGCGGGCCACCGGGCACCGCCTTCTCAGGAAACAACCTCGCGTTGGCGGTGCATCGGTCTTGATCTTCACGTCGTGACGTCACGGACATTGTTGGCGGCCATTTAATGTGACGTCACGACGGCTAATAGGGCACTAGCAACACCAAAAGACAACAATGAAACACATGAATTGAATCGATGGACAAACAACAAGCTGTCAAAAACTAATTTCGTCTGATTTTGGAAAACAAAACAAAAAACAAACAAATACATATACAAAACTGTCACTTAGTCGTTGTCTATCACAAAAAGTTTTAAATGGCGAACAGTTATTATTGCTACACTTGTTTTTATTTCTATGGTTGCAATTTTATTATTTTGACAGCTGATTGTTTGTCCATCAGTTCAATTCATTTGTTCCATTGTTGTCTTTCGGTGTTGCTAGTGCCCTATAGGTTATTATTTTTTCTTGTTCTTGATTTTATTTTATATAGTACAGTAGTTTGTTTTGTTTCTGTTGTTATTGTTATTTATGATTTCATTATTATTATTATTATTTGTATGCATAGCCTAGTTTTATGGTCCTCCTTTATAAATCAGTTTTTATAACTGAATAGGATAGACATTAAAAAAAAAAAAAAAAAGTATGGTAACGTGTGAGCTGACATTTGAGCTGTAATACAAGACGAATAGGCCTAAAGATGTATAATATTTTTTTTAAATTAGCACTAAATTGTTAGTTTTTTGTGGGCATAATAATCAAAATAACAGAAATTACGCCAGGCATCATTTTATGTAGGCCCTAAAATCTTGGGCCTTACCCATGGTCTAACGAAATGCTCCTACAAATTGAAGAATGCAAATAATTTGTTTAATGTTGGAAAATATTGATTCTACATATTTTTAATGTGTTACTGTAGATAATTACCGTTTCAATAGGTGACATGTTGGCAGATATAATTTATGAGCCACCGCTGCACTCACCGCGCGGCCGGATGGTGGGGGTAGACCCTTGGCGTGCAAGGGAGTTTAACGTTTTCTAATATTCTGTTTTCGAAATTTATCTGAGACCCTTAGATAAGAGTTAATAACGATCTTCAATGACAACAATGCACAACAATGGAAAATGTACTTTGACAGAACATTTGAAAACTAGTTTTTATTGGTGCGTATTGTTGTTATTAAATATTAAGAGGGCCGTGATTACTTCTATCACAAGCCTGTATTACACGGTCAAACTTTGTCATCCAACCCCTTGAATTCAAGAACAAAAGCGCATCAAAAACAGTCAGTGTGTAGTCAAATACAACAATAGGAATTATTTATTGATGCGCTTTTGTCCTTGAATTCAAGGAGTTGGATGAAAAAGTTTGACCGTGTAATACAGGCTTAAGGGTCCTTGATAGATCAATGACAACAATGCTCAACAATAACAACTAGTTTTCAAATGTTATGTTAAGGTGCATTTTTCACTGTTGTACGTTGTTATCAATGGCGATTTAGAAGACTGTGATAAACTCTATCTAAGGGTCCTAGATCAATTTTGAAAATGATCTATTAGGGGGTGGGGGATGATTTTTATTTAGTGTTGTGAATGTATAGGGCACTAGCAACACCAAAAGACAACAATGAAACAAATGAATTGAATCGATGGACAAACAACAAGCTGTCAAAAAATAATTTCTTCTACCTTTTGGAAAACAAAACATAAAACAAACAAATACACATACAAAACTTTCACTTAGTCGTTGTCCATCATTAAAAGTTTTAAATGGTGAGCAGTTACTATTGATACAGTTGTTTTTATTTCTATGGTTGCAATTTTATTATTTTGACAGCTAATTGTTTGTCCATCAGTTCAATTCATTTGTTCCATTGTTGTCTTTTGGTGCTGCTAGTGCCCTATATGACATATAAAAATAAATGTTAGCTGTTTTTAATTCGGTCTAGATATGTATACTTACTTGAGATATTGAAGGGGGGGGGGGGGGGAGGGGGGGTTAATGAAGCCGTATGTGAGAAGTCCGTAGCCTGGGTAGGCGAGCGTACATTCCACCTGGGCTTGTAATTAACAGAGGACTGGAAGAACTCGCCAAACAACAGCGGTTCTGCATTACAGAAACATTTACTGTCCTCGTCGCAGTCTCGGCTAGAATATACGTAGAGAGATAGACCGACCGACCGACCGGTTTTTTTATGCACAACTCGGTAAAATCGCGCGGCTCTTATGCAAGAATCTCTTAGCATATATAATTATCTCGTGGATTCAATTCGTCTGTCTGTCTGTCTGTCTGTCTGTCTGTCCGTCCGTCTGTCTGTCTGTCCGTCCGTCCGTCTGTCTGTCTGTCTGTCTGTCTGTCTGTCTGTCTGTCTGTCTGTCTGTCTGTCTGTCTGTCTGTCTGTCTGTCTGTCTGTCTGTCTGTCTGTCTGTCTGTCTGTCTGTCTGTCTGTCTGTCTGTCTGTCTGTCTGTCTCTCTCTCTGTCTGTCTGTCTGTCTGTTTGTCTGTCTGTCTGTCTGTCTGTCTGTCTGTCTGTCTGTCTCTCTCTCTCTCTCTCTTCACTGGCCTTAATCCCGCCCAAAATAAAGTCCAAAATCAATCAATCAATCAATCAATCAATCCCTCTCTCTCTCTCTCTGTCTGTCCGTCCGTCTGTCTGTCTGTCTGTCTAACTGTCTGTCTGTCTGTCTGTCTGTCTGTCTGTCTGTCTGTCTGTCTGTCTGTCTGTCTGTCTGTCTGTCTGTCCTGCTTATTTACATTAATCGTGGTTTTAGAGGTTTTTATCCGTCCGATTGAACAATGATTGCGATCTATCATGTTCCTGGGTTTTACTTAAAAGCGAGTTTTTTTTTTCGTTTTGATTTTAATCACGGTTTCTTTTCCGAAGTTTATTGTTTTGTTGTTGTGTGTGGTATCACTGCAGAGCATTAGGCACATCAACGTCCCCTTCACTAAAAATGATACTTCTCGTAATTGAGTGATTCGAGAATCAATATAAGTTTATTTTATGTATTTATTTTGTGCGATAATGTGTCACATTAATTACATTGGCATTAAGATGCTCGATAGACTTTATAGTCCATGGTTTTACGCATTTTTAAGTTTAACTTTAGTCAGAGTATTATGTGATGTCTCAAATTTGAATTGAAGCGGCGCAGTTACCATGAAAACAACTTTTTTTCTCCAACATTGAATGTTAATCTGTCTGTCTGTCCGTCTGTCTGTCTATCTATCTGAGTCTGTCTGTCTGTCCGTCTGTCTGTCTATCCGAGTCTGTCTGTCTGTCTGTCTGTCTGTCTGTCTGTCCATCTGTCTGTCTGTCCGTCTGTCTGTCTATCTGAGTCTGTTTGTCTGTCCATCCGTCTGTCTCACTGTATATCTGCTTATCTGTCCCTCTGTTTATCTGTATGTCTGTACTCTGTATGTTTATCTGTCTGTACGGTTATCTGTTGTCTCTCTGTTTGTCTGATCAATCTGATCAATCTGTCTGTCTATCTGTCGGTCTCTCTGTTTGTCTGATCAATCTGTCTGTCTGACTGTATATCTGTTTATCTGTCCCTCTGTCTGTCAGTCTCTCTGTTTGTCTGATCAATCTGTCTGTCCATCTGTCTGTCTGACTGTATATCTGCTTATCTGTCCCTCTGTTTATCTGTATGTCTGTATGTTTATCTGTCTGTCCATCTGTCTTTCTGTTTGACTGTATATCTGTTTATCTGTCCATCTGTCTTTCTGTTTGACTGTATATCTGTCCCTCTGTCTGTCGGTCTCTCTGTTTGTCTGATCAATCTGTCTGTCTGTCCATCTGTCTGCCGGTCTCTCTGTTTGTCTGATCAATCTGTCTGTCGGTCTCTCTGTTTGTCTGTCCATCTGTCCATCTGTCTTTCTGTTTGACTGTATATCTGTTTATCTGTCCCTCTGTCTGTCGGTCTCTCTGTTTGTCTGTTTGACTGTATATCTGTTTATCTGTCCCTCTGTCTGTCGGTCTCTCTGTTTGTCTGATCAATCTGTCTGTCTGTCCATCTGTCTTTCTGTCCCCAAGTCATGTGTGGGAACACCACCTTGCACCGTGGCTGCTGCCGGTCGTATGGTGTAATCATGTTTACTCGCGCACAGCCTGCTAATTGCGCGGCCCGCTCTAATCAAAGAGCTCAGACCTCGAGGGCTTTGGACAACCATGTCTCCGCGCACAATTAATGGTGTTTGCTTTTAACCATAGACGCCACAACATCGGTAATAACAGCCTTGGTCCGTTCGGCTCGGTTCGGGTTCGCCGATCTAGTCCGAGCGGCTTCTCGACCACCACCAAACAAAATACTACTTACTAGACTCAAAAAGAACCAAGAAAAGTTAAGTGGAGGAAAAAATATATATGTGGCGAGATTATTATTTCGGATTTTGTTACCAGAGTAAATGTGAAGGAAATATTTTATAATATGTGTTATTAGATTTTACTTTTGCCCAGCAGCAACCCCCCCCCCCCCCCCCCCCCCCTTCTTCCCATAAAGAAAACGTGGTGGGTATGTATTATCAAAATTGTAGATAGGAACAAATTGTTCAAAAAGCAATAAAATTACGAAAGGTGACTTTGGAGCCATCATAACAAGTCAACTTATAAATTGTAAAATGCCTCCTAATAAAAAATCAGATCTTGTAACTGACTGGGTAGTCAATTAAAACAATTGATTTCGAAATATTAATCAATATTTCCGAAATCATCGTGTCCTGAAAATAAAATACACATGTCCAAAGACTACAAAGTTGTAGATGAACAAACAAAACAACCACGCAATAATTTTTATTTTAGTGTCTACCGATTTTCGATTATGGTATTCAATTACTAATTTATCATCGATATTAAATTTGTAATCAGATCTATGTATTTTCTGTGCTAAAGTTCTACAAAAATTGGGCTAAAACCATTAAAACCGTTCAAGTAAGTTAGTTGTAAAATGACATCTCTCATTGTCTTCACTAAAACCGTCACCCCACAGACCCTTTTCAGCACCACAAAGTGAGTTCCGCTCTCGGTAAGTAAGTAAGTAAGTAGATAAATAAGTAAGTAGAAAAATAAATAAATAAATAAATAAATAAATAAATAAATAAATAAATAAATAAATAAATAAATAAATAAATAAATAAATAAATAAATAAATAAATAAATAAATAAATAAATAAATAAATAAATAAATAAATAAATAAATAAATAAATAAATAAATAAATAAATAAATAAATAAATAAATAAATAAATAAATAAATAAATAAATAAATAAATAAATAAATAAATAAATAAATAAATAAATAAATAAATAAATAAATAAATAAATAAATAAATAAATAAATAAATAAATAAATAAATAAATAAATAAATGAATCAATCAATCAATCAATAAGTATGTAGTAAGTAAGCAAGCAAGCAAGTAAGTAAGTGAGCGAGTGAAACAACTGATTTTAATTGGATCGCATTTATATCATATTTTCGATTATCGATCATATCTTTAAACATCGATATGTGTTTTCGATAATCGATTATCGAAAATGTCGTCAAACGTTTCTTACCACCTGCGCAGTTATGTCTGCAAGAAGACAAAACCCGTATTGGCTCCAATCCAAACACCGCAAAACAATAGCAAACTTTAATACGCAAAACCTACAGTAATAAATTTTCAAAAATTACTCGTTTATTTTCCGTCTATACTTCCGAACTAATTTGGCTGTTAGATTTCGGCTTTTGTCAGAACCAAAAAATAGAACTACTCCGATTATAGGACGAACTCGCAACTAAAAACTTCACTCCAGTCATTGTGCAAGGTAATTATTATTTTGGCTTCTCTCCAACTGATCTGCTCTTTCTATACACAGAACTCGTCTATATAAAAGTCATTATATAATTATAATAATTAAATATATTTATAGTATGAAGGTTCCCCAGTTACAACAATGCCTACACAAATGATGGATGGATGAACATTGAACATATTATCATAGAGTTAGAAATCCACTTGTTATAATTCAGACCCATATCCCAGTTGATCACATGTGCACAGTTGTATTGATACATACAGTATAAGAACGAGGCATCTTGTTAGGAGTTCATACGTTGATAATCTTTGAGGCTATCAAACACTTGAATAACAAACTGCAAGTATCAATCGGAGTCGGTCCAAATGTAACAGGTATATTCCGATCGAACCACAGATCCATGTCAAACACTGCAAAAACTAGCTTACTACATTGACAAAGTTATGCCGTTTCACCCCACCCCCACCCCCCACAAAAAAAAATGCCGTAGTAAAACTTTTGTAAACAAAATATTATATATATATATTAAATAATATTTGCAAAGTTATATTTCTTGAACAGTTGTTGGATGGATGGATAGATAGATAAAAAGTAGATAAGCCAATAAATTAATAAATAAATACCAATCAACAAATAAATAGGGCAACATAAACAGATAAATAAGTAAATAAATAAATAAAACCAATAGACCATTTTCAAAATGGATCTAGGACCCTTAGATAGAGTTAATCACGGTCCTCAAAATCTTCAAAGACAACAATACACAACAATGAAAAATTAACATTTTAAAACTTTTAATTTTTCAGCATCGTTGTAATTAGCTCTATCACGGCCCTCAAAATCTTTAAAGACAACAATGGACAAAAATGAACATTTGAAAACTCATTTTATTTTTTCTGCATCGTTTTAATTTATTAACTCTATCTAATGCCGGCATTACACGACTCAATACTTTCGTCAGACTTATTGAATTCAAGAACAAAAGCGAATAAAAAAAACAAATTGGTAAAAAACTGCAACAATGTAGCTTCTTTTAATTGATGCTTTTTTGTCCTTGAATTCAATAAGTTTGTCGAAAGTATTGAACCGTGTAATGTGAGTATTAGGGATACGGAACAATTTCTGAAATGAGTTTGTAATGGGTCTAAATCCAGGACGACGCTCTCCATCCAACGAACGAGATTAAAAAGCTCTCGAGTGTCCTGTCCATGAGATGCGCTGGTCACGAGACTATTTAAATTTTAAATAAATAAAAATAAATTCACATTTAGAGTCTACCCACTCAGTAACTAAACTGTTTTGCAGTGGGGGACTTTAATTTAAAGCGACTTAACCAACCCTGTAGGCTCCGCGAACACCATCGACGAGTGAGCGATAACCAATCAAAGATCTATATTTCGAATACGAAACATATGAATCAGTGATTGGACAGTGCGAACACCTGCGGACAAATGCCAGAATCAACAAGGCCGATTCAGAACAACTTTGAATTTATTGAGTGCTTCGTTGCTAGGACGGCTCCAAAGTCACCGTTTACTTATTCCTTAGGGCTGGTCCACACAGATTTTTTAAGCATAATATTTAAGGTTTTAAGACGTTGTTTTAAGAACAACAATGAAAACAATGTCTTAAAACTAAAACTTTGTGTGAACGCCAGTACGTGTTTCCTATGATCCAACTTTACGACTACGCGTTAAATCTTATGCTTAAAACATCTGTGTGGACCAGCCTTAAGCCAAGAAGTAATGGAATTGAATCCACATTTCCATCCGAGACTCGTCCAATAAAAACACCGTGTGCACTTTCAGTAAACTGATAACCCATCCTAATTAATAAAACTTGTCTCTGTCGCGGGGAATGTAGATATAATGGGGGGGTAAGTAAGTGCCCACTTCTAGCCCTCGGGCCCACACTGCAGCCAGCATTCCTTTATCGAAATATCTTACTCTAATTATTATTATAGCTGAAATTAATCGCCAGCGTCAATGGAATGTGAGTTTTTTTGTCGCTACCGCGAGGGCGAATGAATATATATTGTTTCGCACGTCGCGTTGATGGATGAGCGAAGCGAGTGTGACGCGATGCCTGGGGGCTCATATGCATACCTGCGATGTGTTGGATTAGAAGGTGGGAGGTTGATTCAGTTTTTTTGCTCGTTTAAATCATTAATTAATATTAATGGAATGTGAAATGTCAATTGTAAAAAAAAAATATCAAAGTTGCACATTTTTTTTTTTTACAAATATTGTTTTACGAAAATAATGAATGATAGTTATTCAATAGTATTATAATTATTAATTAATGTAGAAAAAATCAGTAAAAAGTACAAAACATTTGAGTGCAGGGATCAAACGTATTTGACATGTAAATTGATTCAGTGAAAGCTAATATTTCAAAATGACAAAATAATTCTTTCCTCTTGTAAATTATTTACATACTTATTACATTTTTATTTATCTCATGCACTACCCACTTACTTTCAGGAACTAACTTTCAGTTGGGGATCATTTATAATTTGTATAACGGCCCCAAATTAATCGTTTATTTGTATACTACTACCAGTTTTTAAAACAGCTACACAAATTTAAAAAAACAAAAAACATCTCGAACCGGGAAGCAACCCCTGTACCATCTGCATAGGAAGTAGGAATAAACCCACAAGACTATGAAAAGATAGAATTGATCAATGACCCTTAGTGCTTAGATCATGCTTAGATAGAGCAAATCACGGCCCTCTAGATCTTCAATGACAACAATGCACACCAGTGAAAAGTGCACCTTAACATAACTATTAAGCAATAGAGCATATCACGGCTTTCTAGATCAACTCTGAAAATCATCTATCAACAAAGCACTCTCACACATGTAGATATGACAGTCCATAAACATCTTCATAATGTTTACTCTAAATGTTTATAAAACAGACCACAGCCACAAAGCCGCAAGTCACCACATCTACATCTAGGTAGATATAACAGTCCATAACATCTTCATAATGTTTACTCTAAATGTTTATAAAACAGACCACAGCCACAAACAAAGCCGACCGCAAGTCACCACGTCTACATCTAGGATTCAATTTAATTGGCTGCAGTGATAACGCCGCCAACATGACAGGCAAGGGTCATGTCAACAAATATTAATTAAGTCTCGCCAACGTCATCGTCGTGTGGAAATATTGGCGAGCGAGTGACTATTTTTAGCAGTTCTCGATCAATTGGTTCAGAGGTCCAGCTAACAATTAACTCGCGTTACCCTGGGGATGTTAGCTGGAGGACTTGACTGGCTCTGGCGGCGCTTTTGGGAAGCTCTGCAGTGAGGGACATACGATATACACAGTGTTCTTGCACTAATTAGTTCCATTAGGGGTGGATGGCTCTGGTGGCAATTTCGGGAAGCTCTAAAACGAGGATAGAAGCGACCATGCCACTTTGTTCAAACAATGTCAAGTCGTTCCACAGCAACCTTGTGGATGCTACGTCATAGATGAGTGACGCAACAGCCAACCACATGTCCCTATTTGAAAAGTCACCCGCTGATTGGCTCCGACTCACTTTGTTCAAACAATGTAGAGTCGTTCCACAGCAACCTTGTGTATGCTACGTCATAGATGAGTGAGGCATTAGCCAACCACATGTCCCTATTTGAAAAAGTCACCCGCTGCAGTGGCGTATCCAGGAATTGGGAAAGGGGGGGGTTTTCAACCCATATTATAGAGAGTGGAGCCGAAACAGAATAGTGGTTCGGGGGGGGGGGGGGGGGGGGGTGGTGCTTGCCCGACAGCGGCCAACTGAAACATGATTACTCAGTTTCTGGCAACACATTTTTTCCTTAGCACCGCTAATAAAAGGAAACTCAAATCAATAATTTGCATATTTTTCGTATTGCTTTTGCTTTTAATAATTACAACAATATACAATAATTATAAAGTAAAACATCTAACTGTCTATTGAAATACTGTATTTTGATACTGTCTATTGAAATACTGTCTATTGAAATGTAAACGGTCATTTTCCATATTTCCTTTGCAAAAGGGGGGGGGGGGGGTTTGGCGTCCCCCTCCCCCCCCGTGTATACGCCACTGACCCGCTGATTGGCTCCAACTCACTTGTGAGTCAGTCACAAGGTTGTTGTGGAATCAATGTACATAGCGCAGCAACGATTGTCTTATTGACACGCGCTTCCTTGATAGGCCTACTATCCTAGCGCAATCTGTAGACATCCAGGGGGCAGTGGAAGCGACACTTGTCTCCCAGTGACGTCACGAAGGCTAACAAACAATTAGAGATGTTGTCTAGGCTCGCGAGCGGTCAGTGATTGTCTTGTCGGCTGAGTTTCAGTACAAACGAAGCTCTTTGGAATGTTATCTCTTGAAAAAGGTCGAGCGTTGTGCCGCCATTTGTCCTTTGATCCCTTGAGATAAGGTCAGGTCACTTCCTGATATCTGGATATTGACCTTAATGAGTCATTAATCCTACTAAACGTAGAGAAAACATGCAGGCGTGATGTATGTGTGGGGTCATTTGTAGAAGTGACCGCTATTGTAAGTCCAGTAGTGACTGGTGTGCAAAAGGGGTCGTAGCCGTGGCCACTCTTGTACGCCCAGCAGAGATTGGTGTACAACAGGGGTCGAAGCAGGGGCCAGTTTTGTAGCTCCATTAAAAATTGGTGTGCAACAGGAGTCGTAGCAGTGGCCAGTATTGTAGATACAGTAAAAATCGGTGTGCAACAGGGGTCGTAGCAGTGGCCACTCTTGTACGCCCAGCAGAGATTGGTGTACAACAGGGGTCGAAGCAGGGGCCGTATTGTAGCTCCAGTAAAAATTGGTGAACAACAGGGGTCGAAGCAGGGGCCGTATTGTACGTCCAGCAGAAGTTGGTGTGCAACAGGGGTCGTAGCAGTGGCCAGTATTGTAGCTCCAGTAGAGATTGGTGTTCACCAGGGATCACAGCTTTTATCGAGACCTTCTGAGAATTTAACCGAGCTATGACGACAGCAAATAGCTTGATGCGTCGATGCGGCTTTATACTGCTGAGTTTAGTGAGATGTAATTTCCCCTCCCCACTCCTCCCCCCCCCCCCCCCCAGACGCCGCATCAGCGGGTGACGTCACAGAGTGCAAGTACAACAGGTGGCTCCACGTGCATGGGTTGAGCTTCCTCATTGCGACGGCTGTTGTCTGGGGGGTGGGGAGGGAGGGAGGGATGCCACCCCCCAGGGGCCAATATGATGTGTGAGTCCTTCAGAGGGCCTCGGACATTCCATGCGAACCGTCATTTTACAGGAAAGAGAACCATTTTAAAACTTCTCTCTATGATTTCCTCTCCTGCGCCAATTTATACATTTTGTCCGTATTCTGGATGATCTGTTCTGTGTACTGGTCTACCTTTGTCTCTTCCACTTTCCCACTCTTCTGTCTCAAAATAAGTGGCATAGCATAGCTCAGTGATGGCGAACCAATGGCACGCGAAGACTTTCTGGCGGCACGCAGAAATGTGTCAAAGATGTTATTGACTACACTTCGCAGCCGTTTTCAATGAATTTATAGAATTTTGGGTACAAAAATGTCGCCTCCAGCGGGATTTTGCCTAAATGCTGCATTACGTGGAACAATTACATCAATACAAACTGATAAAGTGGCTATTTGTTCCCTGCAAAGCACATTAATTATTCAAAAAGCTATAATTCAAATGTCATTAAAATTTGACTGTGCCTTTTTGGAGAAATTGGCACGCCTGGATAGTTTGTAGGCCTGAATAATGGCACTCAAGCTCAAAAATGTTCGCCATCCCTGGCATAGCTATTATGCATCACACAACTGCACAAATAGGACTACAGCAACACTATTCGCGATCTCAAGGACGTTTGAAAGTGACGTCACTGGCCAATGTGGCGGCCGTGCCGGGTTAACTTCTCTGTGTGACTTTGCCGGTATCGCTGGAACGTTGATCACATATCTCCTTCTAGCTGTTATACTATTCATTTTGAAGGAAAAACTTATAGGAAAGCGTAATTAGTTTACATGCCAATAGTCATCATAAAGGTTATTTCATAATTATAGACCCAGTAGTTTACTTGTTATAACAATTCACGCAAAAAATCGGAAAATTAGCAAGATTTCTTATTGTTTTCTAAACTTAAATTGTTGACAAACGAATGATCGGATTTTGATGAGAGTTCCTTTGGAACATGAACCAACAATCTGAGAAAATAAACAAATAAACTTTCTAGATAGAAAGTGCCCCGAACGAAAATTCATAGCATGCACTAACATGCGGGGTGCATAGTTTCACAGCCAAAACCGCTGCTTTTGAGGTCCAACCGCTGCACCCTGCATGTTAGTGCATGCTATGAATTTTCGTTCGGGGCACTTTCTATCTAGAAAGTTTATTTGTTTATTTTCTCAGATTGTTGGTTCATGTTCCAAAGGAACTCTCATCAAAATCCGATCATTCGTTTGTCAACAATTTAAGTTTAGAAAACAAAAAGAAATCTTGCTAATTTTCCGATGTTTGCGTGAATTGTTATAACAAGTAAACTACTGGGTCTATAATTATGAAATAACCTTTTTGATGACTATTGGCATGTAAACTAATTACGCTTTCCTATAAGTTTTTCCTTCAAAATGAATAGTATAATAGCTAGAACGAGATTAGTACCGCGTGGTTTGGGCGAGAATCCGCAGACAGTTAGAGCGCTAGACCCGTTAGCTTAGGGATAATTTTGTCCGCTAGGGGCGTATCGAAGTTTTGCGATCGCGAATAGCCATAGAGATTTTATTTTTCTCCCGGAGGGGGTCTCGCTATATTTTCACGGGACCGCTTCATTTTATACAGCAACATTCCCAAGACATGTAATTCTGTATGCATCTCAATCATGGCTGTGCACTAAAACAATAGTATGCATGTGATATAGTTGTATTGTACGATACTTGCATTAAAGCGAAGAACGCATCGACCACGATGATGGTGTATGTCAACAAGTGAGCACAGTGTTGGAGAGAAAGAGAGAGAGAGAGAGAGAGAGAGAGAGATATGCCGACGAGTCGTGAGATGCATAAATTATAAACATTTACCCGATGGTAATAAAAAAATATTGCATGAAATTATATACATGAAATGCGGCATCGCTCGTTCGCAATGGCTATTCAGGTTTTGCACGCGGGTTGTCCAGTCGGCAGCCTCGCAAATTATCTCCTCTCTCTCTCTCTCTCTCTCTCTCTCTCTCTCTCTCTCTCTCTCTCTCTCTCTCTCTCCCCCCTCACTCTTCGCCCTATACTAAATTAGAATTCCTCTTTGTTTAAACGTAATTAAGACACAGTGATTTGCGCATTTTTTCCCACACACACAAATATAATTTCCCTGCATACTTAGTTATAAACTTCCAATCCAATAACGAAATCTAAAAATAAAACTCGTCCAACCTATCTATCTATACCTACCTACCTGCAATCAAACCACCCAGTCAGTGTTTTGTTTTCGGCCAATCAGCCCGCCCGACCAGTCGCGGCCCCCCTACATAATATACAATGGAACTTCATTTTCTAGCCGATAATAGCAAGTCATTACGCCAGAAACAAAAGACGATCGACTGACTGGACCCGACAACCAGATCACATCACTATGGTTACCGTAGAGAGAGAGCGCCTTGAGCGTAATCGAGAAAATGGCCGCTGAGATCCGAAATTACTATAATCTGTGCATGGGTACCTTTGAGATGCGCCGAGTGTATAGGTAAGATGAAAATATATACCGGGAAGTTGTTTCTCACTAGGTTTCGAGACTAAATAATGTTATTTGAGCAGGAATATGATTCTGTGCGTTTCCACAAAACGCGATACTGTGTGGTTATCGGTTTGGGCGCTGCCTAGGGCGAAGCTAACTACCTAATGTCCGTGTAAGAGGTAGAGAAGAGAATAGAAGACAAAGGTGATGTGGTTGTGGGTTTTAAAGATAACTTGCGTGATGTGTTAGGATTACCTTACTGTAGCCCGTGGCAATGGATCGTTGTATGGGAGCCGACCAGGGACAGAGATTCGAACCTTCGGCGATGTCCCTAGACTCGGGTCTAGAAACTTGGAATTTGCGAGGAAGTTAAAAGTTACTACACATAAAAGTGTTCACACAACAATTGAAGATTTGTAAAAAAAACTTAGAGCCTACAGAGTTGAAATTACCTACCCTAATGACACCCCGATATCTCTCGGTTAAATTGGTTTAAAATATTTAAAAATTGTCAAAGAGTAAACCAAAATATGTCAATTTCTAGAGATGCAGAGTTAAGTGTCAAGTTAAGTACAGGATTTGTTGCTATGGAATTGTTTTATTACATGCTATTTTCCATAAGAACAAACTCCATAGCAACCATAAACAAACTTAACTCGACTGTTCATTACGCCCTAAGTCACCTCAGTGATTAATTATGAATGTTTCATTGTTCCAAAAAATATTTCCTCCATAGTTCAGTTGTTCAGATGTTCTTTATTTTTCTATGTAAAATGTCGTTGCAAAACACCATTCACAATTAAATAATGGTGTTTTCCAATGGGCTGCACTGCTTGCGTCTATTGTATTGTTGGGTATTGCTGTCTTAATTGCTAAAGGCGCACTCAGTGCTGTCCAGTGCAGTGATTGAAAACCACCACAAGAACATTTGAAACATGTAAATATTCATTGGAACAAAGAAAATATTTTCTTTTTCTTATTTTTGTATCTTTTTTATTGTCTTATTTTCTTTTTAACATTTAAAACATTTAAAATCATTGTTATTGAGACATGATCGTTTTACGAGACATTTTACAACGGCGATACTTAAATTAAATTACTAACCAATGCTCTATGGAAATCTTCGTCATTTACATTTGCAATTATTTCTAGAGTTACAAACGCTGGTGGTATGTGCAGCAATTGGTATATCATTGTTGTATTACTCTATTACAGCTAATCTATTCTGCGATGTTAAGCTGTAATAATAATTCCTACCGCAGACGGTTATAGGCCTTGCAGTAAGTGGTTAAAGCACAGATAAGTGGTTAAAGTGTACTCGGAGAAGTGACGGTATGCACGCTGAAAAGTAAGCGGGTATGTCGGGGGGTCTGGGGGGCACAGCCCCCTAGTTCAACCCCGCAGAGATGTTTTAGGGTGCTTTATCACGAACACGTTTATATTACTTACGAGAGAAATCTTTCGCTTGTTTTTACGTACATTTGTGGTGAAAAAATTAAAACTGAAACATTTACTTTAAAAAAACATTGGATGAGCAAATATTAACACCAAGTACAACAAAATGTTCAACATAATTCGTCAATATGTTTACAATCGATACAAATTAGTGCCGGTATGGTATACCGTCGATATTTTTAGTAACGGTATGCATACCGGCTCATACCGCCCCACTATAACCACTGCCTACAGTCATGTGTAGTGCAGCATACCGTACACGCCTACGTACATTAGGTCTGCGTGTACGCTGTACGGTGTGTACCGACTATTATATTAATTACAGTTGTTAGTCATAGCTACGTAAATATCGACTTCTGCCACTCGACTCCACTCGACTCGAGTATATGAGTGAATCATAGGTTCTTTTCCTTACGAGTCGTCTCAAGTCTATATGAGATGACTGGCGCTAAGAAGAACTAAGATCAAGAAGAAGAAGCAACACATGTGTGGTTGTCTATTGGCGCCGCTACTGTGTGGTCGGGGGGGGGGGGGGGGGGGGGGCATACGTCCGAGAAAATCCCACAGACATGTCATCTTCTTGCTTTAAGCATAGAAATAATGTCATCCAAGGTTTTTTGTTGACAAAAACTATTGAAATGTCTGTGGAATTTCGCCATCTTTATCGCGAAATGAGACATTTTTTAGTGTATCTAAAAGTGGTGTAACCGAGCGAATGTTGGTCGTTACATTCGGCCGTGAGTCTAGAGAGAAAGATGCTGTAGAAGGGTTAAATAATTGCTCAACTAAGTTAATTTTTTCCTTTTTTGAGCATAAAAACTTCGAAATAATCAAAATTATACGAAAAAAACATTTTCACCTTGCATGGGTAGAATTCATAGTCGTCCTCTACCCTTTGGGGCGCCCTTTGTTGCCAGGCACCAATTTCATGCGTGTTATTTCCCACAAAGAAAACAAAACTATAGCAACAACGGGCGCCCCTAGGGTGAGGGAACGACTTCTTCGACTTCCATGACAATTTTCATAATAATTTATTTATAAAACGTAAGTCTTCTTTCCACACAATATATAAGTGCGTGCTGAGTGCCCCTAATAGGAAGACTCCAGCCTCCATTTACTTCTTATATCCATTACTTCTTGGCTTAGGAATAAGTAAGCGGTGACTTTGGAGCCGTCCTAGCAACGAAGCACTCAGTAAATTCAAAGTTGTTCTGAATCGGCCTTGTTGATTCTGGCATTTGTCCGCAGGTGTTCGCACTGTCCAATCACTGATTCATAAGTTGCGTATTTGAAATATCGATCTTTGATTGGTTATCGCTCACTTGTCGATGGTGTTCGAAGCCTACAGGGTTGGTTTAGTCACTTTAAATTAAAGTCCCCCACTGCAAATCAGTTTAATTACTGAGTGGGTAGACGTAGACTCTAAATGTGAATTTATTTATTTTATTTTTATTTATTTAGTATGTATGGAGATGAAGCCAACGGTTTAGCCACGGTCGCGTAACCGGTTCCCATACGAGCACCGAAGTTAAGCAACTCGGGCTAGGTCTGGAGGTGGATGGGTGATCACTCTCCTCTGAAACACTAGTTACCGTTGGTTAGAGCAGATTGGAGGGTTCGAAAGCTTGTGTAACAGCTTCGTTCTCCTTGTCAACTGCTCGGCAGTCCAGGTTATAGTGGAGGAACCTATATGACTGGTCAAAGTTACACCGTCCTTTCGGATGGTCCCTTTGGTACTTATCGACATGAGTAGGCTACGTGCCGGTACCAGACTTCCCCTCCTCCCTTCCTCATTTACAATTCATCAACCATCACTCATCAGGCTAAAGAGGGCGCTGTGCCCTACACTGGCCTTAATTACAATAAAGTAAAGTATGGAGGTGGCGCTAAGAGGAATGAATACACTGCAAGTAGAAACATCGTGGGCATATCGCAGGCTGCAATGCATTCATGAGTGGTGTGGCGGCTATTAAATCTTATTACGCCCGTGTACAAATTACATGAAGTGATTTAATATGCGCAGCGCATACTTGTGTCTGCCCTGTTAATTACACATGTGTGCATGAGATGATTGTTTATAGTCTTGTATTGTATATTGAACTACGTCGTTGGCGCTTGTACATGGGTGGCACACGGGTTTAGAACCCGATACATACATCTAGAACCCGAAATCGTGTACACATTTTACACAAAACACTAATTTTGAACTACCCAAATCAAAAACGACATTTTGGCTATATTCTGTCAATTTCTTCATTTAAAGTTCGTGGACTTGATGAAATTTGAACAAAGTTGTTATTCGAGCCAGAAATCGAACTCAAATTAGTCCCAAACAAACACTTGTCTTTTTTTGCGCGAATTCATGTCTTGTAATTTAAACGAGCCAGAAAATCGATGTTTTCATCTTTTTACTCCTTGCAATCATGCGGCACAGTAATACCATTCAAAAATGCGTACCGTTACTACCGTATATTATATTTGTATCTATCTATAATAAATGTCTTCTGATGGAGGATAGTTATAAAATTTGTGATTCCAACAAAAATTATATCCAAGTCTTCATTCGTAAGTGACATTATACGCACCTAGATCTCGAGTACTTACTTGCGACAACTTGTTTTGGAAGTACGCCAAATACGACAATAAACTTCTACTTATCAAATGTCGCATCTCATACTAAACTGCACTAACTAAACTATAACACGTTTTCGCCTTCCATAACAGAAATGTGCATCGATCCACTTTCTTCTTTGCTTAGTCGTAACTATATTTTTCACGTTTGCCTCTTTCGTATAAGGGAAAAGAAGTGTATGTGGGAAGTATGACTTGATATCGCCCCACAAGTTCTAGTTTCTTTCACACACATGGAGGAAGGGGGGGGGGGATGAGTATATTAGATCTGAAAGTGGACTGTGGGAGTAAGACAAGATTGTGAATAATTATTTTATTTATGTTATTGTAATGAAGCGCAGTGTAGGGCACAATGCCCTCATTAGTCTGATGAGTAATGATTGATGAATGATAATGAGGAAGGGAGGAGGGGAAGCCTGGTACCGGCACGTAGCCTACTCCTGTCGAAAAGTACCAAGGGGACCATCGGCTTTACGTACCATCCTCCGAAAGGACGGTGTAACTTTGACCAGTCATATAGGTTCCTCCACTAACCTGGACTGCCGAGCAGTTGACGAGAAGAACGAAGCTGTTACACAAGCTTTCGAACCCTCCTACAATCTGCTCTAACCAACGGTAACTAGGGTTTTTCGTTGAATGTTTGCGAGTATTATATGTATAAACCAAAATATGGGCTGGAGCCTAGGGCGCCGACATTGTAGGGGGCGCAGCCCCCCCTCCCCCCCCCCCCCCCGCACCGAATTGCGCTGAGGGCCGTAACTTTTCAGCAGGCGAGACTGGGGACGGTGAAATTATACAATTTGGTGAGTTGCAATGTACTACCTTTTTTTTACCTAAAATCCATTCATATGTTTTTTTAGCATGCTGAATTTAGGGTGGGGGGGGGGGGTCATATCGACTTTTTAGCCTATGGGCGTTAAATGTCTTAATCCGGCCCTGAATATTTGATTACGTTGTCCGCTTGTCCGCTCTTCACAAAATGAGCTGTTTCCACACATCGTGCATGGAGACTCCATGTCTAGACTATAGACACGACGAAGTGTATTTAGACTCTACAGTTAGACGCCGAGCAATTAGCATTGGCCTAATCCGTGCATGCATTGCGATAACAATATTAATAATCTACTATGTCTAGCGCCATACTTAGTTCTAGCTTTCCACTGTTGTAGAGTGGATTTATTGTCAATATTATTCTTTTACCGTCCTCTTTTTATCTTATCTGATATTTATTTATTTAATGTCTATCCTATTCAGTAAAAAACACTGATTTACAAAGGAGGACAATAAATAGAACTATGCAAACAATTGATGATAACGAAATCATAATTAAAAAGCAAGAATAACAAAAACAAAACAAACTAATGTACAATAAAAATGAATCGAGATATTAAATAATTTATTAATTAAATAGATAATTCTCAACATCTAGCTTGTACACCACATATTAGCCGTCTCGTACGACATACAGAGCTACCTTGCGGAACCGATTGGAAATCATGTTAAAGGTGAATAAGATTCATTAATTATTTAATTAAAAATTAAATCCAGTAAAACTCTGATAAAACAAACGTCTTTATAACAAAAAAAATTATCTCAATACAAAAATTGTTTTAAGAGGTCCTTTGGTTTATATACACGAAAATATATGATCCTTATAAAGAGAACAAATAATATTTTGGGTTCTAAGAGTTTTTCACTGTATGATTAAATTGATTAATGGGGCTTAACGTATCATATTTTTGCAACAATGGCTAATCGAGACGATGAGCGGGTGATAATGAAGATGAGAAAGATGATGATGAAGAATAAGCCACATCCGAATCAGATCCATTGTACGTCGCGTGGGTCGTCATACGGGAGTCCAGCAAGGGTGGCAGGGCCAAGTAGGAGGAGAAATATTCCGTGGGACAGTGGGAGGGAAAGGGACAGGGTCTCCTTTTGTCGCCTCTTACGACTAACAGAGTCACTCTGGGCCTATTCTACCCCGGGCCGAGACGGGTCCTGTATGATTAAAGTTATTTGTATATTCTGGTGGCTTAGTGGTGATACACAAGACTCCATACAGGTGGTCTCGGGTTCGATTACCGGAATGGGCAAACCTGGTGGGAGGTTTTCGCGGTAATAAGGTGAATCATGGGTTTGAGTGTCCATAGAGCGGGAGATACCCTGTTTCGTAGAATGTCTAATATGAGATACACTCGTCAGCTTACCTGACTGATGTCTACGCCTTGTTAGGTGACTAACAGGTGTTATAAGGAAAGACTACCGACAATACCAACAGACCAATTACCTTTTTTTTTTATAAGATGTCAATAATGCTACACCACACCGAATCAAAAATGAAATA
Organism: Isoperla grammatica; assembly: GCA_945910005.1. Taxonomy (NCBI): domain Eukaryota; kingdom Metazoa; phylum Arthropoda; class Insecta; order Plecoptera; family Perlodidae; genus Isoperla; species Isoperla grammatica. Next base: position 14,289,816 of record OX246744.1, read on the forward strand.
AAAAAAATGTGTGTTTGTTGTTTGGCTGCATGCATTTCGTTCGTTACAAAAGATTATTTTCAACTAGAAATCATCACCCAGATTTTCATATTTCAAATGAAAAACAAATGTAACCATCGCATTCTAATATGGATTCAATTCCATCACTTCTTGGCTTAGGAATAAGAAAACGGTGACTTTGGAGCCGTCCTAGCTGCAACGAAGCACTCAATAAATTCGAAGTTGTTCTGAATTGGCCTTGTTGCTTCTGGCATTTGTCCGCAGGTGTTCGCACTGTCCAATCACTGATAGATATGTTTTATTTGAAATATGATCTTTGATTGGTTATCGCTCACTCGTCGACGGTGTTCGGAGCCTACAGGGTTGGTTAGTCGCTTTAAATTAAAGTCCCCCATTGAAACTCTCTCTTGTTACTGAGTGGGTCGACTCTATAAAATATAAATAAGATTTTTTATTTTTTTTTATTTATCGCATCTTTTCAGAGTTTAATTCAGTTATGAGCATTTTAAAGGTAAGGGATGTAAAATGGAAAAAATCTTATATGGTCGTCATATATATCACCAGGCTCAGTTCAATGTCCCACTTAAAATTTAAAATTAGCATGCTAACACAATTCTATTCTTGTCCTAATTAATTATTGAGGGAAAACCTCAGTTTCCAAATATAATTATAGTGCCGAAACGGGTAAACCCAACAACGAGCTTATTGTGTGGAGTGCATCAGTTACATTAGCGGCGCGAATGAGTGGGAATTGCATTGAGCGTGGCCGAGTCCATCCGAGGCGGTTTTAGAATGTTGGCTGGTCTCTACGGCGCCTAGCCTGGCCTACACACTCACACAAGCACTTGCTGTACAGAGAGTAATGAGACATGCCGACACCTAGAGGTCGCAAGTACTTGGGAGCAGCTCAAATCTGCTATTCCATCCGCACACTATTCTACATTTTTTTTTTAAATGTCTACAAAACGAGAATGCAAAGAATGAATTTGAAAAGGGGTATTATACAATGGTGTTCAGAGCCTGCAGGACTGGCCTCGGACTGAAAATCAGTCTTGTTACTGACTGGGGTGACTCTTAATATGAATTTATTTTTTTATCTTTATTAAAAACATTTATTTCTTATTTACTATTTAACTTTAAATAAACACACTCTTATTTTTTTTAGTCAAAGAATATTCTGCAATATTTCGTTTTATATTCACGTTACGCTGTACATACTATAACTAAATAGTAAATATTGCATAAAGTTTGGATAAAACGATTTTGCGGTATACGTTCTTCTTCTTTTTTTTTGCCGGTACAAAAAAGTCAGTAGTACCGGCACAAAAAAAAATGTATGTATTGAAAACAATTGACGATATTTATATTTGTTTCCAAACTAAAAAAAAACAGTTGATTTACTTGATAATGAGTGGAAATGTATATTTTATTTATAGATACACTGAGCTCTCTGTAGGAAAACTTCGCATTGGGATCGAAACTGAGATTAAAAGGTACAAACAGAACGCAATTATTCAAATTATTGTATTTTGAATTGAATAAAATTGTAAAATTACAAAAAAAATCAAAGATGTGTATAATATTAAAAAACTTTCCGAGTTCTCTATCTACGTAATATAATACCCTGTTTGTTTTCTCGTCTCGATTACCCTCGCCGTGTTGGCGCCCGCCGACTCTCAGAGGTGTCGAAACGTCGAGGCAGGCGCCGTCGAACCGCCGACAAATATCTGTCACACAAATAACTTCCTCGAACCGGGAACCTAATTAACGAGACATTGTTCGTGCAGAGTGACGAAATGATCTCACTTACTTGTTGGGGTTTACCCGTCATTAGAGT